>JANZLQ010000025.1:28623098-28645633 GCA_026212715.1 Elanus axillaris
CCCCCCGCCCCCAACGACAGACATGAATCAGATATAGTAACAGATTGCCTGTGGTGGTCAGCTCTGTAGAGAGGTCAGATGCAGCAAAGAAACAGAGTAAACAGATCTTTGGAGTTTTTCAGCTGAGAGTCATGCATTACATGGTTTAAAGGACCATGAATGTAGGGAAAAAGTAGTCTTAATCTGTTAATGATGGAAGCCCAGGTCATATATGTGTTCTGGAGAACAAGAAGCTATTTCAGCTAAGGGAAGAGGAAAAATCTATTTCAAAGGGAAAAAAAGGAAGACGGATTACTCTAGAGAGTTATGCTGTTTATGCTGCAGTATGGCAGTGTGAAAAACTTCCTGAACATGTGTCTGCATTGCACTGGTGTATCCTGTGAGGGGGGAGCAAATAATGACTTTTGTTTCCCAAACCATTTGCTAGTGATTAGCTGAAGGACACTAACTGAAGCATGTGAAGCTTTCGGGGCTAGTGAGGGTAGGTATGAATGTGTATAGAAGCATGGAGAGTGTTGGGTTTTATTTGGGAATTTCAATGTGGTGTTTGTCCAATTGCTGATTCACTGCCTTTTTAAAATTTCCCGCTCACTGTTTTACTGCTTATTCCTCTGTAGGGGCTTCTGTTAAATAGAGACGCAGTGACCTCTGTCCTACATACCACAATGCATCTGCCAAGGAAGAACATGCTCTTAGCGTAGCAGGGAGGTGGGGGAAATCTTGTTACTCCAAGTGGACCTAACCTAAGTCCACTGTCAGAGCCAGGAGGAATTGTGCCTTGGATGTTGATCCCAGAATTTACAAACAGTAAACAGTTTGTGGGGGTTTAGCTGCATTTTAAGATTTTAGTCCATACCTTTTCTCAGAAAATCCTGATGTTGAAGTAACTGCTTCTGGCTTCTTCCTTCAGGCCATACTAAAGCAACTTATACCACTCAGGATTGAATTTGGGAGTTCTTGCTCTGCTTGTCTCAGTCCTAAGTTGTGCAATTAAGAATTTGGGACTTACTAAATAAGACAGTTTCTTTTCTTCCCTTCACCTTCTGTCTTCCCCTTCCCCCTATTCCTGCATTTGTTTTCTGTAGTGCAATTATATTTGCTGCAGCCCTGAGCTGAGCAGAGTCCCTCCTTTGCCATCCAGTCTGAGTAGAGCAAGTAAAGGTCCTGCCGCCTTCTGACTGGGTTCTGCTTCTGCTCCTGCCAGTTGGCACACAATGAATGCTGGCAGGCCAGAGGATAGTTTGGATCTGCTCCTGGCACATCAGCATGCTTTACTGGGGGGAGGATGCACAAACAGAGTGAAGTGACTGGACTCCCAGTGGAAAACGAGGCTTAAAAAACTGCTGCTGCCTCATGGGAAACTTCAGCAAATGGGTGCTGAGACAATTCTTCCATTATCTCCAGTTTCCCCTTTCTCTTTATTCTGAAGCGTAGCTGTATGAGAACAGTCTTTAAGAAACTCTCTCCTCCTAGTGCTTATCTTATCTCCTCTGCCACTCCTCTGCCAAGAACTATCAGGACATAATAGTGTCATGCTTCCTTGGCAACTGTGGTTATTCTCACAAGCAATTTTCATGGTGTGACCTCCACCAATAATGGTGCAGCAAGAAAGGCAGCATTGTGCGAGTCTTAAACAGGGGACTTGGTAGAATGAGAAATGACACCCACCAATTCCCACGGCAGCGTGCAACTTCCAGTTCCATTTCTTCATCTGTAAAAATAAAGCCAAAGTGCTTATCTAAGGGGTTTAAAATGTCTGCAAAGCATCTGTAAAGCAAAAGGAACAGCTGGTAGAGAAGGAAGGAGGGGCTGGAAGAAGAGAGGGAAACATTAGAAAAAAACCCACCACCCTGAGAATACAAGAAATGAGCAGAGCATTTTTAAATGCCTTGTTGGCAGGGTTTTCCTTTAATAGTGCTATTTCCCTTGTGCTGCTTGGAATTGAAAGCTAAAAAAGATGCTTTAGTAGAGCTACAAGTTGGATGAAATTAAATGGCCTGTTACAGCTGACTGGCAAACAGTCTTGATCTCTTTTTGGTTTAAGAGTGATGTGCACCTCCCCCTAGCTGCTACAAAACTGTGGAGCAAACAACAGGCAGGCATGGGAGGGAAGGGAATGTGTTTGAATGAGCTCTTGATGTATGGACGAACAAAACGTATTACTAATGCTGTGCATTTCCCTGTGTGAATAGGACATAAACCAGGAGGTGTACAACTTTCTAGCAACGGCTGGTGCCAAGTATGGAGTGGGATTCTGGAAACCTGGGTCAGGAATCATTCACCAGGTAAAGTATGTGTGTGTGTTTGTGCTCTTTGAACATGGCAGTGGCTCTTTTACCTTAGGGGGAAGAGAGAGCTCAAGTGCAAACCATTGGAAAATTTCACCAGCTTAGGGAAACAACTCGCTTTCCTTGAGGCGAGTGAAGTTTCTTGCTTGCTCTCTCTGTTATCTTGACAACACTGTTTTTTCTTAAAGGTTATTTTGGTCAAACTGTAACCTGATGCATGATTAGGTAGTGCCAAGAGCATGCCATGTGAATCACAAGCTTGAAATATCTTAACTGCTTGTGGGCTGGCTCCTCTTGCTATGATTGGGACAGTAAGGTGATGCCATGAAGCTGGCGACAAAGGGCTAATGTGAATTGCTGTTGGTGGTAAGGCAAGCCACTTTGGGAACATAGAAAATAACCCTAAAAAAAGTATGTGTTTGGTTCCATAAAAACCAGAAGAGTATATAAGGATGCCAAACAGAGCAGCTTGCTTTAAGTACTCAAGAGTGGCAACACATAACGAGTTGCTATGTGAACTGAATAAAAATGCAAAACAGTTTCCAAGTATGAGATTCCCTTGTTATAGCACTTGCGCCTTAAAAGAACATGACTGTCCCAAGATAACTTGCCACTTAATGAGGCTTTTTGTTCTTCAAAACCAATACCTGTGGCAGGATTTCCCTAGCTTGCTTTTGGTTGATTCACTTTCTGGTTCAGTAGAGATCTTTCATTGTTCCTCTGGGTGGCAGGCAGTAAAAATTGAAGTGCAAAAAAGCAAAAGGAGTGGAGAGGAGAATGGATGACTGGTAAGCATCCTGTCAGCAGGGAATTTGTGACCAGGTGCAGTCAAGAGCTCTCTGCTATGTTTTCTTAGCTACAAAATGAATTCCTAAGGTTACTTTAACTTGGTGTGTCACAGCAGGGAAAGGAAATAGAACAGGTGAAGTCTCCAAAAGCTTATGGGAACAGCTCAGGTCATTTGTGCTCAGGAACCACTCGTAACATCTGTCACGTGGCAACATAGCTCAGTGCCAGAGTTACCAGCTTTCCTGGAGCTGACTTTCTCCAGCTGGAGAAAATGGGTTGTGTTGTACAGTTTGAGTCCAACTCTGGCAAAATGGGGCCTTGAGAGTGACCTTTCTCGCACAAGTATATTAGTGTGAGCTACAAGCAAATACAACTGGAAATACCGGAGGCAAAACCTTGGTCTTCTCAATAAAGGACCGCTTTAGTTCTTTCCACACTGTTCTGTAATGCATGTGGTGCGAGTTCTGTGCTTCCCAGAAGGGCTGTCCATAATGTTGGTATGGCACATATGCAGTGAGAAGTTCATTGGCTTGAGTTCTCTACTGTTTTGCTGCCATAATACTCATCATTTTTCATTAATGAACTGTTTTGTGGCTCTGCTAGTAGTTGAACACTCTTGTGTGGAATCAGTAGCAGAAGTAGGTGAAGGGCAGCCTCTTGGTGTATTTGTGAGGGATTCTTCTATGTGATTAGGTTTTGGCTGGCAGCATGGATTGGAGGAGCCTGCTGGTATTCTACTGCTACGGGAGCATAAAGATTATGAAACGTCTTGCTAGCATTGGATAGGTGGACTGACTTGCTCAGCAGTTGAATAAGGGTGTGGAGACTAAGGAACAGACTATTGAGCCCTAACAACGGTGGCACCTTAGCAAAACCCTAAACTGGAAGGAGTCTTCCAGTGACAAAATGGAGATCACTTTCTAAGTTTTCTTACTATCCTGGGATGAGCAAGGATCCTGGAGCTGAGACTTGGTACCTCTTTCTGTCATTACATCCTGCACGAGGAGTTTGAAACAGAAGTGAATTTCCAAACCAAACTCAATTACTTTCTTGCTACTGAAATCTGCAAGTACAAACGGAACTAAATTCTTGTTCTTGTCTTCTTTCTTGCTGTCTTCCCCCTCTTTTCCCAACCAACAAGCATGCAAACAATCCATTTTTCTTTTCAGATCATTCTGGAGAACTACTCCTACCCTGGGGTTATGCTGATCGGCACAGATTCCCACACCCCCAATGGAGGTGGCTTGGGAGGAATCTGCATTGGTGTGGGTGGAGCTGATGCTGTAGATGTCATGGCAGGAATCCCTTGGGAGCTCAAATGCCCAAAGGTAGGAGCAAAAGGAATACTAATCCTCAATGTGAAGGGTGAGATATAAGATATGTAAGAAACGTTGATTTCCAGGCACTACATATATATATAAGGCACTATATACCATTACAGTCTTGTTTGTAATCACACACTGGCTTAACCAGCTGCTCTATGATGCATTGGTAGCTTTGAGTTTCCATTGCTGGCTTTTTTATTCAGGGACTGAGAGTGATAGATGAGTATGTCGGCCCTTGTGCACATGTTCTCATACTTAAGGATTTTCTCTTTTTTGGTACTGTGACCACCTAGATTCTTTGGAAAAATTCTGATGAATATTTTTGGCTGCTGAAAGGAAATGGTGTCAGGTTTTTATTTTTCCCTCCCCACTAATGTTGCTCAGGTTATTGGTGTAAAACTGACTGGCAAGCTTTCAGGCTGGAGTTCTCCTAAGGATGTGATCCTGAAAGTGGCTGGCATCCTTACTGTCAAGGGTGGAACAGGAGCCATCATCGAATACCATGGGCCTGGTGTGGATTCAATCTCTTGCACTGGTAAGACAACACTAATCTCTTATCTGAGTGGATTGTTGTTGGAGCTGGGTGTTGAGTTGTCTGTGGAGGCTGGGAAGGGAATCGGGCAAGAAAGTACTAAATGTTCTCCCTTAGCCTGGCCAGGTGATAAGTACGTTGCAAACTGGGAGAGTAGGTGAGAGTGGTGTAACAAGATAGCACTCCCTCTCGGTGAAAAAGTGACCTCTCTCCGTTAAATCTTCTTGTGACTTTGAGAACACCGAGTGGTTAGTTGTGAAGAATCCTGTAAGATGGCGCGTCAGGACAAGAGTAAGGGTGGAAGTATTCCAGCATATGCTTGGAGGTTGAAGATGTCATCCCTCCTCTCTGACATTTTAATTTCAGCCTAAAATAGGCTGAGGATAGAGGAGAGAAACAGGTTGAAGGGGGTATATGGATGACAGCTGCTAAAGAAAAAGTTTTTTAGAAAAGCAAGGCAGAGGGGAGACCAGGAAGCAGCAGTTTCTAACATGCAGTCTTACACTAGCTAATTGTGGTAGTCGTGGGTGCTGAATTTGAATGAGCAAACATGGCAGTTGTCTGTAATGATGCTAGTTAGGACCAAATTATGGGAAGTGTCTCTTCCTTTGGCTTGAAGTGCAGCCTTCAAGCTGGGCTTCTCCTCTCCATTTGCATGGCTTGTCTGCAACTTGGAATATTGGGCTTTACACACTGAGAGCAATTTGGGATTTTTCTTCCATGAAATCAGAGAAACTTGACCTGTGATACCTGCTTCTAGCTTGCTAAATGTAAAATGCCAACTTCTGTAGCTTCATTGCTGTGCCCTTGAAAGGCATGGGTGATCCCAGTGCCATGAGCAAATGTGTATTTGCTTTTTATTGTGTTCCATCACTGGAAGCTTTTTATTCAACCCATTAAATTTCTCACAAATTTTTGGCTCTTCCAGTTAAGAGAGATGAGATGGTAAGGATGGACAGGATGCTCATTGCAGGTAGCAGAGACACTGATTACTGCTGTAAATATATTTGGTGTTCTAGTGCAGACAGGGGGTTTCCTGTCATCCATTCCAGCATCTGCAAGAATCAATGTAGCTTTCAGCTCCTTCCTTGCAGAAAAGTCTGGTTGCAGGCACTGTATTGATCAGAAAAGTTAGGGGCTGAGCCAGCCATTATGTAGTCAGTGTGTCTGCTCTGCTGTGGAATTTGGTTTCAGTGGCTAATGCCCTGATCTCTCTTGGCTTTGCTGTCTTTCCCATGGACTGACTTTTGAAGAATTGAGTGGCCTTGGACTTTCTCATTGACCCTGTGGTCTCTTCTCCCACTCCTTCTCTAGGAATGGCAACAATCTGTAACATGGGGGCTGAAATCGGAGCTACAACATCGATCTTCCCTTACAATGCACGGATGAGGAAATACTTGGGCAAGACTGGGCGAGCTGGTAAGGGTTTGGGGGTTGAAGTGGGTAGAAGTATAGGTTCAAGTGAAGGTATATTCTGGGAGCAGCATCCTCCTACAATGGTGTCTGATGTGACTCCTGACCTTGCATGGCCCTGTAGGTTATCTGATACAGGTGAGGAGACTGTAGATGAAATGGCTGGGGGAAGTATATAGTGGACCCCCTGTGTTTAGCTCTTCCAAGTTCCTTCTTTTCCCTCATATTTGCTGCACTCTTCAGATTTCCCTTCTTGCTTATTCCAGACATAGCTGCACTGGCAGATGAATTCCAGCAACACTTGGTACCGGATTCTGGTTGTCAGTATGACCAGGTGATAGAAATCAACCTCAGTGAGGTAAGGCTTTCTTCCTGCTTGCCATCTTGGATGTTGTAATGTGACTCTGCTTTGTGTGAATGAGGACCAAGCTGGGGGTTTGATGTGACATCCCCGGTGCTGTGCTAGAACATATAAAAAACACTTGGGTCTGCTTCACTGACAGCTCCTGCTCTGGTGTTTGTGTAGAAGAATCTTGTTTAAACATCTTCCAGATAGAGCTATGAAAGGAATTGATTTGCTGCTGTGCTGTGGGGTTTTTTCTTGGCTACTGAAATTTCTGACTTTGTCACTGTTTCTTAAAGCTGAAACCGCATATCAATGGACCTTTCACACCAGACCTGGCGCACCCTGTGTCAGATATTGGTGCTGTGGCAGAAAAGGAGGGCTGGCCTGTTGATATCAGAGTTGGTGGGTAGCATTCGCTCTTTCCTCTGCCTTCATCCTTGTGACGTAAATGTTGCTGTCTTGGGATAAGCAGTTGGTCACGTAGCTTGGGATCCAGTCCATTAAATACTGCCGTATGTCCTTTGACTTTGCTGCAGTGTCATCTCTTCATGGCCATATGAATTTGTTGGGAGGAGTAGTGACCACTGGGGCTAGGTGTGTGGGATGACATCTGGGATAGTTGGAGGGATTTTAACCTCAAGAGGCAGACAAGTTTTTTTTTTTTTCTGAAACTTTTGAACGATTGGGTTGACAGGAATGTTACCTGTTGAAGAGCACCTTTGTTAAAAGTTTGTTGTGTGGATTTGTCTGTTGCAAAGATCTGTCAGGAGCATGATTGTCAGTCCTCCTAGCAGTTGGCTGTTGAGGTCTTGGGACATTAAGTAAAGTAAGTACTTGCTGTCCTAAAGAGCAGGCTTGGATATTATACTCACTTGTGGGATGGTAACTTGTTGGCTGGCTTCTCAAGTGTTGCTCACTGGGGGAATGAAAAGAATGCAAATATGTTGTAAAGGCCACATCCCAGGTGGGAAATGTATTATTCAATAGTGTTACAAGTAGGATCAAGAGCAGCTGTTACTGAAAGAGAAGTTCTTTTTTTTGCTGTCAGGATGGCACAGTACGTCCTCATATGGCCTTCATACTGTAATAAAGGGTGCTTTCTTTTCATCATTTCCTTCGTTTCTTGCCATTTTGATTTGAAGCCTTTTCTGTCTTTGTGGAAAAATACTTCTCTGTGGTAACTTGCTTAACCAAAGTACAAGTAGGTGACACTCAGATCTTGTAAAAAAAGTAACCAGACTAGTGACCAGGTAGTGTGATCTGACTGTGCAACCTCCAAAGCTGGACAAGGGATTGCTTGTAACTGCAGTATATTGCTGGGAGGCTTGGCAGTATTAGTACCTGAAACCATTTCAGATTCCTTGTCAGCAGAGAAGGTGGTTGTCCCTTGTTTTTTCTGCTGAGAGATGGGTCAAGGAGAAGCTTCCTAGAACTGGGGCTGCAGTAACCACTTCCCTGTTTCTGTTAAATGCCACAGGTTTGATTGGCAGCTGCACCAACTCCAGCTATGAGGACATGGGGCGCTCTGCAGCAGTGGCAAAACAAGCACTAGCACATGGATTGAAGTGCAAATCTAAGTTCACAATCACACCAGGCTCAGAGCAGATCCGTGCCACCATTGAAAGAGACGGTTATGTGAGTATGGCTGCTTTTTACACTTCCAAACAGTGTTAAACTCTCTTCCAGATAGTACTCGGGAGTCTGAAGGTTACTAATAGAAACCTCTTAAACTTTGTCTTCACTCATCACTAGAGGTGCAATTGCTGAGGTGGTAGCCAGCCTTGTGTTACTGTGCCTGTAGGTCCTGCCATCACCTTGACAGTGTTTTGACCTGCTATCTTTACTACCCGGGTGTATAAGAATGGGATTGGAACTGGACAGAGCTGAGACAGTTCCTGGGAACCGGGGCCCTGAGGAGATAAAATTATGCATAGCAAGGGATGCCTCATGCTCCTGGCATTCTGTGAATGGCCATGACTGACGAAGGGCTAGTACCCACCTGCAATCCAGTTTTCTCCTTTAAGAACCATTTAGGATGTGAGCCAGCCCTTTGTCAGAAGGTGGTTCCTATTTTGGACTAAACTTACAGCAAAACTCTGATTTAAAAGGAGTGTTTCTATAGAGGAACCATGACCTGCTTTCTCCTCTTTCCTATGCAGAAAATTGTTTTAATTAGTTCTAATATTTAGTAAACGTTAGATGCTGTCACAGCGTGGGGACCAAGTCTTTATATGTGGATGTGTCCAGCCAATGCTTAATGCCTCCTCCAACAAAGTCCACAGTCGTACCTTTCCTTAATAACTGCCCACTTAATTGAATTGTTTGCTGAACAGACTGACCAGGCACACACACTTGCCTGCACTGTTACCAATTCTCTCCTTACACAGACAGGAGGTGTGAAGGATATTAATCAGACCAGACACTGCCCTGCAGTCAAATATCTGTGCGTAGCTGGTTGCTCAGTTTGAAGCAGGTAGAGAATGGGAATGTCATGGCAAGTCACCCTGTGCTCTTCCTCAGTGTTAACTTACAGCTTTACTGGGATCAAACCCCATGTATCTATAAAAGTGACTCAAAACTTGCAAATGAAACAAGGAGGGGAATTTTCTCAGGCTTGGTGCTTTCTGTTAGAGAGGTGTCCTCTTCCCCTGAAAGAGAACGCCAGAAATATATTCCAGACTTTCTACTAGTAACAAAGTTGTTCTCTGCCCCCAGGCTCAAATCCTGCGAGATGTTGGAGGGCTGGTTCTGGCCAACGCTTGTGGGCCGTGCATTGGCCAGTGGGACAGGTAAAGTGAAAGATGGACCTCGCTCTAGCTTTGTATCTTTTAGCTCCTAAAGTGCTCTTTGAAGCCAAATTGATTGTAAATATAATATGCTGGGAATTAAAAATAAATGCTTAAAAACCCCCTTGGCCATAGTTGTCTGATATGTACTGGAGGAGGAGGAATGAAAGACTGCAGATTTATATTGAGCTTCAGATGAATGAAGCTGCAGAATGGCCACAAGTGTGGCCACACCTGAAGGCTTCTTACAGTAGGCAAAAAACGGGGAGAGATTTGTTATCTGTGAGAGGGTGGACTGGTGTTTGTATGGTCCTTTTAAAATAAGAAAAGTGATTTGGTCCACCTTCAGTCATTGGAGTGGCAGGGAGGAAAATTCCCCATAGGAAGAAGGGGTGGGAGACGTATTCTCATGTGGCTTTTTCATTGCTAATGGTGGGGCATCCAAAGGCAATGTACTGAGATGATTATTGTTTAAACAGTTCAACAGTGCACAACACGAGCTATGAAAACTACTTCAGGAGTCAGTGTCTGACTTGGTTTTGCACTGTCCTTGCTTTTGAGTCTGTGCTTAAGGGAGGAAAACATGTCCAGGTACCAATTCATGTTTCCAAAATATAGTGATTGCTACCAAAACCAAGCTGGGGGATTTTAGCAGTGAGACATCTAGAAGCAGTATTATTCCCTTTGGATTTGATGAGCGTGTTTGTTTCTTTCACAGGAAGGACATCAAGAAAGGAGAGAAAAACACAATAGTTACGTCCTACAACCGGAATTTCACAGGTCGCAATGATGCTAATCCAGAGACTCATGCATTTGTGACCTCTCCGGAGGTAAGAAGCAGCCAGAGCGGGTCTGTGGAATAGTTTGGGGTGTCTTGGGAGCTAATTTTTCTGCCTGCAGAAGAGATCTGGTGTAGCTTGGTTTATAGCTTGGCTGCTGGCTTTGAGACTGTTAGGTGTAGGACTTTAAAATGAAGAGATGGGTAGAATATGCCTTTAAATTTGTCATTTTTTTTTTCCTTTCAGATTGTCACAGCCCTGTCCATTGCTGGCACTCTAAAATTTAACCCTGAAACAGATTACTTGACAGGAGCAGATGGGAAGAAGTTTAAACTAGAAGCACCTGACGCAGATGAGCTGCCCAAGCTGGTAACTGCTTGGTCTGGAGATGGAGGGAGGGAGGGCCTGTCACTAGTAGTGTTTTAGATGTAGCAAGGAACTTTCATGCACTGTCCTCTTCCTTAGTGTTAGAGTAGCATGGGTGCAGCTGGCCTGTATTGGCTTGTTCTCTTCATGTGCTGTTTGGGTTGGCTGCCTCTGATGATTTTCCTTTCTTCTTTGGAAGGAGTTTGACCCAGGCCAGGACACTTATCAGTACCCTCCCAAGGATGGCAGTGGGCAGCATGTGGATGTGAGCCCCACAAGCCAGCGCCTCCAGCTGCTTGAGCCCTTCGATAAGTGGGATGGCAAGGATCTAGAAGACATGCTGATCCTCATCAAGGTCAGGAGTGAAGTGGGGGAACACCAGCTGTGACAGGACTTCTTGAACAGGGGTTTGCATGCCAATCGCTGGAAGCTTTGGATGTGCCTTTGAGCTATCTGTGATTCCCTCCCCTACAACCACATTGTTACGGAAAGTGAAGCAGGTGTCTTCCTTCCTTCCAGCTGTTTCCTTCTGATACTTCCTTCTATTGCAACTAAGAGACTTTTCTCCTTTGGGCTAGTGGTTAGCTAATACCATGAAAAATGAAGCTTGTTGTACTGTGTAATACAATCCTACGCACACCATGCAGTTTGCAGAATTTGTCCCAGTCACAACCTGCAGTGGAAGAGTGGATGTTTCTTTAATTAGCATCTCTAATACCTGACTGGTCTAAGATGTATTTTGTCTAAAATGAGGTTGTTGGGAGCTTCTCATCCATCAGTATGTGTGTTCCCATTTTATAAAAAAAGAAATTACTTGACAATAGTTAAACATTGTATTTCAGTCCCTTAACGAAGATGTGGGTTTCTCCTCGCTGCCTGTGGTAACAGGATGAAAACTTCAGTTAATAGAGTGATGGGTTCTGAAATGCAGTCCCTTAGGAAATGATCTTCAGGAACATTGCTGATTCTTAGTGCAGAGAGTTGCAGGTACTCCCAAGGGCCATACTGAGCTGTGCTTGAGTTTTTGACACAGGCAATTCCTTTGCAAGCGCTTTGGGACTTAGCTTTGGGACTTACCGATTGGAAGAAAGGCCATTATTTCTGGTTGGGGATTCTATTCTTGCAAGCTGAGAAGGTTTACATGCAGATTGGAAACTCAGAGGGAACACTTGGCACCTTGCTGAGCTGCCCCAGCAGGGAGGCTGAGCTGTAGCAGGAAGAGTTTAATTGCTTTTTGTACCTGAAGAACCTGCTGCTGAGGGAAGTGAGGACATGGCAGGAGGTGTCATGGCTAAGCTCATTTTTGCAATTTACCCTTTGGAACAGGGATGTTCTTCCTTCTTCCCAATGTGTGCAGAATGACTGTTGTGTTCTGCCTTAGAGCGTATTGATTCTGTAACAGATGCAATTCTATTGGGTTTGTGCCCTTAAAAAGAGATGTGAGCATCCTTCAAAATAAAAAGTGTTGATGAAAGGTCAAGTCACTGATCCATCCTAAGACATTCTTCTCTTCTACTGCCCTTCAGGTAAAAGGGAAATGCACCACTGACCACATTTCTGCAGCTGGACCGTGGCTCAAATTCCGCGGCCATCTGGACAACATCTCCAACAACCTGCTCATTGGTGCCATCAACATTGAAAATGGCAAAGCCAACTCTGTGAGGAATGCATTAACCCAGGAGTTTGGGCCAGTCCCAGACACAGCCCGTTATTACAAGGTGAGACTTTCCCCTGACGCATCTATTTTAAGAGGATGTTTACACTTTGGGCAGTCTGTGCCAAGACTGAGGATCTCACCCACCTGCTCTCAAGTAACAGCAGCTGGGAATTCACTCAGCGTTGAGGCTTTTTCTTGGGACTTCCTCTGATGATGGCAGTTCCTGTAGGAGGTTCTCCCCCTGCCTGCTATGGGGAAGAGGGAGGAGGATCTTGTGACCCAGAGGGAAACAGAAATCATAGATGAAAGGGGAAGAACTCTTAGGTGCTACACACCTTACAAGGCACAGGTACCTGCAACAAAATCTTGCCTCCTGGAGTGTTTCCCCTGTGACTAGTCTAATGTTTAAATTCTAATCTTGTCCCCTTCGTTCTTCAAAGCTTGGCTTAGAACCTCAGGAAATGTCCTTTCACCCTCTGGACAGCTTGGCAGTGGTCTCAGGTTGGTTCTTCTAGCAGACAGAAGTTAAAAGTTTTTTAGTATCACTTCCAGAAGTAGAGCAGGGATCATGGCTGGTGTGAACACTGCTCTGGCACAGGACCATGGAAGGAGATGTGGCAGCAAGGATTTGCTCTGGGTCTTAAGGGCAATCTTCCTCAGCCCTCATTAGTGGAGGACGGCAGTGCCTAACTGCTGTGAAGCGCTTAATTCCTTTCTTTCTGTCCTTCCTCAGAACCAAAGGGAGCCTTCTGGGAGAAGGTAGCATAGCACAGCAATGTCAGCAGTGTAGGACTGAAGTTAGATGTGGGTGGATATTTATTGTTAATTCCTCACTTGAGTGACTGCAGAAATGTAAATCGTTTCTTTTGTCACAGAAAATGGGTGTCAAATGGGCAGTTATTGGGGATGAAAACTACGGTGAGGGATCAAGCCGGGAGCATGCAGCATTGGAGCCACGTCACTTGGGGGGCAGGGTCATCATCACCAAGAGCTTTGCCAGGATCCACGGTGAGTCCCATTTGCCCTGTGAGGTGTGTAAACAGGATGTATTTGGTTGGGTGGAAGCAGGTGTTCACCTTGCCCCAGGGGTTAACGCCTACGGGCACAAACCCTATCTGCTGACAGATCGCAACATCCCTCTTGTCAGGAATCCTGTTGTGTATCTAGATACACCACAAACAGCGGGTATGCTGATGTTGCTACAAAGAGAGGAATTGTTGCTGCAATACTACTTGTGAGAAGCACTAGGCAGCCAGAAGGTAATCCATGCTTGGTGGTTTGCTCTCCACAGAAACCAACCTGAAGAAGCAAGGTCTACTGCCTCTCACTTTCGCTGATCCAGCGGACTACAACAAGATTCATCCTGTGGACAAGCTAAGCATCGTGGGGCTGGCAGACTTTGCACCTGGAAAGGTAACTGTGTCTGGGTTGTTACTGCGCTGGGGCGGCAGGGATGTGCCGCTGATGGGGAACGGCATTGCACTGTGTGCTTGGGGCCTGGAGCAGCACAGGCACTGGTGGGCAGCACGGCCTGCCAGCCAGACGAGACACTGCACCAGTGGTCTGGGGGGGGCGACAGAGCAAGTCAGCATCAGGTAATGTTATTCTGAATGGTTATGAGAAACCCTTGTACAATATTCTGAACTCCTGGACTTGTTGCCTTAAGCACAAGTGCTCCCTAGAAGGAACTGCATCCACACTTCTCTCTTAAGACCCCCCTGAGCTATAATTCTCCATTTTCAACCCTTTAAAAAAACATGTAGGAATTTTCCTGTGAGAAGCTTTGATTAACTTCCTTCCTTGAAAGAGAAGGGGGGGAAATGAAAACTGTTGTCTTCCTTTAGCCTCTGAAATGCATCATCAAGCATCCCAATGGGAGCCAAGAAACAATCATGCTGAACCACACCTTCAACGAGTCACAGATTGAGTGGTTTCAAGCTGGCAGTGCCCTGAACAGAATGAAGGAGCTGCAGCAGAAATCAAGCTAAGTATGCACAATGTCCCCAGCACACTGGACTCGATTCAGCTTTGGCATTTTCATGAAAGTGCAATTCCATGCCTCCTGTTGGAATAAATGTCTGATCAAATGTAACCATAGCTTCCTTTTTGTTATGGTACTTCCTCTTCACTGACACTATGAAAAGGGAGTGCAGCTAGGCTTACTTTTGTCTTTTAAATGCCCCAGCTCCCTTTTTCTATTTTGGCTCAATTTCAGTTGTCCCAGTTATTTATATTTGGAAATGACCAGCTAAGGTGGGTTTTCTGCTCAGTTGGTTGTTTTCTGTCCATTCACTTTACTGATGGCTAAAGAAATAAAATGAAAATAAAGAATGTGACCATCTCTTCTGCCTTATGGTGTTACGTTCATAATCCTGCTCTTCAGCCCCTGCTTCCCCTGTCACTGGGCTGGGGGGAAGAACATCTTGGAGATGCAAGATAGTACCTGCCCAGTTCTTATTCTGTAAATCCTTGCTGTGCACAAAAACACAGGGTAAAAAAAGAGCCCTTACAGCTGTCTTGTACTGTTTATCCCTTGACATTAACCCATTGCAGGCTATGCTCATGGCTGTCACTGCCTTTCCAACTGCATTCCTGTCCTGGTCAACAGTGCCCCTGCTGCAGTAATGAGAAACTTGCAAGGAGCAAGTGATTTTAATGCACGATGCTGGGAAAGCATATAAGTTGTTTACTCAAGCACAGCTTGCTTTCTCCACACTGGGAGACTGAGGTTGAGGAGTATCATGTTAGCGCAGTGTGTAGAGCCATGCAGCTACCGCCTCGTGGCACTCCTGGGAGCTCTGACCCTCTGAAGCAGGAGCTGAGCACAACTGCAGTACCAGGAGGTACCTGGGCTGTTTCCTCCCCCACATAACAGCCTGTAGGGAAGCCTTGCTGGCTGTTGAGGCTCTAACTCCCTTCACCCAAATTTCCACCTATATAAACAGCTGGGGGGGTTTCTGCAAACAGTTTTGCTTCCAACACAGCACATCTGAGCACTACCGCTCTATAGACAGCATTCAGTGAGCTTATTGTCTGAGCAGATGGAGCTCAGTTACTATGTGAACCTACCCAGTTCTAGGCTCCCTTTTAATTAGGGCAATGCACTAGGAATAACAGTTCAGAATTAAGGGCTTCTAACAACGCTGCAGGGAGGGTGCTGGTGACTCAGGCTTTGTGTTCACAGTTGGAGGTTAAGCAGACCCACCATCCCAGGGCATTACAGCCCCTTCCTGCCAAACATGGCTGGCTTTGTAATTATGCACATCACTCTCCTGGCACTGGGCCCTGCATAGATTTTACTCACAGTTTTGTCCCCCCTTTCCTTTCACTGCTGTCAGGGAGGGTGATGGCAATTGTTTGCTATTGGCTGTTAAGGCAGAGCAAAGTGTTGGTCTCAACACTGTCTGCCTTGAAATCCAAGTAGCTAAACTGCAGGAGGCAACTTTTTTCTTCCTGCTAGGCAGGAAGCTAATAGTTTCCCCACAAATTGTACAGGAAGGCAGGCTGTGCAGTTTTTACTATTTTATTTCATTCCTGGTATTAACACACCCCTGCAAGCAAGTATTTAGCTTGCTCAACGCAGTCTTGGTCTGTTTCAGTTCATAATTACATATTTTCAGTCAAACTCCTGCAAAGTTTAGCTCATTCTGCATAAATACAGCCCACCCAAATAAAGTATTTCCATTCAGCACAATGAGCAGCCTGTAGCTTTCCACTGTGGTCATCTTCGCAGAGCCTAGTTACTTTTGGGTAAATTACTGTCATTCCAGTTCTTTTTGGCTGCCTTCATCCATGGGTTAAGTTCCCATTCTTAGCCGAACATTACCACCGCTTCCCCTGCCCTGCCAGCAGCAGTATTCTCTAGAGTACCACACCTCTGTGAACTCCAGTCTTTTTGCTGTTTCTCCTCCTTTTCCTGTCAAAAGGAGGGCAGGTTTCTACCCCTCTGAGATCAAGCTCTTGGCCCAAGGAAGAAATACTTCTTGACAGGCATTCTCTCCTGCCTTTGCTCACTGAAGTCAACTCCCTTCTTAATTCAGGCAAGTAAAGACCTCCCCAGTTTTTCCTCCAGGGCAGGAGACCAAAGCTCCAGCAGAGTTTGCTGCTGCTGCGCTCAAGGCTTTTTGTGCCTGTAAATTCACTTCTACAGCTCAGTGAAGACATTTCTTGAAAGCAACTGCCTCGATCTGGCAGGTTGGAAGCTGAAAGGGAAACAGAGAATGGCAGATCTAATTTCTTATTCAGCTTCAGAGCAGCCGTGAGCACCAGCAGGATCCCGTTACCCCCCAAACAGCCACTGGAAAGACTTTCTGTGGAGCAGGCTCTGATTGCAGCTAGCTGTTTGTCCACCATGACAGGAGGCCCAGGCCTGGCTCGCTGATTGATCCCTGCTCAGAAAGAGACAAAGAGAATGTGCAATTGTAAGCTGCATGGAGAATACAGGACTAAATGTGTAAAAATATGAAATCTCTCCCCCAAGTTACAGATGAGGTACTCGCTTTTTTTTTTCTATGAGAGCCTGCCCTGCATTTGCCCAGGCTCCTTTAAACCTTGTCAACGTGACACCAAACCTTAACACTTGAAAATCAAGCACTACCACTACCCCGTTCCACCTCCCAGTGGTCCCAACATACTCCAGCTGTGAGAAAACACAGCTTTCACTGACTTGGATCCATCCTCCTGCATTGTACTCGGGTGGGTCTAACGCCAAAACACTGCATGGGAAGGACCGGACCGCTCCGCTGCTGTGTAAACCTTGGTGTGGTTAGTCCAGCCCTGTGCTCCTCGTATGCTCCATCCTGCATCCACACTCTGCTTTCAATCAGCCTCCCAGGGGGAACTCCACCAACAACCACAAAGCATTCCAGTGAAAACACACGGCAAACACAGAGCGACCACAAGAACAATCTCCTGTCTCCCCTTTTCCAATCCTTTCATTTTGTGACTCTTTCTTTGCTTCACAGTCAGCTTAAAGCAATCAGTTCCTTGGGAAAGGGATGCTATTTTAGACATAAACCACAATGTTCACAAAGCTGTACGAATTATGCACGTAGTTACCACAAGAGTGTAGGGTGCCTCTTTCTTCTGGACTTCTTCTGGGGCATTTGAAGTGGAAGCCTCCGCAGAGCTGGGACCTGTCGGTGATGTATCGACAAACGTTTCATCCACGACCCGGAAGCGGATCTCCTCCCCGATGTCCATGTAAAGGTCGTGAGCCCCTTCTTCCGTCTCATATTCCCACACCCACACCTGCTCTGCTTCATCGCTGGCCACACCAAGGGTTAAGGATGGGAACAATCAGTATTCTGCCTGACAGATCACTTTCTGACAGTTTTGAGAATAGAATTAATCAAAGCCTTTTCACAATCATTTCTCAAACCACAATGCACTGTCCCGGGTCACCATCTGTGCAGCCCAGAAGCCCCGTCTTGTTTCTGGTTTTCCTGCTTCCAGGTGTATGATGATTGGCAGAGCTGGGCCTACCCCCACCCCCAAAAAAACCCAACAACAAAAGACCCCTCCAAAACAAGCAAAACCCCCACCCCAAACCCAAGAAGACCTCACCTACCACAATTAAGTATGTTAATCACACCACGTATCTAGACATTACATGATGTGGTAAAACCGGCATTCCGTCTTCAGCAGCAGCCAAGACTAGCGGCAGGGATTACAATGCGGCTGTTCGGGGGACACAGCCATTCATTTCTATCAGCGGGCACAATGGTCCTGCAAAACCTAATAAGCATGAGGCCTGTCTAGCTGTGATAACAGTCTGCGGGACTTGCCCGACACAACGGCTTAGCTTCTGCCACTGAGCACCTTCATTGTTGCAGTAGTGAATGCCTGTTGGGCCAGCACTGCACAATCTTTTGAAATGAAGTAGTAAAGTTATCAAAGGTGATCAAAGGATACAACTTAGCTGGCTGCTGCAGGGATTCTGGTGGGATGACAATATCATCAAAGAATCCAATAGAAACTGTGGAGAAAAGAATTTGATTAAGACTGAAACGATTCTTTGCAAATGATGTACTGCAGCGATTCCTAAAATCCATTTCTAAACTCATTCTCCTTCCTCTGTTAGGAAGGACCTCTGAGATCATGCAGGAATTATTCTTTGAGACACAACACTCAATTTCAGTTGGCAGCAAAGCAACCACCCAGCTGAAAGTACATAGAGCAACAGAGGGGACAGTCTTCGTGCCCACTGGGAAAGGAAAAGGCTGTTTGGAGCAGGATTGGAAATGAAAGCGTTCCAAGAAATGAGTCAGATGCTATAGAGGTCTGTGACAGAAAAGAGCTTAGAAATCACAGATGTAACACGTGAAACAAAGACCAATATAATGCTAGAACAGCCACCACCTCCCCCTTGATCTTTCATGATGTTGAATTTTATCAGAGAGCGGACATGCCGAAATTCAGCAACAAATGCACCCAAGATAATCTTACTGTCCTAACTTAACAACAGGGTGGAGGAGCTCGCTTGCATGGAAGGCTCCTACAAGGAAAGCAACTCATCAATTATGTATTCCATAAATCTGACAGCACTTGGTGCTCACACAGACGTTTCCCTACCATGTTTTCAGGTACAGGAAACAAGCACGAATTTGCACAGAACTATGGGGAAGATGTATCAGACCAACACAAGCTGATACTACCACTTTAAAAAAAACCAAGCGCTGTTATCTGAAGCGAGAAAATGAATCCAGTCTACGCTCCAGATGGGCTTGCCTGTACTTTGTAGGCATGCAGATGAGTGACAAAAGGAAAGGGGAGTGCAGACAAAACCATCAAGGGCAGGGGAAGCTGCCAGGCTCAAGCTACCAACCACTCTCAGGTCAGAGCAGCGCCAGAGGCCAGTAATAGTCTTTAACCAGCCTACACACAGCACTACACAGCCTGAAATCACAGTGTCTCAGAAGACCCAAGAGCTCTGCAGCTCATGGGTGCCTAACATTAGAAGTTGCGGTTTACCATGAACGCCATCCTGACTGCAGCTTTTAATCTGTCCGATCAGAATCTCATCCAGGAAGGGATGGAAGACCACGTAGCGGAAATGCACTTAAAAGAAAACAGATCGTTAACGTTATGCCCATGTTGGTGAACTATACTCCTTCCACAGGGTGGCAGCCATTAAAACAAAATCCCACATCCTACATGCACTCCAAAATGCTTGCCCAGTTTCTTTTAGAATTTCCTTACAGGCACTGATTTGATAGAAAAACAGCAGTAAGAGTTCTGATTCCTAACTGAATTGTACAAATTCTGACAGCAGTTGATCAGCAGTGTCCTGTTCTCTGCTCTTCAAACTTGCAAGAGTTTAAGTTCACAGAATGAAACCATAAGATGAAGAATACGGACCAGGGCCTCTGCTTAAGTTACGACATGAGCATTTCTGCACAATGCTTCAAGGCCAAGAAATTATACTTTCTTGTAATGCTTCTGCTCCTTTTATCTTTGTCAGTAATGCCGTATTTTCTTTAAATGAAATATTTGATATCAAATATTATCGGAGTAAATAAGATTCTCTAGCATAACTGGATTTTTCATCCAGGTTAAAGAAAATGTTTCTAACTAAGCATTTTGCATTTATAAACTATAAGAATGCTATACTAAGACAATCTTGGCCAAACAATGCTTATGAGGATTTTAACATAATTTTAGCTGTCCATACTCAGTGCTCCTCTTTCACATAAAATCAGGCAGTACTTTAAAGAAGGAGTTATTACCAGACACAGTAGGATTTATCAAAGTGCTATCCCAGATTCTTAAAGCAGACTTTTTTCCAAGCTCAGAGAGAATATATCCTCTTGTTTCAGTTCAAGGAGTATTTCAAAGTTAAGAAGCTGAATGGAGATTAAAGCAAGCAGAAAAGCCTGCCATCCTCCTTCAGTATTAGAGAAGCTTTTATTTGCAGGCAGAAT
Source organism: Elanus axillaris (assembly GCA_026212715.1). Taxonomy (NCBI): domain Eukaryota; kingdom Metazoa; phylum Chordata; class Aves; order Accipitriformes; family Accipitridae; genus Elanus; species Elanus axillaris. The sequence continues at coordinate 28,643,302 of JANZLQ010000025.1, forward strand.
TTGAGTTCTATTGGAGTTAAAATTTAGACAAGGGGAGCCACGTACAGTCAGTCCAGTTCCCTTCTAACAGGAGACATTTCATTTGCTCAAGCTACGCTTCCACACTGAAAACCGAAACTAGAAAAATGCATCTCTTTAAGCTGGAAATAAACTTACTTTAACTCAAAAAAAAGATATGAAATTTGCTTTTATGCATTTACTTCCAGTTTTTACTTAGACAGATTTGCCAAAACTCAAAGTAAAGAAATTAGTCATTTCTTATTAAAAAAACAAAAAGTCACTGGAAATGTATGCTGAACCAGATCTGTTGAAGTCTCATACAAAAATGCAGCGAAACTTCCAGCTAGGAAAAGAGCATCAAATGCTGTGCAAATGTTATATGCAGAAACCCGTTTCAATATTCTAGCCAGGGAAAACAAGCTTCAGCATCAAAAAATACTAGAGAAACACAGAACAATTAATACAACTTATTTTCTACATGCAGATTTCCAATCGTTTTGAATTAAATTAACCTCTTCCTTACCCCACGCCACCTATGGCCCTATCTGTAGAGCAGAGATGGACTGCTAGAGAAGGCAAACAGCACTGTCTATTTACAGCTGTATTTGTACCCAAAAAATGCAAAGAGGAGACTTTTGCCATGTTCCTCTTGCCCTTCTAGCAGGCACAGAGTCAAGGCTGTGAACTTCAGTAGAGTTCCCCTGAATTTACTATCCCTAACAATTGAACTCAGTTTACATTTCCACATCACCAACCTTCTGCAAGACTGTATCAGTGAGGACAAGCACATACCTTTGGTATGTGATGCACCATCTCCAGGGAATATGTATGAATCTTCCAGCTTTGTGATATCATACAGACAGATGCAGAGGCCAACATTGTATACAACCTGCTCAAAGAAAAAAAAATAAAATTAAAAAGCAATAAATCAAGCAATCTACCAGGTTAAATCAGGCAAACCATCAAATTTATACACCTTTTCAAAAGGCAACAGAAGGGTGGCAAGTTGGAAGAGAGGCTGTTTTGGTACACTTCCTTCAACAGCCCCAGCCCTAACCACACTGCATTGTAGGGAAACCCCTAATTTATTCAAGTGTTACGGGAGCACGTGTTTTCATTGGCACTGGCAAGAGCACTGCTACAAAGAGAAACCCTTGCGGTAACCATCAGCAGTGAGAGAACTTGACCTGCCAGGACAGCAAACAGTTGCCCCCAGATATCACTCACCAGGCCTACAGCTTGTCCAAAGGCTAAACATACTTTTCCCTAGTCACACTCTCAGAAGCCTCTAGGCTTGCCTTTGTCTTTATATTAGCTCTGGGGAGGGACAAGAACTCTTGGTTTCTCTGCTACTTCTGAGATGGCTTTATAGCCTACAGAATTTGAGGCACCTACCAGCTATCAGTGGATGAGGGAAAACTTTTGCTTTTCCTAACATCTCTGTATAATCTGCTATACACAACCCTCAATCACCTCAGGTTGCGATTTTGAGCTCCCTTCATGTTCACAAGCTGCATTTTGAGTTTTGTACCTGCCTTGCACTGAGAGCCATATGCTCATCACAGTCCCAGGGGCTGCACAGGGAAACTGTGATCTCCTGGTATACAAAAGAACACTTTTTTCTATCCTGTGCCAAAGACCAACTTCTTACTGCCACGCTGTATTTCAAGTACTAAGCACAGACCAAGTCAGCTATTAACACCTTCAGTTCTCTTCCAGTATTACTGTTCTACATTTATTTCAAAGATCTTTTTAAAATTCCACCACTGGATGGATTAGTTCGCATCCGCTTTTCAAACTGTGTTTCAGATTGCTACTCTGAACACAAACCAGCAGTTACTTGCGCTTCTCTTCCATGCTTCTATGCCCCATCGGCTGTCTCAGTATCTTCCCATGACAGCCGTAACCATCGGAAAAAAATCCCACCTGAGATGATACATGGCTGTCTCTGTTTACGCGCTCTGATATTTCAGTTGCTGGGGATGGCCTTCACATCTAAACTATTCTGATACCCCACCCGCACCTTCTATTAAGAACAGATAAAAGGAAGAAATACTCAGCTATGTTAGACGCCTACACCAACCTACACATGGCCCACGCTTTACCTTATTGGCCAATTTCTTGTTTAGCTCTTCAGCAATGGATTCGTTCAGTTTCCTTTCAAACTGCCAGGGAGGAATTCTCACTGTGTCAGTCATCTCTACCAGGACAAACATAGTGGTGGGGAGCACCTCCGAGGGGAGCCAGAAGACACCGACAGCCTCAGAAACCGGAGTCCTGCGGGGACAGCGGGACCCCAACAACTGACGGGGGGGGGGGGGGGGGGGGAGGG
>JANZLQ010000025.1:28645733-28670134 GCA_026212715.1 Elanus axillaris
GGGGGGGGGGGCGAGGAAACGGCCCAGCGCGGAGCTTCCCGGGGCAGCACCTTGACCAGCCCAAAAAGGGGAGCAGGGAAGGAGGGGGGGTTGAAGGCGGCCGCGCAACCGCTGTCGGGGGCGGGCGGCCAGGCAGCCGCCACTGAGAGACCAGGGGGGAGCGCACCGACAGCCCGGAGGGAGAGAGCGCGGGGGGCAGGCCGCAGGCGGCGGAGCCGGGGGCGGCAGGGCCGGGTGCAGCCGGGGAGGGTAGGGCCGGGCCGGGCGGTGCCGGACAGGGGTCAGCAGGGCCGGGCCAGGCCGGACCGGGTGGTGCCGGTGCTGGTGTCGGTGCCGGTGCCGTCGGGTCCCGCCGGGCCGCGTCCAGCTCCCTCACCCACCTGCCACACGGAGAGCCCCGGCCGCGCCCTCCCCGGCCTCACACACTTCCGGCGCCTCAGCCAATCGCCCATCGGTGGGCGGGCCCGCGCCCTGATTGACGAGAGGAGCGCTCACGGGATGTGGGGGCGGAGCCCTGCCGCGCCCCGCCCTCCGGCCGCCATTTTGTCCCTCCTCAGTGTGGGGTGTTACCGGCTGTTATCCGTGCGGGGCTGGTACTGGGCTGCTGTGGTTTCTGGTGGTCCCCGTGTGAGGTTTATGGTCCATATAAACGCGGAAAGGCTCTCAGCAACCGGGAGCCCTGCGTAGGGCTGCTCTGTGCCTGCCTGCTGCCCCCTGCGGTCAGTGGTCCCCTGAAACAATCCACAATTGCAGTTACTGTAATTTCATTTATCATTTTTGTAAGCTTCAATCCTGACAGGGCAGCAGAGATCAAAGTTTGCGCCTCTCCAGGAGCCAATACCTCAGCTGTTTGCCTACCTGTACAGCAAAACTGGGGAGTTTATTGCCCTCTTGAGCCTGGAAGGTATTCTTCACAGCAGCAACTGCCCAGTGCTTAGGTCAAGGTTATTATCAGGTACACATTGGCATTGCGTATTGCTGGAATAATTTATTCTGAATGTTAACTGCAAAAAAATAGCCCCATGGTATGATTTTGCAGGCCTCGGTGCATTCTGCAGCGAGGTAATCGGCATGAAAGATGGTAGAAAACAAGAGGGTGTGCTAATGTCTGAAATTTGTTGGGAAAAATGAAAGGAGGTTATTTGAAGTGTGTTCAAAAGAAGATTTGCCAGGAAAACCAAACATCTCTGGCTGACAGTGAAAACTGCACTGTCAGCACAAAGGCTTTGATGCAGAGCCTAAGTATGTCATCCCCCACACCCCCCAGCCGCGCATAGTCGACAGTAATGAGTGTTTCAGATAAGAAATCATTAAATGTTGAGCTGTCTTGGAATGGGAAGGGGAAAACAAGGTTGTAAATACTGTGGCTAGGCCTCATTAACAAGACACCTGTCCTGGCCAAGGAGTTTCTGATCTCTTCACAATTACTCCACTTTCAACAGGATCTGTTGGGTTGTGGTTTTTTTTTTAAAATAAACATGGCTGGTCTGTACATGTTTGCTGCGTTTGTATTAAATGGTGGGCCCTGAAATAAGTTTACCCCTGTCACCTGCGAAGAGCAGCATTTCTCTTGGAGCAGCATCTACCATCTCAGTAAGGGGCCCTGCCACCAACGCAGCAGACACCACTCTATCAGAACACCTCAACCCAAATCCACAGCATTTCTTGCTCTTCTCGTCCTACTTCAGAGAGCCTTACAAAGGTCCCTTTTTCCTGCGCTGCAGTTGTGGATGTGCTAATCTCGGCACGGCACAGTTTTGCTGGCACACATGCCACATCCCTTGCTGTTCTGTCCTGGCCTCACGCAGGTCTGGCAGTGCGAGGTTTGACCTTTAGCTGGAGTGCCAGTTTTGTGGGTATCTGTAGCTACTTTTTCAGAAGAGGGAATAGTTCCTGAACCTGTCCCTCTTCTGATGGCAGGGGAAGAAGTAGCCTTGGTATCACACGAGGAGGTAGAAGTTAGACACTTGATATTGGCAAGGTGATCACTCTGGATGCTTTTGTATGTAAGAACTGTTAGGTTAAATAGCGACAGGGGCTGGGGGGAATAGTAGGCTGAATACTTGGGAGAACGTGGGAGATGGAGAGAAGTGGATTTGGACAGAGTCATTAGCACACTTCCGTTTCTAGCCCATCCTTGAGTGAACATTTTCATGCTTCCAATAGCAGTGCCCCACTGGGGGCTGTTGGGTGCCCAATAGGAAGCAGATGCTTCTCCCTTCAGCCTGCTCCACAGCCCCCCAAAAATAGCTGTGAGCAGTGGGTCTGCGAGGCCTCACTTCATACTGGCTTGTGTCTTCTGTTTGGGTCTTTGGTGTCTTGTAAAGTGCAGGCACCAAGCAAGGTCTTCTAGCGTGAGGACGTGCAGAATGTCTCCTGTACCAGCTCTGTGATCGCCAACAAGGGCTGAACGCTGCAGGCTGTTCCTCGGTAAGGATGACAGGATTCCTCTTCTCTACGCAGCTATGTATTTGAGGGAGCTTGGCAGACCGTGGCAGGCAGGCAAGTGAAATTTGCAGGTACTTTGATACTACTCTGGGGAAGCTGAATTGAAATGTGTGCAGAGAAAGATGGTGATGGCAGTGTCAGATGAGCTTCATTGCCTTAGATACCAGGCTACAAACACCACCAAGCTGAGTCGGCCTGGCAATTTCTCAGTAGCCTCCACCAGTAACATCACAGGCTGTAGGAAATGATTTCCAGTCTCACCCTCTCCAGGTAACCCCCCCCGGTCCCAAGCAGGGTGTGCCTGGGCCTTTGTGCAAGTAACGGATGTTGCTCTTTTACCGCCTAGGTTTTCTCCCTGGAGGAATTCCATATTTCATAAGCACCATCTTGAATGTAAAAATATAAACTAAAGCCACACTTTGCCCTGTAAAACGTGGGTGTTGTTGCAACTCGGCTATTGATAGCGCTCAGAGTTATGTTACATTTAATGCTGCAGCTAAGGTATCTTGATGTTGGAGATTGTGTGAACAGCCTCATTTTGCTGCATGGTCTCTTTTTGTCCCAGTAGTACCGACACAATGAATATCCACAAATCCACAGTGCCTGTACACACCTTTTCATACATAACCATAAAGTCTCTAGAGTCTCTCTCAGCAGTGCTGGGGTTTTTCCAATGTTTGGGAGCATGGTTCTTTGTTGCTGGTTTTTTTGAAGCTTCAGCTGCTGGAATCCAGGGATTGCACAAGGATCTTTCTGTCGCTCAGAGAAATTCCCAGGTATTTCTCATTCTCACAATTGTACAGGTGTCCTGGTTTCGGCTGGGATAGAGTTAATTGTCTTCCTAGTAGCTGATATAGTGTTATGTTTTGGGTTCAGTATGAGAAGAATGTTGATAACACACGTTTTCTGTTGCTGCTAAGTACAGTTTAGACTAAGTCAAGGACTTCTCAGCTTCTCATGCCCAGCCAGCGAGAAGGCTGGAGGGGCAAAAGAAGTAGGGAGGGGACACAGCCAGTCAGCGGGTGGTGAGCAATTGCATTGTGCATCACTTTTTTTGTATGTTCCAATCCTTTAATTATTATAACTGTAATTTTATTATTGGTATTATTAATTAGTTTCTTCTTTTCTGTTCTAGTAAACCGTTCTTATCTCAACCCATGAGTTTTACTTTTTTCCCCAATTCTCTTCCCTGTCCCACTGGATGGGGTGGTGGGGGGGTAGTGAGCGAGCGGCTGCGTGGTGCTTAGTTGCTAGCTGGGGTTAAATCATGACAACAAGAAAACTGGAAAATACTATTTGAAGTTACCTGAAGGCTCAGAAACTGGAAGGAAAATGAAAGGAACCCCCGCATTATTTTGTTTAAGATCTCCTCTGCCCCCCCACATCTCTGTGGCTGTTGGGGAAAACTGGCTCAGGGCTGTTGGAGGAGGTGAGTGGTAATTTGCATCTAGACTGTTTTGGCCTTCCTTTGATTGACTCCAAAGGAATTATGTATCTTCTCACGTACAAAGTCCTCCACGCTCCTGCCTTTGCTTCCGTCTCTGCAGGCATCTCTGGCAACCCCACTCCCACTCTCTGTTTGATCAAAGCTTCCCCTCTTCTCCTTTTATCATTTTTGCATGCTTTAGACTCTCTGACTCCTCTGCTGCCGCGCATGCCCAGAGCCACCTTCCAGTCAAACGTACTTCAAGTTCCCTGTGCCTTTGCCGTCAAGAGCCTTTAGTGACTACGTGGGAGAGTCAGGTTCTGACGCTTGTCTCCTCTGTTCAGTCTATATTGTTTAACACGTGCAGCTGGGCACACGGCTAACCCTGGTGTACCACAGATCAGGCGGGGAAGTACAGGTATTTATGATATTCAATGTACAAATGTTAAATGAGTGCCTGAGGAAGAAGAGGGCATGCCTGTACCACATGTCCCCAGCACTCTTCTGGCCTCCAGCTGTTGCCAGCTCAGGACTCTCCTGGTCTGGATGTGTAGAGCTGTCCCCCAGGAGAGGATGTGCCATCTCAGGAGAAACTTGGAGAGGAGCCCGAAAGCTGGCCGGGTTTCTCCTCCCCTTCTTTTGCAAGGTTTTGAAGGGTACACTGGGGAGATGAGCCTCGTGGTGTCTGTAGGGGGTGGATGGGGCTCCTGTTTTGCCATGGAAAACTGCTTGAAAAGCCACAGGCAGAGGGTGATGGGCAATGGCAGAACCCAGCAGCACTTGGGGTTTCAGTGCTTCTTGGTGGTCTTGCCGTGGGCTGGTCTCTTCTATCTATGGAGACTTTTTCTGCACTATAGTTCACTGACAGGACGGACACAAGTGCTTATGATCTGGTCCCTCTGCCAAAGCCCCTGGGACAGCCACGGATCAACACTCAGCTACCTGGATGGATGGATACAGCCAGGCGGAGCAGTCGTGACCCTGTCTCCCGACTCTGCACCGTGCCTCACAGCTTCTCACAACTCGTATGCCATCCTGCAGCCCCGGGGGTTGTCGATGGAACAGGTCCAGTTCCTGTCATTGTGTTCAGCCACCTAGAAGAGAAAGGAGTCAAGGCAAGAGCCATGTTCGAAAAACCAAACCCAACCCACAACCACCCTGCATCACAAGACACCTGTGATGGCTCCCTGCAGCACTCACGCTGTGCCACGCTTGTTTGGGTTTCTTGTAAATTTTATTGCAGGATCACAGGGGCCTGCATGGTAAGGTGCCAGTGCGGTCCGCCGTTCTGCTCCAAAATGAGGCTGATATCACCTAAATTCCCCCCAAAGGATGCCTACCCAGCTTGTTCTTAAAAACCTCCAGTGGTGGAGATTCTGGTGCTTCCCCAGGCAATCTACTTGAGTAATTAACTGTCTGTTCTGTTAGAAAGAGTTTCCTAATGTCTAGCATCAGTCTTGCTCCTTGCAATTTAAACCCCATTACTCCTTGGCCTATTCCCCAGCGGACACAGTGAACAATTGATTCCTGTCCTCGTCGCATGCCCAAGAGAGAAAGTCTCGGGCCAATTTATGGCATTACCTCTGCCTGCAGGGCTGGCTCTCCTGAGCATGCCAGCGCGGGGGAAAACAGAAAGGAAAGATCTTTTTGGGGTCAGGGGGTTGGCATAGTGCCCTGCTAGAAATGACACCCTTAGAAAGCACCTGGGTTTGGGATGGCCGCAAGCCCGGAGCAGGGGAGCGGGGTGGTGGGGTGGATCTGTGGCCTGTGCCCCCCCGCCCCCCCCATCCTCCTGTGCTGTGCCGGGGGTGACCGCAGCACCCGTGGGTGCTGGGGGACTGCAGGCTTGGGCAGGCAGGGAGAGCGGCTGCAGCGACAGCGGTGGGACTCGGGGTGACGGGAGAGAGTTTTGACCCATCGTGGGGGACCCCTCCTGGTCCAGACCTGGCCTCATGGCACCATCTCCCCCTCTGGTGCTTTCCCACCCCGTCCCGCCGTGGGGCTGCCCCATGGCATCCAGCCCTGCCACCGATGCACGTCACTTTGCCTAACCGGAGCGATGCAGCTCCCCGGGGCCAACCCTCGGCCTTCCAGCCCCATAGTCCAGACTTACTCCTTTAAGCCTGGCTCAGAAATGACCAAGCTGATCCCTCCCACCTGCCCGCTCCCCCTGGTCTGGCCCTGACGTCAGGGAAGGCGTGCGGATGCGTGTGTGTGTGTGTGCGCGCGTGCGAGGCGCACATCATACACACATCAGATACCGCAGATCCATCAGCAGGCAGCCAGAGAAAAAAAAAAACCCCGGAGCCCGGCTGCAGGCGAGACCGCTGCTCCTCGCAAGGAAGCGGAGGAGCGTTTGGCCTCGGCGAGCACCAATGCTTTGCGGAGAGCAGCAGCTCCAGGGAGCCCGTCGCTGCTAAGGAGGTAAGCGGAGGCACAATGGCCATCCGTCCAGCTTGCCTGGGCTATTGTAGCTGGAGGTTAAACTTCACGCACCGCCTTTTATCTTTCAAACCTGCTTTTGCCTTTTGGCGGCGGAGAGGTGCGAGGGTGAAGCGTGACTTCCCTCCTCCGGTTTGGTTATTCCCCGGCAGCCTCAGGAACAATAACTCTGCCGGATGCCTGCTTTGGTCTGCGGGAGCAAATAGCCGGGGCTTTGCCACGGAGGGCTGAGATCGGCTGGGACCCAGCTCCCCCATTGCCGGGTGAGGGGGAGGCGATTCGAAAAAAAATCTGGCTTGTTAAAGCAGGCTGATAATGATGGGGGCTTGAATTGGGGTTTCTCTGGGACTGGCTGCACTATTCATTCCTGCAGACGGCAAGTTAGATCCACAAAGGAGGAAGGAAGGACACAGACGAGGACATTTGCACCAGGTCTTTGAACAGACACTTTTCTAATTTAAAAAAAAAACAACCACCACAACAAAACAAAGCAGCCAAATCCCACAAACTTGGTATCTGGGAGTGATGATTATGCATATATGCTTAAAAGGTAAATCAAGCCTCCATGATGGCTTCTCCTTTTGCATCTGGCAGCCTGCTTGCTCTCCCCCATGGCCTCCCCGAGAATTGGGCAGCCCAGCACTGACTAAGGGAGCTTTTTATAATCGATCCATAAAGGTGACATTCATATTTTAGCGCTAAGCAGGCTGTATCGTAGGCGAGACTATCTCAGCAAAGATCCTTGGAGTTGTGAGCGTGATTGGCTTAGCTGGGGAGGGGACTCTGCCAGTGTGTATTCCCCAAAAACTGCCTAGTTTATTTTTCCTATAGTAATTTGTCTCAGCAAATGGGTTTTTAACATGCAGGGTAGGCAAGGAAATCGCTTTGCTTGGTGTTTAACTCTTAACAGCGTGATGTGGTAACCAAAAAAGGGGGTGGGGGTGGGTGCTGAAAGGCTTTCATTAGCATCGGACAGAGACAGCATTTATAAAAACCTGCCAGACGCCGGGGAAGGGAGGATGGAGAAATGCAGCCTGGCAAGCGCTGCGGTGGTCCTGCTTGTGGAAACCCCTGCCCGGAGCCATCCCGGTCCCTCCCCCTCCCCTTCCCCTGGGAGATGCCGATTCGGGATCTCTGCTGTCCACCGCATTGTTGGTGGGTCCCTTGGTGCGTGACTGTGCCAAGCAGCTGCAAAAAAAAAGGGATTTTTGGTTTTTGCATCAAGCTCTGGGGACACGCTGGAGGGGTGTAGCCCTTCTCTGTGTCTAGACAGGCTGGGTCTGGGGGGGCATCAGCCTCCCTGGGGATGGCGGTGGGCCGGAACATCGTGATCCCTGCTCCATGGGGCGAGGCGATGGCTGCCGGCAGCCGGCTGCGGAGACGGGGAATCCTTTTGACATACAGAGACCTTTCTGCTACCGGGGTGGAAGGAGCGGGGAGGTGAACCCGACTCCTAAGCTGGGGCGGGAGGGAAGAACCGTGATGGCGAGCGGCAGTGAAGAGCCTGTGCCGGAGCTTGCTGGAAAAAGCAGCAAGAGGGAAAATAACCTCCGGCTCTTTGGCTGGGGAGGGGGGAGCGGCGGCACTCGGGAGACGGGAGCGCGGTGGCAGACAGCATCCAAGATGGGGATTTGCAAAGGGATGCAGAAGGGAGATGGCCCGTAAAGGCGACAGCGGGCCGGCCAAAGGGTCACGTCCAGAGCCGGAGCGTGACGAGCGGCCGCCGCTCCGTCCGTCATCCGTGGTCTGTCTGTCCGTCGTGGGCACGCCGGGGGTTCCCGTGGATGGGAAGAAGCACAAAGAAGTGCCACACGGGAGGGCTGACTCGTCGAGGGCGATTAAGCCAATTAAATATGTATTCCCCCACCCGGCCGAGGGACGCGTGAGGGGTTTTTTCGCTTCGTTGCCGCTAATGAACGGGGAGTGGCAGAGAGAGGCTGGTGTCTCTTCAAAAGGCTCCTTCCCCCCTTCTGGGGGACCTTGAAAAGCTGTTTAGTTAAACAAGGTTGCAGCCAGCACGCAAGTCAATGTGTTTGGCTTTAAAGAGAGGGAGAGAGACAGTGATTTTATTTGATAAACCGCAGACCTTTCAGTCGCTGGTGATGAATGGGGTACTTGGATCTCGAGATAAAAGCTGATGTGTCTACTGCCTGTCTGCCTTAATTGGCCCGGCTTTCCTGCGTTCGCCTGTGAGTGCTCCCGACTGTCAGCTCCGCTCGGAAGCCCGCTGAAAAATATAAAAGCAAAGCTGGCTGCCGCTGCCGATGGAAACCCTGCACCAGAGGGCTGTGGGTGTTCGCTCAGAGATGGTTTCTTTGGGGAGCGGGAGAAGACGGACGGGGTGGGGGTGTTTTTTAACGAAGAGCATCCTTCCAGGGTGCGCTGGGCTCGGTGCCGCTTGCACACGTCCTTGGCTTGGAGAAGTGTCACCCCCGGGAACCTCGGAGCAAAGCCACCGAGGGGGGACAGGGAGGAGCGAGGCGGGGGTCCGGCAGCAGCAGCGGAGGGGGGGGATTACGCTGGAAAAGCTTCCCTTGCCCCGCGGCAGAGCCGGGCTGCTGCAGCCTCTGCTCGCCTTCACAAGTGACCCGGATTTCGTCCCCGTATACGTGCGTGGCGTGGGTAGGGTGGGATGGGTGGTGTCTGCCGGGCCAGGAGAGACCCGGAGTGGGGAGAGATGCTCTTGGCCCCGGTGGTGATGGAGGAGAGGAGGAAGATGCCTCCCGTGCTCCATGTGCCCCCTCCCTTTCACCTGCTGGGGCTGCAGCATGGAGAAAGGGCTGGGAATGGTGGGGTGGAGGACAGGGAGGGAAGGAGAAGGACAGGAGAGGCTTCCTGTGCTCTCCGGGTGGGCTGGGAGTGGAGGAGACACCGGCGAGGACATGCTTGGGTCTCCCCGCTTCTCTCAGCCCACCTTTGCCATCAGTTTAATTTCCTCCATCCCTTTGTTTGCTGCGGGGATTTAAATGAGGTGGGAGGCAGGATCCTGCCCCCGGAGTCCCCCCGTGGTGCCAAAGCTCCTGCTCAGCCTCAGCTTCACCGGCAAAGCCGGGGGTTCAACTGCCAGGCCACAAGGTTGACCCACAAATTTGGGGTGCTGGAGAGAGGCAGAGCACTGCTGGCCGTGGGAGCCAGCCTCGGCATGGCTGCAGGACGGGGGGGGTCTCCGCTCCAGCCCCCGCTCCGAGCAGGAGTTGGGTGCAATGCCTCGGGTAGAGCAGGCTGCGCAGGGACGTGTCCTGTGGGTTACAAACCCCAAGGATGGGGATCTTGGAGCCTCACCGTGGCTTGTCCCTGTGCTCATCCCGGTGAGCTGCCGCCCCATGCCAGGGCTCTCCCTCCACATTCCCACGGACCAGCCGGAGACCCCAAAGCGCCTGCGGGCAATCGTGCCCGGCTTGTTCTCCCACGCGGGAGAGCAATTTGGCATGGGGGCAAACGGCAGCCCCAGGAGGGCACCCCGTGGGCCTTGGGAGCGGGCGGCCTGCCTCCTCTCCCCCAGGGATGCCCAGCATGCTCCTGCTCCCCACCAGCCCTCAGCCCTGGAATGAGGGAGCCTTCCAGAGCATCCCAGCCTGGGCTGGTCCTGCAGGTGAACCTGGGACAAACCCATTCTCGGTTGCACCTTCACCTGCCCACGCCATTTTGTCCCTACAAGGCTTCCCCTCTTGCACGCCCCTTCCCCTTCGCCCCTTATTTTTCTTTTGCCTCTGGGAAACTTCCAGTTTTCCAGCCCCTTGTGGACCTGCCGGAGGAAGCTCTTTCTCCTGGTGCCAGCCAACCCCCTCAGCATACTAATAGTTTGCTCCAAGCATCGTTATTCAGGTTAAATACCCTCCATTGTCCCTAATCTGGTGGGGGAACTGAAAGGCCTTGTCAGCGAAAGCGGGCACGGAGGAATGGTGAAGCCATTTTCATAGCGGCGGCTCCGTGACGTGGCCGAGAACCGAGGGCCCCTTCCCCCCAAATCGACACGCTCATCCAGCCCTGACACCTTCTGGGAAGGCGACGATGGATCCTGCAGCGATGCTTGGGGACCACGTCGCTTTTTGCTGCCCAAAAGCGGCCAGGCTGCTCGCTAGCGCAAGCGGGGCTCCCATTGCACAGATGGGAGCAGTGAGGCAGCTTGGTGACCGCCCCGTCCTTTGGGAGTCTCCCTTGGGTGCTCCCAGAGCTTTTCCCAGCTCCTTGGGCATGGGAGAAGGAGGTGGTGAGCCTGGGCAGGGAGCAGGAGACGTGTGCTGCAGCGGCTTCATGGCAGAGAGGAGCCGGTGAAGCGCATGAAGGGTTTGGTGCGGGAGCAGATGGGAAGCCAGCGAGGGGAAAGATGTTTTGGAAGGGTTTGTGGCTGTGGCTGGAAGTCGTCTCAGAGGGCAGGAGGAAAGCGGTGGCTGCTGCCTTGGGGTGAGACGTCAGGGTGGTCTCTGCCGTCTGGACCTTGGGGTGGAGGTCCACAGGGATGAGATGGTCGGACAGCCATTAGGACAGCGGCTGAGGGCTGGATGGGCTCCAGAGCTGGACCGGCAGCAGCCGGGAGCCGGTGGCAGGCAGACCCCCTGGCAGGAGGTGGGCGAGGGGAACAGGACTGCCCAAAACTTCAGCTGCTCTAGAAACCTTTTCCCACGTCCTTGGTGCCTGCTAATTTCAGAGCGGAGGTGACCCCCTTTTGCGCATCCCCCCAGGGCCTCTGCGTCTCAAGGGGCTGCAGATGAGTCGGAAACCAAATTAAATATTCTCTGGGTTTCCCGGAGTGTGCAGGTGTTGTCCCAAAAGATGCCGCACACCCCAGCGGGGCGGAGAGGGGCTGGAGGGGTGGCGGGGAAGGGGACGGTAATGCCGTGGGATGCCGGGCTCCTCAGCTCCGGGTGATGGGGAAACTCCCGAGCCTGAGGGGTGATGGAGATGGGTGACCCCCCCACCCAGCACCCCAAAAGAACTGTGTCCCCAGACAGCTGCTGGCACGGGGCACCCCGAGGCGGAGGCACCCAACATCAGATGCAGCAGCTGATGGCAAGAGAAATCAGCGGAGTGAAGGCCGAAATAGCCTCTCGGTGTCCGTCCCTTTCCCATAGGGATGAGGCCGGGGCGGGCAGCGAGCCGCTGGCCGGGGCTGGGGTTGGGTCCAAAATCCCAAAACGTTGGGGCAGTCTCCAGCGGTGGGGAGACCTCAGACCCCTGACCTTGACCTACCTGTTGTCTCAGCCTTTGTCAGAAATCACCTTTTAGCAGAAATCTCGGGCTGGGGAGAGATCTCCGAGGCCGGGGCTGGGCGCCTGGGCGTGCTGGCACTGCCTGGGCATCCTTCCCAAAATGGTCACTGCCCATGGCAGCCTGCGCTCAGCTGCTTCTTCTCCCAGGGCGTGCTTTTTAGCAACTTCATCTCTAATATCTTGGGATTATCCTGGAAAATTAAAGACGAAGCCACAAACTAGGTTCTTTCCTTCCCATGGGACTGATTTGCTGGAACATCCCAGCTTGCTCCCAGCCAGGATGGGCTCCCCGGAGTGATTCCCGGTTTCGGTGATGGATGCGCAGTACCGAAGACCGGTGGCATGCTGCCTGCCCCACAGACGTGGGGCCGGGAGCAACTCCTGACAGCAACTCATCCCGGCCAAAAGCCCCCCCTGGGGGGGGGGCTGTAACCGCCCCCCACTTTGCTCCCCAGGTCGCAGCTGGCAGACCCACACTCCCGGGTGCCCTTTCTCCTGCCGCCTGCCTGCCCGTCCCCAAAAACGGAGGAGCCCGCCGGCCCCACCATGTCGTCGGACCCCAGCGCTCCGCCGGCGGTGCCGCCCCTGCATTCTCCCAAGTCACCGGTGTGGCCCACCTTCCCCTTCCAGCGGGAGGGCAGCCGCATCTGGGAGCGGGGAAACCTCCTGCTGCGGGACCTGCCCAGCCCCCTCCCCACCAAGAGGACCAGGACCTACTCGGCGTAAGTACCCGGCACACGGCGAGCGGGCTTGGGACCCTCCGGCTGAGCCGAGCAGGGACCATGGTCACCAGTGGCACCTGCAGAACGCATTACGCCTGGTCCATGCTGCCATTGCAGCACCCGGCATCACTGCACCCACCGGCCCCGGGGTGCTGCGGGATGGTGCCGTGCGCTGTCCCAGGGAATAGCCGTGTTTTCTTGGCAAACCTCTCCCCAACGTGCTGCCGGTGAGATATCTCCATCCCTTTCCTCCCGCAGGACGGCGCGTGCCTCCGCTGGCCCCATCTTCAAGGGTGTCTGCAAGCAGTTCTCTCGCTCCCAGGGCCATGGGTTCATCACCCCCGAGAACGGCACAGAGGACATTTTCGTCCATGTGTCTGAGTAAGTCCGGGGGGACCCGTGCCATCAGCGTGGGGCTGGGACCTGTGGGCTGGGGTGGGGATGTCTCCTTGGGGTGGGGATGGGGCTCTGCCTGTCCTCTACCTGCCCATCACGGGTGGGTTTTCTTTTCCAAGGCACAGCCGGTGGGTCGGTGCCTTCCTTGGTGCTGGGTGGTCCAAGGGTGGGGGGTCCGGTTCTCAGCTCCATCCCCACCACCTCTCCTCTCCTCTCCTCTCCTGCAGCATCGAGGGGGAGTACGTCCCAGTGGAGGGGGACGAGGTGACGTACAAGGTCTGCCCCATCCCTCCCAAAAACCAGAAGTTCCAAGCGGTGGAGGTGGTCCTCACCAACCTGGCACCCCACACGAAGCATGAGACATGGTCCGGCCAGATCATCGGCTCTTAGGCGCCCCGGGGGGGGGGCCGCCGGCCACTCGGCCCCACGGAGCAAGCCTGCCCGGCCGCTCACGGGGGGAGCCGAGGCGGTGACGGGGCCGGGGCTGCCCCCAAACACGCAGGCGTTTGCGTTCAGTGTCTTTTATAAGGTTACGGTTTCCTTTCTCTGTATGTGTTTGTAAGTGTCTGTCGAGGGGGACAGGGGAAGCAGAGCCCTCCCCTGCCGCCCTCCAGCTCCGGAGGCAGTGCCAAGCCCCATGTCCCCCTTTCCTTGTCCCCGAGGCCATGGGGAGCAGGGGATCTAGTCCTGCCTGGTGGCAGCAGCAGGGCATGCCGTGGGGTCTGGGGTGGGGGGACACACGAGGCGGCGTGGGGCAGCGTTATCACTGTGCGGGGACTGGGGGGGCTGAGACCTGTCCCCATCGCCGGCAGCTCATGGCACCCGCCAGAGCCATGTCCCTCCATCAAAAGATCTCAGGTCAGCAGTGCCACGGGGAGGTGAGTGGCTTATGGAAAGACAAAATTTAGTTTTAAGGGGCAAACGGTGACTGGCAGGGTGCCGGGGGATGGGGGGGGGCTGTACCCGGGCATGGGGCTGAGGGGTTTGAGTAGCCTCAGACACAGGGCGAGCGCACCCACCTCCTCCCCAGCCCCTCGGTATAGGCAGGGTCTTGTATACAAAGCACAAACTTCGTTTTTGGTCTTCGTTGCCATACCCTGGCCAGGCGGGCTCCCCCGGGGAGGGACAGGGCAGAGGGCGGTGGGACAGGAGCGGCGTGAGCCCAGCTGGGCCTGAACAGATCCCAGAGAAAAAGGGCACCAACGCCCCGGAGACTATCGGCATCTTAAGGGGTTTATTTCAAAGCAGGGCAAGCAGCCTCCAGAGCGGGGCGGGTGACAACGGCTGACTCCCCAGGCACCCGCTGGGTGGGAACTGCCGGCCCTGCTGGTCCTCAGCACTGATGGAGATGGCGGTTTTCCACCTTTCTTGCCACCTGCTGTTGCGGTGGGGACAGGGGAGAGGGAGGGGAGCAAGGCTGGTGCCACGCAGGACAGCTGAGGCCCTGTGGATTCGGGAGGACCACCGCATGCTGCTCCAGCCCAGGCTGGCGTGGGGACCACCCCAGGACCCCGCAGCCCAGCTCACTGCCAACCCAAAGCCCGGCTCACCCAGGGGCTGCAGCGACGTCGGCTCAGGCCCCAAGCATCTCCAGGACATGCAGTCAGCTTGGCCAAGGGAAACTTTGTTTGATTCTTTTTTCTTTTTCTCTCTTTTTTTTTTGGAAATAAACTAAAACCCTAGACTTGGTGTTTTTACAACTCCCGTGTAGTTCCCGCCTGTCTGACCATGTGTCGACCTTTGTAACATTGGCAATAAACCATTAAAAGTGACTTTCCCCTGCATGTCCCACCTCTTTGTCCTGCGTGCATGTGTTGCAGTGGGGACACTGGTGGCTCTCCTGGGTAGAGGACCTGGAGCGCCCAGGGATTTATCCAGAGAGCAGGATGGACTCACGCACCTCCGCACGGTATGTCCGGGGCTGGGATCCCGGGGTGCTCCAGCCTTGCTCTGGGAACAAACCCTGAGCCAGGGGACAGGAGGCTGCTGCCTACCAGGAGGGGTGACTGGCACCAGGGCTGGTCCCCCGCTGCTGTGGGGATTTCAAAGTGTTTCATTCCAGCAGAGCCTGGCACAAAGCACACGCTACCTCCAACTACTGCGTGTTGTAGCTTTAATATGATTGATTTTATTTTTTTTAAATATACGTATATATATATATATATATATATATGTATTTAAATATATTTCTTATTTAACACTTGGTATCACCAGACAGGAGCCGCCCATCTCGCACAGGTACAGAGCTGTATGGCACAACGGTCCCCAGCACGGGGCTCGGCGCATCCGCTCGCTCACGCGCACGTGGGGAGAAACCCTCACCGCGGGCACCCACCGGGAGAGAAGGATTGTGGCAGAGGGGTCTGGGGGGCAGGCGGGCACTGTTCCCTAGGTGTAGGGCTCCCACCCCAGTGCCGTGCCTCATCCCTGCCTGCAAAAACAGGGAGGGCAGCCGGGGGGGGTCTCAGTGGCCCTGCTTGAGCAGGGAAGGGGGACCGGGTCACCTCCCGAGGAACCTTCAACCTCAACCATTCTGTGGCTCTGAGAGCCTGGGGCTACTCCTGATGCCATCCTTCTCCTCATCCTTCCATCAGGAGCAGCCTTGGACGGAGCCTGCCCTCCCCTTCAAATATGCAAAGCGCTCTCGGCCCCAAGGCCACCGTGATGCCTTGTGCCAGGCTCTGCTCTTCACCCACCACCAAGCTCCCTAGAAATCCTGTTGACTTTGAATAGACCTACAGGAAAAATAACCCCCCCAAACCCACGCATAACCTGATCCACAGTGAAACAGAGAAGGAGGAACCACAAGACACACGATTTCTCTGTGAAGGTTGCAGTGGAGGGCCAAAACCAGTGGCCTGTGAAAAGGGTACCCTGCATCCAGGCTTCCCCAACAGGTCCTCTTCTCCCACGCAGAAATTTTCTCTGGGTAGAAAGAGGAATGCATGCATTTGTTGAGGATTTCTGGATGCTGGACAGACTGCTGCGTTCATGCAAATGGGATGCGTTACGGACCTGACGTACTGTAGCGTTAAGAGGTGCAATCAGGTGGAGAAGCCAGCACCCCTGCTCCTGCCCCTGCAGCCCGGCAGCAGTACCAAGGTCCACTCAGGACTCTGCCCGTGGCATCGTGGGAGCCCTGCCCGGGGTCTAAAAGCACCAACGTATCTCTCCTGAGGAACTTGGCCCCTTGGTTAAGTGGCAGTAGCCAGCTGAGAAACTTCTCTCGGCAGTCCAGCTGCTAGGTGGGAGATGAAGAGCAACGGTGAGGGAAGTAGGAACAGGAGAAAAAGAGGAGAGAAAACAAGTCCAAGAGATGGGGCAGTGCCATAGCGGCAGGGATATGCTGAGAAAGGCTCCCAGGGAGCAACATGGGGAGCTTTTGCAGGAACCTCCGGCACCCTCCAGGTCCACGGATAGCAGACACGTCTGCCCTGGGGAGCTCTAAGCAGGACATCTCCCTGGAGGGGATCCCTGAGCTCCCCTTGAGCACTGAGTTGTGACCAGCATCACCGGTGCGGTCACATCCCCCTGCATAACGGCCAGGAATAAAGGGGCAACGTGAGGGAGGAGATCAAGGGCCAAAGGAGAGATGTGGTTTTGTAACCCACGAAGACCCAGGAGAAGAGAGGAGCAGGAGGACACGTGAGAGCTGCACTGGAGAACTTGGGTCCCTAAAGGCGACCACGTAAACCAAGCATGTGGGATGAGACGGGGTGGCAAAACAAGCTTGGAGGGCACTGTTGAGTGTGTACCACCATCGGCACCAGAAACCAGGTCTGGCCCGCGTTGGCCCTCTCTGAAAATGTCTCTGGCAGGACTATGGGAAGCTGAGCGCTGGGAAGGAAGCGGACCCAGTCTGTTATGAATGCCCCCGGTAAGGTTTTACACTGACACATCTGTGAGACCTAACGGACACGCAGGTGGGAAGACTGTTGGGAAGCCTTCTGCCCCCAACAGCTCCGCAGGGTGCTCTGGGTACCAGGTACCCAGGGTCCTCCAGCCGTGCCAGGCAAGGTCTGACTTAACAACTTCTGCGGAACATGGAAAATAAACCCACAGCAGCCATTCTTTTTGTAAGCTAAAGAGAGAATTAATTTCGTCGTGCACCTGAGCAATGCTGAGAGCAGGAGCAGAGTCATTTTAAAACTGTCATTCCCAGGTCACCTGTAGGGACTGGCACGGTGTGGCATCGAGGTGAAGGACATGGTGATCCTCTCCATTAGGAATGCACAACGCTGCAACGAGACGGGGTCGCAGCTACCCCTTCCTACCAGGGGCTTGCAGCAAACAGCTTTCCTGGCCTCTGGCTTTGGAGCAGCTCCTGATGAGAGCGCCTGGGGCCTCAACAGCCCCATCCTCCCCAGCCAAGGCGCAACGGGGAGAGAAAGGCGAGACACGTGTTCCCTCATGCAGAAGTGTTAAGAGAAACAGAGCGAAATAGAAGAGAAGAGGGGAGGGAGCGTGGGATGGACACACACATGCTCTTGTGAATGGCCCTTTCAAATGCTTTCTGACCATGAAAGCGTCTGCATCGCCGCCCACAGCTGTCAAGAGAGAAGTTTTGCTGGAGGTGAGGAGGGTCTGGTCCCACAAGCCCCAGCCGTAGAGGGGGAATGCAAAAGGGCTGCACGCTGAAGGCCCCCTCCTGCACGCCCACCCGCACTCACACGTTACATCCTGACCAGCTCTGGAAAGTGGTTTGTTTTTTTTTAAGCCTACCCTGAGCAGATTCCTCAAATGAAGGTGCTTTTCCTGGTGGGGGGAGAAGGTGGGGTCGGGACAGGGCCGTGGGGACCTGGCAGTCAGCACTCGTTTGCTCTCTCCGGAAAGAAGATTTCACGGCATCGCTGGACCGTGTCCTGGGGGGACTGGACGCTGTGTCCCACCGTGCGGGGATCGTCATAGATTTCATAATCGTTCCCTCCCTGCGGGGGAATAGAAAATAGGGAAGGCATTAGCAGGGTCTCGCCAGAGCATCCTCATCCCTGAATCCACGTCCAGCTCCGTCCTGTGAGGAGCTGGGGTGGGAGCCAGCGGCTGGGCAGGCAGGGACCTGCTGGGAAGTGGCTGTCAGGGCTTTGCTGGCCCAGGGAGGCAGAAGAGGCTGGGCTGGGAGCCTTGCTCCCTCCCTCTTGCCTCCCCTCTTCAGTGCCTGGGGAGGAGTGTAGGAAGGATGGGGAAGGTCCTAGACCAGCAAAGCTTGTCCGGGAGCCTGGGGTTGCTCCCTGCCCTGCCTGGGGTGCGGCGGGGTGGGGGGGGGGTTGCAGAAGGTGGAGTGGGCACATTTTGCAGAGCAGAGGTTGCCGTCATCTGGAAATTGCTGAGGGGATGGCCAAGCTGGTCAATAGCAGCAAGGAAGCATCCTCCTCCACCACCCTAAATGGAAGGCAAACAGCTGTTTCTGCTGTTGAAAAGCCCTCTCCCAAGTGCTGGGGGCCTCGTGTTTTGGGTCCTGCGAGCTGCAGGAGTGGCTGTCCCCCCTCCCGAGGCTGCTGGGGCTGAGGAAGGTGATGCTGAGGTGGACCCGCTCCCCAGCCCAGTGAATCCAAGGAGATTTCCCTGCCACCCAGCCGGCCTGCCACCAGCATGAGCCCCGTGCAAACCCACACGAGCATCTCTCCCCCTCACGCTGCCGGGGGTCTGTCGGCCACCGGTGGCACTCAGGCCACAGGCTCTGTGACGGAGCGGATCCACGCAGGCTTGCCGGCCCGAAGGAAGGAAAGCCGGCGTGTGCAGGGCAAGCGGGGCATACTCACAGGGGTCGTCTCGTTTCCAAAGAAGTGGATGGCATCAAATCTCTCGTCGTCCAGCACGTTGAGGCAGTAGCGCTTGTCCCAGCCTTCCGGGAAGACGTCAAAGCTGATCATGCCACCTGCCAGCAGAAGGGAGGGCATTCAGGCAACGTTGGTGGGAGCTGGCAGGGTTCCCCCCCACCCTGGGACGGGCAGGAGGACGGGAGAGGGCTGGGTGTCTGTGGGGAGCCCTCACCCCAAACAGCAGCCAGGCACCAGCTCTGCCTTGGCGTGTCTCTCAGGCATGGGGCTAGGGTTGACAACACGCTGGAATGACATCAGCGTGGCTGGTGTGACATCAACAGGGCTCCCCTGACTGCGGGCAGGCAAGCAGGAGCCAGCGGGCTGAGGAGGGGGGGGGGTCATGCTGGGGTGGGAGATCCGGAGAGACGCATCTGGCGGGGGAGATTTGGAGTCACGCTTTGCAGACAGCATCAGCACGTTCTGTGTCCCAAGAGGGGACACAGCCCTCAGAGACTGGTCCCGCTCTCCCTCCTAGGCTCCTGCATGGACATCGCTGGCCCTTCTACGGCCACTGCTCCAACACTCCTTAACCCTACGGGGACCGGGGACTCCCAGCACCCTGCACACACAAAGCAAACCCCCTGCACCGCACAGCTCAGGGGCCCCGAGCAGGCTCTGCACGCTGACCAAGGACCCAGGATCTCGCCGTGGAGGGACCACAAACCCGTTGGCATAACCGGGGCACGACGCTGGCCTGTCACCTCTTGCCACAAGACTCAAGTGCGGGTTGCCAGCATCTGGAGGGACACCAAGGCAGATGGGGCAGACGTACAGAGGTAAGGGAGCTTTCCCAGAGAGCGTGCATATGCATGCACATGGACATCCACAGCCACCACAGGTGAAAAAACTTCCTAGCCCTTGCTCTTAGACCAGGCAGAGTTTTCCCCAGCACTGTGCTGCCTTTTGGGGGTGCGCGGAGGCAGCACCTTCCCGTCCTCTCGAGCCGCCCCGCTGCATGCACAGGCTGCGGAGCCAGTCCCTTGTCCCGTCACTGACACAGGTGACACATTCCTCCCAAAACAAAGCCAGCAACTTAGGGCATGCATATCTCTGGGTCTCACTCAGAGGAACGGGGATTTGGGCTGGGAAGTGCCTCTCCCTGCCAGATCAGGTCTCTGCTCCTCTTTGGCTTCAAGGGGGCCCCCCCTGCTTCTCCAGGCCATTTACTGGGCCACCACCAGCAATCCTGGAGTTTCACACTCTCCTTCTTCATAAATCATAACCGAAGCTCTCTTAGGAAGGGGTTGGGTAGACAGGTACCCTCAGGGGACAGTCCCTGCTGCAGGAGAGGCACCGATCCCCCAGGCTGTTCAAACATAAGTCTCCTGATGCTGTGCTCCTTTCCTCCCTGGCTGGTTGAGGTGTCCCTGTTGGTTTGGGATTCCCAAACCAACCCTCCTTGGAGCCTGAGGAGCTGGGGATGGAGCCTGTGTGTCCAGCTCAGGGCAGAGGATTCACTACCAGACAGGATGCCCCAGGCAGGGCACTGGGATGCAGACGGGGAGCAAGTGCCCCGGGAGCTCAGGGATGGGGATGCCCCCAGTCTCGCAGCAGAAGCCAGCATCAGAGCGGGAGCTAAACTTGGCTGACCTCACTAAAATCCTTCCTGGTTTTGTATCCAAAGCCATTTACCTGTGAAAAATGCTGCATTTCACTGCGTTCTGGCCTTTTTAAAGAGAGCTGGGCAGCAAGAAGGGGCTCCTGATGCCAGCTGGAGAGGGCAGGAAATCCAAGGGAGAAGAGGTGGTGTGGAGGACAGCCAGGACTGTCCCTCGCCTAGGCAGAGCGTGGGTCTGGGGGGCTGCAGGGAGATCTCCTACCACCTCTGGGGCTTGCATCCTCCACAGCCTGGGACAAGGCACATGGAGCCAGCTTGGCAGAAGAGCCTCGTTTCCACGTGTCTCTGTTTTTGGATGCCTGACCTGAGACACCCCGTGTTTTCTTTGTGGAGGAGTGGGGGGGGCCCCACAGCTCCCCTTGTCTTCGTGCTTTTACACAACAGGCCCGGGCTCTTCATGGCGGCTTCCCAAAGTCAGAGGAGAAAGGCCCATTGTTCTGCTGTCGTCCCCTGTGCCTGCGGGGACACGGCGGTGGGGACCTTGTCTTTCTCTGCTGTGACAAACGGTGTGTGTCAGTGCTGCGGGCAGCACAGGATGCCCCGGCGGGACGCTGAAGGCAAGGGGAGGCTCTCGGGAGGAAGGCCCTCGGAGAACCAGAGAGCCAGACCCTCGGCACTGGCCCACACTGGGTGCAAGAGTGGGGTGTCACCTGCTGCCTCCCACCCTTGTCACCCCCTTGCCCTCTGGCTAGGCTGCCCCGTGGCACCTTCTTATCTCACACGTACCCACCGCTCCGCTTCAGCCCCACCACTTACACACCCTTATTTTCCTCCCCGTCCAAACCCTGGGTTCCAAACCCTGGGTTCCAAACCCTCGGGATTGCTCAAGCCCCTCCTTTGGTTCCTTGCCTTCGGAAAGTTGGCTGTAAGAGCCTACCTCCACCCCACGAAGTGGCCCTGCAGAAGGCCATGGCATGGAGCTGCAAACTCCCTGCCTCTCGGCAGCTCTTCCTCCAGGAGGAAAGATATTCCCCTCGTAGCCAACCCTCCCAACAAAACCCCAGAGCCGAGACACATGTGAGGGTCCTGTCCCCCTTACGCCGTGGCATTCCCAGAGAGGACTGTGTGCGCCTGGAGCTCTGCTGGCCACCTTGCTGCTGACACGTGAGCCAGGACAGACCTCTTGGGCAGGGGTGGGCTTTGCAGAGCTAATGGGAATTAAGGCAGGGATAACGTCACGGGACAGCAACCTGCCTGTCTGGTTGATTCCCAGGGAGGCAAATCTGCAGGTTGCTTTATTCTCCGCTGTCACCCTGCCGTGAATGCCAAAGTGACGCCCCTGCGGTGGCTCTTCAGGAACAGAAGCTCCTTGTGTTCTTACTGGGGACTCCAGGCCCCTGGAGGGAACATCCAGGATTCCCACTCTCCTTCCCCGCATTTTATGGGAAACACGATAAAGAAGCCAGGGCAAAGCCAGGGAAGCCCCCTTTGCTCACCTCGAGAGAAACGCAGGCCTTTGCCAGCAAACTCCCTCTGCAAGGCTGCCACAAACTTCTCCCGGATCCGCTCTTTCTGCAGAGGAGAAGGAGGAAAGGGAAGGAAAGAGGGTCTGAGTAATTGGATCTTGACACTCTACCAAAAGCTGCCATATAGCTGTTTGGTGGGCAACTCTGGCTTATTGCGTTCCCCCTTCCCACCTGCCCCCAGCCTAACACCATTTAGCCAGCTTTCACCAGTCCTGCCCAGTGTCTCCGTAAAAAGCCACCAGCTCAGGGCAGCTGCAGAAGCCTCCTGGGAAGAGCAGATCCCAGCCCTTCCTTGGCAATAAAATGCAATGCTTCAATTTCCCAGAAGCCCAGTTCATAACCCAAAGTCTCCAGCTTTGCTTAAGAAGTCTTGCAAAGTCTTGAAAAGTCTCTCGACCCCAAGACTCCCCCAGCCAGGCAGAAGCTGTCTGGGGCATGGGCCAAGGGCTCCAGAGATATGCCCGCTGTGGCCCCCCCCAGGCTGGCAAGCCCATTAGTTCCAGCTCTGTTGGGGCTGGGGGAGCGGGAGAGAGAAGACTGCTGCTGGGCCAGCCTGGAGGGATGGCACAACCCGAGAAGTGCAGGTCTCTCTGAGGTTTTCAGAGCAATTCTGTCTTTGGTTCCTGTAAACGAGGAGACACCCTGTTAAGTCAGTGCCTTATTTCCAGGGGCTCCCTCCCACAAGGAATCCTGCTGGCCATCCCGTTGCATCGGTGGTCCCCAATGAAGTCAAATTCTTCCATTCATCTATGACTCTCCTTGGGTTCCTCCCTGACCCCTGCTCCTGTCTCCACCTCGCTCCATGCATTGGCCTGGTTCCCCTCCTTGGGAAGGAGGGAAGCAGGTAAGACCTGAGACCTGTGGTGGTGTAAAACCAGCAAAGGGGAGGGCGAGCCCAAGTCTGGGCTGTGTTACCTTGTCCAGCTCGGAGAACTCGATTCGCTCCTCCGGGGTGCAGCTCCGTCCGATGGGGGAGATGTTCAGCATCCCGTTGCGAAACTCAATGAAGGTTCCTCTGTGGGTGGGCAAGGGCATGAGGTTACTGGGGCAGGGAGAGAAAAACAGACCTTTCCAGGGGAATGGCTGCCGAGTGAGGCACGCAGTCCCCGCAGGGACGAGCAGGAGAGCAGCCATACCCATTCATGGGCACTTCATGCCAGGCAGAGACCAGGCATCAACAACTCAGCTTAAGGCTTCCAAGGGGCTCTCTGTTTTATAAAAAGAGACTGTAAGAGAAGAGGAATAAACAGTTCCTGTGTGCCCTGGGGACAGGCTGGAAGCATTGAGCTTAGGTGAGATGATAGGAAACATTTTTTAATGTTGTAATAACTGCAAGGACAGCTCTTCCCTGGATTGGACCAAAAGCCTGACGAGACTGTGGCATCTCCACCCCTGGAGGCTTTTAAGAAATGTTGGGTGGGTTGGGTGAAGCTGGCAGTACCTTGGGGCAGTGGGATGGAACAGGTCAGCGTGACTCACTGCTGATGCCTGGCAGCAGGCTGAGGAGCAGTCAGGACCTCCTTGTGGGACACAGATCGGGTAGGACCCGCAGGGCCTTTGTATCTCCCATTTGTCCCCTGCACCCTTGCAACTCATACCTAAGCTCGCAGGGACAGGACCCAGCTCCTGCTTGCCACCCTCACTTTGCACTGGGATCACTTCTCTGCCGCTTCCTCGGTGGGCTAGTTCAAAGCAGTAAGCTGGCAGGAAAATGCTCCCTCCTTTTCTCTTTGCTATAAACCCAGCTGGTTCTGTTTGCTTATCGCCTTGGAACAGCTCATCAATGGGTCAGACAGGTACCAGCACCGGTGGGGCAGAAACAACACGGGGACAGCAGCACTGCCAATTTGAAAATAGACTGAAACTCTTGTGGAAACCTAGCTGGAGTAGGGAGATCCCCTTCCCTGTCCAGCTGAGGAGCTCATTTACTCTCCGATGTCCCTGCCAGCCCTGCCCGCTGTTCCTCTGTGATGAAGTGCTTACCACTCTGAGTCTGGGGGAAAAACTCTCTGCCTCCCTCCTCGTAACACAGTGAAGAACATCGTGGGGAACGGACACAGGGGCAGCCATGCCTGCAGCCTGGGAGCAGCATCTCTGCAGCACTCAGGGTTTGGTGACTCATGTCCCAGGCCAAGGCTCGGGAGATACAGGTTAAAGGTCTTGCTTTGCTAGACAGCCCATAAGCCTAAATCCACAGAGGCACTTGGGAGCCGAAACTTTGCCAGGCTGTTGGGCAACCAGACAGCAATGAGGCAACCAAACAGCCTTGAGGGTTCTGGGTCCCAGCCCACGCTTTCAGAGGCAGGTTCAGCCAGCAGTCCCGTCGCAAGGAGCCATCCCGGTCCCTCTCACCGGTCCTTGTATCGCCACATGGTGACTCACATCAGGCAACTAATCTGGATCACAGTTTAGCAACTTTTACCAGCTTAATTTTGACCAGACAGCTTGCCTGCTCGGGTTCACCGTACAAGCGCAAGGGGAGAGCAGGAGCAAACCGGCCAGGGCAAGGGGAGGGCAGAGCTGCTGCTTTCAGTAGTTCTGCTGGCTCACGCCACCTTCAAACATTTGTGAAACTGTGGTCTGAGGGGTGGTTTGACGCTGCACCCAGGCTGCTTTAACTGCGGGCTGCCTCTGAAAGAGGTCCGCCTGCTCGCCCCTTCCACCTTCATGCCACCTGTTCCCTCTCCTGTCTGTGATAACAGGGCGAGCTGATCCAATGCAAAATGACCCTTTTCTTTCCTGGCAGTGGTCTAGTCTTCCTTCAGAGGACGTGTACAGACCCAACTCGCCCTGTGGCTTGCGAATCTCCTGTGTGGAAGCAGGCAGGAACGCATGGCGGGGGGGGAGGGGGGGG
>JANZLQ010000025.1:28673393-28691600 GCA_026212715.1 Elanus axillaris
GGGGGGGTGAAGATGATTATTTTTTCACGGTCTGATTGTTTTTTATTTGCTTCCAGGACATTGTGCAACCCCTTTTCCCCATTCCCTGCCAGATTCCTCTCAAAATGAAGCATTCAGGTGGCTTCACAGTGTCTGGTTTTTGCTCATCGTTTTGATTTTCCTGCTCCCACTCAATGAAAGGGGGATATACAGAAAGAGTGTTAATAATTTACCTCCGTGCCATGGCCTTGGAGAATGTTTACCAAAACATCCTCAGCTACTTGCTGGGGGAAGCATTTATTGTGTCCACCAGCTAATGGCACCAGGATAGCTATTTCCACACTGCTGCTGTGAGTTGCCTCCGTAACATAGCGAGTCAGGCAGCCTTGGATGGGTATTACAAGAGGTATTTGCCCTGGCATTGGTGTTGCTGCAAAATCACAGCCTCTGGGGCCTTCTGGACCAGCCCCTGGTGATAAGCTCCCACCTCCGAAAGCTGGACTCTTTTCTCAGATGCACTGAAGCTCCCAGAATGGTTTCTCAGTACCCAGCTGCTTAGTACGTAATCAGGTGCCAAATTTTTAGTTCAGTTTAGGTTTATGCTCATTTACAGGGCTTGCCTAGGTGCTATTATGTATATCCCTCACCAGTTAACGTGTGGATTCTTATGCCAGAATAAGAATACGTCAACGTGTGTCTACCTCAGCGTGCTGAAGAGCGAGAAGAGGTACCTTCGCGGATTTGGGATGCCTGACTACCAGAAGCCAAAGAGCTGCTTTCCTGTGCGCAGGGCTGCGAGCGAACAGCCAGGACTCTCGCAAGACAGCCGTGGGGTCAGACACACGCTGAGGTCCCGGAGGTTCCGAAATGCAAGCCCTTAGTTTTCATAAGCCACGACATGGTACGAGGATTAGACATCCCAGGCCTGGGTGGCAGAGGCACGGTGTTAGGAAAACCTGCCAGCTCGCTCCCGTTCCAGCTCGGATGCTGTAGCAGCGCTCAGTTCTTGTCGTAGTCCAGTCTCCTGGATGCTCCCACCTGCAGCCTTCTCCTCCAGGTCAGACCTTCCTCCTTGCCTCTTGCATTGACATTACTCTTGGACATCCCAAAAGCAGGAGCTGCTCTCCCCCAGCTCAGGTGCATCCCTGTGCTGCAAGGCAGCACTGCCACCTTGGGGCACTTCCCAGAACTAGGAAGTCTGCTAAGATACGGGTCAGCGTTCAAATTTTTCCACTCCTACAGTGCCATCGGGTTTATGCTACCAGGAGAGCTTTCCAAAACTTGAGCTACCTGCGGTGCTTTCTCCAGCTTATTCATCACACTGCTTTAGAAACTCTCTTCAAGTCAAAACACCTCTCCCAGCGCCCCGACTGCCATTTGGTGTCAGCTGGCGAGGACTTGGTTTCCCCAGAACGAGTCCAGTCTGCTTTTTGGTGAAGTGCACAGCTGTATGCAGCTGTGCTCGCTCCTTCATCTGGGTTAGCTCTGAGAACAGGGCTGCTGCAGCTGTTTCGGTTATTTAATATGTATCACTTAAACCACTCTTGATACGTTCCTTTGATTGCTGCTCTGATAGGCAGCAGACATCACCATGAATAAAAATCTGTTACTAGCAGCAAGGGCAAGTATTTTGTTTGAAGTTTAGAAGCAGCTGTGAGAGCTGGCTTACGCTCTGTCTAGGGCTGTCATTAAGGTCAAGGTTTTCCTTTTCTATGTGTTCCCAGGTATTATCATGTGGGGTGAGTACTGGTACATGATAGCTGTCCTGATTTTGGCTGGGATCAATTTTATTTTCTTGACTGAAAGTTGACTTTCTTCACAATAGCTAGTATGGGGCTATGTTTTGGATTTGTGCTGAAAACAGGGTTGATAACACAGGGATGTGTTAAGTTACTGCTGAGCAGTGCTTACACAGAGTCAAGGCCTTTTCTACTGCTCACACCACCCCACCAGATAGTAGGCTGGGGGTGCAAAAAAAGTCAGGAGGGGACACAGCTGACCCAAGGGATATTCCAGACTGCATGACATGTCATGCTCAGCATACAAAACCAGGGGAAGAAGAAGGAACGGCGGGGGGGGGATGTTCAGAGTGATGGCATTTATCTTCCCAAGTCACTGTTACGCATGATGGAGCCCTGCCTTCCTGGAGATGGCTGAACACCTGCCTGCCGCTGGGAAGTGGGGAATGAATTCCTTGGTTTGCTTTGCTTCCACACGCAGCTTTTGCTTTACCTATTAAAACGTCTTTATCTCAACCCACGAGTTTCTTGCTTTTACCCTTCTGATTCTCTCCCCCACTCCACTGGGGCAGGGGAGCGAGTGAGCAGCTGTCTAGGGCTTAGCTGCCCGCTGGGGTTAAGTGACAATAGCAAACCAGCACCACATCGGAGTAACACAGCCCAAAATAACCGCAATCATGAATCTTTTGTTAAAGCCCCCTTCAGTTACTAGCCCTCTTCTGTATTACACTGATACAGACTATTATACAAACAGCAAACTGTGTGCTTTATCATTTGGATATCATCGATAAGCATTCAGAAGGCTGAACCAAGCAGAATTCATTTCTTCCCCAGAGCCAGGTATTTCCCCTGCTCCTTACCAGCCCACCGGCAGAAGCATGATGGGGAGTGCTACATAATCCTCACCACCATCCCCTCTGCAGCTCCAGAGGAACCCAGGCATGAAGTCTACTTCTTAAAGCTGCTTTTTTCCTTTTGAAAGTAGTAGCATCAAGACAATCAGAACAAGCTTAGAGCCTTTTCCTGTGTTTAAGCTCTACTGGGCCTCTTCTTCCAATAGCAGACATTAGACAATTCATTCTTGCACGCTGAGATGAGCAAGGGCAGCACAAACCCCGTGCTGACAGAACGCTTACAGTCCAGCCTTCATTCACCTCATCCAAGCTGTGTCAAGCCCCAGGAACGTGGTCTTGGTAAGATACCATGGTGCTTACAGAAGGAAAATTTTCCCAAACTTAAATAAGAATATTGCCTTTGGACAGTTCTAGCAAAGGGCAATAGTCACTGCTACTTCCAGTAGCAGCACCTGGCACAAACTGCTCCAAGGTTTCTCATCTTGCACTTTCCAGCTGGGATCAGTGAAGATGACGACTTCTGATCAGCTGCATTCGCTGAGCAGCTGTGTGGACACACATGTTCAAACCGGAAAACTTCCTGTATTTCTTTTTATTGTAATAGAAAAAAAACACAAATAAAATCAAAACATCACTTTCTGTCTAAAGACATTATTAACATTTTTAAAATGGCACAGGGGAACCCCAGCAATACAAGACAGAATAGTAAGAGTGGGCAAAAGGGTTCTGTTCCCTTTCAGGAGTTCAGTCTCCCTGCCCCTTTGTCAATCAGCTGGCTGAAGTGCGTCATCTATATACATTTACATATATTTCTCCATCTAGTTTATGTTCCTATAGGTAGGTATGGCTAGGTGGAATGTTGGGGGCACAGTCCTGCAATTTACATATAACCATCTTTGGAGAAAGTGGGTTTCCTAAGAGGCCCACAGGGTACAGAGGTCTCATTACCCAGTAAGAGCAGGCAAACAGGACTCCCTCCTACAGGTCTTTTGCCATGAGACACAGAGTAGGTCCCAAGCCCAGAAGACCCTCTCGGAGCTCCCTGGCTACTGCAAACAGTCTATGGCTGAGTGAAATTTTACCCAGTGACCTTAAAGTAGCAGCATTATCTCTGCAAAGGTGCTGCTCAGGAGGGGAAAAGGCAGATTGCAAAATGCATGGGGTGAACGTCTTCCTTTTCTTTCCTGCCTCCCAAGAGGATGTAAAAAGTCCTGAAGCAGGCAGCCAAGCAGAAACCAGGCTCAGGACCTCTAACGGGGTGGACATACAGGAGATATCCTCATTGTGCAAGAGTGCGGGGCAGAAACCATGGCACCAGTGCTTCCACCACAGGCAGCTGTGCCTGAAGTGATGGTTTGCTGAAAGACAAGCAACCACAGCTGTGCTGCTTGCAGGTACCAAAGCAGCATACCTAGATGTTGGGCTGCTCTTTATCAGCTTGAGTATACCTGTTCAACTGAGGAAGCTCCAAGATCTCTAACATGTTACAGCATTTTGTGGCACAGTCCTGTATGTGTTAAGATTACAGACTGGTTACTCTTCACAGAACTGGTATGAGAAAAGACTGAAGAGGATATACATACGGGTTAGCAGAAAACAAACCCTTACCAATCCTACCTCCAGAAGCACCTAAAGGCATTCATAAATGACTTATTACAGAATGCTTTCTGCAAACAGGACATTTTGATGGGGAAAGATTGAAAGGTTTGTATAAACTGACCTGTACTAACTGCTACAGTTGTCTCCAAGTCCAGCCTATCAAATGAAATGCTTAAGGAGAGGTTGATGGCACAAGCAGAGAATGAGAAGAAAAAAAAAAAAAAAAAAGATCTAAGATGCAAGGGCCACTGCTGTGCATTGAGAGCAGGTACACACAAAACTGCAAAATGGACTGACAGTACCCTATTTCCACCTGTGTAGTGACTCCACAAGGTGCAGGGCAACAGACTATTTGACAGAGTGACTGAACTGCAGTTTTCCTCCATTGCATCCCCTCAAAAATATGAACCATTATAGTCCACACTGAGTAACAGTGTGAGAAACTTACCAAACTGTATTATTCTGGGAGAAAGAGCCCAGCAGAGAAAAGACATCTCCTTTAGGTATGCAGGAAGTTTCCAGTGCAGGAAGTCTGAGATGCAGGACTGAACTTGCAGCAATACTTTTCACACCAAAGCACTGGACAAAGGGCTATACATTTGCATAGATGCTTTTTCAGCAGCATCTGGCACATGCAGTCCCCATTTATGGAGCATCAGAAATATTCTGGGGTTTGTCTGATGTCCTTATGTTCCTTCCAAAATGTAACTGCTACAAAAATGTTCAGGAAAATAGTGTATTTACATGCATGGAAAGAAATCAGCGTGCCTATTCTTTCATTCCCCTGATCCTTTTCCACTGCAAATAATTGCAAAGCTAGAAGAATCTTAAACTAGAAGATGCAGTATTGATACAATCTAATGTCAGTCTAAGGACAGGACTGCTTCTGCATGTATCCCAATAAACTCAATTGTTCCATAGAAAAGCTTCTTCATTTTACTCTTCCTCATTTTCTTTACATTTGGGGAGACCTACCACCTATTTCTCTTACACTTAGGCAGGGCCCTCCCTGTGATATGCTTGACTGCTTTGGAAAAGACAGCAATATCAAAGAAAGTTGCAACTCCTACTGTGTCTGCAACTAGATATTATAGGCAGAATTGGTCCACCTTATATTATCGTGCAGTTGCCATGCTATTCCTGCCTTACTGTACCGTAACTCCGGCGTGGTAAGAAAAAAACAAAAACAGCTCTTATGCAAAGGTAAATAGTTATCAAGGTTCTGTCTATCTGCTGATAAGCTTACATGCGAGAAAAGGAACATTTCACTTCATTTTACTTTCACCTGAAATTTGTTTCCACCACTTCTGCTCATGAGATACTGTTCTTTCAGCTGGTTCTTTCCCATAACTCTTGGATCTAGCATTACGAGGCTCTTTGTAACCTTTGGTTCCAGCCCTCCCCATTGAAAGTTTCAGCTTTGGAGTGTGACACTGACACACAGTTCAGCTTCATCACCTTTCCCACACAGCTGTGCCACTGCAAATATGCTAATCAGATGAGTTCAGCTTTTCCCCTGAGCAAATAACATAAAGTCAATGAAACACGCTGAAGACTAACCCTGGGACACCTTCACTTCCTAGGCTATCAATACTTCCTTTGTCTTTTTGCTACAGACTTCAGCAAATACCCCCATAATATAGACAGTGACAGGAGAAAGAGATGCAAGCCTGCAAGGGATGGCTAGGACATCCCCTTATTTACTCCAAATTGTGTAATGGGCCCTTGAATGCTTATGGAATGAATTCCCACTTACCAGCACGGGAGTTACTTAGAAAGTGTCAGCCTACTTGTACAAGACAGCCTTTATAAATTAGTATAATACTATTAGAAATTATGGCAATCTTTTTGGTAGCATTGTCTCACATGCACCCTGACAAATCCTCTCCCTAGGAAATATTGAAACTTGTCTTGTAACTTCTGTAGAGTTAATTCTGATGGGAAGTTATAAAATAGAAATCTGATAGATTCACGTTTAAAAAGGAAGAGGCCTGGTGAGGCTGGGCACACTGGGTCACTCCTGTTAGCTCTGTCCGTTATGTCTGCTGAAGGTATTTCCTCCAGGTGGCTGGATCTGGATGGAGTCCAGGAGGGGCCTTAAAGCTTGTCCAAAAGGTCTGAGAAGGGAAAGAAATAAACATCTCAAACAGCCTACTTGATGAACAACTTTTCCCATTTACTACTGAAGTGCACTCACTTCCTAGAGTGCAATCCAACCAACATTGTAGAAGCAAATTTGAAGAAAAGACTTTTGCTACAAACTAAAGCAAACTAGTTTAACCTATTAAAGAGTTTACCGTTCAGTAACTAAGAATCTTAAACATGATTTCATATAAGCTAGTTCTGAGTCCTAACATGCTCAGACTGCTAACCTGGTAATACTGTGTCTGAAACTGGCTTTTAGTAATTCATCCTACTTAAGTGTGCAAACAAAATCCCTGTTATGCAACTGCAGTGCTCCATCAAGTACCACATCAATATTAAAGACTGCTAGAAGAATAGCCTCTAGCTCCCTTGTAAGACAATGGTTCACCGCTCACAGAATAATTTCTGCTGCAATCTGTAGCACCTGGTTTATCTTTCACTTTGACTCGCTCTGTTATAGACTTTATCTGATTTTGAGAGATCCGAAACGGTAAGAGCCCAGGGTGCAAGACATGTGTCTCCCAAATAATGTGGTATACCATTGTTACAAGAAATAAGACCTAAATGACGGAGCTCAAATCATCCCACTGGGATTCTCATTAGCTGAGTTTAAAAAAAAAGAAAAAAAAGTTGAGCTAAACTACCAGGCAGGAATTCTTAATTTCCTCTTTTTCATATCCTCTTTCTCCATCCAGTCCTAGCTTTAAAACTGCAGCATCAATTTTAAATTACATCTCCCCTGCCTCTTCACAAGCAAAGCTGACACCTCCACTGCAATTACGGTGCTTAGAGTAAGAGAAGTGACCTTTAACAGATCCCAGTTTCCTAAGGCAGAAAAACTTACACCATTTTCTGAAACTTTCTATGCTTGTCTGGTCACATGTAAGAGACCATCAAAAAATAACTAGTTTTATCTTAAAGGTAGAAGAACAATGTTCTGTTTTCTTAGTAACGTCAGTGCCAGTCAACACTTGTAGTAAGTGTTGAAGTAAAGCAAATAGCATCCTCTCCTTAATCTTATGCTGGTTCTCAGAGCTAGCAGAAACTGGTGCAGCTGGCTCCATCAAGTGTTAAAGCATTAGCGGGAAGCAATAACCCTTCCGAGCGAAGCAGCATGCATACTCACGTGGCAAGAACTTCAGCTGGAAGGTCAGTGATGTAGGAAGGGATTTTTCTTCCTGTCAGGAACTGTGCCACTTCATTACTGAAGGTGTTGCAGTTATGTTCAAAGAGGTTGTAAGACTCTCCTCTGTGCCACAGCAAAGGAATTGAAGCATAAAAAGTCAGTCTCAGCAATAAATCTAACAAGCAGAAAAACTTAGACCCCTCGTGAGGAACATCTCCTTACAGTAACACTCTTTTTCCCACAAAGAATTCTAAGGCAAATAGGTAAAATAGAGACATCAATTCACCTTCACATTCAGCTGAATCAGGGTGGAAAATGACATTGCTCTGCATCACTGACTTTATACAATGTTTTTTTTGGAGGATAAATGAGGTCAGGTTTCCTCAATTAAAACCACAGAAGGAGTAACAAGAAATCACAGGAATTATTGACATCAAAATATAGCCAGAACACTAAATGCCTCTGTTTCCTATTCTTGCCAGAAGTAAACCAGACTCTTTAACAGTCAAGACCTTGCTTTTACTCATCTGAAAATTGGCAGCTTTACTAAAACACTTCACCTATGACTCATGGGGCAAAGCACTACTTCCTGAAATATTTCATATAGTGCCTTCATTGTCCCTGGTGATTCTCTCAAAGGTATTTCAGGCAATACTCCATTTTACAAAAAACAGCGTGAAAGACTTCCTGGCAAAACGCTTTCACAGCCTAACTCAAGGCTGGCACATAGAGGGATGCCTAGCTGGTACCTCCTTGTGTATCAGTGCATCAGTTCTGGTCTCATATTTGGAGAGTGCTCAATGATACAGTAATGTGGGCAGGATTGGTTTCATAATACCCTCCTCCATTCTGCGCCCCTCCCCCTAAAGGCTTTTTTTGTTACACATTTTATAGTACAAGCTGCTACTTACCGGAACATAGATTCCCCCAGTGAGGAAAGATATTCCAGAAAAATTTCTTCTGTGACTTCAGTGTTCCCCAGGTCAACAACTGAGTCTGGGGGGCCAAGAAGTGTCCCTCCCTGTAAAAATTAACAGCCAGAAGACAATGTTAAATGGACAGACTGAATTATTTTGGAAGACTCTACTGAATATAGCTATTGTGACTTGTCTAGGCACAAAAGGAGGAACTTTTGGTATGTTTGTCAAGGAAAAATCCCTACTGGCCTTCCCTGTTCTGCATTCAGGGAATGAGGAATAACGTGCAATTTACATTTCAGCTTGCATACCTGGCTCTTTGTGCTGAAAGCTCCAAGCTATGGCAAAATTCTGCTTTAGAAGAAAGGCCCATAAGTTTGCCTCTCCCAAGAACAGAGAGGTCTGACAAAGCATCATGATTTTTTTTTTTTTAATCAATCTTAAAAAGGATGCCCTGACTTGCCAAGTCTGCAGGTAAAACCTATCAATCCAGAATTAGACGAGGTGTCACTCTGGCAATGCAGCTGCAGAAGGTGTCTTGGATAGACAGACACTACCAGCCAAAGCAACCCCCAACCTGTATTTAGTTGGGCTTAAACCTACTGCCTATGGTCCCTTTTCCTCAGATGCCCTGGGCAACCATGGCAAGCAGCCACATCTGGCTGAATTCAGAAGCCTCTTGCTGCTGCTTTCCGAAAGGACAGTGACACAAGCAATTCTGATCAGGTAACCCTATCACAAAATTATCTTACCAGAAATATAAGTTTAACTTACAGGTGCACAGCTGGAGATTCCTCCACTGCCATAGAAGAACTCATCCTTATGGACTATTATGGAAGTATGCCTGTCACAGAGAACAAAAGCCAGGTGAAACAAAGGAAATATTTAACCCAGCACATAAGTCCCTGGTAAACTTATGTGCTCAAGAACATCATGAAGTGAATAACTGAAAGAAAAGGTCAATGTGTTTCTGTGAGTAGGAACAGGATCTGCTGGGACACGAACAGATATGGAAGCAATGATTATCAAGCCTATGGTAACTCTGTAAGCAGTTGGGAAAGAACAGGCTTAGCTAGGTGCTCGGGCATGAAGTAACATAGGAAGAGAGGGACTTTCGCACCAGGGTGAGATGTCCAGCAGCCTGTTTCAGCTAAAGGGTTGAGGGTGATAGAGACACTCTGGGCCCTGCTGACTGAGAAGGCCAGACAATCACTGGAGAAGGATCAATAGAGAGGAAAATGGATGGACAAGGGTTTGGTTTTTTTTTTGCCTTCTTTTTTAAAAAAAACTTGTTATGAATTATAGCAAGTTGGGGGGGGGGGGGGGTTGCAAATTAATGTATCCACAACTCTTAAAATCCAGAAGGCCTGATTCTGTAATACCTTCTTCCCACCTACTCTTTTTACCCTCATGTTTCGTCATGCCTGCAATTAGAAGACAAAGCGCTTGGGACAAAGCTTGCACAAGTGCACTAAAATGCAACTACTACCAATATGTCTTTCATGGGATCCACTGAGCTTTGAATGGAGAAGTTTAACCAGCACTTGACTGTACATCATCTTACTGTCAATCTGTATTCAGGAACAAAAAGTGCCTTGGTCTTTCTTCAGCAACAAAATGTTCTTAAGATCTGAAGCATATATAATCTCATATTGAAAATACTTCCTACACCACACGGTGTTTAACACACATTATACAATTTAAATCTAGTCACTTACCAGATGCCATCCAGCTGTTTCCCTGTATGCAGAGAAAAGAACAGTTATTAGCAACATATTTTCCAGATTTCAGCCTATTTTCTGTCAATCACTTCGGAACCATGCTTATTATTTCACCATGACAGTAATACCAGAGATTTCATCCCAGAGTTGCTTCTAAAGAAACAGAATGTCTTTCTTTGAAATGAACTACTCCATCCACACTACTGCTGTACTTTTTTCCTCCTGCATGCAGAGGCGGCAATGCCATCCTGTCCTGCCAGTGCTTACATTCCTTGGGCTTTTGTCTACGGACGAAGAAAAGAAACCTTTTCCTAAAATTAGAGTCTTCAGTCAGGACCAGAAGAGTTGAATTTTACACTGATTTCATAGTTGCAGGCTGTTAGCCAGCACTGAGTATTCAGTTTTCTTTTTCAGTAACTCATGAGAGATCTGACTTGAACATACGATCTGTAGTGATAGTCTCTATAATCTATTCCATGGTTTCCTCCTTTTCCTCCCTCACCCTGCCCTTAAAAATCAACAGTTTAAGTGGGAGCTGGGGCAGAGAAGTGCAGGGTTGAAATTTATACAAGTTATAAAATTGTGGTTTATGGAACACAGCAGCAAAGACTTGCTTCAGGCACCACTAAACTGATAATATCATTGCGTCTTAGAGAAACAGTGCCTTCTGAAATGGTTTTCCAGTTCCCTGGAAGTGGGAAACCTAAACCTCTCCACGTTCATGGTAGGGTCTCAAGATAAACCTCTCTTCAAAGGGTCACCAGCTGTTACTGCTCTAGGCTCAATTACTTTATCTACCAAAACCTAAAGGCTTGGTCCCTGGTATCGTGCCCCTTTGCAAATTTGCAGGCAACAACAGCATGCTACGACAGATGCGCTATAATTTTATTTTGCCAAACAAGGTGCACAACACCCAGAAAAGTGGTTTGAGAACAGAAAAACTGTGTGCATACCAACATTTGGTATTCTCCTGAACCCAAGCAGTAGACTGAGTGCTCCTCTTCCCTAGCTTCTGCTTGCTTGCAGCAGGCTCCCGACCCTTTTGGTCAGCCTCCACGTGTAAGTGCTCTCCCCCGGCAGACCACTTCCCACACCACTATCCTTTATACCCAAGCAGCACCTCTTCCAAGATGTTTTATTGTTATTGTTCAACTTTTAGATACCAGAATGTGATGTGATGATCTGCTGAAGTCATCTGCAGGTTTCCCAGAGCTAGATAAAACCCACTGTGGCCATGATAAAAAAAGCCACCTGAACAGGAGAGGCACTGTTCTAGTAAAAGTTTGTTCAGAAAGCACTGATGGGTCAACTTTTGGCCAAAAGGCTTTGCTCTGGTTTGGACACCATCTGTTTGCATCACACCTGCCTGAGGCCTCCCAAAACCAGCCACAGTTCTTGCTTCCTGAGTTCTGGGCCCTTATGTCTAGATATCATCCTCCTCCTTTAAATGCAGCCTCAGAACCGTGGTCTTCTTTTTAATGTTTTATTCAAATGCTTATGATATTCAGGCTTTTCTCAGCTACCTTGAGGGCCACTTCCTTAACTGACCTTAACTCAGGATTTGGCTGCATCCATCATCACACTGTCAGCCTTGCCTCTCCCTAGCAACTATTCCACCAGCCACCCTGCTTGTATTCCTACAGCTTATGATGCTGAAAGTGCACTGCGACTGCTTTTCAAAGGCTGGAATCAGATACTTAACAATCAATTATTCCACTCATCAAAAAAAGTTTGGTAAAAACAAAGCCCAGCTCAGTTGCATTCTCCTGCTCTTCCCTCACGATTCCTGAAGAGGAGGCAGAATGTTACACACTGGGGCCCAGGTAGTTTATCAGGGGCCTAAAGCTAAACGATAGTTTGACTGAACGATGTCTCATCCCTCAGCCTCCAGGATGCTGGCTGCTCTGCTGAAACTTTACAGGTCACTTCTGTTGGGTGTCCAGCTTCTTCTAAGGTATCTGGTGCAGCAGCAGTGATGGGGTACCTTGTCCCAGTCCCGCTTGTTCTGCGGAAAGATATTTTCTCTGACTGTCCTTACTTAGATCAGTGCCACGGCATCAATGGCCTACAGGGAGGCAGAGGCACTGCCTTTCCCTTTCTGTAGGCAGAGGGTCTTGGGGTGTTCATCCCCTCCTACTCCTGTCACAGCTGCTTTGGTCTGTGAGTGCCAGGAGTGAATATGCTACTTCGAAGAAGCAGTAGTTCTTCATGAGATCTTTCTCTTGGGCAAAACCAACTTTCTGTCATCATCAGGACTGGGTAAAACAGAAGAACAAAACTGATGAGGCTAATCCTTCAAGAGTTCTAGGAAAAAGAGGTTTATGTGTCCAAGTAAGGAATAAAAAGTCACTACCATTTTTTTCTGCTCAAATCTAAAGCAAATTTGACACAGGGATAGATACGTGC
The DNA here is from genome assembly GCA_026212715.1 of Elanus axillaris. Taxonomy (NCBI): domain Eukaryota; kingdom Metazoa; phylum Chordata; class Aves; order Accipitriformes; family Accipitridae; genus Elanus; species Elanus axillaris. Next base: position 28,685,880 of record JANZLQ010000025.1, read on the forward strand.
TTCAGATGAGGATCATATAAGAATGGAGGCAGGGAAAAGGCAATTGTGACAATAGAGACATCAGTCGAAGTGAGCACACACAGTTTTGAAGTAGGTGGACTGATCTGTCACCACCGTGGATCACAGCCAGGCAGCAAGCATATTCACTGTCAACCCGTCGCACAGAAACGTAGGCATGAGTAGGATGAAGGCCAAAAGATAGTAGCAATGATGACAGAAGCAGAGTGGTGTGCTGCAACATCGCAGAAGCATTTGCTGCCCCTTTTGCAGGGCCCACGCTGTTGTGCTCTTTGATCCTCTGGCCCTTCTTCCACACCTTCCCCATCAGAGCTTTTCGCCTTGCGCTCTAGAGCTGCCAGAAACCAGTGACACTGCAGGCTCACCAGTAGCACACAAGGTAGGGTATAGCAGGCTGCCATAACTTTAGCAGCTGGCCTACAATAGGCTCTACTGCTTAGCTTTGCATAGTTAGCGTTCTGCATATCTGTTAATAAATTATTACACATTTGTTCAGAATAAGTCACTGTTTTCTACTAAAAACTTGAACTTTATCCTTCAGGGCTGAGAAACAAACTGTTTCAAAGGCAGCACTTACTAGAATTGTATCTGTCCTTTTGCATGCTAAATGGGAAAAGAACATCTTAATATTTACTTTCACACACATTTCCAGCAAACAACGATGAAAGGCTTTCCACCAAGTTGCCACTTTGCACCTAGATTCTCTGTGCAGGTGAAAGAGTTATACCAGATACTGACAATGTCACAGGTGCTGCCAGGAACCTGCTCATGCAATTACAATACCTACTTGAAATACTTGAAAAGACCATTGCAGCCAAGGCTACCACACACTGGGCTGCTCTAGCAAGACTGCAGCCAGCAGCTCAAGGGAGGTGACTCTTTCCCCCTGTTTGACATTTGTGAGACCACATCTGGAGTGCCATGTCCACTTCTGGATCCCCCCCAGTACAAAAGACACTGACATACTGGGCTGGAACACTTGCTGTAGTGAAAAGCAGCTGAGAGAACTGGTCTGTTCAGCCTCAAGAAGAGTCCTTATTGCTGTCTACAACAACCTAATGGCTATGGAGAAAAAGGAGCCTTGTTCTACTCAGAGGTGCACAGTGAAAGGCAACAAGTGCTAGCTGGAAAATGGGAAATTCCCAACTCCATAAGAGGAGAAAAAAAATTACCATGAAGGTGGTCAAATACTGGGGCAGGGGTCTAGAAAACATGTGGGATTTCCAGCCTTGGAGACCTCAGCTGCCCAGGGCCCTGAAGAATCTGCTCTTGCCAGATTTCCCTTGCACAGGACCTCCAGAGGTCCCTTTCCACCAATGCAAATCTCTGATCATATGAACGAAACCCAAACTGAATTCAGGAAATGAACTTTGCACCAGACTGCAGTCCAACCATGTAAATGTGAAGCAATTCAGCTTAATTTGATCTGCTTGCATTACGAGCTAATGCAAGTCAAGGCACCTTGCATTTGTCATAGACCACAAACATGGACATGAAAGTTACTGTGTCATATCTGTGAGAGTTTAGGGTGATAGCCTGTTAGTCTTTGGAAACCTGATCGCATACCTGATCTTTAATTTTTTTTTCCCCACTTCCTGAGGTGCTTATTTAGATCTTTCCTGAAAATACTCACTAGACCTCAGGAGGGGATGCCAGTTCAGCACAGATCTATGTGCTTAAGCATCTCAGAGACTCAAATTCTTTGAATGAGGCAGAATATCATCTGCCAAGTAAACAAGTTTGTTTTATTTGCTGTTATTTTTCTTTGTAACATTCATAGCTCAAATACTTCAAGGTACCTATGTGAGCCAGAAACCTATGAGAAAAATACAACATTCAAATGCATTAAACAATTCCAGGACCCTCAGCTTAGTCACAGGAATGCGGAGAGTGAAGTAGTTAGATTTGTTTGTTGTACAACTGATTCAGGAGACTGTCATTGTTAAGATATGAGGGCATTTTGAAAGAAGCAAGCCTGCCCGTATAATTTTAGAATACAATCAAACGGGATTACTTCCATACTTGGGTTTATCTGGAAGGCCAAGCAGAAGGGAGATTAGACATTCACCAATCTATTTTACTGGCACAGTTAATTTGTCAATCTTGAGGGCCAATGTAGTTTATTCCTGTGCATTTTAAACATCAAATGAAAGTGGCATTTGTATATTAATCAAATTATTAGACTGAAGGGCAGAATAGTTCTGAGAGACAAATGAATTATATGAGGAGACAGGTACTTAGTTTACCCCATTCAGAGCTTAGGCCACCCATTTTTAACCACCTATCTATGCTCTGCAATGGACATGCAAGCCCCAAAAGACCCTAAAAGACCCTCCAAAAGCAGTGAACTGGTCTCCTGTGGAACTGGAAGCAATACAATTTGGCATATATATATATATATATATATATATAGCTTGGGTATTTCTAGCAGTGTGTCGCTTTGCATACTGTCATAATTTCCTTAGACCAACCCATTAAGATTCCTGCCCTTTGTGAATTGAAAATTATCCTAGTAAGTCAAGCACTTTCTCCTATGTGCTACTCAGGGTGCTCAACTGAAGCAAGAAAACTAATGGAGAGGGAAGAGCCTGCTTCCCTTCTCCCTGAAGTGCCTAGAGAGACCAAGAAGTAGGCTAGATTGGGGGAGGGTAACGCACTTGATTTTCACGAAATCCCTAGCAAATGCTTCAGAGCAAAGCTGATGGAATCTCACACTGGAGCAATTAAAAACTCTTCAGAATGGGTGGAAGAGAGGCAGAGTAAGTGCCTCCTTTTAGCAGTTACCTTTTGCTCCCATTCCTTCTGGGCTGTTACATCCCTACAGCTGAATGTACCACTTAAAAATTTCAAAGGGGACATACTCCCAGTCAACTCACTGTTAATTTATATGACCCTGAGCCAAAGCTGCTGTGGTGAACTAAGCTCCTGCCCATTCTGTGAGTCACATGAGCAATAACCTCAGTTACAGGACAGGGGAACTTAGAGCGGCAAGACATTTGTTCTTTAAACCCATGATGCAATAGGATTTTAATCTTCCTTAAGAAGTTCTCTGCCTTTGGACATCTATTTCAAAATCAGCACTTCAAGCTGAACTAGTCTGTTTTCCTCCCTACCCTCTACAGAATCAGATGGATTATGTTTTCAGCCTTAGAAACAGAAATCTCATTGCATTCAGGTTAACATGTAGCTGGACAGACAAATGTAGTCTCACAGACTGAGAATGGGAACAGTACCTGTAGAGAAGATGCATGTAGAGCAACAGCACACAAAAATTAAATATGCTGCTTCTGATACCAAAGGCAACTGAACTACAGTATTTGGTCATGTATACTTTAGAATAGAAATATCACTGATAAACTACATGAAACTCACAGAAGAGTAAGAAGAACAAAAGCGGGCTAGATAGAAAAAGAGTAAACTTGCCAATAAAAGTGAAGAAGTGCCCAAGGAGCACAACTAAGTCACTCTAAAGCCTGCTATGAACAGTGCTGTATAGCTCTGCCTTCCAGGTTCCTCATCCAACGACAATGGAGAGAACAGATACTGAAAAAGTTAGGATAATGCTTAGTAGTGAGAGCTGATCCTTGAATGCTGTACTGACATAAGCCATAATACCTCTGGATTTTATTAGCACAGCTGAAGACACCATGTGGTGATGATCTCGCAGTGGTCAGCCCTGTAAGAAGGGATTCATTTCCCTCTGGCAGGGGGATCTGAGCTTGTGTTTTTGAGCATGTTAGGAATTTATTTATAGCACAATCAATTATTGTATTTGTTTCTTCTCTCTAAAACACATGTATTTCACTACAGGCAACGTTACAGAATGACCACCCAAAGCAAAAGCATTGTTTCCATCAAACTTGGCATCTACAGAAAGATTACCATAGGGCAGAGATGACAAATGTTTAGCACTAAATCATCTAAGAAATCCTTTCCTCTTCAATTTCTATGACTTTCCCTGGTGATGTACCGTTTGTGAACATCACTGACAAAAAAAAAGGAAAAATAGCTACTGACCACCTGAAAGCTGATGCACAGAGAAGCAGCAACAGTTTTTGTTGTTCTTCAAGAAAAAAAAAAAAAAAGGTGTGTACATAAGGCAAGAGGAGTACTCTCTCCATCACTTTGCTCTTGGGGAGGTTTCTAAAATAATCTGGAGGTATGACAGAGCTGAGTGTAAATGCAGAGAAGATACTTAACTTGAAGGAAAAAAGGAACAAACAATGATTTGTTTTACGGACAATCCAGTCGCTGGATCCACGTAACCCCAAGTACTCTGCAGTTTGCGTTGTCACTGTGACCACGCAGGCCTAGTTGGCCCTGTTCCACGAACACGTCTGAACTCAGCTAGTTACCAGGCAGTACTAGCAACACTTCCCACACTACCAAGAGATATGTTCAGATTTTTAAGTTTTCTTTTTCATTACTCAGACTCCTAGAAATTCAGCACCGAACTGTAGCGCAAGCACAAAGTTTTTAAGTTGTTGTTTGGATAGCATAAAAAGCACAAAAAATGAAGTCATGCACGAAGTGTTTTTACATGGAAATTCAGAAAGCAACAAGACTCAAAAATTGACTTTGTGGGTAAGAAGACAGCTGAAAAGCCTTCACTTGATCTGTGCGAAGATTGTGGAGATACATACAGTGACAACCTATTTCTGTACAAGTCCTTGCTTGGACCAGCACTTTGAAATAAGTCTGGTTAAAAACTGCTCACCTCAAACACAAGTAAATTATGCATACATGTAACCCATATCTTCAGATTTATAACTCTTAGCACGAGATAAAACATGGCTATTGTGAACTAACAGGTGAGAAGTTACTTCCCTGAGGGCTACAACAGAAGTAACTCTGACCACACAAAATTTTTTGAGGTTACCCAGCGAGGGAAACACGTTTCCCAAAGTTGCTGTGCTGTCTGGCTAACAGAGCGCATCACATGCGATCTCTATAGTATTTTCTTCTCAACTTTGCAAGCCTACTGTTGCCGTGTATGAAACCTCATGCTAAAAAATCATTTGGGCTTTCATTTTAAGCTTGCAGGAAAGCACAGCATCTCCTCATGGGATAGATGAGCGAAGTGAATGCCAACAAACTGTAAAACAAGATTACATGGAGCCATCTGTTCAGACCCCGAGCCTGTTGAGAAGCTTCTCATCTCACACAGGCTGCGGGTCTGACACGGGCTAAAGTCTATGCATGACAGGTATAAACCACTCTCTCACCGCGTTCCTGGTTCACGCTTCCAAAACTTCAAGCAAAACCCAAGCTTCCTTCGCCTCCCCAGTCCAAGATTCAGCGGGAACCACACACACATTCTTGGTAAGACATTCTGCAAACTTTTAGGACCGCTCTGGAAGGGGACGGTGGCCAGCCCTGCGACGCCTCGCCCAGGCTAGCTCTCCACCTCAGTGACCTTGTCAACAGCCGAAGGCTTTCTTCCCCTTCGGCCTCGCTGCCGAGGCATCACGGCAGAGCCTTCCCTCGCTTCAGGGGCCAAGGAATAGTTTTAATTAGCCTTCAGTAAATAACTTTGCCAGCGAAGCGGCAAAGGGCAGCGGGGGGGGGAAGGGAGGCAGGACCCTCTTCACCCGCAGCGGCTTCACTGACGATGCTGGCCGGGTGCCGCAGCACAGCCCCGCGCTGCTCCCAGGCACCGGGCCCCGAGCCAGGCCCTCGCAACCGCGACACCGGGAGAGCGAT
>JANZLQ010000025.1:28696622-28710732 GCA_026212715.1 Elanus axillaris
GCTAACTGAAACATCCCTTCCTGATACAAGGGATCACTAGACCCATGCCCTTTGTCTGCAATCCAATCCCCAACAATCTCTTACTTTGTTTCTAGGTATCATCCTGGATTTGATGCACTTGAAGAAGCCTGGAGGGTTCGACATCTCTTTGTTCTACAGGGATATCATAAACACAGCAGAGGATGAGGACCTTGGGATCCACCCTGAGGAGTCGGGGAAGCTGGAACATCTCATGAAGAAAGTACGAGCAAAGGAGACAAACAAACGGGCTTTAGTCAGGTTTGTGCCTAGTTATGATATTTCATTCAGTGGAGGCAACTGATGTTATTTTTGGACTGCATCTCACCTCCCTCTTCTGGAATGATTGGTCTATAAAGGCATCAGTCCTTACATTCCTCCACCTTAGTTCCTTAGTCCAAGATTGGTGTTTCTTCTGTAGCTTCCAAGGATATTGTCCTTGGTGGATGAGAAGAATGGAGAGGGAAGCTAGGCCTCCTTTTTTCCTCTGTGACATCTCCTCTATTGAGCTTGGCCAGAAATGATCCTTTTTCAAAAAATGAGATCATTGCCAAGTAAAAGACTTACCAAAAAATCTGTAACATGTAATATGGTTAGTTTATAGTGAAATCTGATTGAAATTAGGCTTTTCTTACTAGTGTTAACTTAGAAAAATTTCATCTCAATGTGACTGGTAGGTATTGTGGCCTATTACTAAATAGTTATATGTGGCCAGTCTGTCTAGGGACTTGGTGTGGATTCACACAGCCTTGGTATTTCTGATCTTCTACTGAAAGATTAGAGATATTTACAGAGAGATTAAAAGGATCTTGATGAAGCAGATTGAAAGTATTTTTGGAACCACATGCTCCGTAACAGTTGTTTTTTTAATGAGTGAGTTCATAGCAGAATGATGTGGATGCACAGTAAGGGAATGAACTTCACAGCCTAGTGTTTTTTTTTTTAAGGTATTAAAAAAAATCCCAATTTGAGCTGTTGTCACTGGCATTCTTGCTCCTGCTCACAGCTTTATTTGCCTCTTCTGGGAATGCTCCTCAAGCTTTCTAATAATTGAGGAGGAAGAATCCCATACCAGTAATACATTTTAGAGGAGAGGAAGTAACATTCACAGTAATTCACTGTTCTGCTCTCAGAACCGTAAGATTATGTCCAATTTTAAACCTTTACTTCTGAATTTTTCTCTAACTTTGGATTTTATTTGTTTCTTAAATCATGGTATTGTTTGTCTTGATGGGGTTCTTTTGGGGAATTTTGCCTTTTGTGTGAACAGCTGTGTGAATTCAGAGGTCACATTGCATTAAGCACAAATGAGGTGCCCAAATGTGAACTTGTCCTGTGCTCTGCTTGAGCATAGCTGCCCTTCAGAGTGAAAACAGGTGAAAGAAATATGGTAAAGTATTTGTGTTTAAGTCATTTTTATGACCAGAAGTGACAGCGTTGCAAGAGTGCTTTTATACAAGTGAGACTGTGACTCAAGGAATAGTATGTTTCTAGAGATACATGTGATTTTGGGGGAGGAGAATAGGAGGAGGTCAGAGAAAATAAGTTGTCTGAGGAGATGACTTTCTTTTGCAAAAGTGATCTTTTGAAAGGCTCAAGTCTGTATCTGCTTTTTTTACACAGGTTAAATCTGTATCTGAACAAAGATCTGTCACTTTCTGTTGGTGTTTTCAACCTCATTCAAAAAGCTTATAAGCCATATCCAGTGAAGCTTTATCGGGAAACTAATGAACCGGTTAAAACGAAAACAAGGATGTTTAATGGAAAAACAGGCAGCTTGCTCCTGCCGAGTGACACAAAAAGGGCTCAGGTAACATATTGATTATGTGCCTGCTTTTTCCTGGCTTTGTGATGTGTGTGTGTGTGTGTGAGAGAGATGCTGATTCTCTTGCTGCGTTTGTTTGTATTTTACTTGCAAGATTAGGTGCAGAAATATTTACATCTCTATGCCCCTAGGGATAGCCTGGTCACTTTGTAAGCCACGGAGAGTGAGAGTGGGTTGTTTTTCTGGCATGACTGTCAAGGGAAAGCATAGCCCCTGGTGGAAGGGCACTCAGGAACACAGGTCATTTCTTTCTGTACAGCAGAACCAGGTTGTCAGAGCCTGATCTTATGTGGCCTTGTGCTATTGCTGCTGGTGTTATCTTTTGATTCATTAGGAAAAGATTTTGTCCATTTTATTAAACGTACAAGTGTGAATGATCGCGGGGGGTTGGAGCTCTTTTCCAAACAGAGAAGAAGGTATATTACCTTTTTTTTTTTTTTTGTTATTTTGTTCTTTGCTTTCCCTTCCTGCTTGATAGTTTGGCTGATGTAGATTGAATGTCACATTCTGTTCAGGCACAGCCTTATTTCAAAGCAGGATATGCAGTTGCTAGGTATATTGTCACAAGAGCACTTTGTGTGTTCTTCCATGCCAAAGGCACTTAAAGTTGTTGTCTTAAGATTAAGTATTAAATTTATTTATACTGGACATTAGGTTCTTGAAATAAAGTACAGGAGATGAACAGGAAGCTGAGCGTTAAGCCCTGATGTCTAACTTCAGCAGCTGGTCTACAGTATATTTTTGTGACTTACAAGTGATGCTTCAGAAGCGTTGTTTCTCAGTCACTGTTTCTGCCAGCAGTATGTAGCTGATGTGCATCTGCTCAAGGAAGTTTAGAATCAGACAGGACCTCTGAGAACATCTGGTCCAACTCGGCCCTGAGCAAGACTCACAAAACCAGAGCAGGTTGCTCCAGGGTTTGTTCGGGTCAGCCCTGAAGAACTCCAAGGATGAGATGTAAATCTGTTCTAGCACTTAACCTTTGTCCTAGGAAAGTGCAATTTGCTAATGTCCAGGTGGAATTTCCCTTAGGATAGTGGTCACAGACTGTGACTTGCCATTTCAGTGTGCACTCATAGTGACAGTTTACTCTGTCTTGTCTATAACCCTCTTTTCAGTAGCGGAAAACAGCAATTGCATTCTCTTCCTACCCAGCCCCCCTGCAATTTTTTTTTATACTGGCAGCACTACTATCTGCTCTTCCCTGGTTTAGACATATGGAAACCGCCAGATTGTGATGGAGAAAGAGGAAACAGAAGAAATAAAGCGTTTTGATTCTCTGGGCTTGTATCTGATTGGCTTCAAACCACTTTCAATGCTAAAACAGCACCACCATGTCAGGCCCTCCCAGTTCATCTATCCTGAGGAGTCCATAGTAAGTGGTAAGTAAAGATGGCAAGAGAAGATTCACCACCTTGCATTAGGGTAACCAACTGATTCATAGTGTGTTTGAGTGGGGATCACCGAGTGTAAAACCTTTGTCTAACTTAAAAACTTGCTAATGTTAAAAAGTATAGAATTAACTGTTACTGCCCCTCTCAGCTGCAGTTAATTCCTGTTTTCTTCAATAGCAGAAGAGCCGGCTGGGCTTAATGTTTCACCCATTGTGACAAGCAGCTAATCAAACTATGCAGATGTAGTCCCCAAATATTTGGTTTTGTCATTCATGAAAGTGAAGGATCCTAGTACCTGACAAGAAGGCAAAGGTGGTAAAAAAACAAACAAAAACCAAACCCCAAACCAGTGAAGATAATTGCTGGTTTTAAGTCTGTCCTGGTTTCAGCTGGGCTAGAGTTAACTTTCTTTCTAGTAGCTGGTATAGTGTTATGTCTTGGATTCAGTATAAGAAGAATGTTGATAATGCACTGATGTTTTCAGTTGTTGCTGAGTAGTTTTTATACCAAGTCAAGGATTTTTTTCAGCTTCTCGTGCCCCGCCAGTGAGAAGGCTGGAGAGGCACAAGAAGTTGGGACAGGACACAGCCAGGGCAGCTGACCCACACTGGCCAGAGGAGTATCCCAGACCATGGGACATCATGTCCAGTATATTAACTGGGGGGAGTGGGGCTGGGGGTGGATCGCTGCTCGGGAACTACCTGGGCATCAGTCAGTGAGAGGTGAGCAACTGCATTGTGCATCACTTGTTCTGTATGTTCCAGTCCTTTTATTATTCTTGCCTTTTTATTATTGTTATCATTATTAATTTCTTTCTGTTCTGTTACACTGTTCTTATCTCAACCCACGAGTTTTACCTTTCTACTTCCGATTCTCTCCCCCATCCCACTGGGTTGGGGGGAAGTGAATGAGCAGCTGCTTGGTGCTTAGTTGCTGGCTGGGCTTAAACCATGACAAAGTCTATATCAGCTAGGAGTGGAAACACAATACTTGGGAAGTACAGTTGAATTAACAGCACTTTATAGGCTTGTAAAGAGAGGAGAGGATGCTTAGGACTGCTTTTTCTCCCCTTTTTATGTGTATATGTAAGTCTGCTTATCTAGAAATACAGTATTAACCCATCCCAAGGTGCAATAGTAAAGAAAAAACTCCAGCTCCAAAATCTACCAGTGGATAAAGAGGGCTGAATTATGACCTGATGCTTTGCAGTGTCTGACTAAAGGAGAACCTTTACACTACCTTCTCCAGCTTAGCAGTTTCCTGAATCAAACACCTTACTTGTATGTCAGTCTGTACCTGACCACTGAATCTAGTAAAATACAAAGCAAACTTGTGCCTCGAGAGGAACATTGCAAACTGGATTCTTGGTGTGTTCTGCAAAAGTTCCTATGATGTGCTGCTTCTATGATGTCCCACCAGACCAGAAGGAGGCTTTGTAGATACCTGTTTCCAATTTTCAACCGTATTTCATTGCTCAGATGTTAGTGATATCATTTCTCTCACCAGAACTCTCACTGCTCTGGTCAGGAGAGACACTAACATTGTTATTTTCAAGGGCTGTCCCTTCAAAAGTTGCTTTTACCTCTGGAATATTACAAGCAACTCAAAGAAGTCACAGGTTCTGAAACTGAACTATCTAGGGTTACATTCCTGAACAAAGGAGCAAAGCTGTCAATCTGACCGATACTGTCTTGTCTTTGCAGGGAGTACAACGCTATTTAATGCCTTACTGATGAAATGCTTGGAGAAGCAGGTGATGGCACTGTGCAGATACACTGCCCACCGGAACACTCCCCCTCGCTTTGTGGCCCTGGTTCCCCAGGAGGAAGAGGTGGATGAGCAGAAAGTGCAGATAGCCCCTCCAGGTATGGGAAGAGATCCTGTCTTGTGTGAAAATGTTCTTAGTGCTGCTCCCCTTAAAACTGAGGAGAGTGCTTTCTAACATCCCTTTTCTTCGGTTTTATCATTGTAAGCATCTGATGGTGAATCTATTTTTAAAACCCGAGTTGCACCAGTGCTTGCTCAGGTATAACACCGCTATAGTATTTTCCCTGCCTCCTACCTCTTTTTAGCAGTCTCAAGTAACTGACCTAAAAATTAAAAGCTCTTTTTTTATGTTTGCTGACTACACAGAATGTCTTTCCCTGAATTTTATTGCCTACTTGGATACATTTTAAAGTGTTAAATAAATGATCGCGCATTTTGAGCCTCACACCTTATCAGCTGAGTGGGGGGTGATGAGGGAGCAAAAGCAGACTCTTGCTCTTTTGCATTTTCCCACCTCTTTAACTGGAAAATCCTCTTCTGGGAGGATGTGAAGTAGGGTAATAACACTGCTTGTGTACAAAGTAAAGCATTTCAGAAATAACATGTGGGCATTAACCTAATTTTCAAACAAGCCTTTTTCAAGCTCATATCCAGGGAGAGATGGGGAAGGTAGACAAGTTGATCTCCTGCATAAAAAGCAAGTCATAAGCATCCAGCTCAGCTATGAATTTAGTTTGAATCTCTTTCAAAAAGCCATTAGTGATGTCGCTTGTACACACTGAGATTGGGATTGAGTGTCATGCTGTAGGTACTAGGAAGTATTACGGATTGCTGTTGTTTACAGCAAAATAGCTAGCTAGTTTGGAGTCATCAGACCTAGATAATAAGCATCTTGATCTTTCCCATAAATCATTGTTCTGAGGCCGTGGTTCTGTATAACTGTTCTCTTGCTCCCTCTCTTCCGTGTAGGTTTCCACATCATTTTCCTACCATATGCAGATGACAAACGGAATGTTGACTTTACAGAAAAGGTGCCAGCCAGTCGAGAGCAGGTGGACAAAATGAAGGAAATAATTCAAAAACTTCGGTTCAGATACAGGTACAGTGAGATAAATTGTGTGCGAGGGGCGGCATGGGGAAGAAAGCGCAACCCTGTTGCTTGCTCTGTTGCACACATTGTTGAGTTGTGGTGTCCATGAGGTGAGATTTTGATGCAAATTGCTTCCCTTTGCAGTAGTTTTGTCTAAACTTTATTCTTAATCATTCTGAATACCCAGGCACCACATGCTTTATGTAGCATGTTCTGGAGTTCTTCACAGAGTTGCTCTTGTTCTCTGGGCTGTTGTCATTTGTTGCAGAGGTATCACATTTTATTGTGGTTCTGCCAATCTATTGCAGATCAGACCTGGATCGTTTAAATTACAGCACTTTAGAGAGAACGGTTAGGTCTTTTTCATTATAGTTAGGATAAATTTTATGAAGTGCTTTTACAGGAGGTATTTTCCTAGGTATATGGAAAGTAGCATAACTGTTATTAAAGTAGAATGCCACCGTCTCCATTTGTCTCACACAGCTTTCTAATGTGGTTGATGCATGACAGGATGGTGATTCAGCAGGTGAATTGAAAAGAGGAAAAGCAGTTCCTCTGATAAGATGGACTGTTGTGTGGGAAGGAGGGAAGTTTTACTTTGAAATAAGTTGGTCGTAGATCTTATGTGTCGTCTGTCTTCTGGGCAGCATACATTGACATTTTGGTGGATTCCTGGCAGGGCTGACAGCTTTGAGAACCCAGTTTTGCAGCAGCACTTCAGGAATCTGGAGGCTTTGGCGCTGGATATGATGGAACCAGAACAAGCTGAGGATCTTACAAGTGAGAATTATTGGTGGGTGCGAAGGGAGGTGGGGTAGGGGGCTCTTGGCTTTGTTCTAAGTCAGAGATACGCTACTACAAACCCAAATATCTTTTAAAAAATATTTCAGTTGTGTGCAGTTCCAAGATGTAAATTCTGGATGCGTCCATTCTGAAATATTGACGCTTTACTTTCTAATGCTGTCACTTCTAAGATAAAGGAAAAATCGTTCACTTTACCTTCCAAAATTAAAATTGAATCACCTTTTTCTGTGGTGACAAATGCTTTCTGTGAAATTTCTCTCTTCAAGAGTTGAAATAATATTTCAGTCTGATAAATGGACAGAGTCACTCAGAGAATGATTCTGCTAGGAGGCAATGATGCTGCCTTGTGGCTCTGAGAGTATCTATAGAAGAATATCTTGTCAAAGGATAGAAACCAGATCCTAGAGGGGAAGTTCCTTTATTAAGTTGTAATCCTGGAATAGTGTTAGAGTAACTATTTGTCTCTTCTGAAGCGATACCTAACAAATAATCTAGGCCCCTGTGCTAGATACTATAAAAATATGTGACAGAAACAAGCTGTTTTGCCTCAAACTACTTGCAACCTTAGATAGTAACCTGTTGTATTTTCAATGTCTGAGATTAGACCTGGGTAACAGTGCAAGCAGGTAGGTGATCTTCTACATCACTTCCACCAAGTCCGTTTTGTTCTGCATATATATTTCCTGTTCAGGGATATGTGCGGGTCCATTACATCTGCATAATACAAACTCTGAACATTACCAAGAGCTGTAAGTTTCTTATTTGTGAATATCGTAACATAGGTCTTTGCATTTTGCGTGCTTGCAAGATGCTCGCATGCTAGTTATTACGGAAGCACAATTGTATCTGGTGATAGCCTTGTTTAGACTTCCCTGGGATCACTCTCTTGTTGAGAGGGCAAGTATTTCTCTTTTGCCAGTGCCAAAGACTGAAGAGATGAACTGCAGGCTGGGCAACCTGGTGGAGGAGTTTAAGCAGCTGGTTTATCCCCCTGACTACAATCCGGATGGGAAAGCTGCAAAGCGAAAACAAGGTAAGTAACGATGGTGCAGACACACAACATGGTGGCTGTATTCTGTTTAGGAGTTTCTGTGTTTCCAGTTTGTCTCATAGTTTAAAGAAGCTGCTTGTGCAAGAACTCTCTTTACTCATCTCCACAACGAAGTGGATTTATATCCAGTGGTGATTCTTAGGAAGTAGAGGATGTTGTGGTATCCAGTTGGAGAGCTGCTGGAATGAGAAACTGCATAATGAAGTATAGGAAGCAATGTGTGCAAATGATTGCAAAATATATATATTTTAAAAAATATATATTTTAAATAATTTTTGGGTTTATGACAAAGTAGTAAAATTGTTCATGCTTTTAGTTGATGTTGGTGAAGAAGCAGACTTTTATGCATGGGCTGTTCGGCAAGTCCAAGATGGGCATCTTTAGGGCTAAATGTCTAAATAATGCTGAAGTACATGTGTAGTTTGGGAGTCTATGAAACTCTGCATAAAATGGGAGTGTCGGTTAGCTGAGCTCCCTGTGGAATCATTGCATTCTGCTGTCTCGATGAGAATCCCTTAAAAGTTTCATTTGGGGTGGTCTTTCCATCTGAGCACAAAGTTTCATACATGAGTTTGAGATCACTGCTATCAATGAAATACTACATGACTTATGTGGTGAGTGACACCTACTTCTTAAAATGTGTGAACTAGGTCTGTGAGTGTGTAGGTAGCTGTTAAAGTACCATGTGCTAATGGCCACCAACTGTTGTATGCCTAAGAAATGTTAATGTCTTTCTATTAAGAAACTGTTTAAAATCTTGGTGATCTAAAAAATGTGTCTTGCTAGCTTCTGATTGTCAAACTGAGAAGAGGCCCAAGGTAGAAGTCTCAAAAGATGAGCTGCGGAGTCACGTGCAGAAGGGCACTCTAGGCAAGCTCACTGTACCTGTTCTGAAGGACGCATGCAGGCTTTACGGGCTGAAGGGTGGAGGGAAGAAGCAGGAGCTCATGGATGCATTAACTGAATACTTCAGTGAGCACTAAGCAGGAGTGGAAGGCCCTGGCTGACTTCATCTGCTTAAAATTTTGGTTGTCTTATGCGGATGCTGTGTCTGTTTAATCTTGTTGTGGAGAAGGCGGCTAAATGTTGCTGAATCTAGCAGTGGAGAAACTGTTTTACAACTAAGAGTAAAAATCTCTGCAAATTTGGATTCTGTTCGCAGTAGCCAAAGGCAGAATGAAATTCCCTGCTAACTCAGGTCACCCACTGCAAGTGAACACAGTTGTGCCTTCCTGGTTTCTTAATAAAAGTTATTTTGGACATCTTATTTTGCAACACTGGCTGTACTGTCTTTGCATCATGAAGACGGCGAAACTTATTCAGTGTAAGAAAACAGAATGATCCACGTTAATGCCACCACATGAATCCAAGCAGCAGGTTAAGTCTGTGTGCTAACAGAGGGTATAAATGTGGTGTATTGCTCTCCTACTCTCCAAAACAGCCAGTCGGTATCAGTACTTGTGATCAAATTGGGTTCTTTTCCACCATCAGCATTGTAAAGATTACCAGCAGACCATAAAGGAGAAAATCATGACTGGGAAGCAGTAGCCAATCCTTTGAGTAGAAAGCCAGTACTTCACAAAGCTGCACAGCTAGGCTTTCCATTTTTAAATGGTAATAGCAAAAGCTGATTTAAAATAGGAAAAAAAAAAAAAAGTCACTTTCCCTGGAAGGCTGCAAGCACTTACCCCTGTTAAATTACTGAGATGGCATAGAGCTTTTCCACCTCTGTAGCAAGTACAAGTCAGACTATTGTGCAGGCTTCTGTACTCAAATCTGTGCTTTAGAAACAGAAAAATAACAAGTTGTGGAGAATAGTCCTTGTTATATCCAGTATTTTTTTTTTTAATCACACTTATGAAGGCTGCATCTTGGGCTGCGTTTTGGTTTTTAAACTTCCACCCCTCGCATGCCCCAACTGTCTTGCAGCGCAAGATGACTAAAACTAATAAATAGTCATTGTCCTTGCTCTAGGCAACTACTAATTGTTTAGCTAAGCTGTAACATTCTATGGGAGGCAAACATAGGATACATGAGGTGTCCATTTTGGCCTGCACGGTGTTTTTAGTGTTCAGGGATTCCTGTGTTTGGCACACAAACTATTAGGCTTATTGAAGAATTGAGTCGTACATTATGGTTGTGTCAGTGCTGTCATGTGGCATATACATCGGAGCCAGCTGTGACCACCCTAGCTGTGCCAGTAGGCTGCTTGCTTCCACCTCCACAGCTCCTCTTGGAAGAGCAGCTAGCCCATGTTGACCTCTGCAGTACTGAAGCTACATCGTCTAGTATACTTTCAATCAGCCTGCATTATATTGATTTTAAATGAGTATTTGTCTATGCAACCAGTTTATTTCACCCTTCAGCAAAGTTACTGCTTCTCTTAGCAAGATTTGAACTCAACACAATAAAGTAGCGAGACTATCCTGTCCTTCATTCCATGAATTTTCCATTCCCCAAATGCCCTTGTTAACTTCTCTCTTGGCTTGCTAACACCCAGGCATAATATATTCCAGGCTTTGGATGATTGTGGCATGTTTGTTCTAGGTTATTAGATATTCCTTTTGGCTTTATTTTAATAGCAGGTTATTGCATTAAGTGGAAGTTTAAAAGGGATGGCGATGGAAGGCTTCAGAGCAGAAAATTAAGACGGTTTTGCTTGCTCAAGAATCCTTTATTTCTGCTCCTTATGTGCTTTGTCTTACATTAGCTGCCTTGGCATAGGACAATGGCCCAAATCCTTTGCAAAGCTGTGGTTTTAAACACAAGTACCTTGACAGGCAGCATCAGCAAAAGGGAACAGCAGCCTTTCTGAACCTCATACAAGTGAAAGGACTCTACAAAATCTTTGTATTAAGTTCACCTCAGCAAGGATATTACAAAAACATAGACATGATTTGTCTTCAGTCTTTCATGAGCTGATTTCATCTGCTTGGGATGTACTTACTAAAGGTGTGAAGTTAGTGCCCCTGTGGAAATGGTAAAGGAGAACTTATTTTTCCTTCTGCTATTGTACCTGTGGGGTCTTTCCACACTAGCTTTGCTTTGGCATCCTGCAGTAGAAGACAGGTTTGATACAACCCATTCCAACACAAAGGTTTAGACTCTTCTGCTCAGAGCAGTAAGTGGATTTATTATACAATATGCATTTAACTAAAGCTAGCTCTGTAAACCCACCACTAATCCAGAATGCTGGTGGTGCTTCACGCTCTTCCAGAACACGTAATTAGCATTCTTGAGACACGGGTTGATTTACCTGAAAAAGTACTTGGACTCTTGTCTTGGCCATGACTTAAAAAGTTCATCTTCAGTCAGGTGACTACAGTACAGTAGCCTCCCTAAAAGCATGAGATACTTCTTATAGTTACCAGCCAGATGTAGGACACTTGTGAGCCACAACAGGCTGCTCTCTACCATGTGTTTTGCGCTTAAATTCCCTAGATAGCCCAAGCTTATTGGTACAGTCCACACAAAGAAAACTTGAGGAGTATGAACTACTGCACTGCAATAGCCTTTAGGCAATCTAAGCGGTCTAGCTTTACAAGCAGGAACACTTCTATTAGTTGCAAATGCTTCCCCAAGGGAATGAGAATTATGTTTAGCTTTGTCAGCAAGTTTATTTTTCTTAAAAAGTCAGTATTTAAAAATAAGCGAGATAAGAGATTTCCCCTTGCGCACTGCCATAAGATTTCCGCTCCCCGTACACCTCTTATGGGAGTCCCTTGTCTGGTTTCAAGAAGAAAAAGGGTTGTGCTATCAGTACTAATCTTGGTTCTGTCTGCTGCTACATGGTAGCCGCTGCCTGCCCTACATGTGGTCTACACTGCTCCATCACTCAAAGCAACAACTCCAGCAGTCTGCATGCACATGCTGTGCGGGGAACCAGTGTGCTTTATCCTCAGTAGACTAAACCATTCAGGAACACAGTTACTTATGCCTGTTAGAGGCTGAAGCTTCACCAAAATACTCCAAAACAGAGGAAGCTCCTGGGTGGGTTAAAAAAAAGCCCTGAGCAGGCAAACATGGAGATAAGGGGGGATTTTTTTTTTCCTTTCTTTTAAACATCAAACAGGAAATACAGTTGTACAATCACTTTTCAAGAAGTAATACAATGAGAATGAACGTGTTGGAGTGGAATAATAGAAAAAAAGGGGGGAGGAGAGGCAGAAACACTAAGAATTAAGCTGTTATTAAACAAAAATGTGGTGCTTTGAAATGGAACACTGACATCAAAACTATAATCTCAACTGAAGCTGGACATTAATCCCCCCCAACTTCAGCTTTCCTATTCCACATAGACTTAAACTCACAAGCATTTAGACCAACAGTCTTTCTATAGCTTGCTGGACAGACTGGATCTGAGGCTTTAGCTGTGACCCCTCCTTGATGGTGATGGAGCAGGCGATGACAGGCCGGGAAACACCACAGGCCCGGCCCAGGGCTTGCTTGGAGCGCACAAACACGTAAGGTACGTTCTTGTCTTCACAGAGAAGAGGGAGGTGCAGGATGATCTCCAAGGGCTCTGCATCTGCCGCCATCACAATGAACTCTGCTATCCCTCGGTTCAGTGTTTTGGTGGCTGTAAGAGAAACTGAAGAGTAAGCCTAGGTCCTTCTGTACAGCCCATCTAATGAAAAACACCCTTAGTAATGGAAAACACCTTTAGGAGATGTTGAAATTGGCATGAACAAGAAGATCTAGGGGTAGCGTGAGGGGAGGCCAAAGGAAAATGGCAGCTGTAGGGGCAGAGAGGAGGTTATTCAGAGGGCTGCACCTGGGGTACCATGCCCAGCACTGCCCTCAAGCCCAGTGGAAGGATTCCTAGGGGAGCGAGGCCCGGCTGGGGCAGCTGGGTTGGTTTAGCCTGGAGAAGAGGGCTGAGGCGGGAGGGGTGTGTGTGTGGCTGCTGCCTTCCACTACTTCAAGAGGGTTACAGAGAAGATGGAGCCAGACCATCCTCATGAGTGCACGGGAAGAAGAACAAGTTGCAGACTGTTGCCTCAGTGAGATTCTGGGGACAGACCCCCCATTACAAAAGGGGTGTTTTCTATCCTTAGGGATATATTTTTTTTTTTTTACAAGTTTGACTAGGCAAAGTCCTGAGCAAGCTGATCCAATTGTGGAGGGAGCTGCTCTCTGAGCGGGCTGCACTAGAGGTACCATCAGGCCCAAATCTTTTAATGATTCTGAACTGGCTAGGCATCTGGTAATCCCAGTGCCACACCACTAAAGTGCACGCGATCGCAGGACACGCACCAGGAGCGCAGCTTGGGCATCTACCAGACCTGCATGTAAGTGTTGAAAACATTACAGCTTAGTTCTGTCCCTGAATATTGCTTAAGTAGGCTAGAGAGAGGAGGAGGGAGACATTTGCAATAGCCAGATCTACATAAAGTTAGTGGCCCTCAGATGGAGAGAAAAGGCACTCTGTAGCCACAGCTTCTCACAAAATCCTGGCTATGATTTCTAGGACACTTTGCAACACACAGATCTCACCTTCGTTAGCTCCCTTGCGTAGCTGTTTATAGTTGCAGGACTGCTGCACGAGATCAAGTAGCGTTTTGGTGAGCTGCGCATCAGCCAGGGGGTAAGCTTTGGGATTCACTTCTGCCTCACTCTAGAGAGAGGAAAAAGTAAAGAGCATTACAACAGGAGCAAAGCGGGCTTTGTTCTGAGCAGCACCACGTCAGCCTCACCATATGTACCGACGACAGCAGCCACATCGCTACTCTCGTCTGCTCTGCACGTATCCTAGAAATCCCACTACATTTTATTTCCGAAAAGCGATTCTCTCGTGTTGGAAGTAAAGACCACGGCTGCTCGATGATGGGCAATGAACGCCCTACACACCGGCAGCAGTGAGCGAGCCGGGCGCTGCTCGGGCACTCGCTGCAGGGACCCTCTCCCACAGGCACCGTTTCCGCGCTCGGGCAGGGACGGTACGGCAACCCCCATCAGCTCCTTTCCTGCTAACTACGAGCAGCTTCTCGGCCGTTAACGGCAACGGCGAAGCGGAACACCGACGAGGTCACGGCCGGCGCCGGCCGAACGGCAGCGCTCCCTGCACGTG
Source organism: Elanus axillaris (assembly GCA_026212715.1). Lineage (NCBI taxonomy): Eukaryota > Metazoa > Chordata > Aves > Accipitriformes > Accipitridae > Elanus > Elanus axillaris. The sequence goes on from JANZLQ010000025.1 coordinate 28,710,642, forward strand.
CTCCCGCTCCCCGCTGCGGGGCCGGGCCGCCGAGTTCCCCCCGCCGTTAGGTGCCCCCAGGACCACCGGACCCTCCCCGCTTCACCCCCCC
>JANZLQ010000025.1:28710840-28747984 GCA_026212715.1 Elanus axillaris
GGGCGGCGCCCCCCGAGGAGAAGGCCGCGGCGGTCCCCGGGCCCGCTCACCATGGCGGCGGCCTGGGCAGGCGCGGCCGCTACTCCCGGCCCGAGCGCCTGCAGCGGAGGGACGAAGCCAGAGCGCCGCGCCGCCGCCGGAAGCCAGGGGGCGGGACCCGCGCCGCCGCCGGAAGCCAGGGGGCGGGGCCCACCTCGGCGCCGGAAGCCAGGGGGCGGTGCGAGGGGCGGCGCGAAGCCGCCTCCCGCGGGGCTGCGCAGAGTACCACGTGAGCACGGGCGGAGCGCGAGGACCCGCCGCTCCGCGCATGCGCAGGGCGTGGCGGACCGGCCATGATGGCGGCGGCAGGGTGCGCGGGTCCTGGCGGCGGGCACGGGTCGCGCTGGGCCCTGCCGCTCCGCCCGCCGCTCTGCCTCGCCTGCGCTGTGGAGACCCTGGGCGATGGCAGCGCCTCGGTGGGCAGTGCCTGCCGGGGAGGGCCGGCCTCCGCCGCCGGGCCCGGCGGCTGTTTCCCCACCCCCCCGCCCCGCTGCCCGCCCCGGGCCCGGTGCGCTGACGGTCTGTCCGTGCTCTCTCCGCCCCGCAGCTGGTGCGCAGGAGGCACGTCCTCACCCGGCTCCGCGACGCTCTGGCGCGGCCCACGGTGCAGCTGCTGGCGGCCGAGGAGAGGCTATGCACGCCTTTGGTGGCGGCTCTCTCCGGTAAGAAGAGCTCTGCCGCGGCCCCATGGAGCCGCGGGGGGAAGGCCGGGGCCTTCTCCCCGGCAGACGTGTACCCGTGAAGCTTCCCCGCCTGGGAAGCAAAAAAACCCCAGCAAAAGAACACCGAGGTGCCTTATTCCATACTTCCACCATTCTGTGCTAGGTGTGGTTTCGCTCCCTGCGGAGAACTGCCTGACATTTGATGAGGAATTGGTCAATTAATCTCATTCCCCGAGGAGCGGGACCGGCACGTTCTGAAAGCTCTTGTGATGTTCCAGAGTATCTCAGCGTATCTGTAAAGTCTCTCTGGAGAACAGGGAGTGCTGGCGTACGATCTTCCAGAGTATCAGCGTATCTGTAAAGTCTCTCTGGAGAACAGGGAGTGCTGGCGTACGATCTTCCAGAGTATCTCAGCGTATCTGTAAAGTCTCTCTGGAGAACAGGGAGTGCTGGCGTACGATCTTCCAGAGTATCTCAGCGTATCTGTAAAGTCTCTCTGGAGAACAGGGAGTGCTGGCTTAACGTAAGGCCCTCCCTTCTGCTCACCTGCCTCAGGGCTTTCTCCGCTGCCTGGGCTGTGGCGACTCATGCAGAAATGGAAGCGTGACCTGGAGAAGGTGCTGCAGGATTTAAGACCAAAGGGGCAAAATACATAGTGGTTTTTTTTCACAACGTCACTTTACATTTGTAGAAATCCTTGTAGGCATAGGGCTGTAATACCCACTGCTTTCTGGTGGATCAGCCTCACAGCGGGAGAGTGTTCCATGGGATGCCAGAAGGTGCCTTTCCAGTAACAGGCTCAGTAATCTTGAGCATCTCTTACTGGTTTGCTGTTTGCATAGCAATGCTGTGGGAAAGGTCTCTGAAACGTCGTCTGAAATATTGATGGAGAAGAAATAAGGGTCTAAATGAGGGAACAGTAAGGCAGGAAGAGAAAGGTGGAGGGTATGAATGCGAGTGCCTTCAAAGAGCAAATATACTGGATTCCTTTAATTCCATGATCTCATTTGCACATCACAGATAATTCTTGTTCTTTGGGGGAAAGTAACTTACAAGTCCCTTCTCCTGCCTTGACACACTGAATAATTCAAAGAGCATTTTCCCAGTTGATTTCCCAGCGCAAACTACATTGTGCATGTTTTGGAAGCAGCTTTGTTAGAAACGGAACTTTGTGCAGGTTTAGTTCTCTCTGTTGCACAAATTTTGATTGAGTGCCATCTGTGCACATAGTCCTGTACGGATGTGGAGGGAGTGGTGCTTAGGGCCAATTCAGTCCTACACTGTATGACCCTAATATTAAATACCCCAGAAGACAGGGGCCTGTGCTTGCATTTCAATGCTCTTGTCTGCTTTTAAAGAATAATTCTCCCTCTCTTTGAGAAGCTGTACAATTGGGTGGTATGGGGACAGCTTTGGGATTTTACTGTACTTGGTGTAACGTCTAGAGCAGTTGGAATCCTGGTCTAAGCTTGGGGCTACAAGCAATGACATGTACATTTTGGATAGAGCTTGAATGAACCAGGGCTCGTTTGGTGCAGGAGAGTAAGAGGGTCCCCCCTCCAAAGGTTTGAGCGGTGCTGCGGAGGAAGAGTTAATATTAAATTCAGGAAAATACATGCATTTTTGGGAGGGAGAATATTAGGGTAAGCACAGACTGAAGAAAGAGGGTTAAGAGAACAGAGGTGTAGTGTGGAGTGTTACGTATGAGGAAATGGTGAATTTCAGGTAAGCCAGAATTTCATGCAGCTAATGCTGCAATGTTCACTAGTGCTGTATGCAAATCTTTTCCAAAGGTTAAGGAATTTACTGAAGATTGGGCAGATGAGGCAGGAAATAAGTAATTTCTTTACCCGCAGTGTCATAACGTTGCTTTAGTTGGTCGAATTTCTGAGAGGTCATGGAGTCTCCAGAGGGGAGGTAATTGGATTGGATATGTTGAAACAAGTGGTTTGGTGTGGCAGAAGTGTCTGAACCAGACGCCTGATGCTGTAGGTACCTGAAGTCGGAATGAGCTGGGAGGTAGAGTTTCTCATCTGTTGTGGAGTGAGACAGTGGCTTATTTTAATATATCCAATCTTACGCTCTCGTACAAATGACTTGTGAAGTGGTGCCTTCAGGTTCAATTTAATGTTGGAATAGTTTCCAGGTGCTTTAAACCTGGTGGTCAAATTTGGTCTCGGGATTTTCAGTACTGTGGAGAAGACTGTTCATGGTATTGGGTATGAATAGAAGGCAGAAAGGACAACTCACAGCTGGGCTCTAACTTCTGTCGTTGTAGAGTGTTGTTTCAGATGTATAATGTTGGATACAGGCAGCGAGATGTGGCGATGGTAGCAGTTACATATTTACTTACATAGGTGGAGCCATTGACTTAAGCTGCTAACTACCTAAAAAATTTGCAAAATGTCCCTGTGTCCTGCTTATGGAGACGCCTTTTGCAATCCTCCCTGAGAGCATCCACCTTCCTCTGACAATGTCAGACTGGTGTCATGTGAAGCAGGGAAAACAAAACAGTTCTGAAAAAAATTTGCACTTCTTTTTAGAAGAAGGCATTACAGCACAGATAAGCACAAGCAGGAACAGTTCCATGAGTTCCATGACTGATTGTTGTTTATCTTTTAGGGATGTTGCATACTGTGGAGGACAGCAGTACCCTGGACTTATTCATAGAAGGTGAGAGGCAGATGCCACATCTCAATTACTGACAGTTTGTGAAGGGAGGCTTTGTATTGTCCGATAACTATAGTGAGATGCTCAGCTTCTGCACAGCTTGACTTGGGAAGAGCATCTATTTTCTGTCAATGCAACGGTGAGGAGCAGACTGTTCCAATATTTGGGGGGCAGGGGAGTGCATTTAGCATCTCTCTCACAGGTTCTGTGCGTGCCGTGGATTTAGTGTCAGATGGGTAACAGTGGTAAGCAATGCCTCATCTTGGGACATGACTGAAGTCTCAAAGCAAATGGAAATCTTCCTGTAGGCTTCAGTGAGCTTTGGGATCTACTGCTTTCTCCTCAGGACAGAGTATTCGGGATTTACGTGTACAGGCTGTAGATTCTCTTTGTGAGCAGTCCTTCATTTGAAATCTGAAGGAAATGTCTGCAAGGCTGACAAAGCAGCAGACCAGTTAACCCTGGGCATCCCTGCTGAGTCTAGTGGTGTTAGCAATGGAACGATTTCCTCCTGTCCAGCCAAGAAAGGTGAAGGGAGGTGTGACCAGCTCCTTCCAGAGGCATTTCGGTTTTCAAGCACTTGCTTGAAATGGTCTTGAAAAAGGGAGAAGTCTTTCTGACATGTTACCAGTCTGTTGAGAGATGGATGCTCTCAAACAGAGGAACTTTAACTTAGTGTTACCTAACTCTTGAAAGTTTTTAGAGCTTCTGAGAGTTCAGGACAAGAAAGGGCCATTAAACCATCTATAAATCACCTGCCTCAAGATGCTCCTCTGCTGAGATGCATAGCTCTTCAGCTAAAGTAGGTCTCCTAGATAAACCTCCACTGTTGCCCTGGATATACCACGAGGTGGTGAACCTAGAAGCCTCTGTTTTGTTTTTTTTTTTAATGATCCTTTCCTAGAATACAGATCAAAAGAGTGCGTTTTTCAAATGAGTCATGCCATGACAGGAAGATACATCCAAGACAACCTTACCAAATCCCATAAAGTAATGCTCTGCACAGTGTCTCGGTAAGGGGGCTATTGTCAAAGCTTTATCTGGTGAACCTTCAAGTGCCCAGGTTCTAAAAATACGAGAAGAGGAACTTTGCTTCCTGAAACCAGTCCACTGGTGTATGTGTGGAGGCAGAAGCAGCCTGCCAGTATCGGGCAACTCCCTTGTGATTTTGTTAGGGAAACTCCAGGGGATGTGCAGCCAGTGCCTGGTAAACATACTTTCTTGTTGATTCCTCTTACTTGGACAGAGCGGACAGAGTTCTTAAAGTTGCAGTGAACCCAGAATAACAGCCCTCACTTGGGGCTGAGGACGTGAACGGTACCACAAAGGTGACTGGGGCCTTGCTTTCTGGCAAGGTATATGGGATAACTGCAGTGGGGAGGAATGGCTGATAGTCTGCACTGTTACCTCAGGGGCAGCAGCAGCTGGAGGAGGAGCTCTTGGTCTGCGTCTAAGGACACTCAGCAGTTTCAGTTCTGATATCTTCTCTGGCAAGATGTGTTTTTAAAGGCCAATTTTCATACTCTTGGAAATTCTGTTCAATTACTAGAAATTTTTATGCTTTTAAGCTAGGGCTTTGTTTCCTTCCTTTCCTGGTTCCTTACCTTTACTTGGTGTCCTGATGCTCAGGTTGTCACTCGCAGTTCATTTCCATGCATGGTTTGTAGTGCAGCTGGAACAGGACTGCCTAATGTTGCTGCAGAGAGCTTGGGCTGGGCTATCAGAAGTAATAGCACTGGGAATGCTGATGCTGCCCTGCTCTCTCAGCACCTCCGTGCTCGTTTAATTTCTAAGCTCTTTGCTCACTGGTCTGCTGAAGCCCCGTGGATGATGGATTGTGAGTGCTCTTGGGTGTGAATTACTGACCCTGCTTCTTCTGCCTAGTTCTGGTGCGGCTTGTAGTGGAGCTGAAGTCAGAACAGTACTTACGCTGCATTTTGGATGAAAGCCAGAAAGAGGTCAGTGAAGATGAATTCCCTGCCCTTCCTTTCAATCCTTCAGAGGTTGAAGAGCTGGGAATGAGGGGCCCTGCAAGACTGCAGCTGCTGCCCTGGGATGCAAGCTGGGTGTCCTAGTGCCAGCTCCCCAGCTGTGATTTTGGCATTGTTGGTGGCTACCCTGGAGTTTTCCTCTTGCTCCCATGGTGCCTTGCAGCCATACGGCCTCATGGTGATCTTGTGAAGTTGTGTGGCTTCCTCAGATTCTTCTTTTTCTACCTTACTGTTTCAGTGATGTGAGGAGCTTTCCCAGCCTGTGCTGTGGGCTCTTGCTCTCTTCATTTCTAAGTTTGTAATGATCCCATGGGGTACAAAAAATTGGGAAGTAGCAAAAGTGGGGAGAAATTCAGCTGGTTCATCTGCTCATGTAAGAGCTGGAGGGGAGAGAGAGGAAAAGGAGCAACAAGCAAGAGATTTCTTGGATTATTTAAAAGACATTTTGGAGACTTAGCAGCGTGTTCAGGGTTTTCCTGTGCTTCATCCTAAGTGGTGAAGAGGACCCAGCTTAGGAAAAGATCCTATTCTGGAGGATTATGCATCACCGAGACCCTGCTGGTTTGGATGCATTTCGGCCTCTGGACTGTGTCCTCACCAGTTAAATATTTGCTTTCTCTGTCTCCTCTACAGCTGTGCAAAGCAACTACCATGAGAGGCAGCCTGCCCACATTCACTCTCTTGGGCAAGCTGGCAGATGCCATCCCGGGCTTTGCTGATATACTGGTAGTAGAGCACAGTGAGTAATGTGTCGTGCCCCACTGAAGGGTAGTATTTGCAGCCCTAGTACATGTAGGCATGCATGCACTCCCCCATCCCCAGTGTGAATTCACGAAGGTCACACAGGCAGCCTGTGCAGAAGTCGGGGTGGCATTCAGGCCTCCAGGGTTGCAGGTCAGTACCTTCGTGGCAGGCTTGTCATTGTGCTCTTAGCCAGCCTGGCAAAACCTGCCTCTGTGAACTGGCGTTTGTGGGTCTGCCTCACAGGCAACATACATTCAGTTTTTCTTTCCTTGGTCCAGCCCCTGCAGGTCTGGTGAGCAAGCTGTTTGTGGAAGTAGCTGGGATGATGGATCTTCATATGGTGAACAGCGAACTCCTCTAGCCATTTATTACTGTACCTCTGCTCAGAGGGACAGGTGGTGGCAGGCACATCACCTAACTGTGGCATTCATTAATCTGCATACACCATCCGGTCCAGTGGGCTTTTGCAAGTTTTCAAGGGAAATAGGTTGATGCGATTAAAAAGTCAGTTCATTGGTGTGAATGTTTGCTGTTTCTGTTCCTCACACGAGGTAATTTAGTGGATCATCTGCTGATGGGATTGGCGTACCCAAATGAAGGTATAAAGGCTGCTGTCTGCTACTTGTATGGCAAGCTGTACTCCTCTCCTGTTGGCACAGAACGGCTCTCTGCACACTTCGAAGAAAGGCTGTGTGGTCTCTTCTTGAATACCTTGGGGTGTGCACAGACAAAGGAGCTGCAGCTTAATTGTTTGGGTAAGGCATTGCCGAGAGAAAATGCAAGGTGCTGCAAGGTGCGAGGGAAGGCTTAGAATGAGGAAGAAATCCTTGGCTGGTTTAGACACTCTCATGTGGGTTGTTCCCCGGAGGAGCTTTTTGCTGCTCCTCTGAAGCAGTCAATCCTTTCCGTTGCTCCATAGCAATCAAATGGCCAAGACCTGCTGCTGAGCTCCCCCAGCCCTCCATTTCCCCTCGAGCCCCACGTTTTCCTAGTACTGATGAATCTTCAGAGTCTCCTTGGAACTTGCACTGTGGCCTGGCCTGTCTCAATGTGATGTTTCATCCTAGGAACAGGCCATCCCTCAAAGTGTCCGAACGCAAACGCTATGCACAGACAGGCAGGTTTTGTAGAGCAGTGGGATGAAGTCTAACAAATATGGTCTTCAGATGTGAGGCATCATGTTATTTAGGTTGGAAAGCTAATGTGGAAGTGGTGCTTTCTTGCATTTATGCTCCCAACCGCATGTATCAGCTGTTGCTGGGGACCACAGTTTCAGCCTTTCTAACATTGCTTGTTTGTAAACCATCTGGGGAATTCCTTTTTCTTGTAGGAGGTAAGCAGGAACTGGATTGCTCCTCAGATCATCTACTCGACTACTAGAAATGGGTGATGATTCCCTTGAAAGTAGAGTTCTTTAGCTCAGATGATGCCCCTTGTGAATTTGTACTGACATGTACTGATGATTTGCATCAATACCTGTAGCAGTACTCTGTACTTTTATACTGAGGGCTTTTGTGTGTGTGTGGATATCCTTTAGCTAAACACAGCTGTTTCAGTAAGAGCCCATGAAGTAGAAAGGGAAGATAAATGCCAGTTTTCAAGGAAGTGTTCCAGGGAAAATGTCTACTTATTGTTGGGTCGCTAAGTGTAGCTTGGAGGAAAATGTGAGTCAAGAGCTCTCCTGAGAAACAGCTTATGGGTGGGTACTGGTACTTGAGAGCTCCTGAGATCATGTACCAGTGCACATGCACAGCTCTTGAGAAGGAACAGGGAGCAGATCAGACGCAGCAAAAAGTATCGGCAACAAGGGATCGCAAGACATGGGGCTAGTGGCAGTATCTGGGGACACAGTGAGAAGCGGCTCCCTAAACTGGAGGCGAGGGCTTTGTTAGGAGTGCAGGAAAGGGGAGGAAGCTGGCAACAAGTCTTAGGCTGAAAATACTCCTGTGTTAATGTAATCCTTGCTATGCCCAGTATGGTGCTCACTCTTGCTCCCCCTTTTGCAGGTTTGCTAAAGGAGCTGCTGAAATCTGACCATTTTGTATCCATTCTTATGAATAATTCAAAGGTAGAGGAGGCGTCTGAGAACCCTGACTTTTTAGAAGGGGAAAATCCACTGCCACTTGTTCTCAAAAAGGTGACTGCTAAAGTAGTAGTGAGCCATCGGTAAATGTAAAGAATTTGCTGCCCTGTATTGAACCTTTTATCCGAGGCACTTGGAGTATGCTGTTGCCAACAGCAGCAATAGAGGCTGCAGTGGGAAATGGGGACACCCCCACATATCACCTCATTGTTCATTCCTGCATCCTGGGGGTCGAGGGTGGTGGTGGGGGGAGTTTTGCTCCTGGCCTCAGTTGATTTTACTCACTCACACTTGAGGCCTGATACAGTGCTCGTCGTGCCGGCATGACTAAGCACGGGGGCAGAGCTATTCTTACTCATAGTCTGCTCTGCTGTGGTTCTCATTTTGCATTTTTTTGAGTGTGTTTGGTCCAGTGTTTTATCTTGCCTTAGCGAGTTTAATCTGTGGAATACATGCTAAAAGTGAGATCTTCATTTATGTTTTAATTTTAAAATGTAGAGAAAACTGTTTCCTACTCATATCTGTATGGTTGACTTTCTCTCTCATTTTGACTTTTGTTTCCCAACAGCTTTTATTGACCAGAGATGAGATGTTACAGGCAGCAAGTTCTCACTGTGTGGCTGCAGTGCTGGTTCACTCTCCCAACAGATACGCTCCTGCTTTTATTCATGCAGATGTCCCAGGTAAAGAAATGCAGTAGCATCTTAATGTTCATCTCCCAATATCAAAGCACTCCCCGGCTGTTTGTTTTAGGAATCAGTCTGGCTCCATGAAATCCACTGATGGCACAATGTATGCGCTGACCATTTTATACCAGTAAAAATGGCGAGTGTGATTTTAGGAATAGAAGGAGGGAGTAAATTTTCAGAAGAAAGTGTAGAAGCAGCTGTCAGCAGGCAGAATGGAGTTTCCACAGCAAGAATTTGGACAAGTCCTTGAGGTCAAGGGCCTTCGTGCAGGACCTTAGATACAAGCCTAAACACACTTCCATCTTACCCCACTAAGTATTGTGAGTTTGCACAGACGTTGGTCTAGGATTTAGCTTTAGAATACGGCTGTAGGAGGTGGTTTATTATTTCTCTGTAATCCCAAAAGACAGAAATGCTTTCATTTTACAAATTCTTTGTGAGATGTAAAAGTTCTGAGGTAAAAAAAAAAGATCACTGCCTCTGTGGTAAAGCTTGCTTTGTGGCTTTTCGTTTGTGCCAAAGGCTAGAGCCACAATTCAGCTCCTGCCTGCGGAGTTTGTGCTGGGAAGATGCCTGCTTGCGGGACTCTGCTCTCCAGTCACCTCGTTTTGAAGACTAGCATACCCCCAAGCATCTGCTCCATTCTCCATTCCCGCCATTTCATAATACAGCCATTCTCCCTTTGGCTGTTGCTATGCTTCCTTGTTTCCTCCTCCTCCCTCTGCTCTGTTCTCTAGGAGCAGCTGTGCCATGCTGTGAGCAGACTGCCTCTGACCAGGGTGACCTCATTTGTGTGTGTTTGCAGAATTCCTGTTTGAGTGTCTCTCGTGCAAAAGTGAAATTCTCATCTGGTCAGTGTATTGCTGCCTGCTCCTCCTCACTGAAGAGCGCCTTTTCTTCTCCAAGTGTCACACAGTCTATGGTGAGTCATCAACCTTTCTGACAGAGCGACTGCAGTAATACGGTGGGCATTTGTTGTGCCTCTAGCTGCATTTCAGCGCTTTATGCATAATCACGATTTCCAGTCAGGATGGATGAAGGACTGAAAATGAGTAACTATCAGGCACATTTGTGATGTCCAACATAGCTTGAATTACAATGTCACTGTTCTAATGGGTTCCTGGTGAGTGTGCATTCGTCATAATCACCAGTTATCATGACAGACACTACCGAAGTTACTATTAGGTGTTTCTGTGGACATGCCAAGGGTGGATCTAGGAAGAAAGGTTAATTCCCTTCTGTTTTTCTGGACTTACCTCCAGCAGCGGAGGCTGGGGCCTGTTATCAGGGAGCTGGGTGAATGCTCAGCAGTTTTGGGCAGTTGTTTCTGTCAGGCTCAGAAGAGTAATTGTTCAAATCTTCCTTCTCTTTAAAAATTAATTTTGCTTCCATCCTGGAATTTGGAGTGTTAAAAGCCCTCTCTGTGACTTCTCTTGAACATGTGCAGGCATTGAATCTCTGGTGAGGAGTCTTCAAGATGTTCTGCAGCTGAACAATGTGGAGTTGCACAAACAAGGGCTTCTGCTCTTCACTGAAATACTGAAACGGTAAGGGAGTACCCCTATCAGGCTTGCACAGGCGGAGTTTGGTGCCCCAAATTGGAGGCTGCAGTGCTTTTGTGTTCTATGGTTTTTGTCCAAGACCAAACATCTACATCCCCAGAGCCTTTGTGTTTGGAAGATGTTGCTGAACAAATGCATCTCCCTTATTCTTGTGAAGAAGGGTCTGATGGTTGTTTCGAAACCTCCCAGCTTGTCCTTTCTGTGCATGCATCCACTGGTATATCTGCCTCTTCCTGCTTCCTTGCCAGTCTGGGAGGTGAAATCTCCTTTCAGCTGTAGATTGAGCAGGAGGGAAGGCTAGGAAGGTTCAGGCGTATGTGAGCAGGCCAGATCCTGCCTGCCAAGTGTGCTTCTGTGACAAAACAGCATGCAAATTCCATGGCTTCTAGTCTTGTGTTGTCACCTAAGCTAAATTCAAACAGGAGAAACAAATTCTAGGCTGAAATACTGATGTCTTCTCTCACTTTTCCCCTCTTGTTTTCTGCTAAGGAATAACATACCCTGGCTTGTTTTTCTTCTGTGCTTCCTGTTCTTGCCTCTATGATCTTGTTCCCATCCTGTCATGCTAGTGACAGGGTCTTGTTTTTGCCACTTAGTTCCCCCGAGAGAGCCTTGAGCTGAATTTTGGAAATACCGTAGTCAATTCTGTAGCAAGAGGCAGGATAAAATGGAGAAGGAAAAGCAGCAGCACTAGAACAGTGTGATGATGGCAGTGTGGTATCTGTCAAAAGAGAAACCAGGATGCAGGAAACACTAATTACAGCGTTTATGCTTGTGAAATAAAGAGAATGCTCTGTGCAATTACTCTCATTTACTAGCACACCCATTCAGTTTCTCTGAGCTTTGTCTTAGAAATGATCTTTAATTTAAAACTATCTCATAGTGTGGAAAGGGGTCTCATCCTGGAACCTCTCCTCTTGGTTCTCTTGTGTAAGCAAGCAGCTGGATTCTCTTGTGTAAGCAAGCCCCACACTCTGGTGTTGTCCAAGCAGGACATACTGGTCCCCTTGGCAACCTGTCAGGAATGGTGGCTAGCTCTCCCTGGAGTGCCCCTTGTCTCTCCCAGCACAACCAGAGTGGCTAGCACAGTTTGGGGCTCAAGGACAAGAGAGAGGCTGCAGGAAGCTGCAAAAGTTCTGTCTTTCACACTTTTCTCCCAGGCCCTGAAGACATCATAGTGCACCATATTGCAAGTGGGTTTGTGCCACTTGAATGAGTCAGCAATACTCCTCCATCCCTTCCTCCCTGCATGAGTCAGTGAAGGCTTTTTTTTTTTCCTGATGTGGTTTACTGCAGAAGGTCAGCGATTAGAGAAAGGAAATACAGAGCATTAATAGAATTAGAGTATAAGCAGAAACAATTTGGAAGTTCAGCACATCACTTAAGGCTTGGGACAGAAGCTGCTCCTGGTGCCCGAGTTCCACAATGCTTTTTCCTCACCTTGCCCACCTCACAGCTTTTTCTCACAGCAGAATGTAAGGTGATTGCCAAGCTGGGTTTCATCCCACTCAGTGGCTAAAAAGAGCGGTTCTGCCTCTGCTGGCTTTTTTTGCCCTGTAGCTGGGCTACTAGTGTAATTTTTTCTGAAGTTCACTTTCCTCTCCTGTTTGTGCATGGGAGCATGTACTCCTGGCTTGCTTTAGTCGGGCACATCTGTGAAAACTGAGTAACAGGGAATACTTTTGGCTCCCAAGTCTGGCTCCTGTCATGCTGTGCTGCTTTTCTTGCTTCACTTTGGAGAGGTCCTCTGGCAGGCTGTTAGTGCCTCTTGTCCGCATGTAGCTGCCTGCCTGTACCTGACTTGCCAGGAGCCAAAGGAGCACAGTCTGCCATTTACACAGCTCTGTCCGATAATGGGATTAATGGCTTGTCATCCCTCCGTGCTGTCGTGCTGAGTGCTCAAAGGTGCTGGGCCACAAGGTGATCAGATGACCAAAATGCTCACTGTCAAGAAGAATTGTCAAAACAGTTGGATTGTGTTTATTTTCCTGATTACTTTTCAAGTTCATGGAAGTCCCTGTCATTCTGGCATCTGGTCTTAGAAGTGCTGTAGGACTGTGAAAGAAGCTGTTCTCATGGCATCATCCTTGTTCTAGGATGGTGGTGTTTGCTTGTTCACTCAGAAATATGAATTGCCAGATGAACCCTCAAATGCCAGAGCAGATGGCCTCAGCATAAAGTCCTAGGCAGAGGGATCACCATATTTTGCAAAGCCTGTTTTTCTTGTGCTTTTCGTGTCAGTGCTCACTGGTGCAGTCACACAGTTATCCAGGCTGTGGGGTTTTTTCATCACAGTAGGGCTCCAGACCTGCTGAAGTTCACTCTTTGTAGCAAACCCTCCACCTGTTCAAGTCTGAGACTACCTCCTTGAGAGCAGCTGCCTCTGAATGCTGAAAAGCGTGGCTGGAACCATACGGCTCAGCTGTCCATTTGGTGAAACGACAAGCCGGCACTACAGTTACTTAACTGGCAGTATGCTCCTTGCTTACTCTGTTTCCTCTTCACAGGCAACCAGTGGAAATCAAATTATTCACAAACCGAGGTGTATGTATAGAAGCCATTGATGTTTTGATGGAGACAGTGAACTGCCCAGTGCTGGAGGTGGTAGTGGAGGCTGTGAGAGCGGTGGCAGCTTTCCTGAGGTAGGCAGGAAAGTATTTGCAGGCTTTTCTTCAGATAGATCTGTTGCTACCATGTCGGTCTCTGTGCCTCCCCTGTGGCTGTGTGGGTGAGTGCGCTCTGCAGTGGGACTTCTGGCTGAGACAGGCGTGGGTACAGCAGACCTAGCTTCCCACCCACCTCACAGGGCTGCTGTGGTAGGCAGCAAGTTGCTGCAGCAAGGACCTGGCATCTCAGGCAGGCTTGAATAGCGGCTGCTGTGGCTTTGTCACACTCTGCCCCATCCAGATAGGTAAGAGCAAGCATAAGACTCTGTACAGTCATATGCTTCCTGACTGTAGCGGGAGCGGGCAGTGCATGCAGTGAGGGTGCATTCAGGCACGCATGTGGATGAACGCACTGTTAGATATTGTGACCTTAGTATGCTGTGCTGGTGAGAAGTGGCAATGGCATATTGCTGTCAGAAGAGCAGTTTTTCTGCTGGTGTTGCCTTCCCAGGTGGAATGTCCCCAGCAGGGAATGTGCATGCTGTCTTTCTCTCTGCTTGGCCAGGAAGGACCACCTGAGCTCCCCTCCAGTCCCATACGAAGAGCTGCAGAAGCTGCTGGAGGCAGTGCTGAAGCAATGTGCTGACCTTTCCCCACCACAGAGTAGCAAGAGGCATGCAGTAAGTCAGAAGTTGGTTTTGCTTGTTGGTAGGACCAAGCAGGACAGGAATGATCCTCCTAACACACTCTGTGGCTGTTGTACATATGTTTTGTCCCCTTGCCCTATGGCTGCTGGGTTCTCTGGTGTTTCTTTTGATCCTCATGCTTCAAGATGGTACCAATCTTTGTCTTTGAAGTAGCTGAAGATGGGTGCTGGTGAATGTTGTCTTTCTAAATCAATGAAGATTTGCAGGGTACCACCTGAGCACACTAGTCCCTTAACATGTCCAGTACTCCAAAGTCATTTGAACTTCCCCTTCTTCAGACCCCCACCTTGTAGGCTGCATCAGTCAATCTATGTTTTTTGCCAATGAACATCTCTTACTGTGCCTTCAGACCAAGAGGGACAACATATATGCACTGTGATCCCTCAGCAAGGGAGCTGTTAGCCACCCTTTGAGCTGCAAATCCTTTCCTGTTCCTGGAGTATGTAGTTATTGTGATGTGCCTCTGGGACCTACGCACTTCTGAGGAGAGCCCCCATTACAGATGGGTAGTGAAAAGACACGGGCTGAGCCTTCTTGCTCTAGGTTTAGAGCCATGTAGGTTTAGATTGCATGCCTGTAGTGGCAAGAGCATCTTGCTGGAGCACCAGAGCTCCAAATGCCTGATGGACTATCTTTGGGCCCAAGTTCTGTGCTACCAGATGTCTGTCTTCTCCGCCTGGTGAAGGCAGAACTCCTTTCTGCCCCATAGGCAGATGTTGGTCAGTCATTTACACACACACAGAGCTTGGTGTCCCATTCAGAATAAGGAGCTTCACAGGAAGGAAATTAGGCAGATCATAAGGACATCCAGGCTGTCTTTAAAGGGAGAATAGAGGAAATGATTGTACTTGTACTAAGGTATCTCAGCCTCAGTTGGAGAAAGAGGAGGAGTTCTTAACTGCCAGGCACCAATGTCTCGCTATGACCTCCTCTGGTAGTTTTTGGAGAGGACCAACACAACACGTTAAGGCTTAATGGCAGATTTCGAGTTCCAAGTGGTTCCATGTTTAGGCAAATGATTAACTCTGATGCTGCACTTGGCTTCTGGCTGAACGCGGTAGGATGCTGTGTGGGAACGAGAGCTAGTACATGGGTAGTTGCTTACAAATCTTAGCCAAGGTGGAGAACTTCTAAGATTTCACTGCTGACCAAAGAGAGGAACTGTTCAGAGTTGTCTGAAGAACAATTTGAAGAAACAAAATGTAGAAAAATACCAAGTTTTCCCAGAAGGGTTTGAAGCTCCATTAGCTGAGCTGTTTAAAACTCAGATTAGACCAAACCATAGCAAGACAGACTGTAAAGGCAGGGCAGTGCAGAACTAGTAGCTCTGTAACTCTGTCCTCCCTAGGAAGGGCACAAAAGCTCTGCCTTCCCTGGGGAAAGCACAATAGTAAAAAAACAGTTACGTGAAAGAAGTGAGTGAAATGCAATCTGTTGTTCCTCCTGCTGCTGGTATCAGAGAAGAAAGCTATTTTTTCTGATGGTGAACATAAGCTTTTAAAGACTACTCTCCTTTAACAGGGTGATCTCCTATTCTCAGTGTCTCAGAGTCACCCAGCAAACCGACATCTTAGCAGAGTTCCTCAGAGGCAGGGCCAGTTGTTGCTAAACACCCTGGAAAGTTTCAGAAATGCTTGCAGGTGAGGACAGGGAGGGGGGTGGGCGGGTGAGTGGGTGGTGTGTGTGTCCATGTCCGTCCATCCTTCTGTCCATGTAACTGAGTTCCTCTACCCAACCCCACCACTGAAATATCACAGGGGAGTTCAATGCACGGCACTCGTCAGTGAAACAACAGAAGGAGGGATATGTAACGATAGTGAAAGTTTTGTGACACCTGTATGTGTCTCCCAAGAAATTTGCCTGGGACCTATTAGTTTATTTCATGTCTTTGGCCTTTGAGGAACTGCTTGAAAATTGGCCAGAACTACTGACCGTGCAAGAACGGTTGGAAGGTATGTGTGAAACCATATTCCTGTGCCTTGGGGTGTGTGGTCTCGCTGTTGAAGGGGATTTAACAGATGTGTATCTGCTCCAGATGCTGGCCTTGGATTTGCTCATGACTGTGACCTGTTACTGCAAGTGGGTTTATAGGCACCAACTCTTCTTGTTTTGCTGGATGAGAGCTACCTGTTGCCCCTAGCTGCACAGCAGATGGTGGTAGATGAGTTTGTGTATGAGTCTGGATCTGTTGTTAGGGAAGTCTGGCCAACTTAGTTATTTTGCCTTGCATCACTTGCATTTGGCTTGTCTGAAATAATTCAGTCAGAAGCAGGTGTCCCTGTTTGCACTGACCCAATGTTTTGGGGTGGTGTTAGAGGCCACTCAGATTCTGTCATGGTTTTTAGATCAGCTGAATGGTCCCTGGCTGATTTTCACAAGGTTTGCTCTGTGGTGTCCCAGGCACACTGGCCTGGCTGAGAATCTTTAATCTTGCCACACTAGGGCTTCCCACAGCAGATATTTTCTTCACAGAAGCTAAGTCTTCCTTTCCCAACTTGTACCATTGTGCAACACTGCTGACTTTTAATAGCTTCACTCAAGAGGTAACTCTGCGATTGCCAGATTCCTGTATTTCCAACCCATCAAGTGTTTGTGCAGTCCTTAATGGTGAAAGCTGTGATGGAAATGTAGTATCTCCTGACTTCCTTTACAGAGTGAGGAGGATTCCTCTCTCCTCTGGTATCTGCTGTGTGTTTGTAGGTTAGCAGTGGAATTCCAGAGTGACCCCATGGCCCAGGAGAACGCTTTCACTGCCCCCAACTCCGAGAGCAAGGACACGCTGAGCAACTTCTCTGAGTTCCTGTTAAGGATTTGTGACAATCTCTGCATCCCCATGGTCATGGTAGGGTTTCTTTTGAACTTGGCCTATTCCTTAGGTACCTGGAAAGGTGCTTGGGTTGTACAAGTTGTTTTGGGGGAAGAGAGCATGCCACCTCTCCAGAGGCAAATGTAGCATTGTACAGTTCATGCAAAATGGGAGCTTACTGTCTCAGAGGGTGGAGAAATTCATAAAGCTTCCATGTAGGTGGCAGTGTCTTTCTTCAGACTGTGCAATCCCCATAGCCTACCTGCCATGCTATCTAATTCATGGCAGCTCTGGATGTTGCAGAAAATGGAAGAGTGCTTGAACTGTTGTTTCTCCTTCTGCCACTTTTTCAAAACTTGCCTGTGTCCTAGAAAGCAGTGGTATTTTGCACCTGCAGTTTCATTTTCACACTTCTTTCCAGAAGGTATTGAGGAGGCTGCACAGTCTACACGGCAAAGGTAGTACTAAACATTGTCCCGTAGTAAGGCCAGGGACATGGCTTAAAAAGCATCTGTGGAGAGTCACGCGTGCTTTAGTGCTCCATGCAGACCTGTCACTAAGACACTTTGAGGAGAGTTGTCAAAGCAATGGGACTCCAGTTGTGGTTCTAAATGTTGAGTACATTTTGCCTGTGCAAAGGTCACAGGTTCAGCTGTATGGATTCTTGCCATTGTTGGGAGCTTGGAGGTGTTTTGGTTTGTATTTTTTTAACCAATCTCTCGGTAGGCAGCTGCAGTGCCATTGCTGTTCTCCCTGAAGGGAGGGTGCAGTGCATGCCCAGTTTGGCAAAGCCAGAGTCAGTCTGCTCACTTTCTTGCTCACTGAACTTGGGTAAAAATCAACGGACTGTGAGAAAATTGTCCAGTGACCTTCTGCAAGAGTGAATCGAGTCATTTTGTTCTAAACAGTTTAGGACTGGCCTCTGTAGAGACCTTAAAAATCTGTGTTTGCCCTTACTCAGTAAAGTGCTGAAGCACAGGTGGTAAGTGTTACTGCAGTCAGCTGCTCTTAAGCATATGTCCTATGTTGTATGCCACGCTGGAGAATTAGCCATCTGACCTGTAAGAGCAGTTACTTCCAGGGCAGTATGGGCAGTAATGTCAGTCGCTGTGCATTAAGGCCTAACCGGTTGCCAGCTGGAATTGGGAAGAAGTTTCTTGTTTGATGTAATGTCTTGCAGAGTTAGCAGCTCGTAACGTTGGCAGAGGGGAGTGTTAGTTGCTTTCACAGTGCTTTGTAGGCCTGTGTATTTGCTGCCAGGCATTTTGGTAGAAGAACTGTTACTCCACTTGTTTGCATTTAGAAATCTAAATTTCTGGGTGGGTGGGAGGCAGGAAGAAAGCTGCTGCTTTCGGTGTTTATTGCGTATCGTGCGCCTGATCTTTTCTCCTTTCCGCAGAACTACCTGGAAGGAGCTGTCAGCCCATTAGTGATGGAGGTTTTCATCTCAACACTTAACACCCTCTTTACAGCGGTGCCAAACATGCAGAATAAGTTCTCCAAAAAGCTGGGTATGGGGCTAGTGTGGGATCATGTTCTCTGTGCTCTTAACTTATGGAACTTGCTGCTACTGCATATTACTGAGGCAATGAGCTTAACGAGACTTTATGTGGAGGATTATATTACATGTTTATATGAGTAAGAACAGAGTGTGCAGTCATGTTCAGCAGGATGAAAAAGTTATTTGGTCTAGCAATGATGATGGGACAGATTTTATTTTAGATAAGTAAGTTGTGTCAGCTTTACCCTTTCCTCTGGAATATTCAGAATTGGCTGTTCCTGTAGGCAGGGATTATGCTGGAATTGTTGGTGGGATTTTACTATGTAGAAATCCTATTTACTCAGTGTATTCCTTACTCTTTGCACATCAGAGAGAGGTGATGTAGAGAATTCCTCTATTCTAAACATGTGAAGCTGGCAAATCTTCCCTTCTTCTCCTGAGAAAACAAATGAATCTCAGATACTCCCCTCCAAACCAAACTCGGAGTAGTTTGCTTTGGGAGAGAAAGCCTAACAAATGTATTCTTACTGTGATGGCCTGCCCTCTTCACCAGGTTTGCGTGGAGATGTGGGGATGGTTATGGGACCTGCCTAGTCTTTTCCCTTATTGTACGTGTTCTGTGCTCCTTCGACATTTCTGTCTTGCTTTCTGTCTAGCATCCTCCTCCTTCATCCGACTGACACTGAAGCTGAAGGCCAGATTTTGCTCTGTACAAAGGTATTGTGATGTGTGTATTGTGAGCGAGTCAAAAATTTCTGGATGAGAAAGCAGATCTGATTAGGCAAGATGGGAGGCTGCATGCCTCAAGAGTTGTTATATCTTATTGGAAAATGCAAATGGTAACTGACAATGGAAAAGCTGGATGTGGGAGAAGGGAGAAGCAGTTGGGTAGGGAGCGGATGGATTTACACAGTGTTGTGAGAATTCTGTGCTCTGTCATGAGCTGCGCAGATAGAGGTAAAGCAGCCTGACTTTTGAGTAGTCAAATCAGTGAGTGTTTTGAAAAGAAATAACAGTAGCATCAGTTCCATTGGAGCTCTGGCTTCCTAGGCACATACTACCACTATCTTTGTTCCTCATGGTGTGATAATGTATATGAAATGGGAGGGAGGAGGAAGACTTCAACAGCAGACTTCGCAAAGGGTCTTCTGTAGCAGAGGCTACATTTCTACGTTGAGGAGCATCTGGGGAGACTCTCTGTGGATCTGCAGAGATGTTTTACATCCTCTTTCCTGTGACTGCATCTCATTAAAAGAGTAAACAAAATACACAGCACCCCTATTCCAGGTTACCACTGTGGAAATTAGAGTGGGGATGTTTGTGCCTGTGAATGGTGTGAGGGGGGAGTGATCTCTAAGCCTCTGAATACAGTAGTGTGGGGCACCGAGGATGGTGTGTTACAGTGCAAAGATGTTTGGTTATGTCCTGTTCTGCAAAGGAATCATTGGAGAGAGAGAGAAATACCCGGAAATAGAGCTGTTCTCACCCTTTTAGTTAATGTTTTGACATTCTTCATTGTTCATCCCTGGAAACAGCATTGCTACAAAATCTCCTTATTGGTGTTTGCCAGTGGAATTGGGAGCCACTCTCAAACACCTCCCAGTGTTCTCTGTGTTAGGGGTCCTGCCCTTACAGGACTCCCTGCGTATACCAGGTATGATGACTGTGAAAGTACCCCACTGCATTCATGTTGTCCCAAGGTATGTGAACACATTCACTGTTGGCACCATGCACACCCACCACATCTGTGAGCTGATGGTCCTTTGGGAACTCCTGATTTTCCTGGAAGCCCGGGTTGGCTCCTGGAGTCTTGTGAATGGGGCAGGTGCTTGTATGTGATTATTCAGTAAGCTGAGGTTCTGGCAGGCAGCATGGGGTATTAGAAGCATGAAGGGGATGTTTCTAGCCTTCTTCACTGTGTCTTTCTGCTCTTCTTCACAGTAATCCTGCCTTGAATCAGGCTTGTTCCAGCTTCCTCTGCAGCTTGTGCCTGAGCCTTTACTCTGCCACAGACAAGGAGAGAACTTCTTCTCAGGAGGGCAAGTTCGGGGAAAGAGACAAATTGCTTCATTTAGTTTGAGGCCCTGCCACCCTCTATTTAGGCAATAGGTGTAACAACAACAACAACAATAATAATAATAGTAATAATAATACAAAGGAGGAGGGAAGGGAGGACACTTATAAGCTCTATTTAGAGATTTTTGGGGGTTTTCCCCAGCTTTTTTTTTAAGCTGGTCCAGCAAGGGGATCACACTCGGAGAATGCCTTTTGAAGAGTTTGGAACCCTACCTGAAAGAATGCGTTTCATCTGCCTATGGTTTTGTTTTCATGATGACATTTATTAGCACAACTGTGCATGGCTTAGTTGAAACAATATTACTTGCCACATAGTCACTCATAGCTGCAGATTAAAGTCATTTTTTCCTCTGGTATACTCTAAGCTTTTCCTGTCTATATGGTAACTTTCCATAATAGGTAAGTCCCAAATAAATGAGATGAAAGTTTCCACAGCACAAAAGCCACTTTTCCCACAGGCAGTGGTTGGTCACCATACAGACAGCATCAGCAAAGAGCTGGGCACCTCAAACAGAAGTGTCTTTTCATCCTCAAAGCCAACTCCATTAAATCGGGTCTCACACCTCTATTCATGCCAAATCACAGAGGTGTGCTTGCTGTATGCAGGCTGTGGGGTAGTAGGTTGGCTTTGATACTTCTTACATCAGGAGTTTCCCTAATCTAATGTGCTTGAGTTAGGGCAGGCAGATGCTTCCATCCCCCTGTGCCACTCCGCTTCATTGCAGACATTCCTCATCACTGCCTGCTCATATTAATTTTATTTCTAGAGCAAGAGATGTCTGAGCTCCTGCAGAAGGGACTGCCTCAATTAAACTACACCACTGCTGAAAGCCTCCTCCTCCTGGCTGAAACCCCTGAACCTTTCTCTTTGGATCAGTCTCTTTGTAGCCACCAATACTGCCTCATACTACTCTTATACTTTGCCTACACCCTTGGGGACAGGTGAGCCAAGAGCATACAAGGCAAGTGGTTTTGTGGCCATTACATACCATGTATTGGTGGGTAAGCCATATCGAATGTTAGTGTTTCCACTCCAGTCTCCTTGAATGCAGGTTTGTCCCAGAAGCAGAATTATTTTTAGCTGTAAGAAATTTCCTCGTATCAGCACAGGACCATGGAGACTGTCCCCCTCCGTACATACTCAGAGCTGCACTTTACCTCCTTGCTGTCTGTCAGGACAAAGGCAAAGCCCTGGACTTGGTAAAAGAAGATTTCACTCCTACCTCTTGAACCCTTTTTATTGAAACTAAGGTTTCTCCTCACTCCCATTAACCCTCTTGCAGAAAGTCTTTTGACATAGGTGGTGAGCGGTGAGTGAGTGAAGAGTGTGCAGTGCATCTACACTCTGGAAAGTTAACTGTGAAAAGCCACTAGGGAATATAGATTTGACTGAATAAACTTGTGCATGTGTGGGATGTGTAAATGCGTTGGAAAGGCTGTGAACTCACATATGGAGTATAATAAATTTCATAGCTTCAGTCTCCTGAACACATCTACAGCCTCTGCAGCAGCCTTTCTAGTGTTCCCATATGGCTCTTTGCTGTTGGCACAGCTTTGAGCACTGTATAAAAGCCTACAAGTTTCTTAGCCTTTGTGATGCAAATGGGCTTCAGAGAATGATGTTTAACTGATATATTTGATTGTCTACTTAAAAGGCAGTGTGTCTCACAGTAAACTCTCATCCCTTCAGTTTTTCGATATTCAGTATCTAGTGATTATTTTGTTCTCTCTCTCCTTCCCCCTCTCCCTCCCACACGCTTGCCAGAGGTCATTGTCTACCATAAAGAAGATCCTGGATAGTCTTCCAGATCTGAGCTTGGTCTACATCCATTGTCCTCTCCTGCTGAAATTCTTCCTGGGCTACCCTGAATTTATGGGGAGATTTGGACACCAAGTCCTCCAACTCTGGTTTTCCTGGAGAGACTGCAAGCAAACTGAGACTGGAGAAGCTGGTTTTGGCATATCTGATCAGCTGAACAGT
Organism: Elanus axillaris; assembly: GCA_026212715.1. Lineage (NCBI taxonomy): Eukaryota > Metazoa > Chordata > Aves > Accipitriformes > Accipitridae > Elanus > Elanus axillaris. The sequence goes on from JANZLQ010000025.1 coordinate 28,732,958, forward strand.
GCTAACCCATTACTTCCCATTCTGAAGAGTAATTCCAGCATTTTACTTATTTTACTGGTATGTGCCTTTGGCAAGGTCAGGCTGCTATCCTGGCCCTGATTTAGGGGGCTCTTTGGTTCTTAAAGCTCTTAGTGCTTCTATGAGGCCAAGGATTCTGCTGCAAGGGCCCATGTGTTTATACACAGGCTTCCACCTCCCAGGAAAGCCTGATACGGAAAATGGGACTGTGTATGCACGTTAGCCCTTTCTCTGTCATCCATCCACTGTGATGGAAAGGGATCTTTTGGGAGTTGGCTAGACGGGATCTGAAGGGTGCTGCTGACATATGCCATGAAAAACCCCATTCCCATTTCTATCCAGATATACAGCTGGGTACTCCAGATTATTCTGTGGCAGCCTTTCAAGAAGCTGTTTTTCTAATTTAGGAACAATGGTTTGCTACTGATAGATGAGAAAGGTATGAGGAACAAAGAACTTCGAAAAAGCGGCATGCAGAGAACAGGTCTTGAGGGCATGGCTTTCTGTTTGCTTGGGGGTTTAATTTTGTTTGTTTTTAACTGGAGAGTCTTGTCAGAGATTTTTGCAGTACTCTGAGTTTTCAGAACTGCAAATAGTATGTGTTATTGCTCTTAAAAGATAAAATAAAAATCTTGGGATGGGGAAAAATTAATCAGTGCAGAGGTGAAAGGGGCCTTGAAGTAGCAGGACTAGTGTGTTTGCCTTTAGCTGGCATCATGAGCTCTGTTAACCTACGTAATCATGACAGAATCCAGGTCCTGATGGCTGCTCAGAAGCCTCCTCTCACCTCCATCTCTCCCACCTGCCCTGTCACCCCTCCCCATCAGTGGCCACTTGTCCCACAACTGTTCAGCCTGTCACATAGTAAATACTTGCTAACATTTCCGCACAAGAACATGAGATTTGCCTGTAAGGCAAAAGCTAAGAGCTGTGATGTTTCTTCTCCCGCCTGTTAGAGAAATTAAAAGTATGTACCACTGAGAACAGAAAACCATGTTAGCAGACAGGGAAGAAGGAAGGTTTGATTCTGAGTGGGCACCCATCAGGCATTGCAGACTGGTGTGTATTTGTTCTGATCTAAGAGGCTATGAAGTAAATTTTAATATCCCAGGTTACTGAAATGACTGACGGGAGGGCTGTTGCATAGGGCAGTTCTTTCACAGTTAGGGTGATACTGCATTGTAGGTAGCAACATCCAGACATTTGATACCATTGCAGAGCATTAGTAAAAGTGATAAATGAGTTGACATACGAGTACAAATTAAGGAAGAGAAGTGTCCCATGAGACTTGCCTACACTGTTACCTTTGGCAGTAGTTCTAGAACCTATCACGCCATAAACTAAAGCAGATGCATACATCACAGGTCTATTGATAAGCAAAAGAGAAACAGTGGCTCCTTCCCTGAATGGTACAGCGTTCCTGCTGTCCCTTTTCTGTCTTGCCGTGTGCTCTTGCAGAAATAAATTAATTTAGCCCTGCCCTGGTCTTTTAAAGTGAGTTGTAATAAATCATTGGCTTTGACAATTCACCTTTCAGTTGGGGAAAAGCATAATCAATCTGAATTTAGATGGGCTAATAAAACAGTGCAATATCCTGGGATAAATATACTGTCAGATGTAAACAAAACTTAGGAGGTGAATAACCTTAGCCTGAGAATGCACTAATAAAATGGAAAGGCCTTTACTTGGTACAGTGAAACAAAAATCAATGTCCTTCCAAGGATGATTTATTTGCTTATCTACTTTTAATAATTGTCTACATTAGAGAGAACAGATGGTTAGTGGCTTCATCTGAGACCTTGAGCTCCTGAGTAGGAAGAAAGATGTTAACACAGTGATGCATTTACCAGGACCAGGAAGGCTGTGGCCCTTGGTTGGTGCCATTTTATGTGCTCCGTGTGTTCATCCAGGGGTGAACGCGGTCGTGATCACACACTGTGTCCCGCTTGTCTTCTCCACGCTTCAGATCTGAGCTGCTCTCTCAGAGAATGGAGATAGGCTGACTGACGTTAGATTACATTCCTGAATGTCATACGGAGCAGATCTATGTCAGTGGAGCTGAATGTGCAGACAGCTCCCAGCCTTCCATGGGCAGGAATCAGGCTCAGAACTAGCGAGGTTTTTCTGGCACAGGCAGCCTGTTCTTACCTTAACTGCTTTCCTTGGGTATGGGTTCCCACAGCCATTTCCTCTCCATCAGCCCAGTCTGGATGCGCGACTGCGGTGTGATAGGGGAGGGCAGCTGAAAAAGGCAGTAGGCTGTCCTGGCAGGCTGTAGGCTGGGTTGCAGAGACCAGTTTTCTGTTTCCCTCTTTCGGCTGTACTATTTGCAATGCAGTAGCTAGGACGACTGGGGGAGGAGAGGAAAGGCAGTGCTGACATAATACATGTTGAGACAATCATATTATGTCAGCGCTACCAGGCATTTTCTGCCTGGTCTTTATGGAACTGCATCTGTACATGCTGTGCAGGTGAATTTAATGTTAGACACCTTAACAACAAAAGTACGTCCAAATTAAGGCTACTGGCTGTGGGATTCAGCTCAGAGACTCCAGACAGAGCTCTGTATTCAAGGAACAAGCTCGTGGGCTGAATGCTGTGTACACGAGTCCTCCATTTTCCGTGATTGAGTGATTGTTTGTCTGGTTTATGTACATTTCATGCAGTTTAGCTGTTATGTTGCTGCTGCAGATACAAGGCTGCCAGCCTTTTGAAAATGAGTAACTATGGACTGACTCATAAGCTTGATTTTTAGGTATGCATCCTTAATATGCAACCTGATTTTTCAAAACAACAAGTAGAGCAGAAGTGCCAGAGGCTCTGTGCTTTTAGAAACAGGGCCGGGCTTTAGGATCTCACTTGTCTAAAACCTTGACCTTAAATGTATGTTACCCCTACACTTGTGTGCTGGATGGGAGTTACTTAGCCAAATGCATTCTTTGAACACGATATTACTCAGAGGTGCCTATCAGACGAGGGTCCATCTGCTTTATACAGTTCTCTATTTAACCAGGACATACTTAATCTGAACAGTGCTTTATTAGGCTGTTTCCCAAGGCACCAGATTAGCATAATGGTATTAAATAGCAGTGACTTCTGCCTAATCAGGGCAGAAAGGTAATGCGTGTGCTTCTTCCTTTGCAGGACCTGGTCTGCTCAAGCTCTGTGGAGGTGGCTTGGAAGGTGTTGATGACTCTAAGGACCTTCCTGGAAAGAAATGAGGATGTCCTTGTCTGTGACCTCCTCCGGAGTCAGTTCCTACAGATGCTGCAGCAGCTGCTGGTAGAGAGCAGCTCAGCCTCCTTACAAGGTGACTCCCCCCTGTGACTTGGTCTTGCCGTAAGATAACTGGCAGGGTAGATGGCTGAAGGGGTGCAGTCTGGGATAAAGTGTTTTTGAACTGCTGATGTAGCTTCAGTACTTACCTGCATGAGGAAATTTACAGACAGAACTGTGCTGATTTAGTTTCCTTCTCCAGAGATTCTTGTTTTGAAGTGAGAGAGTCTCTTTCTAATTTAGGTTGTTCTGGCTTCAAACTGCGGTTGTTAAAGCAAGGCAAGGTTCGCTTACACTGCTGTAAGTGTTCAGGTGGAGAGCTGTGCTGGTAAATCTTCCAGCTTGAACCAGCTGAGCACTGGTGACTGAAAGACATCCTCCTTTCTGCCTCTCCTCTGTGCAGAACAGCTTGGTATGCCTGAGTGCCCTCAGTTCCCAGGGCACAGAATCTGGGAGCAGAGATCGTATGAGTCATTCATGATACTGATCCCCAAACAGTAACTGTGGTATCATCAGATCTCATAATTCTATTAAATCTCTCAAAGATTTAGCAGGGTTGTAACTGGGGGATATCCCTCTGTTTTCCTTACTAACCCTGGCTGTGGAGTTGGGACCATTGTCCCATCGTGAAAGTCACTGTGCAAAGCAGCCTGTGAGCTTGAACTGAAAGAGGGAGCAGAGATAGGATGTCCTTGGCAACCCAGGATAGGGGCCCAGCACAGCTTTTACTTCTTCCTGAGGGGGCCGCTGACACTTGTAACAGCCCTGCTCTGTTTGGGGTGTTTTTCTGTGCAGCAGTTGGGATGGAAGCAACGAGATGGAAAGTGGTTTTGCCTTACTTCCAACAAAGTCAGTAGGCTGGAGAAGAGGGGGGGCCTGAAAGCAGGAGCATGGTAGAGCATGAGACTGCAAGATTATGGATAAAGAAGGCAACATTGGCATCAGCTAGGTCTGATCTTGTTTGGAACTGTGCACATTTGGACTTGTGGTGTCCCTCTGTTGCTGATCCAAGTGCTGTGGGGAGGCAGATTGTCCATTTCCTATTGCGGGAGTCAGACCTCTTCCTCCAAACCGCTGGTGATGGAGACAGGACACTGGGCTAGAGGGGCTTTCACCAAGATTCCAGCCCTTCTGCTGCCACTAATATCCCCAGCTCCTCTTCATACTGCATCTTGAACTTGTTAACTGAGTTCCTGGCAGCCCCATCCAGAAAGTCAAACACCAGATGTACTCTGGAGACACAACTTGTCTCCCAGCACACAGGCAGCTCTTTGTGAGGGCTGGGGCAGATAAGTCCAGGGGATCTGCATCCGTGTTCAAACAGTAGCCTGCTCTCAGACAAGAAGGCGGTCCAACAGTGGGACTTCGTCAAGACTACACTGACATTAAAGTAAATGTTTCCTCCTCAAAACTGAAAACTCCTGAGCCTTTGTTGTGGTTCAACCTCAGCTAGCAACTAAGTACCACGTAGCCACTCACTCTTCCCTCCATCCAGTGGGATGGGGGAGAAAATGGGGAAAAGAAGTAAAACTCATGGGTTGAGATAAGAACAGTTTAATAGAACAGAAAAGAAGAAACTAATAATGATAACACTGATAAAATGACAACAGTAATAATAAAAGGATTGGACTGTACAAATGATGTACTATTCTTCGCTGGCTGGCATGAGAAGCTGAAAAATCCTTGACTTTAGACTAAACACTACTTAGCAACAGCTGAAAACATCAGTGTGTTATCAACATTCTTCTCATACTCAACTCAAAATGTAGCACCCCAGTTACTAGGAAAACAACTCTATCCCAGCTGAAACCAGGACAGCCTTTGTGAAGACATTTCCTAGAGGTGATAGTTGCTTGCTGTAGGTATGGCTGTATACAACACAAAATCTTTACCTCGCCACAGCACTGCAGAAGAGTCAGTTTACGAGGGAGGGGGTTGCCCTGGGGAGTTGGTGGTCTAAGCAGCTCCATTCTTACATATAGACCTGCCATGTGTGCCTCTCGCTTCTGCTGTCTCTGCTCTGCCCTGTGGGGTGGGATGGACAGCATTTCCCGGCCTCGCAAGGTGGAGGAGAACAAATGCTGTGCAGCCAAGCACTCTGAGGAGCTGGGCTGCTGTCGAAGCGCAGGCTGCCAGTGGTGGTCCAGTGGATGGGAAGAGGGCAGTCTGCAAAGGGCTTATGAGAGGTGTCACTTTGAATGTGCAGTGACCATGCTCCTTAAATGGTTCACTAAGGGTGTAAAAGACCCTAGCTTCCTTTTTCCCCTCTTTTCTCATTGTTCCTAGAATGGTCTTGGCAGGATCTGGCGTGTAACTCAGGCCAACCGGAAAGGGAGCCAGATCCAGTGGGGACTGTAGAGATGAGAATTAAGTTAGGAGCGTGTGTGTGTGTGTGTAAAGGGGGAATACTTCCTCCCCTCACCCACCCTCATTCCTGAGCTGGAAAATTAACAATTTTTGGCACGCTTTAAGGTACAACAGTTTAGAATTCACTGACAAGCTAAGCTGTCTGTGCCCTTCCTTAGCTAACAGGAACCTGCCTGTTTTGCTGAGCCTCCTTTTCATGGTGCAGCTGCGGAGCAAAGGTGTGAGGGAGCTGGACAGCACAGACTTCAAGCTGCTTCACCAGGGTGAGTCTGTGCATCCATCTTCTCCCGGGGGACTTTGGTTTGTGTTTGATAATTCTTCCATAAGATGATTAGGAGCTGGCTCTTTGTCCTTTGAGAGAAGGTGTGCCTTGCATTACGGTTATAGTTGCTTTGAGATACTTTCATAGCCAGAGCATGGTAAAGAGCCCTGGTTATCAGTTCAGTCAACAAAACCCAGGTTCTCTGCCTCTTGCTTTTACAATACATTTGTTGTCTGAAACCTCACAAGGTGGCCAAAGTATTCCCCTGGCCGTGACATGATTTCAGGGTCTGTGACTGTTGTGGACTTGGCACATGACAGTATTGCTGATGAGCTTCCCGAATCATCCTTCCCCATCCACACTTGCTAAAACGCTCCTGTGGGGTTCAGGCCTGTGACAAAACAGCCATCAGGGACCAGCAGCCTAGTGAACCTGGGCTCTCCGTGGAGCGCGAGTCCAGAGCGTGTGGGTCCCAGCCAGCTGCAGGACTTGCCCACTCCACCCCAGAGACACAGAAGAGCAGGCTGCGTTTGGTCACTCACCATACCGTGACCTGCTTTCTTGGCTAGTCATCCTTACTTGGTGACTTCTCCCTTCTTGCTTGGCTATCAGAGGTTCTTGCAGGCTGTGAAAAAAGAACAGATACGAGGGAAGTTCAGCTGATTCATCCTGTCATCTCTTCCCTGCTCTGACAAATCGATCTCTCCAGCAGACTTTGAAGGACTATCCCCTTCAGTTTGAAATGCTGCATGTGTCGGGGCTGCCTGTGTTGCCCTTGTAAAGAAGTAGTGTTTCTCAGACATTCATTAGCCCAGGGAACTGAGGGTGTGGAAGAAGTGTGTCCTCTTTATGCCAGCCCTTTTTTAGCTGCTGGGGTTTCAGAGCACAGCTCAGCTGCTCCCAGGAGTCACAAGCTCCTTCTGCTCTTGCTTTCTTCTCTGTATTTTTCAACACAGCTCTCTCCCTGCCCCAGCCACCCCCTTCATTCCCTGCTTGGCTCCCCAGGCTATGTTCTTCAGGGGTGGGTGTGCAGGGCACTCTCCTCTGACGAAGCCTACGTGAAGTTATCTCATAGATGGAAGAGGTGTGGGGGAGGCGTGCTGATGTGTGTATTTTGAGAAGTGCTTACTCAGACTTTAACCTGTTCAAAAGATATTCTGTGACAGTTTTGCTGGGCCCTGCAGTCCTGGATTTCTCTCCCAAACTCTTGCTAAACATTGTTCCTAAGTGTTTGGTGCTTACAACAAACGTGGCATGTTTATTCCTCGTGTGAGCAGAGTTAGTGAGAGTAGAGGAGCACAGCTCTCCATGCCATTCCTCAGTCTGGTCACCATGTGACACAGGCACACGGCTGTTCATGGTCGATCTAGTATTAGGATCAAACTCACTCTGTGGAAACAGGTCACTTAAGTCTGTTGCTCTTCGATTCATTACTGCCTGATGTGATATATGCCCTTTAATATACCGTTTTCTATTCCCCCCTCCCCATTATCCTCCTTCACTGCACTGTCTGGTCTAAAGCAAACACTCTAGGGCAGGTGTCTGTTGCTTTGTCTGTACCATGCTCTGTTTATTTTCACTTCAGGTTGTGTTGCTCTTGTCCAAATTCTGTCCCCGACTGACTTCTCTCTTGTGCTGAGGTGCTCTGTTCTGTTGGTGTCTGTGTTATCCATGTTCTTTTGTTTCCAGTCAGTAATCTCTGTGGGAAATGCAGGCCAAAGGACACTGACCTCCTGCAGCCGTCCTTGAATTTTCTGTACTGGAGCCTTCATCAGACAACACCTTGCAGTCAACAGAGAGGTGAGGCAAGACTGTATTGATTGCTAAGTTAGTCTCAGTGAGGTTGTAGCTTGGCCATTAGAGATGGTATTCTGTCTCAGAAGGTAAGGTGGATTTTTCCCCTTCCAGACATAGCATTACAGTTAAAAAAGACCATTTTGTATTTGGGATGGGGTTTTTTTTTAGGTTGAGGGGTTTGGTTTGGTTTGGTTTTGCTGCCTTCTGATGATTCAGGAATTGTCTGCTGAGAGACAGAGCCACTGTATTTTTCTTGTTCATAAAACACAGCAGTGGGGCTCTGGTGCCTTGTTTGAAATGTCCTGGTATTGCCATGGTTCAAAAAAATTAAATGATAATAGAGAACAGCTCTAACCAACCTTCCAGCTGTGTTAGCTGAAGGCTGGTCATTTTATTAGCTGGCTGAATGGTCGCTTGCGCTGTGGGAGATGAATACTAGCGTAGCTGGACAGCCTTACTCTGATGAGCTGTGGCAGCAGGGGCTGCCTCACTGCAGCAGAGGTGTGCTCTGCACTTCTCTTCTGCTTGTCAAGCTGGTTTAACCTGTGCCATCCCATCAGCCTCTCTGATTATGTTTCTCCCACGCAGCAGTGGCTGTGCTGCTCTCCAATGTGTCCTTGCTAGAGCTCCTGCAGAAGGTTTTGGAATGTACCTGGTTGCGGTCCCCTCCCTCTGAACCTGCTTACCTGTCATCTGAGGATGCATTGCTCTGCTCTGGATGGCTGCTGGTTGCATCCCTCTTACTTTATCAGCATCGCTACAATACTGAGGTTAGAACCACTCTAGTGTTCAGATCTAGGGAATGGCTAAACCTTAAAAAAAAAAAAATCTTTATTAGCAGAGGGAAGTGGTTTGCTCTGGCCTGGAATCTGCTTGCCTTGGTTGCTCTTTTGTAATTGTCCACAAGTTATTCGCTGCTGCCCTTCTCCAGCAGGACTGGAAGCTAGCATGTTGCTGAAGGCTGAGACATGAATCATTGGAGAGTTAGAGGGCAGCAGAAATCCTGGGGCAAAAAATGCATACCCAGCCCCCCTGGTCCAAATCACTTTCCTCTTCAGGACAGAGTAAAACACATTTTCAGGCCTTTCTCAAGGGAAGGCTGGGGGTGGGAGACACAGCTCCCATGCTGTAAACTGCTTTTTTGATACTAAAATGTTAATAATGGAACAGTCAAAATCCAAACCTATTACTGGCAAGTAAGTGTTCAATATTAGCAAGCTCATATGAATGTGGGCAGTTGTCATTGTATTTGATGCTTTGGAGTCTGACAAGAGAGCTAAGCTGGAGCTGTCAGCTGATACTGGAATTACAGCTTCAAGGGAAGCACTTTCTAATGCCAACACAAGGGGATAATGTTTCCTTTTGAAGTATCTACCCAGGCCTCTCTCCCTCTCCTGTTAGGGAGTTAAACAGCATGTCATGAGTTGTGAGCTCTGCTCTTGCAGTTATGCCCAGCAGAGTATGTTGTTTGGGATTCGGTGCACCTATTCACAGATGGTAAAATCACGTTAAGGGCACACGTGCATCTGCACAGAGAGGCAAGGGTTGGTTTTCTAATGCTGAGGGAAGAAGACATTTTCCAAAAGGGCAACCCAGACCACATCTGCAGCTGTTACTTCACAGGTGTGCTGCCTCTGCCTAGGTCTTACAGCATGGGACTCGGATGGACTGTCAGCTCTGTGAATGCATAGCAAGACCTGTCTGTCCCTGCTCTTAACTGCTGAGCACAATTTACCTTCTCAGTTTCCAAGTCAGGACTGTGTCTGGGTGGTCAGTGTTCTGCCAGTCCTAAAAGGGATTCAATTCTAGTGGCTAGTGTTGAGCTTCGTCTTCTGGGAGGGACTTTCTCGGCTTGTATTGATCATTGAAGTACAATCATTTAGTGGCTTATAAACCCGTTGTTCGGCTTCATCGATACTTTACTGGCTTGATGTGCTATGATGTGCAGTCCAGAATCCTTCTCACACCAGAGATGGGGAAAGAAACTACAGATACAGGTGGCAAATGGAAGCAGTTCAAGGCTGTTTCAGCATTTCTAATTTTCAGCATTTCTAAATTCAGTTTTTCTAATCTTCTGCCGAGGGGGATGGAGAGGGGATAAGAGGGAGACTCACCTCTCTTGCTGCTTTCTGCTGCTCAGTATAGCTGAAGCTGCACAAAGCATCCTGGGGACCCTTGTAAGAGAGCCTTTGTGGCTGTGGATGTGAGCTGAGGCCAGGCTGTCTCCCCAGGCTTGCAGCTTTTTAGAAAGCTCTGAGAAATGGCCACATTCATCTCAGGCTGATGTTAATAGTGAAGACTTGTCTGGCCACAGCAAGCTTGCGTCTTAACTGTGTTAAGTTTATTTAACTGGCTTTAGCTACTGGCTTTAACAGAGGCCTGTCGATAAACATGGGTCGTGGATGGTGGGCTGTTAAAGGCTTTGGCTTGTCAGTTCTTAGACAAATGACCACCGCTGCCCTGTTGCAGGAGGTACTCCTAACTCTCCTGTTGAATATTTCTCTCTCGAGAAGACAGTTTGAAGGAATCACCCTTGTGGTCCTCATGCCTGCCCTCCCATGCCAACTCTCTGCCTTACTGAAGAGCTTGAACCCCTCTGGGTCTCTGTGAGGCTTCATGCCATCGCTGCTGGGTGGCTGCTCCGTGGAGCGTTGCAGGCTGCCCTCGCAAGCCCACCTTTCCTGCTTCCCCTGGTTCCCAAGTCCCTAACCTCCTCTGCCTCCTTCACCCATGCCATAGTTCCTAGCCCTAGGCTCTCTGCAGGCTTCCCAGCTCCAGCAGGCAGGGTCAGATTCTTGCCACTGCTGCCTTCTGGCTGCCTGGCTCCTCAGTCTTGCTGACTGGCTGTGTGGCGGAGATAGAGCCGTGTTTGGTGGTGGCTGTTCCTGCTGTTCCCTGGGCTCGGCAGTCTGACAGCCATGCGCTGGAGGGCCCCCAGGGAGCAGTGAGAGCAAGACAGGCGAAGGAGCTGCACCATGGTTTGGAAGCTGTGCGGGGCTGGCGGCTGGTGGTGAGTGAAACCTGAGGGACCAGTGAGGTGACTCTCCCTTCTGGGTCAGACTCCTGAAACGCTGTTGCTGTTCCCTTGTTTTTCAGTGGTCGCTGTGGGGTAGTGTCTAAGGACTGAAAGTATGTAAGTGAGCTTTTTACCCGGTCCGAACCAGCACCATTTTTTCTCTTCTGTTTCATTCTCCTCTAGGTTCACCGGACACTCTCTCTAGACTTAACGGCAGTCCTGAATGCAGTCATCTTCAGGAAGAAGCAGCCAGTCCTGCTGTTAGGTATTTTGCATCTGTTACAGGGATTTGACTGGAACCAGCTGCTAGTACCATGTTACAGGCAACAAGGGAGAACTGGTGACTGTGGAGAGGGGTGGTGGAGGCGCTGGTGGGAATCTGGAAGCTTTGGTCCGTTTGGCTTTCGGAGTACATAACTGGGAGTGAGAAAGGGCAAAAGGGAACTGTCTGGAGTTCCGATGTGTTTGGGCAAATCTTCCCTGGAGGTTGGTAGTGACATCTGGAACTGAGCATGAACTGGGATAGTGTCTCACGGAGAGGAGATGAACAAGGGAACTCACGTTGCCATTCTTGCCTGCAGCTGTCAGCAGCTGCTGGGCAACTCCAGTGGGTCCTTAAGCACAAATTTTCTCTCCTCACCCTCTCCCACGCTATTGCAGAGGCACCAACACACAGGGCAGGGGAGAGGAAAACACCGATGTGCACTAATAAGTGACTCCCTGTCTAGTAAGCATCATGCAGTTCCTGAGAGCTGTCCTGCGACAGAACTTCTCCTCCTCTCTGTTGGTGATCGCTGGCCAAAACACAGCCCAGGGTGCTACGCCACCACAGCCATCATCACTGCAGGATGCTGCCTTGCACCCCCTTGCCACGTGGCAGGTCTTCTCGCTTGTTGTCAGTCTGCAGAACCTTATGGTGCACGTCGAGTTGCAGGTATATAAAGTATGACTTTTGGAACAACACGAGTGTTAGGCTTCAAGCAGGTACACTAACCTGAGGAGAAACCACCCTGTTGCAGGACCTAAGGGGCTGCCTTTTTTTTTTTTTCTTCTGCCTGCATTTTCCACCCCTTATAGACATGTGATAAGGAGGAGGGAGAATGCTCTTGCTGCAGCATGGCGCAGTGAGAAAGAAGGTAAATCAAGCTATGCGGTACTCCTTGCCGCTGAACTGGATAACTGAAATTCTGTGCACTAATGACGATCTCCATTTTCCCATCTCCTGCTCTGCAGGGACGCCACACGCATAGGGACAGAGGTGGGACAAGTGTAACAAATCCCAATCCCTCCCCCAGGCCCCTGGCAAGGTGCTTTGGGGCATAGTACAGCAGTGTATATTTAACTTGCTCAAGTGATGTTGGGCTGCGGGGGTAGTACGTTGGTTTGCATTTAACTCTCTCAAGCGACGTTGGGCTCCCGTCTTTATTCTTTGGAGGCTGTTACTTAATTTTTTTTTAGTTTCAGAATAAGTAGTCCTGCCTTTGTCTGGCTCCTTGACGTGACAGATAATTTGCAGTATGTTGCATCCCGTGAAGGAGATGAAGGGTGTTATTTTCCTGTGCTGCATGCTCTTCAGATCCTGCCACTTTATGAATTTTCCTCTTGTAATAGCTGTTGACTGGATTTTTTTTTTTCTTCTTTTCTTCCCCTTCTTGGTATTCCAGAAAGACTTGCTGCTCTCTCAAGCTGTGGTTGCCTGCCTGGAAACCTTAGTGGAATACCTGTATGTGAAGAACCAGGATATTGGTAAAGTCTTCCTGCTCTTTCTTCTCCTGGGTTTCCCTCCTGCAGTGATTTTGAGCTCTTTGATCTCCATCCAGTAGTGCCCTGGAGCAGATGCTTAATGAGTTTATGCCCAATAAGAAAAATTCTTTCTATGCCTAAAGTTAATCATGTGCTTTATGGGATGAAATCACAGTGCCAGGCTCCCCTGCAGGCATGAGCCCTCACTTTGGCTCTGGTCACCAAGATGCTTTCCAGAAGGAAGAAAGTAATTCCCCCCCCCGCCCCATGGTAAGAGTGAGAGGTTTAGGAGTGGAAGGAATGCAGCAGTAGTCTTTCACTTCCAGGCCAATTTGTAGCAAGCCTTTAGACCATAAATATAGGGGAGGGAGGATCTGAATATGTGTCTTCCACACGGACAGCACTGGTCACAGTTTGGCCCTGAGGGAGGGAAAGGGAGAGCAGGGTACTAGGCAGCCTTGGGGAATGGAAGCTGGAAATTCCAGATTTCCAGGGATAAATGCAGACCTTGGTTTCCAGAGTCCACGTCAGACCTTATGCATGCCATGTTAGCAATATAACCTAATATGACAGCGTTGTACAGTCGGGGGGAAGAACAGACCCTTCTGCTTCTTGTCAGCCTCCTGCCACAAAGTCCAGGTGCTGGCTCTGATCTTACAACAGACAGAAAGTTCTCTGTACCCTGAGCTGTTCAATTCAGTCATTTAAACACTTAAGGGGCTGGAGTGAATGAACACCAAACAAAAGGGACACTGGTGGGAGAAAGGAAGTGGCTGAATGAAGATGTAATACTGCAGATAAAGGACAGCCAGTAGCTGAAGGGAGACTATTAAAAGGCTGGGTTAACCAAAAAAAAAAAGGTGGCATGTTATGGGGACGTTCTGCTGATTTGGGATTAAAGCTAATGAAACGCTGCTTCAGCAACAGCTGAACCTGTCACTTTTGGCTGCCTAAATTCTTGCTGTGGTGCAGAAGTTCACAACAGCGATAACAGGAGCCTCCTTGTTCCAAGAAGAATGAGAGTCATAGCTATGTTTGATGGAAAGATGTGAGAACACTGCAAAGAGTGCGGCCTGGCCTCTGACTCTAGGAGTTGCCTCATTTGAGGCTTTCTTAAAATCCTCTCTTGGTCCAGAGGGTTTTCCAGATGTGCAGAGCAGGCTCAGTGCACAGTGCTGGTACTTTCTCATTTCCACCAGCTAAAAGATGTCCCCCAGACATTTTTTGATGACTTTTTAGTGTTGTTTTCCCATAGAAAATATTCTTGTAGTGGCGATAGGGAGGTGATGTGACTGCCGGTGGAAAAGAGACCTTTCTAAAACCCTGGGGAGTTGCCATGCTGTAACAAGTTCTATCAGCTGACCTGTTGTAGTTGTCTATCCCATGCTCCTAACCTGCAATAAATACCAGGTAACAACACTTACCTTTAGCATTCAGTAAGAGACTTCATGCTGTCACAGATGGTGACCTTGAGCCTTACCTTTGTTTATCATATATGTTCCTTACTAAGAAAATGTTCTCTACTGATTGTTTGCATTGCTGCCATCAACCTGGCTGATCCCCATAGTACGCTCTCTGCTGCAGATCCAGGCTCGGTTTGTGCAGCCCTTATGTTAATAGGGCTTTCTTCATTCCCCAAAGGGTATTCTGCAGCTAAATAAAACCTGTGGTTAGGAAACTTGTTCTCATATTGAAACCAGAGGGTATTATTTTTAAAACCCTGGGCTAAAGATATCCCCTTACTATTTTATGACACGCACCCCAGAAGAAGGTTTCTCTTCCTGTACCAGTACAAAGATGGACAAAATGTATTTTCTGCTTTAAAAAGCTATTAAGCTTTTGTCCTCATGACTAAACTCTTGCCCAAAGAGTGACAGATGAAAAAGCAAGTAAGAACAGAGCAAAATATCCCCTTAGTGTTTCACAGTGTGGGGTCTAGAAGAGCAAACCTGGGGTCAGTAGTGAAGACTGTCCTTATCCGGGTCCAGCCTGTCACTTGGCCAATTTCAAAGCTGTCTTTGATTGGCTTCTCCTTCTCTCCCAGCTCTACATGTTGCTTCACAGCCCTGGCACCGATTCCTGCTCTTCACACTACTCAGTGGGGGCCAGAAGTCCTTTCTGCAGCCAGGAGTTCTCAGGCTGGTGACTTTGGTGAGCAGGGGAAGGGCAGGCTGTTGGCCGTTTTTACCGGTATGTTGGTAGAGTGCAGCTGTCGGAACTTAACCCCTACGCACACACAATCTCAGACACTGCCGTGGCTTCGTCTGGCACTATATTTGTCCCCTATAATAATGATACTTGCAAGTGAACTTCCCTTCCACACCCTGCAGAAACTGACTGCTGTTAGTGAGCACCTCCTGTTCTTCTGGTGTTTGTAGCATTTATTTACAGCATTTGTTGACATCATCTAGGACCGCTGGGGAGGAGAGGGGAAACCTGCAGAGAACATGCAACTGCTGTTACCAGTCAGGGAGCGTGCTGCGGTGCTCTGGAGAAGAGCTCTGCTTGGCATCACAGCTTGTCTCCCCATCTTTGACCTTACAGACCT
>JANZLQ010000025.1:28760704-28781326 GCA_026212715.1 Elanus axillaris
CGCTTCAGCCCCCCCCCAGCCCCGTGTCATCCCAAAACTTCACCGCATCGAGGCCAGAGCTCAGACCCACGAGAAAATCCCCGTTTTCCACGCAAGTGCGGCCAAAGGAAGCACTCCTGTGGGCCGCCGCCTTCCGTGCTTCCCAAACAGCTCCTTGAAAAAGCCATTAAAAATATAATTTCTGGATGAGCTCTGCGGCCGGCTGGCAGGGGGGACCTGGCTGGGCTGCCCCGCTCCGCTCAATCCCGACCAGGGCTCAGGGCGGGAGTGATGCCTAAAGCACCCTTGTTTAGCAGCTGGGGGATAAAATTAAACGAGTGCTTTTAAGGTTATAATTGTAGTTGATTTGCAGCATACCCAGGAGCAAAATTTATAGCCCCCTTTTGGGTTTTTTTTCTTTATCACGTGTAAAAGAAGACTATACCTTACACGTAAGGGGCTCAGCTATCCCTCGTAAAGGTGCTGGTGCGCATCAAAGGTGGTCTTTGCTCGTGTTTTGGCACCTCATAATGATTTCTTGGGATCCATATGGAAAGAGAGATGAATCCCCATGAACCTGGAGCTGGCTCTGAACTCCCTCTGTCCAGGGAAGTGTGATTCAGAGCAATGAGTAACTTTGGAAAAAGAGCTTTGCCTTCCTCCCCAGCTCCTGGGCTGGATTTTCCTGGGGGAGCATACGACAGCCCTGCTTTCGTTGTGCTTGGACACGGGTTCAGCTCAGGGTTGGAAGTTCTGCAAGGGCTTTGGTTTGGTTTCCAAGTCATCTTGTCCGTGGGTCTCGGCGTTCCTCTCCCATTCAGGCTGAGGGCCCCTCGCCACCGGCTGCACAGCGTCAGCGGTGGAGCAGGAACGATGCCGGTGGGTCAGGTGGATGCAGCGACTGCCCTGGGATGCTGGCGCTCACCGGGGTCGTGCTCCAGGTGGGGGGATCCCAGCTCTGCTTCCTGCCCCGGCCGCAGGCACCTTCCTGCTGGTTGGTTGCCGCTGGATAACGCCGGAGCACGAGGCCGGAGTTGGGCGCGAAGCGGGTCTGGGTTTGGGGCGTCAAGGTTGGGATCTCCACCACTCTCCGTTTCCCAAAGCACGGTTTCTCCGGGAGCACGCGGCAGAGCCGAGCCACCGCCTGGAGAGAGGCAGCCAAAGCCCAGCCTGCGCCTCTCGGGCAGGTATTCGGGTGCTGGGTGCGTGGGAGCAGCAGAAGTTGTCAGTGGGCTCGGTTTTGTAATACCGAAAAATCCCCTTCTTGGCACTGGTTAGCCTCGGACGGGGCCGGGATGGTTTTCTGCCGAAACGTCTTGCCCTGCGTTGGGGACCGAGACCTCTTTGGCGCAGGGGGTGCGGGTGATCTGGGGGTGATGTGTTTGGCACCCATAGCTGTCCTCCAAAAGCACCCGAGCTTCCTAACGGTTAGTGTGGATACTCGCTCTGTTTTCTGTGTAGGCAAAGGTCTTTCAAAAGGCAGAGATTTGGATTTTGGATGTTGCTGTCTCTCCTGCTTTTTATTTTTCTTGTGTTGCTACTAGGAAAGCTCTTGGGCGCTTTAAAAGAGGTGGGTTCGATCCCCTGGCAGTCTAATTCTTTAAAATTAAATTTAGACTTTTTTTGTGTTTAGTCAAAGTTATGTCCGTGATAAAGATGTGATTTAACTTGTGAGAGCAAGAGTAGTTTTTTAATTAGATATTAAACCTGCTGCGTTGAACACAATGTTCTTGAAAACACTGTACTTGAAATTTGGCTCTTAGGCTAGAATTTACTTTTCCAGAGCAAATCTCATCCAATTATTGCAGTAGTGCCGATAGTGAAATAGCAGTGCCATCAAATGAAAAGTTTGAGAAGTACGTAGTTGGATTATCAAGTTTATCATGTTGAGGGTTATTTGGGATGGTCTTGGCTGCGGTCGGTTGGAGGGTGAAAAGCTGCTTAATGTCCGTCTAGATGTTATGCAGAAGCGTTAATCTTTAAACTGCCCTCCTTGCTCCGGTACTGTTTTGTGAAAGTTTACTGATGCGTTGCATGAAAAAAAATCCTTTTGTTCTTCTAGTTAAAAGCCTCCACAAAGGTTTGGTCCGGCCAGTCCCGGCGGGTGGCCACCGCTCTGTGCCGGGGGTACCGCGTGTCCCCACTTGGTGTTGGCTTGTAAATAGGTCAGGAGGACACATCTCCATCCAACAGCCGCGATCTCTGAGGAGCCATGGTCTTGGTCAGTGCTTAAATGTGTAGAAGGGTGCGGAGAGATTGCGGTATTGTGGAAATATAGAAATATGGCAAAACACTTGTTGAGGGAGCAGGAAGCTTGGGGGACGATCCCTTTGCTCTGTCTCGGGAGTGTCAGACAAATTAATGGGATAATGCGTGCGGGTAGCATTTCGGAGAAGCAAATTGATAGCCTCTTATTGCTGGGACAATTTCCACGGAAACATTTTGTGAAAAGTTTGCTTCTTTGAACCCCCTTTGTAAACCACAGCGGCAACGTCCTTCAGGTTTGTGGGCGAGAAAGCTCCTGGTGTAAGGAGCCCTTCGCCGTATTTTTTCCTCTAAGTCAGAAATCTATTTTCTACTTTCTAAACCTGGATTTATTATTTAGTTACAAGCTCTCAGTTATGTTTGTGGGTCCCCTCCCTTTCTTCCTACTTTCAGAAAGCTGCGGAAGAGCCGGAGCAGCATGGGCAGCTCCTGGGGGGGGGGAAGGATGTCTTGACTCCTCGTGCCACCGCCCACACACAGATCAGGGAGAGCGTTCAGGTAGCTCAGGATGCATAATTGCATTAAGTTGGATTAGATGGAAGAGGAAGCTTCACTTATGAACAATGATCTCTTGGTTGCGAAATTTTTTCCTCTGTGGGGGAGAGCCATAGCGTTGCGGTAGGAGCCTCGTGATGTGGGCTGATAAAATCCTGGAGAAGGTGGGATGGAGGGAAACTGCTGTGCAGTGATTGCAGGCAGGGGATAAATAGGCAAAACCCAACAAAAATAGTTATTCTGGTGGTTTAAGCACATGTGTGGATTTCCCCTGCTACGGTTCTGTAAAGTGTTGTTTCCTCTAGTGTTTTTTCCCCCAGTTCCCAGTTCGTTTGAAAATACAACAAAGTTGAGGTGAATGCTTATCCCATTTCTTGATTTGCCAGACACTCAGTGGGGCAGCAGGGACAGGGGGCTCGAAAGCACCCTAGAAGCTGGGTGGGAGAACGGTTAGTGCTGGAATCGCGGAGGTGCTTGGATTCTTCCTTCTGCAAGGATTAGACTGAAGCAGTGACAGAACGAGACTTATTAATTTTAGATGTACTGGAGGTGGCTTTAAGTTCTAGCCTGTGCTTGGACCCTGTAACCTGGGAAAGCGTTGTCAGAGGGTCCCGCCTTTCCCCCCGAGTGGCAGCAGCAGTGTCCTGCTGCCGGCCGTGCCTTGGATTCCCTCTGGAGATGTTAGGTTGGTGCGATCTGTTCTCTGGAGGTGTAGAAGGACCCAGGGCTCCATTCTGTGCACGCAACACCGTTACTCGAATCCTGACATAACCGCGGGCCTCAAAGCGTGCGGGCCACAAACCAGCCTTGAACACGTTTTCCTCTTGTTTTACAGAGATGCTGCAGTTTGTCAGTAACCAGGCAGGAGACTTCCCGGATCTGTTTTCGGATCCCCTCTGCGGCACCTTCCAGGGCGGCGGCGGCAGCAATGGTGGGACCCTGGAGCAGTTGCAGCGGCCGTACAGCCAGGCGCAGCTCCAGCCCTTCCCGCCGCCCCCCGGCTCCCCCCAGCTCCAGAGCCTGCCGGCCAAAGGGGCGCAGGCAGCTCCTCCGGCCCCTCCACGCTCGGCCCCACTCCTACAGCCCCGGCCCCCGCTCCAGCCTCAGCTCCAGCAGCAGGCCGTGATGATCACGCCAACCTTCAGCTCTGCTCCCCAGACCAGGATTATCCAGCAGCCGGTGATCTACCAGAACGCAGCCACCAGTTTCCAAGGTAGCAGTTGGGATGCTCGGGCCACGGGTGTGCCTGGTGCGGTCGCCATTTTGGGGTGCTCGGGCCACGGGTGTGCCTGGTGCCGTCGCCATTTTGGGGTGCTCGGGCCACGGGTGTGCCTGGTGCGGTCACAATAAACGGTGTGGGTGTTCAAACTCCAAAAGCATCCTCGGCCATGACAAGCCTGACGATCCTTTTCTTGCGGTGCTGCCGGCGCAGCGTCCCTTCTGCCTGTGTGGCTTTGGAGTTGAGAAACCATCATAAGTGGAATCTTAAGTCTTTTTGGGTGACTTCCAGTAGTAGTTGTCGTCTTGCTGCTCTCTTCTGTTATGGCCTTCTCTACTGTGGCTCTCGGGAGGCTTGAGAAAAGCACATCTAAAATGGTCGTCGGCAACCCTGTCCTCCCACTGATGGGTACGGGAGGCAGACCCAGCCCTGAAGCTCCCGTCTGTCCCACGTGGTAGTCCGGAATGAAGGCGCGTTTTAACTACCAAACTCTTGAGTGCAACACTTGTGTTGAGCAGAGACACTTCTAGGGATATTTAATGATGACTGGATCTTCCTTTGTGAATGCCAGTTGTCTTGATCCTCTTCAGCAGGTGTTGATTCCTTACATGATAGATAGGGTCCTCGGGCCCACCAAGATCAACAGGAGTGGGCAGTTGCCCACGAAGTCACGAGTCCTGTGCTGTCAGACCAAAGCTTTTTCACTTTGTTCTCCTAGCTGATCCTCTGCGCCTCCTGGAAAGCTCCTATTCCAGGTGCAGGTACAGTGTTCTCTTGCACGAGGCACCAAAGGAGCTGGAATCTTCCCAACGTGTGGGATGCGTTAGGTGAACGCTGCCTACTGAGAACCTCTGGGAAGGAGTCAAGCTAGGAGCATCTGTGGGCTCCAGAACGGAGACCCGTGTCTCTGGTCTGTTCCTGACATCTCTTCTGCTTTTCAGTTCTCCAGCCTCAAGTCCAGAGCCTGGTGACGTCCTCCCAGGTTCAGCCGGTTACCATCCAGCAGCAAGTGCAGACCGTGCAGGCCCAGCGAGTGCTGACGCAGGCTGCCAACGGCACCATCCAGACGTTAACCCCAGCCACGGTCCAGACGGTTGCTGCTCCACAGGTCCAGCAGGTTCCGGTAGGTAAAACTGTGGAGTGATCCAGGCATCCGGCAGAAGAAGAAATTGCTTTTGCAGGTCTGGTCTCCTGGCTTGCCAGGGGAAAGGCAAGTTTTTCCCGAGAGGTATTTCTAGCCAGCCCGTCTTCCAGAAGCATTTTACTTTGTGGAAGTCACGTGTGAGAGTCCCTGTTGTGAGCTGTGATGTGACTTGGGCAACGTTCAGGAAGTTTTCACTAAAATACCTGCATAACTAAGCTTGGTCTAAAATACTTTTGTAACCTGGTGCTGCCAGACTGGATTGGAAACCTTACTTGAAGAAGCTTTCTTTGACTTCTGCCTACTTCTTTGCAAGTCCACCACCTCTACCATGTGTTATAAGGGCCGGCTGATGCTAGAATGTTTTCTTCCAATTCTTCTGCCACAGTTTCTTTGATCTTTTTGCTGGCACAGTGTCATGGGATTTTGTTTTAAAACATATACAAGAGTGAAAGTCTTCTGTCTTTGTATTGGATAAAAATGTTTATGGCTGGGGGACTCTCAGTATGACAGAGTTGCTCTGGTTTGGTTCTGCTGTGCCATCTGTAGTGCTCTAACAAGGTATTTCAAAAAATAAAAGCAAGCTGTGTTATGGCAAAATAACTTACAGTTGGCTTTGATCTGCTTGATATTCATGGTACAGATCCTTTTTGGTGAAATTGGAGGGGGGGGAAAGCTACTACAGGTATGTGCCAAAGCAGGCTGTCCTAGCCATGTTAGACTCTGAGTACTCCACCAGTTAATGCAGCGAGCTAATTATAGGTGTAATTGGAGAGGGGATGGGAGCTTTTCCATAGGCTCTTTTGTGTTTTGACATACTTGTTTGCTTCTGGTGATTGATTTGGAACCCAACATGCTGGTGGTACCTCTGCTCCCCTCCCTCCAGTGCTGTTCAGACTGTCTCATGGTCAGAGTTTGTACCCGGGGCCGACAAAAACCATCCAGGTGATGTGGGGCTCAAGGTGAAATAAATACTCGCCCTGCTCTTCTACCATCCGCTGAGATGTAAAGTTACAACTCTGTCATCGTTTACCCCTGGCTACTGAGATCAGCAGAGAAATAGGTGCCTGCTCTCCCCTTCACCTGTAACTCTCTTCCACCTAGGTTCTGGTCCAACCTCAGATCATAAAAACGGACTCCCTTGTCTTGACGACCCTGAAAGCGGACGGTAATCCCGTTATGGCCGCAGTACAGAACCCAGCGCTGACAGCACTCGCTGCTCCCATTCAGACCACAGCTCTGCAGGTACCACACGAATGACGTTCTCCCTTCCTGCTCCTCACTGACGTTCTTTCCTCCTAACACAGGGAAGAGATTTGGGCTTTAGTATTCTGCTGTGGTGCAAATGGGAGGGGGTTTGAGGGCTGCTCTGGACACGTCTGCAGTGAGTAATGCCCCGTTTCTGCCAAGGCTAAACACACAGATTGTACTTTCTTGGCAGCCTCCCATGGCCAGTAAGCAAAGACCAAGGGCATGTTTCTGTTTACCTTTTTTTTGGTATTACAAGGAGAGGAATATGACCTAAAAATTCCATCCAGTTTTTAACCTCTGGAAGGTACTTGAAACTGAAAGCTAGCTCGCTCAGAATTCCTGTGGAACTTTCTTTTCCCCCTCAGTAGTGTCCAATAGCAGTATGTTGAATGTGAAAACTAATTAAGCTACTTTTCAGGGGGCATTTGCAGTGAGGATTCAGTAGACGCATTGGAGATGGCAGCTGTGCTTCATGGCCTCTGCTTCTTATCAACTCTGAGAGACTTGTGGCCCCAAAGATGCATTTATTATGATCTTGCATGTTCTGAACATATATCTCTGTTCAGCTATTTACTGGGGGAGATAAACTTGCAGCTCTGGACTGAAGTTTTGACTACTTTTGCATAGCATGGTAGGCTTTTTACATTCTTGTTAGCAGCCAGGTTAATTGAAGATTTTAGCCTGCTTGCTTTTAGATTACTTTTTCACACAAAGGTGAGGTTTGTG
Organism: Elanus axillaris; assembly: GCA_026212715.1. Taxonomy (NCBI): domain Eukaryota; kingdom Metazoa; phylum Chordata; class Aves; order Accipitriformes; family Accipitridae; genus Elanus; species Elanus axillaris. The sequence continues at coordinate 28,767,781 of JANZLQ010000025.1, forward strand.
TGATTGTGTCTGTCTGAGGCACAATCCGCAAAGCATTTTGAATACGATGAAAATAGGTGGAAATTAGCCAAGGGAAGGTGTAGGAGTTAAATTCACTTATTTGTCAAGCTTCAGCTTGAAGTGGAACTAAATTCATTTCTAATACCTCAATTAGAAGACTATTTAAGAGTTGAAATTGTTCCTGAAGTTGCTCACAGCTAGTTTATTCTCATTTATGCTAGCCTGTCTTTCCACAGAAATAACTCTTCCTCTCCATAACCACTTCCCTGATCCTTGGTGTACTTCAGAGAACATGTGTACCCTTCTTAGTCTTGTTTTGCTGGGTTAAGCAGTAGCTTTCTTTACTCCCACTGTCCTAGAAGCCCCTCTGTGCAGCTGCTCTGTGGGATTAATCATCTTTTATTGCAGAGTAGATACTGCTTTAATTTGGTGTAGGTGGTCTGTCCTACACCTAGATGTCCCAAGCTGGGGCTTTTCGCGCCAGTCTGTATCACTCATTGCCTTAGTTCCTCATCTTAAAGCATTTTTATAGCTTATGGAGCTATTTTTTTTCCATTTAATTGAAGTCAGATCAACAGTGTTGCTCAAGCCAAGGTTTGTTTTTTTCCATAGTTGGGTCCTTTCTAACATTGCCATTACCAGTTTGGAAGCAGCATTGCCTGTTGCTGATTCGATGACTTTATTTGTCCACAGAAAGGGTGGATTTGGACACTTGGGGCGTAAGGATTGTAGGAGCAAGGAGGAGCCTTGGTCCGTTCCTCTATTTAGTGAGTGAACAGAGCATGGTATTGGCAGAAGAGTGTGGTGCTCTTGGAGAACAGGAGATGTTCTTACTCCACGGTGACCAGTGTGGGAGGCAGAGTGGCAGATTCTTCCTGTGCTGCCGTGCCAATGCTCGTGTCAGCTAAGAAAGATGGGAGGAACTGGCATATCTTCTTTTCTGACCTGTACAGGCTTTTCCTGATGCTTTTTTTGTTTGTTTGTTTACTCCTTTTTCTTTTACCATCATAAACCTTATCTAAATTGGCTGATTGCTTGTGATGCTTGTTACGCATGGTCTTTGTAGACCCTTGTTGGGAGCAATGGGACCATTTTGACCACAATGCCGGTGATGGTGGGACAAGAAAAGGTGCCTATCAAACAAGTTCCTGGGGGTGTCAAGCAACCAGAACCACCTAAAGAAGGAGAGAGGAGAACAACTCACAACATCATTGAAAAGCGTTACCGGTCATCCATAAATGACAAGATCATTGAGCTGAAGGACCTTGTCATGGGGACAGATGCCAAGGTAAAGATGTGGAATAAGAGCAAATCTAGCATCATAAATACTTTCTCTTCAGGTGCTCGTTGCTCTACCAGATGAAGTAGTTGGGTACATACAACTGTTGGTAGTATGCACGTGTGTATTGGCATAAGACTGGTGAGAAACACTTGTGCGATGGAAAGCTTGATAATTGTACTTAGGAAGGGTCACTGTAAAATGTTTATTTTCCTATGCTAGTGGTACTGTTTCTTGAAAATAAGCTATACCTTGTGCATTTGTTCTTAGGTCTAACTTAAAGAGGCCCTCTAGGTAGAATATCCAAGGGGATGTTTTGAGAACTCTGCCAAACCAGAGCTTGCTTAATTTAAGTTTCCTTTTCTGTGTGACTGCAGCAGGGATGAGGGTTTACAGAGCTTTCCAATTTGTTTCCTTTAGATACTGAGATGTAAAAAGTCCTGCTTGCTGAACTATTAGAAGCTTTTTCGCACCATGTGTTCAGGGTTGTCCTATTCGCTTTACCTCGTGCCGGCAAGCAGGGAGTGGTATTCTCGATACCTTGCACGGTCTGTACAAATACGTGCACGAGTGAAGTCACCTCCTATCGCTGGGTGGAATTGGAAGCTTACATTTTAAAAACATTGGCTATGTGCAGTGGCTTCATAGTACTTTGGGCTTGTGTTTACAAGCTAAACTTTGCTGCTGCTGCTGGAAGCAAGTGTTTTCATGGGGATGGCCAAGGGAGTGAGGCAAGGAGAGAACCACTTATCTCGGAATTAAACAGTGAATGATGGTTAACGGACAGGAGCTTGTTCCGTCCCAGAAGAGAGCCACTTCATTTCAAAACTATGAAACTTTCAAAGGACTATTTCTGGCTGAAACCCAGATGTGCAGTCTGTTGTAATTTGGATGTTAATCTGTTTCCATTGTACTATTTTTCTAAGATCTTTGAGAGACCCCAGTCCTTGTGTGTCTTTCAAAGTCCGATACCTTGCCCACAGAGCATGCCCTGCTGTTAGTGTCTTTGCAGCTGCTGTGTGGTCCTTTACACCCTTTTCTTTCTGCCGCCGCACCATACAAAGGGTTGTGGTATCCCTACAAGCAGGAGCGACCCTTTGACACTCTTCATACAAACTGCTTTCTGTACATCTTAATTCCTCGCAGATGCACAAGTCTGGAGTCCTGAGGAAAGCCATTGATTACATTAAATACCTGCAGCAGGCCAACCATAAGCTGAGGCAGGAGAACATGGTTCTGAAGCTGGCTAACCAAAAAAACAGTAAGTTGTGGAGGCTGTGTGGCGGGGGGGAGGCAGGCAGCAGGAACGTAGGACGCCTCTTGCAATTTGTTATCCTATAACACACACGTGGCATCAATAGTGGCCAGTGTTAGTCCAGGTGACAGAGCCAATCTGAGTGATGCTGGCAGGGTGCAGGATGGAGAAGCACGTACATAATGCACTCTGATTTTTTTTTTTGCAGAGTTGTTGAAGGGCATTGACCTAAGCAGTCTGGTTGACAACGATGTGGATCTAAAGATAGATGACTTCAACCAGAACGTGCTGCTGATGTCTCCTCCAGCCTCTGACTCGGGATCCCAGGCTGGCTTCTCTCCCTATTCCATTGATTCAGAGCCAGGAAGCCCACTCCTTGATGATGCAAAGGTATTTGTCGCTTCAATTGTCAAATCGAAGGCGTCTGCTTCAGGGGTACATAAGGGCCAGAATTTAAATTCTCCTAATTCTCAAGAGTGGAACCAGCAGACATCTGGCAAGCAGATCCACAGGGGTCGGAGATCCTTTGTGAGGATGAGGAAGGTGCATGGGTGTGTTTTATCTTTTCTTAAATGATTGAGACTATTTCCTGAGCTGTGTTAGCTGAACCATACCCCAGCTGCTAGAAGAACTGTACGTAGCCTTCAGCCCCTGTAGAATATCTGTGGACTTACAGTCTATGTTTATGACCCAAAGAGCCCCTGGCTTTCCAGGGATACGTATGTGCAGTGAATAAAGCAGGAGAACGTGGAAACGGATGATGACATCAGCTGTGGTTATTGAGACCGTAAGTAACCACAGCAACAGAAGGCTGTTAGCTGTCTTCGTCTGACAGGTTTGTTCTGTGGATATCACAGAAGTGGGTCTTCTGGGAGATCCTCAAAAGAGTAAGGGCAGCAAAGGTTAATCCTAGTGTAAACCAGGGATCCAGTTAATGATAACTGAAATGACTGGAAGCAGAAGGAAGGTGGAGGCACTCCAATACTTGAGCCTTATCTTACTAAGCTAGGGAAAGCTTCACTGGCGTTCTTGCTGATGTTGATCCTAAAAGCAAATTTTAAAATGTATTCTGTTTCTCCTTCCCTGCACCTCCCTCAGCATAAGGCATTTTTATTCTACAGAATGGTAAACAGGTTTGGTTTTTTTTTTTCCTCCTCTGACTTTTCTCTCCATTCCTCTTCCTTTGAAGGTTAAAGACGAGCCTGACTCTCCTCCCGTGGCCCTTGGTATGGTGGATCGCTCTCGAATACTCCTCTGTGCTCTCACATTCCTTTGCCTTTCCTTCAATCCTCTGACATCCCTCCTGGATGCCCGAGGAACGCCGGAGTCCGACAGCCTGGCGCGCCATGGCTCTGGCAGGAACGTGCTGACCATTGAGTCAGGTAACAACTAGAGTAGTTTAGACCACAGAAAGCGGCTGGGCTTATGTGGTCTCCCTAAAAACAGTCCCCAGCTGTGGTGGCTGCAGGTCACAAGGAGGACTGTGGGTGTGATTCAGTGGGATGGTTTTGTGTGTTCAGGGAGATGTATGACCTTTCTTTAATGGTTGGGGAGGGGTAGTAACTGCAGGGCTGGGCGTGGAGGAGAGCCAGCAAGAGTGCTTGGACATGGTTCCAGTTTACATCCACATCCAGTGTTGCGCAAAACCAGCTGTTGCTCGGTGTGGTGAGGTAGAGGGGGCACCCGTTTGTGGCCCAGCAGCCTGGGCTCTCGGGATAGACCCTTGAAAAGGAATTCAGGGTAGGGGTTGTCTTTCTGTCCTCACCAGTCTTAGAGGCATGGTCACTTCATATTTGTTTTTAAGGTAACTGATTTCTGTAACTTGATAATAAATAGTAGGTGAAGAATTACTTCAGAGATGTTGTTGCTGTAGGGTCTTGCAACTGGCTTGTTCAATACACTTACTCCACAATATTTACAGTTTAGAGTACAGCAGCTTAGGGGAGGGCAGGGGATTTCATAGGCATGCTGTCATTTCCCTGACTGGTAAATACGCTTCCTCAGAGTTGCTTTGTAAACTTAATTAAGAACAGAAAATGACACCGAAGTATTGAGTACCCATGGGTGTATCTGATAGTTTTCCTTGAGTACCTTGTATTGTGATTTTTCTAAAAGTGCTGACTTGTGTATTTTTTATAGATCAGTCTTGAAAAAATAGCTTCTTTTTATTTAGTTGGGAATGTTGTGGCTTGGAGTTTGGATGAAGAGCTGTTGATACAGGTGCTTCCTGATGAAAATGCAGTCTTTGCAAAAGTTGATAGCACATGTGGCAAGCATAGCAAGACATACTTCTGGGTCTGTGCTCATCCTGTTGCTAGGTTTCGGTGTCCGGATTAACTTTTAACTTTCCTTTTGGGATGTCCATCACAGCTGCGGGTAGCTGGTTCGGCTGGATGATGCCCACGCTCATCCTGTGGCTCGTGAATGGAGTGATTGTATTGAGTGTGTTTGTAAAGCTCCTTGTGCATGGAGAGCCAGTGACCCGGCTGCACTCAAGGTCATCGGTCACGTTCTGGAGGCATCGCAAGCAAGCGGACCTGGATTTGGCACGGGTAAAGTTGACTTGTTTTGCATCAAATGCATCTTTGGGGGGGAGGATGCGGCCTAGAGAGGCAGTGGCTTGGCACTTGCAAGAGCATGGTATTACTCGAGCGGATTATCCTAACTGATTTCAGAGAAGCTGGTGCTAGGTTGTCTTGAGTGGATTGCCCTCCCTCAGCCTAAATTAGTGAAGCAGGGACATCAGCATTGGAAGAGGCTCTTAACTTCTGTCCTTGTTCCTTGCTGCTGCATCTTGTAGCAATCTCTGGTGGCAGGGTCTTGGGTTTTGTCCACAATCTGGCCTCTGCTCTGTCTGTCTGTCTGCTGTCCTCCAGCCTCTTGGGAGTCCTCTCCATTGTTGAGGCAGCATTTGGCTTTTGATATGGGGACCCTGAAACTTCCAGGTTGTTTGAGAAGGCAGGAAGCTCCTTTCACCTAGTGCCAATGTCTCGCAGGCAGTGCAGGATCAGAGCCATGTGTGCAAAGAGACGTGTAGGGCCAGATTTGAAGCTGGTGTAAATTGCCTTCATGTTTACATGGGACTATGTTGACTTCCCTCCGCTAAAGGTCTTGTCCTAGCTTGCACATCGGTTTCTCTTGCTCCCAGTCCCAAGGAGGTCCCGAAGCATCTCTGTGATGGTGCTTTTGGTCGTCAAACCTTTTGTCATGTTATTTGCAGGGGGATTTTGCTGCAGCTGCGTCAAACCTGCAGACTTGCCTGTCGGTACTCGGCCGAGCGCTGCCGGCTTCCCGGCTGGACTTGGCCTGCAGCCTGTCCTGGAATGTGATCCGCTATAGCCTGCAGAAGCTGGCGCTGGTGCGGTGGCTGCTGAAGAGGACTTCTCACCAGTGGCGGGCAAGGGAGGCCACTGCAGGCTTTGAGGACGAGGCCAAGACCAGCGCTCGGGATGCAGCTCTAGCATATCATAAGCTCCATCAGCTCCATATAACAGGTAGGAGCCGAGGCGGCAGATCTGCTGTCTTCGTTTTGCCAAATGAGGAAGCTCAGAGCTGATCCGGGGGGATACAGGCAGAGCACTACAGCCTCCCTCCTCCGGGAGGGCTGCTGTTGGGAATGAGCCTGACAAATTCCAGGAGCCATGTACTAAAACACAACAGGTTCATGAGGTAAAAGAGCTCTGTAAGAATGACCAAAGCAATAGAAGTGTCTTGAGTCACGTGTTCCTGAGTCTGCAGAGGTGGCCGAGAGTCTGTCCCAAGCAGCCGTTGACTGAGTCCAGTCCCTTTTTGCTGCTGTTAAGGGCTTGTTTCATCCCTATCACTTGAGAACGTGATGTGGAAGCAAGGGCTGCAGTTAATTGCTGGAAGAATTTAAATTTCCAAATCTGTGTAGAGCACAGATTGCCACTGGGTGTCGATGTGCTTTGAAAACCTGGATGTGTGCACATGTATTGAGGAAGTGCTTGAATGTTCCTTGCGATCGGAACGGTGGTTGTTTTCACCGTTTCCTTGGCAAATGGATTTGCAATGTTAATAGGCTCAGAGTGCATCAGAAATCCAAGCTAAACTTCCTTCTGCCTAATCATGCTGTGTGAATTGCAGCCATGCTGCTGGGGATAAGTATTTGTCCTTAATATTATCTGTGTAGGCACAGGTGTGGACTGCAAAGGAGTGCAGTTTTAAGATAGTGATGAATATAGCAAGACAAAATTTGCTGATGATTTTATCCTAACTGGTTTAGCTATACAGGGCTTTCTCGCAGAAGCGAAGCTGTGGATGCCAACCTTGGTGTCTGTGGAGGGAACACTCGGTTATGGTTGTTCTGTTGTCTGAATATAAAGTAGGCATACGATGTTGTAAACTTCTCACGTCGGTAGGTTCTCGTTGTCTCTTTAGGATAGCAGCCCTGCAAGTCACAGTAGTGTTTAGTAGCTGGTACTACTGTATTAAAAGTTGAATGCTTTTCCTTTCCCTCCTGGTGCAGGTAAACTTCCCTCCAGCTCAGCTTACTCGGGCTTGCACATGGCCCTGTGTGCTGTGAATCTGGCTGAGTGCGCAGAGGAAAAGATCCCACCCAGCACGATGGCAGAAATCCACCTGACGGCTGCGGTTGGCTTGAAAACCCGCTGTGGAGGCAAGCTTGGCTTCCTAGCGGTGAGTTGTCTCCTCTCCTATCACACCTCCAAGCAGAGCTCTAGGAAGACGGGCAAGCTGGCATTGCCGTAGCTCAGGGCATCTGCCAGCACTACAGTTACAATATGGCCTGCAATTACGATACGAGCTGCAATTATGACATGACCTTTGTCCTTGGTGGTGTGTCTCTTTCCCCGGATGAATCTTAGCCTCTCCTTTCCCCAGAGCTACTTTCTAAGCCAGGCTCAAAGCCTGTGCAGCTCGGAGCGGAGTGCCATTCCTGACTCGTTGCGTTGGCTGTGTCACCCCCTGGGACAGAAGTTTTTTGTGGAGCGAAGCTGGACGGTGAAGTCTGCTGCAAAGGAGAGCCTCTACTGCACCCAAAGGAACCCTGGTGAGAGCCGCTTGTGTCCCGAGTGCTTGGCAGTCTCTCCACCTCTGGGACAAAAGCAGGTGTCTTGTTTGAGAGCGTGCTCTTGTATGGACACCCTGCCTGTGGTCTTGATGGATGAGAGGGGCTGTGGAGCTGAGAAATGTCTCCTCAGCCTGCGGGAGCTGGTTCTCTTCTCCCTTTGGATACTGTGCCTTGTCATCCTGCCTGTGTCTTCATATGCTGGGACACAACCTGGATGTGGCCCTGAACGTCGGGGGTGACTTTGGGGTGACCAAGGTTTATCCTGCTCAGAGCAGTGTCATCACTGTTCTGCTGAGTGGCTGAAGTGCCAGAGGGATGTTTGGCCAAGGGCTGCAGCTTTATAAATGGATTAAAGGATTTAAAAGGCCCTGAAAAAAACCTTAGTCTTTAGAAATCTTTGCATTAATTCCTCAAGAACTACCCTCTACTGCTCTTCCTCTTGCTCCTGCGTTTTCATTCTTCTTTTTGATTGTATTGGGAGGTGGCTGTCACAGTTTGCAAGTGAAATGGTTTGGGGTTTTTTTTTCTTCCTCTCTAGCGGATCCTATCGCACAAGTTCATCAGGCGTTTTGTGAGAACCTGCTAGAGCGAGCGGTGGATTCACTTGTGAAGCCTCAGACCAGGAAAGAGGTAGCGGGACAAGAGGAGGAGGAGCCCTGGTAAGTTTGTGTGCTGTGCTGGGGACTGCTCGCTGCAGCTGCAGGCTCTGAGGCAGAGCTGCTAACTGTTGACTGAGCGCTCTGGGGCAAATCAGGCGCTTAGTTCTTAGTAAAGAATTGAAACGACAACGTTAAGTTTGACCACCACAGCTGATTAGAAGGGCGAGCTCTGCTTCTTCATATTAAAACCTCTGAAGTCACAGGTGAACCTGGGTGTGGTAGGGATTTCTGGTGTTGGCCAGCATAGTACTGGTTGATTCCTGGACTGGATGGATGGCACTTTCTATCCTGTGACAAAGTTTAATCTTCAGGAGCACTAAAATTAGCATGCACCTACCACTTCTATAGACCAGAACATACATTCAGGGCTCTGAGAGTGTGAAGGTCTGGCATGTCAGAGAGTGACCCCACCAGCTCGCTACCTTGTGCATGAATATTCTCCTGAAGTGCCACATTTACCAGCCGTGAAAAATCAAACTGACGTGTGGCAAGAGGGGGAGAGATGATGTTGGCCGAAATTGTCATTGCCTCTAAGCTCTCTGACCAAATGAAAGGGGCTGATAGATGGGAGTCGGAGCAGCTTTTTGTACTGACCCATGCCCAGGTCTTTCCTGGACTCCCCAAGAAGCGGACTCCCAGCATTTGCCAGCAATTCTGCACTGTTTCTAGTTGATCCCCACATACACCGGTGCCAGGCAAACACTACGTAAATGTATGGGAAGCTCTGTAGGGATCCTGTCCCCCAAAAGTGTGGGTAAAAACCTGAAATGGGAAGGTAACCCAGTTTCCCTACCTATGTAGGGGAAATACTGCACATTCAGCCTTTTTTGTTGTTGTTCAATCTCATGTCCGTTTTCTAGCATTGTTGCAGAGAATGAGCAGCAGTTCTGTCTAATTGCTTGCACAGTACAAATGCTTGTGATCAGACGCTGCTGTTGATGATGAGAGAAGGTAGCTGGGTTTGTGTGAGGCAGGCTGTCAGTGTACTTGTGGGAGTCCTGTCTCCTCGTGCGAAGGACTAGTGTGATACAGCAAGCCTTTTTGTCCCCCTCTAGGGGTAGGAGCTCAAGATCTTCCTCTGTAGCACGTCCCAGGAAATTAGATGATTGCTGCATATGTGACTTTCTCTGACCAATGCTATGAACAAGTTGTCGCTTGCATTCATACCTATTTACATATATGCAAATAGTCACTTGCAGCAGTGTAGTTCAGCCCCTTTTGGAGGCAGCAATTTAAAAGGAGCCTGTAATCAACTTGAAATGTATGTCACGTCCAGCATCTCTGAGCTGAGATTCCCAGGATCGACTCTAGCTGTGTGCTGGTCTCCTTGCACGGGGAGGCGTGAGGCTGCTCCTTCCACTCTCCGGGCAGTCTCTCAGTCCAGCAGCGTTGTGTTACTTGTAGAGCTTGAACTTTCTACTGGCTTAATGGGTCGATGTCATTGAAAAATGCCTTGTGACTGACGAGAAATGCCTTCAGGCTTTGGTATCTCCTGTTTGACAGCATAGCGAAGGTCTGCCTTACTTCTCGTTTCAGCGAGTTCTCCGGTGCCATGGAGTACCTGAAATTGCTCAACTCTTTCTTGGACTCAATGGGGAGCGGAACCCCGCCCTTTGCCAGCAATTCTGTGCTCAAGTCTGCCCTGGGTAAGTCCGCAGAACCGAAGCTCTCCCAGCTGCAGGAGCTACTGCTGGTACGTGTTCCCTCTCTCCCCACCACCTCTCAAACTGCAGGCAAGGAGAAGTGCAGTCCTTGGAGCAAGACTTGATTGCTGAGCAGCAGCAGAGCACAATGTGGTACAGCAGCTCAGACTGGAAGAGGGTGGTTAGGAAGGCTTGTAAATTTGGCTGTGTGTCATAACGCTGTGTGCCCGGGTGGGGCTGCTGTTATTTGTATTGCTGGGCACGTTCCAAGCTGAACCCCATGCCCTCACCTGAGAGCTTGCTCCTGGCAACGCAAAGTGAGAGGAAGGGTGTAGCGTATAAACAGGCGTAGCAGTGTTGCAGTTGAGATACAGGAAGGTTTTTTCCACTTAATTACCTACTGTACCAAATACAGGTTGACCTCACTTTCTCAGCAGCTGTCACATGTGTTTCTCAGTCTCCAGAGACCGGAAGCCCCTGCTGTAGGCAAGCTCTGGGCATATATTGGGAGGCGCTTGGTTTGGTCCTTTGGTGTATATTTAGTGCAACAACGAGAGCTGTAGACTCCCTCTGAGCCATGAGCTCATCTGGGCTTGGCTGGTAGCAGGCTGCTGGAGTATTCATCTCCCTTGCTGTTGGTACAGGCAGCACCTGGCAGCTGACCGGGCTGCTGCTGGAGTTTTAGACACAGACTAACTGTGCTGTACCTAAATGTGTAGAGCAAACATAGAAGGAAAACTAGATATTTCTTTTTCTAGGGGTTATTTTTTGCTATAAAGGGAAGTCTATACTTGGGTCAATATTGTCATGAAATTTAAAAGCAGGTCAGAGTAGCAGAGCATATGTCCTTTGGCCCTAGGTAGGCTTTGGGAAGTCTTTGAGGGGATGTTAAGTAATGAAGGAAATTACATAGGGAACCTGATTTGCTGGGTTGATGGTGATTAGTGCCAAGGCACAGTGTATACAAGTGGAGTTGTTAATTTTGGGTGGTGAGCGGAGTTCCTTGCTGAGAAGGAGGTCAACAGATTTCTAGACAAGTAGATGGGGTAAGTTCCTTTTGGCAAGATACAGACTCAGCATCCGAAATTCTGCTTGCGGTCAGATGTAGGGGGTTTGCCTGCTGCCAAATTCCTTTGTGTTCCTACAGCACCTTTCAACCTGGATGGCTGCATTCCCATGGGATCAGTTTGGGCTCGTTAGTGTTGATCTCAGCGGAAGGCACTGGCAAGGGCACCTGACACCCGCTTCTCTGAATGGGAAGGAGTCGGGTGTCCTCTCCTGGGCTGCAGCTTACGATTCTGTTTCACAGGGCCTGACGTGGTGTGCAGATGGTGGTCGGCAGCGGTGGCAATGGCGATTGCTTGGCTCAGAGGGGACGACACGGCTGTGAGGTCACATTTTGCAGAAGTGGAGCGCATGCCAAAATCCCTGGAGATGTCAGAGTGCGTAGGCCTCGTACGACTTTCAAACCCTTGCTCCTTCTAAAGGGGGGTGGCTCTTCCCCTGACGCTGTCCTGTAGGGCTGACGCTACCTGCGCTGTGGAGTCGCACACCTCTTGTGCTCTGGGACACAAGAACACGGCGTGCGAGCGTGCTCAGCGGTTCATGTGTAGGTCAAGGCTTGCAGGCTGGTATTAGAGCTGTGGACTGGAAGTGTCAGAATTGCTTCTTTAGGGATGTCTTCTGGCTTTGTTCTAATTGCACAGCTTCCTGCCTTCCAAAATCAAACAATACTCACGCACTGATGGAAAGGCTGGTGTCACCATCTCAGTTCTTTTGCGTTAAAGCATCATTGCCAGTTTCCTTCCATTTCTCTGTGCAGTCTGTGTAGGTGAGGAACAATTTCCATCTTTTCTCTGTCTAAGAAAGGACAAAATCTCTTCTCTTGAAGATGGGAGGGTGAAAGCTGATGCTGGTTGCTGCTTGAGCTCAGCTCCTGGGGCTGCCCAGTGGCAGCATGATACGGTACTGCTTGAAAGCAGTGCTCTCTTTCTCTTTCAGGAATGCCCTAGTGAAAGCCACCTTCTACGTCTGTAAAGCCATGCAGGCCTCACTCTCTGGGAAGGCAGATGGACAGCAGAGCTCCCTGGGTCACTGCGAGAGGGCCAGCAGTCACTTATGGAACAGCCTCAACATGAGCAGCGGTGTCTCCAGCACCGTCCTCAGCAATGTAAGAGCTATAAGCCCCAGGATAACACATGGTCTGTCTTGGTTGTAAGGTTGGTCTTGCTGCAGGTATATTGCTTCCTCCTTGTATCTGCGTTCTCCATCCAGCCTCTGTCTCATGGGAGCAGAGGGGAAACTTTCTCCCTTTCCTTGCAAAGGGCATTGACATCTTTCTGCCTCTGCTGTCTGGAGGAGCAGAGCTGCAAGTACAACATCGCTTCCCTGGGCATGATCTCAGATGGCTGGGCTGTCACTCCTCTCCTGCCAGTAGCTGTCATCCCTTTCTGGTGCTTTGACCACTTTGAATTTGGCCCATGGAAAGCATCCATCTCCATCCTCCATATGAAGTTGCTGACACCTGTAAATAGGACATCATTAAGTCAAGTCTGCTCCGTTTCAGGCAGCACTCGTGAGCGTTTGAACCCTCTACTGCAGAAGTGGGACTGCCATGCTGTTCCTGAGTTTGTAGGGGCTTGTTTCTCTTCTTCCCAGGATTACCTAGAACTGGGGCTTCCCTTCACAGTGTATGGGACACTGTTCTGGTCCCTTACATTGCTCCTGGGTGGCAGCTGTAGTGCATTGTAGTTGCATTGCATGTTGTGGCAGTAACTGTGCAATGTTTCTGCAGTGCAGTACAGAGGCACTCGCCGCTTCGCCAGCGCGGGTAGAGTCTGCTAAGAACAGCCAAGACAGCGAGTGATGCTGGGGAGCAGCAGCAGATGGGGAGAAGGGATTTGGGCAGCTGCTGTGGACTCTGTCAAGGCTGCCTTTGTGTTTTTGTTTTTTGGTTTTTTTTTCTCTTCTCCCCTCTGCAGGTAGCAAGGCTGTCTTTGCTCTTTCTCACTAGTTAGTATCGCCATTTGGGCAGGAAAGCCTTTGCAGAAGGCTGGGACATTGCTGGTGCAATATCCCCTTGGCGTGCCTTGTCTGGAGTGAGGTCGGAGTCAGCCTTTGGAGATGTCATCCCTCCTGGAGGGGACAGCTGCTCCTTGGGCACAACCTGGCACTTGTTCCTCAGGCTAGACCTCTCGGTGCCGAGCCCCAGAGGTGCCGCTTGGGCAAAAGTCAAAGTCCTGTGCCCTTTGGTGTGTCATGGTGGGGCGACATGGCTGGGAGGGCTGGGGAGCCCCCCTCTGTCAGCAGCTGCGTAGCAAATGACCTGTTACTCACCTGATGGGTTGTGTTAATCAGCATGTGTGCCCGGGCCCCCTGGTTCTTGCAGATGATCCAGCTGCTGGCCTGTGACTTGCTGCTCTCTCTCCGCACCAGCCTGTGGCAGAAGCAGGCGAACGCCAGCCAGGCCCTGGGTGAGACCTACCATGCCTCGGCCCCCGAGCTGACGGGCTTCCAGCGTGACCTCGGCAGCCTGCGCAAGCTGGCCCACGGCTTCAGGCCTGCCTATCGCAAGGTGACGGCTTGCATCCCTCCTTGCCTGCTTTCAGCTTAGCTACAGCCCTTCCTGGGGGGGGGGGCAGGGGGAACAGCCTCATCATG
>JANZLQ010000025.1:28800513-28814796 GCA_026212715.1 Elanus axillaris
GGGGGGCTGCTGCCCACAGCCCCCTGAGCTGTCAGCTCATCTTCGTCAAATAAGCAACTCAGCCACTAGCTGCATCCCAAAAGGGAGGGGGCTGTGGGAGGGAAAACCTATGGCCTGGCACCCACACCTCCCACATCCCCGGGATTCAGCAGCAGGACCCGGAGGAAAATTCAGGTCAGCAGGGACCTCCGGAGAAAAAGCAAAGGATTTGCTTGAACAACCACGGGCACCTCTGGGGATGGGGATTTGGGAAAGGAGCTCCAGTAGGCTTTGGCCACGAGCCTTGGAGGATGTCACAGAAATGACAACACCCCCTGGACTACAGAAGGGTGTCTCTGCACCTGCAGAAATAGGATATGGGCGGTTCAACACCGAGAGGGGAGAGATACGCTGAGCGCTGATACTATAAACAGATTGTTTCTGGCAGGGCATGGTGATCTGGAGGAGATCCTCTCTGTTGCAGCCAGAGAGCCCAACAGATCCAGATCCCTGCCGACTATGGAGGTGCAAGGCAGGCAGAGCTGCCAAAAAGTGATTTTTGCCATGCAGGACCGAGCTGGCCCCCGGGCCAAGGAGTGAACGGAGAAAAGGATGCTGCTGTGGGGTGGATGCCCCACACCGAAGGGCCGTGCCAGGGCAGGAGGGGTCCCCTGCACTTCCCACCATTCCCCACGACACCCCAGAAAAACTTGCTCCCCTCCAAAACTTCAGCTGCTGAAGCTGATGCTGCTCCAGCCAGGCATAGAACCGGGGAAGAGGCTCTCCTCGCATTTGTCTTCACTATGGGGGAAATTTCTTTGGGCATCAGCATTCCACTGGGAAGTCTTGAGTATTCCTGGACCCCCTGTCTAGGACTGGGATAAGGGATCCCCAGGGTTGGGTGCTGGGCTAATGCACGGTAAGATGCTGCTCCCCCCCCCGCACGTCCTCATGGGCTCAGCAGATAAGGAAACCCAAAGGAGATCTCGGGCGTCTGGTGTTGGTGATGGAGAGCTAAGGCAGGGAAAGTTAATGCACTGGGTGGGACACAGGGACGCAGTGGCAGAGCCCAGAGCAGCCCCCAACCACCCTATTTCCAGCCCAGTGTTCACAAGGGTTTTATTGCCCTGCTTGTGCTTGATGCTGTGGCTGTAAAACAGCTGTAAAAGAGCAACTGTGCCTTGTAATGGCTTATAGAGAACACAGAAGCGTATGTGCCTTTACCATTACAATCATAATTGAAAACATTCAAAAGTTGAGATTTGCAAGCTCCCAGCTTCCCGAAGGCAGCTGGATTCGAACCCAAATGACATCCAGAGGAATCAGGAGAAAATCAGCAGAAAAGCAAGGGCTTATTTGTAATGTACACTGCGGTACGGGCAAGCAGGATCCAGGCTGGCAGCCCGAGCTCCCCCCGCTGCCGCTGTTAGAGGGCAGCTGTGCTCCCAGATAAGCCGCAGAGGCCCCCGAGCATCAGCTGCGACCCCCAGGGTCCTGGTGGGACTGGCTGCATATGGACTTTGCATTTAGGATGAATCCTGGAGATGGTGCTGGTGGCGGGGGCCATGCTGGTAAATGCTCCCCCTGTGCGGACACTCGGTACCCAGCAGGTCGCTGGCCCCAGGGGCTTTGCTGGCGTGGCCTGGAGCTCATGACATGGATGGGTGCGGGGTCTTTGCAGCCCCCTTTGCCCTTATCTGAGCTTCAGGGAAGCCGGTGGGACACGGGACCCAAACCTGTCCTCCCACCGGTGCCTGCAAGCGGAGCGGGAACAGCCCAGCCCCAAACCCCACTCTCATGCCGGGCTTGTGTGGCCGGTCCTGGCCACTATCCCGGTGGGATCCCAAGCATCCTCTGCTTTCCTGCTCAAAGCAAGTTTCCACTAGCGTTTTCCAGCATGAAAAGGCCTTCTAAGCACACCTGGAGGTGGTGGTGCACAGGCCAGCTTACCCAGCAGTGCCGCAGCATCCCTGGCTGACGGAAAAGGGATGCGAGCAGCCGTCTCCGTGTGGAGCATCCCACACGAGTATAAAGGGGGGGGTCTGCTGCGGAGCAGGCGGGAGCCAGCGGGGCCAGCCCTGGGCTGCTTTTGCCAGCTGCGGAGCAATAAAACCCAGGCTGTGGCAGCAAAAGGGACCCAACGCTTCCCCCTCTCCGTGCTTCAGGATCCGAGATGGTGGTGGTGGCAGCGAGCTGTTGGATTTAGGGAGCCTGTTCTGCCGGCCAAGGCAGGGATGGCGGGAGGAGGCCATATGGCCGGGAGCAGCGTGCGGCTGTGCCGTCCCAGCAGCAGACCGGCAGCAGCCAGCAGACCCTCTCCTTGGGAAAGGGTGGCCGTGCCAAGCGCGGGATCTGGCACAGGCACCGGCCGGCTGCCAGGTATACCCAGGTGCTGCAGGAGGCTCAGAGCCCATGGGGCGGCATGGCATGGCACGGCACGGTGGGATGCCGCCATGCAAACTGGCTGCCCCTCCTCATCCTCGGGGCACCGGGGGATGTGTGGGGGCTCGTCACCCCGGCCCAGCACAGGTTTGGGCCAGCCAGGTATAACCGTGTGGTGTAAGTGCCGATGAGGCAGGTGGGGACGGGGAATTAGGGCCGTGGAAGGGGCGACACAGCCATGTAAATGTGTGTGTGTCGGGTGCATGTCTGAGCGGGGGTTAAGGGATGTAGGTGCACATGTAGGTGGGGCGGGTGCACGTATGTGGACTTAAATGCATGGTGGGGGGGCTGCACGTGTGTGGGCACGTGCATACATCGGGCACATGCATACATTGGGCACATGCATATGTGTAAGTGCCCAGCAGAGCGGTGCGTGCATGTGTCAGCGCATGGTGGGGGGGTGCAGGGGTGTCATGTGCGCCCTGTGCTGGTGGCCATCTCGTGGAGGGTGGGTGGACACGCTGTGGCCAGGGGAGACCTCCGGAGTGAGGCAGCCGGAGCGGCCAAACCAGTGCTAGAGCCTGCGTGCTGGGCAGGCTGGCTGGGGCAGCTGACAGGCATCTGAGCAGGGCTCAAACCTCCCAGCAAGTGGATGAAACCTCCTTTTCTTCTACGAGGACAACGTGTCAACACAGAAACAGAGGCTGGCTAGTGGGACATTGGCAGCAGGAGCACATCCACCTCCTCCTCCACCTGCTCTGCCCTGTGCTGGGGTACAGGCTCCTCCAGCGGGGACGTGGAGGGGCTCAGCACCTCCCTCCTCTTACAATAACCCTTTTTCAGCAAAGGCTGGCCCCAGATTTCCTAGTCTTGCCCTTGTTTGAGGTGCAAAGGCATGAAAAAGCAATCGGATGTGTCCTGAGAAAGAGGGGATTCGGGTAGGCATTGGGGAAGGCTCATGAGCAGAACTGGGCAGTGGAAAGTCCTTCGCTAATACCGGGGAAGGGAAGAGTGTCCCAGCAGATCGGGTTTGCTTTTCACGTGGCAGAGGATGAGGGTGAGCGGGAAGCTAAAGAAAATGTGGAGGTGCGGATATGTTGCCTGACGCCTTCGGGACCATCGCCTTCCCTGGGCACGTGCTGAGTTCTTCCCCTCTCTATCGGCAGACCGTGGGCTCTGTTTGCCCTTGGCTTCCCGAAAGCAGTCCCAGGGTGGACGAACTCACCCTTTGATGTCTCTTTTCCCCGGATTAGAGAGGAGGGAGAAGGCTTTGCTGTCAGAGGGCTGGCTGCAGGCAGAGCTCCCTCACCCACTGGGACCCTACAGACTCTTGAGCCAGCTTCTTCTTGGCCTGATCTGCCTTTGTGAGTGAGACCTGCTGAAGACGGCCCAATTGTATTTGCGTCAGGGATTTGCTTCAGGTCTCCTGTCATTAACCCAATGACATTTTGCTGGGCAATAAGCCTCTGTCTTTTGGGAGAATAAAAATCAAGCGTGTTGCTTTCCCCTGTAGGAACCGTCCCTGCACCGTGCCGGCAGCAGCCTTGCTGCAGCAGTTGGGAGTCACCTTGGTGTTCCCACCAGATACGGCATTTTCCTTCCGTCTCCCAAATCCCAGCCCAGGGACAAGACAGATGCCAGCAGCAGCAAGGCTCTGGGTGAAGCGAGTCCTGTGTTTCTCACCCAGGCATGCCAGCCAAAGCCATCATGGCTCTGAGCCCCTCAGAAGGAAGGGTAAGAGCCGACAGCGTCAGACCAAGGGGTTGTCCAGCCCTGGGAAGCATCTCCGACAGCAACCAAAGGGAGATGCTGCGGAGACAGCAGGAGGGCAAGTATTTAATGAGACTTTCCCCAGGCCATGTCCTTGCCTCCAGCAGCCTGGAGGACTCCTGACTTTCCTGGGTTTGGTACATCTCCAAGGGTTTCTACCTCTTGAGCTTGTCTGGGTTTTCCTTGAACCCAAGTAAGTGCTCAGCTCCTGCCATAGCCAGGGGCGGAAAGTCTCCGCTGCCCAGCCTTGGGCTCCCGCTCCATCCCACTCCTCATTGCGCAGCCCAGGAAAACGCAAAATATTCACCCTGCTTCATGATACTAATTTTAAAATGCAATTTGCTTGCTGCCGGCATTGCCACTGTTTCTAACGACAGCAGAAGAGCCTTGGCATGGGGGCTGGCTTGTCCCTGTGCCTCGGAGACCCTGCACCCCTCCTGCCTCCCCGCCTCAGGAGGTGAGGGACAGTCTCTTGGCACTTGTGAAGCCACCATGTAGAGCATAAGGCCATTGCAAGCTGGAGGGGTGGGGTTCAGCTTGAGCAAATAATTCTGGGGATAAAAAAATCCTGTATAATGTGAGGAAGGGGGAAGGCTGGCATGGTGCAGTGCAGTCTAGAGGTGAGAGAAGAGCAAATTAGCAAGTGGCTTTGAGGCAAAGAGAAGGGCACCAGGTGGGTGCACCCACCCCGGGGAGGCAAGGGACCGGGGGACAGGTGACAGCAGAAACTCCTGTGACCAGAGATGCAGGAGGATCTGGGGAAAATCTTGGGGAAAAGAAGGGAAGGCGAGATACTGACTCCCAGCAAATTATTTCTGAAGATGTATGCGAGGATCGTGAAGTGCCAAGGCCAGATGAGGAGCTCAGTAACTACCTGCACCTCCGTGAAGGACAGGGTAAGAGGAGAAATGTGCAATGGGAGGAATAGGACTAAATTAAGAAGAACAGCAGAAAACCTGAAAATCCAGACAGCGAGACACATGTGCCTGTAGGATCCTCTCAGGCAGGAGCAAGCCAAGCATCATTAAAAATGTGCCAAAGCAGCAGAGCGAGCTCCGGGAGGAGGAGGTGACAGGTCTGCTCTCACTTCTGCAACCACCGTGGGATCCCAGTGGCGGGTGCGGGCGGAGGGGACGGTGAAGCCGCCGCGTGCGGGCTTACCTACCGCGGGCAGGGAGAGCTGCATTCGGCCCTCCCAGGCCCCACGCAGGTCAGGGCTAACCCTCGCCCATGGCTTCTCACAGAGGCCTAGTTCAGAGTCTAATGGTTACCGTGGAGGGACAAGTCCCTGACGTCCCCCCAAACAGGGGTCTTGCTGGTGGACGTCCATCGTGGGACATCGATCATGGGATGTCCATCATGGGATGTCCATTGTGGGACATCCATTGTGGGATGTCCATCGTGGGATGTCCATTGTGGGATGTCCAATCGTGGGACGTCCAACGTATGACGTCCATCGTGGGACATCCATTGTGGGATGTCCATTGTGGGATGTCCATCGGGTGACGTCCGTCGTGGGACATCCATCGTGGGATGTCCATCATGGGATGTCCATTGTGTGTGCAGTTGCCCGCGGGTGCTGCCGTTGGTCTCATCTTTTTCTGCCCCCGCGCTGTGTTTTGGGATGTGCCATCAGCCTTTTGCGGGTGGAGGATGATGATGCTCATGCCCTGGGCTGGCAATGGACTTAAATGCAGGGCTGTGGCTGCCGGAGCGAGGGGTGTTAATACAGGGTTACAGCTGCCCTGCTATTTTTTAAAGCTTGCCAATATTTGTCACAACCAACAGAGGTAATTGCAAACGCGAGGAGAAAAATAAGCACTTGGCATCCACCAGCAGTGAGTTTCCCCTCTACCGCCAGCAGCACGGAGAGCCCAGCAGCCTTGGGCCAGGTCCGAAATAGGTGTAAAAACTCCCATCCGCCATCCTTTTTAAGGATGGAGCAGCTGGCCCCTGCAGCGCTGGGGAAGGAGAGGCTGCCACGCGCCGAGCTGGGCGCTGGGAGAGGAGCTCGGCCGGAGGGCCCCTTTGCCAGGACCCTGCCTGGGCTGTGGGAAGGGGGAACCGGACCCTGGGCAGGGAGAAGCTTCCTCGGGAAGCTGCTCCCCGGTGTGCCCCAGAGCTGCCACCTTATCGCAGGCGTGTTGCTGAGCACAGCGCAGCCAGAAGCATCTCCTGATTTCTGCTCCCTTGGCATTTAGGAACCTGAGACAAGACCTTGGGCCCCTGATTTTGGGAGGCGTGGAGGATGCAGAGTGCTAAGCGTTTAGAAATGTGGGAGCTCCCTTACTCCAGTTTGCCCCTCTTAGTGACGGCTGTAGCCCCCGTTTCATGGGGAGGGCTGATAGCTGCTCTAGCTGAAGTGTTTTCAATACTTTACATGAAGGAGAAAATCCGAGACACTTGCACCGTCCGGCAGCAGGAAAGTGGTACCTGCATCAGAGATGCCTCTTACCAAAGGGCTCTTTGGAAGGGCAGGGGATGTTTTAGCACTGAGCTCATGTTTAGGTGTTTAGCTCACATTTCCAGGTTGTCCTTCAGCTCTCAACAGGAGCTTGCTGGCTGCATGGTGACAGCGGCCACCACCAGCCTGCCCTCGGAGGGCAGCAGGACCAGTGGGAGACAGGGTGGCCAGGACAGCAGCGGTAGAGAA
The DNA here is from genome assembly GCA_026212715.1 of Elanus axillaris. Classification (NCBI taxonomy): domain Eukaryota; kingdom Metazoa; phylum Chordata; class Aves; order Accipitriformes; family Accipitridae; genus Elanus; species Elanus axillaris. Next base: position 28,807,298 of record JANZLQ010000025.1, read on the forward strand.
ATATCATGCCTCGCCGAGCAGCCAAACGGCAAAGGCAAAAAAAGCTCAGTCTTAAAAATTAGCAACACCTGAGCGGCCCTTCTGCTGTCTTCCACATCATAGCCAGAGACATTTTCCCATTGCACCGGCCCTACCTCGGGGCAGATGCCTCCACCAGCCATGCTGCCTTCTCTGCACTCTGCCCCTCCCCGGCTGCACCGGGGGGGGCTCAGTGGCTTTAGAAATTGAGGGGGCTGGAGCCCCGAAAGCCCTGCCAGGTTCCCCCCACACACAAGTGCCCATGGAGCTCTGCCTTCATTAGCAAGACATGGGTTTCTAGTCCTCTGGCTCCCAGAGAAAAACCTTGCAAAGGTAAAATGAGTAGCCTGGAGGCTCAGGAGCTGGAGATGAAATAAGGAAAGTCTTCAAACTTTGATTTTTTTCCTTTTTTTTTTTTACTCACCATCTTTATGCCAGTTTTTGGCTTTCCACAGGCTGGGCTCCTGCCTCGAGGAGGACAACCATGCCAGCCCCCCCCAGGACAGCTGCTGGTGGCCTGGGAGGACTTTGCAGTCTTCTCCTGCAGCAAAGATGCTTTCCCACCGGAGTGGGCGAGCCAGGCACCCATCCCACCCTCCCTGCGTGTGGCGGGGGTCCCGGGCAGGCTGTCGCCCCCCCGCTCTCCATCTGGCTCACACCGGGGGATGCATCCCCATCTGCATGGCTGCCCGAAGCCACGGCTCCTGTCCAGGACATCTCTTGGTGAGCCGATCCCTCTCCTCTCGCCTCTTCCCCGGGGCGGCCGTGCCGCATGGCTCCATGCGAATGCAGCGGGAGGACAGATCTGAGGAGACAGGAGGAAAACGAACTCTCTTAAACGTGATGGAGACGACTGCCTGGTTCTGTCAGCCATCGCCCCCACACCCAGCTCGTCTCCTGCTGTTTTTCTCTCTCTCTGGGTATAAGATGTCACAAGGATTACGGCCAAATCTCCCCTGGGTGCTGCAGCTCTCCCCCTGCTCATCTCCTGAGGTCACCTTGGAGACTAGCTCTGTCCCTTCCAAACCGGGTGTCAGCTGCGAAGGCGACCGCAGTGGGAATCGCACCCTCGGAATGCTGGGCGCGGGCAGACGTGCAGCTCTGCTGTCACCCTTCGTGAGCAAACCCTTTAAAATGTCCTGGCCCGGCACCAGCCAGCATCACCCCAGAAAAGGGATGCACGGCTGCACCAGGGCGGTTTGGCACCTCTGCAGTGGGGCTGCCTCGCCACCAGGCTTTTAATGAGGAGTTAATTGCAGGTGACACTGCCCGAGCAGAGGAGATCTCTCCTGGGTCTCCAGGTCCATGAGAGCACTTTTGGCCAGGATGGAGAGCAAGAGGAGGGAGCGTTGGTGCTGCCGGTAAACGTGCTCCAAGACAGGGAGCAAGGGCTGCAGCATCTTTATTCCCTCTTGACCCATTTAAAGCAAGCACTGGTGACTAAGGGAGCCGGCAGGAGGATAAAAATACCTCCCACATGTTCCTTAGGAGGCCAAGGACAGAAGTAGGGGTGCTACCTCCTCTCCAGTGAGCGGTTGGGGTCACCCAGTGTTTTGCAGTCCAAAGGTGGAGTCCCCCAGCGCCTCTCACAGCAAGCATGACCACCTCAGGGGCTCAGCGTCTCCTGCCATGCACGATCCCAAGAGCTGGCTCCCTTATGCCCTCCCTTTCCTTCCCTGAGGATGGAGCAATGGGAAAATCCCCCCCAAAAGCGGTGGCTCTCCCTTTCCGCCAAAATAAAGCAGAAAAGCATCACACAAGGACATGTTCCCCGCAGACCCTGGCTGTGCGGGTCACTGTTCTGCTGCCAAAATTCCTGTCACCACACTGCTCACCCCCTTGGGGCTGCATCCCGGCGTGGGCTCCGGTGGCCAGAGCGACGGATCCTGGGGCCCCGCTCACCTCCCTGGTCCGAGCTTCTCCAGGTGCCGCGCTGCCGTCTCAGGGGAAAACACACCTGAATTCCCTGTGCCTCTGGGCAGAGCTATTCTTAGCCCACCAGCACCTTCCAGCAAGACACCCTGTGCGGTGCACGGTGACATGATCCACTCGGGGAGACAAGCTGGGCTGGCCCAGGTGCATGGGTGCAGGATGAGACCCGGTGGTCTGGGACTCATCCTCTCCATTCCCCCAGCTCCCACTGCCAGCAGAGAGAGGGTGGGCGAGCTGGCTGCCAGCATGGGAGGTGATGGCAGTGGGATTTGCCACGGAGTGATGAGCACAGCTCCCGTGCCTTGGCCGAGAGCTGCCGTGGAAAGGGTGGTTGCTGGCTCTTGCAGCAGGCTGGCTCGACACGTCTTGGGAAGCTTGCTGCTGGATTGCTCCGCAACCCTGGATTGACCGCTGGGTTGGGTACAGGGACCAAGGGGGTCTTCCCAATGCTGGGCTGCTGAGACCAGCCTGGACAAATAAGACCCTTTCAAAAACCATAGTTATGAGAAGGGCACGGCACCCACTGCTCCCAGACGGGAGCCTGCTACCTCCCTGCCCATCCTCACCCCACCATGCCCTGGGCTGGCGGTAGGTCAAGGTCCTTGTTGGAAGAAGGGTCTGGTGCTGCCTTCTTGGACCTTCCATGTTGGCTTTCGCACTTGGAGTGGGCTCAGCACACCAATGCTTTGTAAGCCAGATGCTGGAGACCAGCAACCGCACCTGGTAGTATATTTGCTCTTCTTCAGGTCGTGCAGCTGCCTGCTGCTTCGTTAAACCTCGGAAAACATCTTTTGCAGGCAGCCACAATGCTGAATGGACCGAGATTCTTAGCAAACCAAAAGGTCTTAAACCAAGCAAGCAGAGTGCAGCAGATACCCAGCCAGCTTGACCTCAACCAGCAGTTCAGGCAGGGAGGGACAACCGGCGCAGGAGGATGCTGTGGATTTTGGGCAGGTCTCCTTGCGTGGGGTAGCGCAGAGAGGTGCCATGGGGAGGGATCAGCCGCCTTCCCTCCCCGGTGGGCGCAGAGACCACTTGCCAGGCATGGGGATGAGGGCTGGCGTGGGGCCGGTCATGGTTGCTGAGAGCCCTGGGTTCAAGAAGAAGACATTCGGCCCTTGTGGGGTTTGTTAATAATTTGTCCATAAAAAGCTGGGGGCTCAGGGCGAAGGGGTGAGTTACAGCAAGGAGCCAGCAAGCTCAGGGTCTCCTTCTCTTCCCCCTCGGCACAGGCTCCCAGCCCGGGATGGAGAAGGTTTGTAAAGCAGAAAGCAAACAAGTCTCTTCTGCCTATGGCTTTCATGGACCGATGTATCTCCGAAATCTGGGCGAGCGTTAGCAGGAGGCTGAACGTCAAGGCAGAGGTTTACAGGCACTGGCAGGTTGCATAGCGTGCTGAGCGGGCACCACCAGGAACCCAAATGTCGCCATCCCTGAAGGACTTGCTCGCTTAATTTATCCACCCAGATGTGTAAGCAGACTGGGTAGGGCGATGCCTTGATAGTAGTGAGGGTGTAAGTTGGTCTCCTGGAGCATTAGAGTTATTGGGAGAAGCAGTATATGCTGAAATAGGCAGTGCTGCTTACTAAATCTGTAATTCCAGCTCTGGCTATATTTTTGTCTTTCTAATAATAAGTGCAAATATAGTAAGGATGAATCACAGGCTGCAGGCTTCAGGGTTTTTTTCCCTTCCTTTCTCTGTGAATCCATCATGTGGGAGAGAGGGGCTGGGAGAGGAAAGGAGCTCAGGCCCAGGGGAGATCCCGTCCCAGGCAAGTCTAAATCCATACCCTTGCACCTCTGCACGCTGCCAATCCCGGCCAGGAGCCAGCAGTCCCTCGCACTCCGATTGCCTCCAGCATTTCGTCCCACCAGCCTAACACTCCTGCCCAGGGACGTTTCCCTCCTGGGACACTCCTGGACCATTCCCAAACCAGTGGACCCGTCCCATCCTTGTCTGCATCCCGGGGCTTGTATATCCCCACCTCTGGATTTGCCTGCTGGGAATATTTGCTTTGTTGCAAGGACCTTTTGCAAATGTTAATGTTTTCCTTTCGCTGGAGAGCTCTTCGGCTGATCTGCCAGAACACATTTCACACGCTTCTCCTAAAATTATGCCCTTTGCTTTTCTTGGCGTTCAAGCTGAAGCGGAGCCCAGCGTGCCGGCGGCATGCGAGGAGAGAGATCCCTGGCTACGCCCGGCTCCGGGGTGGTGGAGCAATGGGTTAAGCGTTGCCCAAATGAGCATTCCTTGGCTGGTGGCTCCCAAGGGAGAGGATGGAAGAAGTGGGAGGGCTGGGAAGTGCAGAGCCAGGGAGCTGTGGGGTGACAGCCGGGGTCTGTGCTGGACATTTCAGGACATGGTTTCATGGGCATGGTTGACAGTTGGACTCGTCGATCCTACAGGTCTTTTCCAACCTAAACAATTCTATGGTGACTTTGCGGATGCCCTCGTTGGGGAGAGGAGGGTGGATCAGAGCATCCCTTGAAGCAAAACCGGTTTCAACGCTTCCCCTTCCGCGGCACACGTAAGCCTGTGTTCAAAGTACATCGCAATTCGGGCACGAGCATTTTAGCTCCAGATCGCTCTGGATTTGGGCTGAAAGCAAGGGCTGAGCTACCGATCAGCTGCTCTTAACCCCTCCCAGGCCAGTGGTTCCCCCCCAGTTTCTCTCTTCTGGAGCCCACCCATACTGGTCTGTACAGGCATAGGTATTAGGTACAGCCCTAAGCCATCTCCTGCATTCCCAGCACCATTCTCCAGCCCGGGAGCGTGGAGATGGGACGTGTCCCAGCAGGTCCCTGTGGCTGAGGGAGCAGAGAGGGCTGGCCGTGGTGCAGGAGGCGACGGGCAGGGGGGTCCCACAGCCCGTAATCCCCAGGGACAAGGGGGTCTCTCCTGAGCATGGGGTCAGCACCCAGCTGGCTGCGGCAGACACCCACCCTCACGGGGAGGTGGTGCTCAGGGGGTCCTTTTGCTGCTCTCCCCCCCCCCCACCACCACCACGGCCATTCGGCATCGGAGCTGGGATGGGGCTCGGGTGGGCAGGGGAGTGCTGGGGACAGGTCAGCACTGCTCCCAAGGAACTGTGTTCCCAAGGAACACACCCTGCTGCTGCTCTCCAAGTCCCTGGAAAGGGTCTCCACAGCCCCCTGGCACAACGTGCCCGTGCACGTTGGCGTCCCCCCGCAGACCCTGCATCCCTCCAGTCCCCTCCATCCCCCACATCCCTCTGCATCCTTCTGCATCCCCTGAATCCCCTGCACCCTTCCACCCCCCCATCCCACCAGTCTCTCTAACCTCCCACATCCCCACATTGCTGCATTCCCCCAGCCCAGAGATGTCTGTGGGTTAGGAGGAGCTTACGATTACCCCCAGCCACCCTAAACTGTAAATGAGGACATTCAGGGTTTACCCCCCACCAGCATATCCCCAAATATCCCTGTTGGGGAATGCCACGGGAGGATCCTGATTCATCCCTGCCCCTGGCCCTCCCCGGCTGATGCCAGCACTAAGCAGCTCGTTATGACTGTCGTCTCTGTGGTTAGAGCTGATTAAATACATCTTAAATGACTCATTGGGGAATTTTGATTATTTTTTTTAATAACTCACAGCGTCACTACAGGGCCCAAAGTTTGCTTCACTGAGTTTGTTTCCCCGTTTCCTTGTGGAGATAAATAATTGAGGAGCTGAATAGCAAACCAGAAACCCAGAGAGACCATTACCGGGAATATGCTGGGAAATGTGTCACCCCAGCAGCATTTATAGATTTCATTTTTATATTAGTGGGGGGGAGGGGGGGGAGAGACAAGAGGGAATTGCTCCAGCCCTTTCTGAACCCCCTCCCCTGCAATAGGATTGCCCAGCATCAAAACTGTGTTCCCTCTCCTTTGGAATGGGAAGTTTTTTCAGCATCTCCCACTGCAAATAAGCCAGGAGCACCCTCAGGGGAGGGCGACGATGGCCATGAGGGGCCAGCGAGGCTCACTGGCCACAGCCATCCCTCCTGTGCCCATCCTTTGTCCCTGCTCTGCTCTGGGGAAGGGGACTGGGCCGCCCGCACAAGGGCTACGGTCCATGGTGGACATCCCTGGGGATGCTCACAGAGAAAGCAAACCTCTCAGCTAGGGAAAACAGCATTAAAAAAAATAATAATAAATTATTCAAATATTTGAATTTACCCAATACCCAAATTTACCAGTGCTGCATTTAAAGCACCTGCTTTAAAATTTCCCTAACTTCATGAAGGAATTAACAGCCTTGTAAATTCTTACCAAAAATATTACTAATATCAAAGAATAAGAGTTGCAGGTTTTTTTGGAGGAAAAAAGGGTGCTCTTTTGCAAGTCACCCCCACCATAAACTCCTATTTCAGCTGCCATCCTGAGCTTGGTCTCGGCCACAGCTTTTGGCTGCAGGTGCCTTCATCCCGGAGTTTCGCCGCTCCGCGAAATGCTGCCGCTTCTCACATCAGGAAGCGGCATCTGGGCAGCGGCACCCAGTCAGACTGCAACTCCCGTAGGGAACGAAACGAGAAAGACATCTGCATCATTGAAACCTCTCAGGACGGGGAGGGGAAGGATGGGGGAATCTCCTGAAAAATCCCACCTGCTCTTCCCTGCCCGCAGCCCTCCTCTCCCAACATGCCTCCCATGGCTGTCACCCAAACCCTGGCTCTCGCCCATCGATCCGGGCTCAGAATAGCTCCCGCCGGCAGCCGGCTGACACCGGAGCTGCTGGATGAAGGACGTGGGGCTCGATCCCATGGCACCCCGCTGCCGGTGACCCCCCGTCCCCCTGCACCCCTCTGGCTGCATCCCAGGCTCCCAGCACAGCCCCACGCTCGGGAAAAGGGGGGGAAAAAAGGGGGAAAATAACATAAAGCAGTTGGAAGGGACAAGGATACAAGGGGAGGCTGCACCATGTGCTCCAGCTCCGACACTGGCCACGTCACCGCCTGGCTGATCCCTTTTTTTGGGGTGGGGAGGTGGTGTCCAAAAGTGGACCCTGACCTTTGGGGGTCTTCCACATCCCACGTCCACTTCCACAGCCCTTTGGGAGCGGCGCGGTGGGGCAGCCCACCTCCCGGCGGGAGAGCCCCGCATCCCTCGGAGGTGTCCCCGGTGGGGTGTGGGGGGGGGGTTGGCCCCTGTCATGGCGTTGCCTTGAGGGGAGCGCAGAGGCTCTCCCCCCGCAATCTGCCTGTCGCTGCCGATCACTTCAGGTGTCAGAGAAGGTTTGTGTCACTTGGTGGGGCTCCCCCCTCCTTGCTAGCTGGGATTGGGGTGAAGAGCGGGTTTAAAACGACCTCACTGGCTGTGGGGAGGTGGGGGGGGGAGAATTCACCCTCCCGAAGCCCAAGGGATGTGCAAGGTTTGCCCTACGCCTGCCTTGGGGCCTCCTCTTGGAGCATCCCTGGAGCGGGACTGGGCTGACGCCATGGCACAGGGATGAGCATCCTCCTCCACGAGGCCGAGCATCCTCCGCTTCGGTCCCCGAGGTCGGGTTTTGGGTGCTCCCCTGCCAACCCCGGGGGGGGGGGGGGGGG
>JANZLQ010000025.1:28830334-28842787 GCA_026212715.1 Elanus axillaris
GGGGAAGGTCTCAATCACACTCAGCTTTCGGCGCAGAGCAGATGGCGAACATACCGACTATATAATTTATAGGACACCATCACTACATATTAGGCCCATGCAGTGGCTGAGCTCAGCCAAACCACAGCTCACACACACACCGAGGGGACTGGCGCAGGTGATGCTCCACGTGCAACCTGGGCAAGAGGGAAGAGCCAGGTTTGGGAGAAAACACAGGCTTCACGTTTCATCTCCTTCATAACACAGAGCAGAGGATGCGGTGCAGCAGCCCTTGCCCCGGAGGGGCTTTCTCTTCCCACAGGCCAGGCAAACACTTCCCAGCCCGCAAACTTGTGTTCAAACTAGGTCAGGATTATGCAACGTCTACGCGCAAGCAACTCCGTTCCCCTTCCCTTCACGCAGGAGCGGCTCACGCCGCAGCACGGTGGACGCCAGGGCAGCCCGAGGCCAGGCGTTGGGGTTTGTTCGCGCTTTTTCGGGGCCGCTGCGCTCGCGCAGCCTGGTGTGCCACTCGCTGCGGGTCACGAAGCCCAAGGGGGACCGGCAGCACCACTGCAGCTCTATTTCCACAGCACCGGGGGCTCTCTGCCTATTTCCACAGGCACCCACCACTCGGCACAGCCAAGCAGAGGTGCCAGGGAGGCGTTAAAGACCTGTAGGTGAGAAAAGGAGGGAGAAACATGGGGGATGGCCAAGTTCGGTTATAACAAAGGAGCAACAGGACAGCAAAGATCAAAAGAGAACACCAGGTAGTAAAAACACTCCCTGCAGAGGAAGGTAAGGCAGATCCAGCCCCATCTCTAAGGCAGTGGACGTTTCAGCCCTCTGCGTGGCCGAAGAGGAGCCCTGGAGACAAGTGTGCAAGACTGAGCTTTTACAGGTGCCCGGTGTGCAGGCACAGAGCGACACTGCGCTATCCCAGGGCTTCCCCAGCTCCAACGCCTTTGATTCTCTGCTGCTCGGAGTAACAGCACAAGGCACTGAGTCACCCCTGAGTCTCACAGGCGAATGAGGATTAATTAGTGGATGCTGGCAAATTGCTCCGAAGAGAGGTGCTTCACCGCAGCACAAGCCACAGGTCGTTATGTACCGAGCGACGTCAAATGCAGCCCTGGCTCCACATCTGTCATCTCTGGAAGAGCAAGAAGAGGAAACAGCAATGGGGGTACAAAAAAAAAAAAAAAAAAAAAAAAAAGAACGTTCACACTGGGGTGATGCCAACTCTGCCGCCGAACCTAGGAGAGCGGCCAGCACAGAGGCTCAGGAGAGCTTTGAGTGAACGGCCAAGGTGTTTCTCCAACCCCAGCACTGCGCTGCCGCAGCCAGCGGGGCAGGAGCAAGGCAGCCCGGCACCGTCACCGTCACCCCATCACCGTGGGGTGGGCACATGGTGGGACCGGAGAGCCTCCGTGGGAAGACAGGAAAGGAAAACGCTCCATGCTGCCAGAAAATGGGGGAAGCCTCCTTAGCTTGTGTAGTGCCTGCTGGGCTTTTGAGATCTTTCTGAGTGCTCACCAGCGTGCCTCTGCCTTGCTCCTGCACTGGGACCACGCTAGAAGAGTTCGGGTGCTTCGGCCGACCCTGGCGCAGCTGCTTGTAGGGCAGAGAGGGTGGCAGGACCCGCAGGCCGGAGCAGCCCCTGCACACACTGGGGCCAGGTTTCCCAAGGGGAGATGGCTTCTCTCTTTGTTTTTGTCCTCACCCCACCTCGGTGCTCCTTCCCCCGGGGCTCTCGCACCCAGCCCGCAGCTGCACCTGGGCCGGCGGCGGGGAAGCAGCCTGCGCGTATGTAAAACACGGGCTCTGGTTCACACACCACTGACTTCCCCCGGCAAAGGAGGCAGCGGGGTGGGGGGACGGGCACGGCGCCGTCCCTGGCTCCTCGCAGGACACCCCACCAACGGCGAGCTCGAGGGGGACGAGGGAGGTCAGCGTCACGGCACGTGGGTCGGCTCCTGCAGAAAGGAGCCTGTGGCAAGGGAAATGTGGCCCAGCGCGGGCCGGGAGCCTGGGCTACTCAGCTGCCAAGGAATCTGGGAAAGTCCCATCATTCCCACATCCCCTGCACCCAGCTTCTCCCGCACGCTGGGGTCTTCGCAGCCAAGATGGCCCTTCCTGTGCAGAGGCGACCCGAGGGGATGCCATCCCGTCTAGCATCGCCGCGCTGTATTAATATTTAACAGCGAGGAAGAGATCCAGAGACGCTGATTTCTCCCACCGGCCAATTCAAGGATAATTGAACCGTGCGGGGAATTTCAGCGTTTCAGAGGGTGGTTTTGTTCCAGTTCACAACAAACCAACTGTGCCGCAATGCCTTATGAGAAGGACGGCAGCCCCGTTTCAGGCAGGTAAGCAGCACAAAACACAGCCGATCGCAGCAGGCGCCTGGCAAGCAGGTCCCAGCAAACCCTCCTCCCCCAGAACTTGGGTAAAAATCAAACTGCTAATTAGGAAAAAATGGTTTCTTCCAAACATTTCCACCCAATTCCAGATTTGTGACCCCAAAGCAATGTCAGTTCACCCTCATCACACCCCTCCCAGCAGACACAGCTCCCGCTGTAGAGGCAGAGCAAGCGAGGCACAGTGAATTTTAAGACACGTGCCCAGGGTAATGCAAGAAATCAGCCAGAGAGGCGAAACAAGTCCAGCATTTCTGGCTCGCAGCTCTGGGCTGTGCCAGCTATTGCTTTCTCTTGCATATAAATCACTTTTCCCCACCAGTGAAGGACAGCTGGCCACTGAATGGAAAGTGGCAGTTGTTCAGCAGCTCACAGCAACATTGCACACCAGCTTAGGGTGGGACGCGGAGAACACTCAGCATGCAGAGGAGACTGCCAGGGGATCTGGGCCAGCTGAATGGAGACAGAGCAGCTGGAATCTGGCCAGAGCAAAGCCCTGTGCTCCTGCAAAATCAAGACAAGTCAAAAACCCCACAGGAGAAAGTGTCTCCCTTGCTTTTGCCTGCAGAGCAGGTACCTCTGCCGCAGCTCTGCAGGCCAGCTCCAGGCAGCAGAGCAGGAATCCCGTCTTGTCCACCACTGCTGCAGACAGTGGTCATGATGAGAGCTACCGAGCAGCTCTTGCAGCGTGACCACAGCTGCTGAGTGCCACCGCTGACCTAACCCAGCCAGCCCCTTCAAACTACAGCTCCTGACAAGCAGACTCTCGGTTTGAACCAGTCTCCAAAGTAAATATTAGAGGTGGCCTCGATTCTAAACCTCTACCACCAGTTTCAAGGTTTGGAGGGACAGATAAATCCCCAGGGCTGGATTTATCTCTGATCTTTGTTCCAGGACAGAGAGATCTTTTACTAGAGGCGTATCAGTACACAGACATTTTCTCCTGTTAGTACAGACCGAGTAGATCATGTCTTATCATGCTTAAAACTTGGTCTGATTTAACTGCTGGTGTGGCAAAGCCAGCAAAAGACCCCTTCCCTCGGAAAACCTGGACCAGCAGAGAGCTATAATCCCAACAAGTAATGCCAACCAAGCTGATTTGTGCTGAAATCTCTCACAGAGCACCTCTGAGCAGCTCGGCTAGGAGGCTGAGGACACAAAATCTTCAAGTGACGGGACTGAAGGCAAAACCCTGTGGGTCAACCTGCCATAGCAGAAGAGACCTTATTACAGCCTCATTCAGTTCCACCCAAAGAAAAGCACTGCATGACCAAAGCTTACACCAGTGCAACTGGTGCATGGTCTTCCATGCTAATTAAACCACTTTTACACTAATTTTGCTGACAAACAAAAAAGTGTCCACAGACTGAAACAGTCAAACCAACAATGCTCACGGGTACTTTTACCCCAGGGAGGGGGATTTCTCTTTGTAGATCTCCACAGGGATAGGGAACTGAGGCAACAGAGAGGAAGAGAAAGCAAGTAACTCCAAAATATTTGTTAGTTTAGATTTCAGCCAGCTTGGCAAGCTCTTTTGCTGTGTTTAAACACAACAGAACCTGAGTCACTAGCCCTAATTCAGCTTCAGGCCTCCCCCGCCTCTGATCCCAATCCAAGTACTACTTTCACAAGACTTCATCAAACATTAGCCCTGGCTGCTCCATCCAGATGAAAGATACCCTCATCTGCCTTGTCTTCTCTGGTAGGGGCTGTGTTATGGCCTGTCTGAACCAATAGCTGACAGTTCCTAGAGGTATTTACACAGCTGAAGCTGTAGCTTTAGATGTGTCCCAACTACTTTTGGTTGTAAAACGTGATGGACCTGAGACACAGTGTCATATTCTTAGATACGCTCTACTTCCCCTGCCAGTTCTAATAAAGGCTTTTTCCCAAGAGTAAAAAAAAATATTTGCCCCAAGGTGAAGCAAGATGCTGCTCTTAAGGAACGAGATTTTATTTTGTACCAGCTGGGACTTGGCCACCTGTAGGAAGTACAAACAGCATCTTTCTTCTTTGAAAGTAGTAGAAGGAAAGAAATACCGCGTCTGAAACACAGCAGTGGAAAAAAAAACCAAACAGTTTGAAGGTACAGGAATGGACAATAGCACGTGTCGGTTGCTACAAAGCATTCTGGGTGAACCAAAGAAAGTTTCATTTTCACCAGTTAAGAAAGCACAGTGAAATCACTCAAGGCTGAAGGGATTTTACCTAAATCCAATAGTTATTAGAAGCAACTGGAGAGCAACCTAGGAGACAGAAGAGCCTCCTTACCTTACAGCAGTTGTGGAGGACACAAAAGACTGGCTCACTTCATGCTGCAGCCCTTCCTTCCCTCCCCCAGACTGCACCTGCACGTCAAGAGCAAATCGAAACCAGTCTATTCTAAACCATGGTCTCATTTATTTTGAGGGACCCGAAGCGAGAGCAAGACTGAGACAGCATAACCAACAGAGAAACTTGTTTCTCAGCGTGATTGCCCCTCGCTGGTGGCAAAGTCCTGGCTAGTACCTTCAGGATCACAAAGCTAGCTGAAAAGTAGGGCATGCCCATTAAGCTTCCAATCCTTCTTACATGGCCACGAGCTCGCACATGTCTTTCTCCTTTGGGTTTTAGCCAGAGTCCAGCCTTTTTGGGCACTGTGACACAGCTGAATGGTTTAGCTCCTTTTGTTCCAGCTGACAAACAACCTAGCCCTCCCCCACAAGCAACAGTACAACTGGAGCTAGGATTTGTGCGTCCTCTGAGCAAGGATACAGGCTTTGTGCCTTGCTGAGCTCTTTGCAAGGACTGCCAACACTCACAGCTGATTAAGCCTGCAGTGCCGCTTTCTGCTTTTTCCTGCTCACAGACAGATGTCAGAAACAAGCTAAGCGAAACAGCGCACACAGCTAGAGCCCTGCACCTAGGAACATTAAAGCAGACTATTAGGGATTAAATAAATTAAACCAGAGGGGAGCTTAACACATTCTCTCTAAGGCTTCACTTCTACCTGGCATGCAATTCTGGGTAAGAAACATCGGAGCATTTCAAGAAACCCTGTATTTTGGAGGTGGCACAACACAGTATACAGGAAGGATTGTATTCAGAAAGCTTTTGCCACCACCACGTGGCTGAAAGCTTGACTGCAGCCCATCACCTAACAAGTGCAAACTGCTAGCGAGGACCAGCCTCACTGGCAGGGCCAACTGGGGCAAGCGTTCGTAGGTTTTAGAGCCCATGCCACACACCTAAACAAAGAGCATGCAACTAATTATTAAATAGTAAACACTTTATTAATTTAGAACTCCAAAGCACACTACTGACTTGCAGTAAGAATAAGGCATGCATTACTCCTGATAAGAACCTGTTAGTTAAGGGATTATACACAGCATACGCCCAAACTGCAAGAGACAACATGTGTTTTCTGTATATTGCTATAGTCCAGTCTGCTGTGTTTCATCTCTGGTCAGCTCCGGAGGCTGGGTTGCTAGGATTATCCTGGCCTTGATAGATGGAGCCTTTTTCTTTAAAGATCTAAAAGAAAGCTAAAGTGATAGATCATCTTTTTTAGTCCCTTCCTCCCCAGTTAGGTATCAGGCATGGAAATAACTAAGCCCATCACTGGGCAGATGCTCACACAGCTGGATCATTAACTACCAAGTGCAGTCTTTCTTCCCCATTATTCTCTTGGTAGAGAGACAAAACCTGGCAGTGAGGTTTCACATCAGTCCAAGGTGCTGTATCCTGCTGCCTCTCCTCTAGTATTCTAGGGATGCCGAAACGAAGATACTCAACTGTGACATGCCGCACTTGGTATAGTGGCCCATTTTTCCAGTATTCTCTCAGTAAAACACATTGCTCCTGGCCACTGGCAAAGTGGGTAAAACTCAAACTTGATCATGAAATGGGATTCAGATGTAATAATGGACAGGAAACCCCAATTCAAACTGCCCTCCCCCCAGCACCTATGTTATCCACTGAACGTGAATCAAGCTTTTCCTGAGAGACTAGCAACTAGGAACAGCTCTGGATGAGTGGTCATGACAAGTCAGGCAAAAAAGCTTCCCAATGTGATTCCAACTGCAGCAGCCTGAATGCCTGAAGTAAAAAAAAAAACAACAACCCAAAACGATGAATGTGGCCGAATTCTCACAATGAGAAGCTAGTCGTCAGCACAGTTTCTCATCAGCGAGCTAAAGGACAAGGCAGAAACTCCTGGTACATGACCAGCGCAGATCTCCAACATCCGGAGAAGTCGCTGAGCAGTAGCAACTTGTGACCCTTCCACCTGGAAACAAAATGGAGAAATTACTTAACCAATAGAAAAGAAGAAAAGCAGTACTAAGCTGTGATAAAAGAATGAACCAGAGCAGGCATTAAGTATGGTTCAGAGCAGCTAGCTACAGAAAATCCTGAAGAGGCCCATTTACTCGCCTAACGTTAGGGAAGGTACAGTATTGTCAGCTGAAAACCCTGAAGGGCTTGCCAAAGGCACAGATATTACCTGCTGGTAGGGAAGCAGTCTCTGAGGGTGGAATGATGAGTACACAGAAAAGTGAAGTGTGCTACCACTGAATGCCAAACTCTTCCTCCAGCTTTTCGGACCAAGCAGGTAATTGGAGAGAGCAGCATATCAGATGGCAAAACAGTCTGTGAAGCAACAAAGCCCAGCTAGCAGGGAGCATTACATGGGCAAGAGAGTCACACAGCAAAGAAAAGCTATGGGGCTCCCAGGAAAAGAAGATGCCTCAATGAACAAGTGTACCAAGGCCTTGCATATCAGAGAAGTCTTTGTTAATTTAAACTTGGCTTCCTGAGCCTTTGAAGGTGCACGGGGAAGGAGCAGGTAATCTAGAAGACTCATTTCAAGAAGTGTCAGACTCCTGTACCTCTACTTATCTTGTAGAAAGAGTCTGATCTGTCACATTTATGCAAGACAGTAGTGTATATACCTATATTTATTGCTAATGTAATGACATTCCTAAGGATTAGAGAGCAATGGCATTCACAAATCCCTTCAGACACCAAATAAGCACCTTACCTCCAGCTCACAGAATAGCACAGGACTGCAGTAGACTTTTCCCAGATTCCGGATGGCATTCATCTCCACGCTGCAGTAATTCACCCTGCCAACTACAGAAAAAGTTTTCCCGCATTACAAGCCCCATAAATCAACATTCAGTGAAGAACAGTACCAGCAGATTCCACATCTGCAAATGATCCAGAGCTAATTTTGAGAACACCATAGTAGGTAAGGCAACAGCGAGCAGTGCAAACAGAATGGTACAAGATTCACAATAGAATTAGCACAGAAGCCTTTCATAGTACCGACAGCAGGAATAGTATTGCCACATTACTGAGTACTGTAACACTAACATTTTGGATAAGGAATCAGTACACTATCAGCATGGGCAGAATCTTCCACTCACTAACCAGAAGCCCTCCTGGCTCATGTGGTATCACTCTGGGGGTGGTCATGTCTCTGAGGAATTTGCTCCGTCACGAGAGCCATAGCACAAGACAATGCTAAGATTCCTTCTCACCCCAGAATTAGGCCTCCTGACCCCCAGATTTCAGGGACAGAGCACCATTGTTCCAACACCGAGCAGTATGGTCTGGCCCCTCCAGTTCCTCAGAGCTGAAAAAGGGAGGGTATGCAGGAAAGCACCCTCCCTGCTCGAGGCAGGGAGAGAGAAGAGAGAGAGAGAAAGAGATTAGAGGCACAACAGGGCCAGACAGTACACAGCAGGGATACCAGTCTTGTATTAAAACTATACTTAATAGTTTAGTAGCTCACCCATTTAGATTCATTTTATTACCACAGTATCATATGCTCCTCACTCCTCATTAAGATCATCATTAAGACATCTGCAAGAGCAGATAGAACAGACTTCTGCAGTGCCAAAAAAAAATATATATATCGCTAACACAAATCATATTCAGGGATTAGGGACAGAGAAGAGAGGTCTGACTGGCAAAAACAAAAAGGAGAGAGCAAGCAAACATGAGATAAGAGAACCATGTTTTGTCTAAGAAAACAATTTTTAAAGGCAGATGAGCTCTGATATAATTTAAACAAAGCTTTCGACAAAGCCACTGGTTTCCTTTGTTTTGTTTCAAGTTAAGTCACTACCCTGTTTTAAGGAAGGCAATAGTGAGTTGTGCTGCTCAGAGACAAGGAAAAGAGTAGATGCCATACATACCCCCAGTGACAAGAAAGCATACTTTCCCCAGGAAGAAACTGTCATCCACATACGCTAGGGAAGCTTCAACGTTCTTAAAGCTGTCAGAAAAGCACAGAAAATCCAGTTGGACAGGGAGGTAAACCCAGTGCAGCATAAGGACAAAGGGAATAACTGTCAGAAGCACAACTAAAAACCAATGATGTTAACATCTGCTGATCTGTGAGCTGGCAGAGTTATGCTCTGTGCTAAAAACATGGCATCAGAGACCTCTGTAATACCCACAGCTGTTTAATAATCCACAACATACTCAAGTTAGACTTATTTTGAACGGTGTCCTCCATGATTTGCAGACACTAAGCACCCAAAATCATTAATATCCAATGAGACTTCAGCACTGCTTAGGCTCTTTCAGAACAGCTAGTCCACACAGATCTGCAGCACCATCTGTGCAGCAAGTATGCAGATGGGCCTGTCATTTTTGGTAAATGAGAACCCAGGATCACCAGTCACAAGTTAAGCAAGTCAGTAAAAATGCTGACTTTCGTGTCTTAGCAAGTCTTTACTTATGGTCTGGGGACACAAATATCATTTCTACAAAGATGAGCACAAGTTGAGAGAAAAGGGATCAATCCCTGCAGAAGTTTCTCTTTTGCCTAGAGACATCCATAGCGCTGATCCCACTTGACCAGCAGTATCAGTGAACTGGGGACACAGATGCAGCAACTGGCTGGTTATCAGGTAGCACTACACAGCACGCATCAACCGTCTGCATATTACAGAACTTAACAGCACCACCATCATTTCTGTCTAATTTTACAGACAGCATCTTTCCAAAGCCCAGTTTGTATCATCCCGTATCTGGATCCAAGAATAAATTCTGCCTCCTCTGCTATGGCAGCTTAGTGCACAACAGGCATGTTATTGGACAGAGCAGTTCAGCCCTAATCCATTGCTGGAGGCCAGAAAACCACTGTATATATTACTGACCTGTTCCACCACAGCAAGTCTCGGCTTCAAAATCTACGATTCAGCAATTCTGACACAGTAAAAATGTAGATTTAGCCATCAATCCAAGAAAGAATATCAGTTTCCCCTCTCATGTGTTCACCCTCCATTTACCTGTATTTGCTCTTGATGTCAATCATAAACACAATCAGGTCTATTCTGGGCCGAAGGTGATCCCTCTGTGGAGGTAAGGGGAGGGATGTAGCAAGGTGACTGAAAGATAATAAGTTTGCCAGTTTAACCAAAGAGCTTGGCAAGGCAGTATCCACTTAACCATAACCTCATAACCATTGCAGTTCCCATGTAGCAAGTTACCAGGAAGCCCACTAATTACTAAACACATAGGCACTGAAGAGACTTTGTGATTCTTAAAGTGGTACTCTCAAATCTTAGGCCTACTCATAGTTGCTGACAGCCACAATGATACTCACTAGAGAAGGCTGTTTATAATGGAAAGCTTATTAGAGCTTAAGACTCACAGAAACATTTTCTCTGCACAGATCTGTATGGCAGTCATTTTATTTAATTGTTAAGAAGAGTCCTTTCTAACAAAGTGAACCCCAATGCTTTACTGGTATATTTTGCTGCCAAGTTTCAGGTAAAACGTGTCTGTGCTTTCCTGTCACATTCCAAAGATACTGCTCACACAGGAGAGGCTACCTTCTCACGTGTCCATGTAACAGAAAGGTGTGTCGTATTTGCAAAACCTTAAACCAGAAATTTATTCCTAGTATAGCTTTACAGATAAAGTTATAACTCAGAAGGAGCTTTTATTATACCATTACCCCCCTTTTTATCCCTTTCACTGTGTCAGGAGTTACTAGGTTAGTTTAGGTGTGGAGAGAAGCAGCCTAGCATGGAGTGGTGGTGCAGAGAGTTCCTTCTCCACAATACCACCACTGCTGATACAGCTGTTGGCAGAAAAATTACAGGGTGGGGATTTTTTGTGTTTCTTCCCACTACAAAAAACAGGTGTCAGTAGTGCACATCTGGGCCTTCCACAGGGAAGAATATTATCGGCACCGTATTTTTGGAAGATCACCCAAAAGATAGATTGGGCAAACAAAAATCCCAGAATTTCAGTCTCTCTTGCAATCTGCTTCCTCTCTGGAAGCCAAGAGAGAAACACTGATTTTGGTCTCCTTGGGGAATATTACTTCTAGTGATTAAATCTTAAGGGCTTAACAGTTTTCCCCAGTAGGCACAGACCACAGTACACATTCCCTTCTATTAATCATATGCAGTTTGTAGTTTTATCTGCTAGTCTCCAAATAGAGGTGGTTTGTTGCCTATTGATGTAACAAAAACATTCTGAAGCCAACACAAGATAGGAGCAAAGTGTGCTTGAAAGACACATTGCAACACAAACAAGTTTATAAACTTAAGGTGAAATTTAGGGAGAAGCTGTGGTGAAAGGGTAGTATCAGATCTCATTGTCTATGGGGAAAAAAACCCAAACAACCAACCCCCCAGAAGCCTCCACGATTTGGAATTCTACTATATTTAAGCCAGCATCACTATATGATGTCAGCAGCCTCCAGATATGCACTGCAGAAGCCTTTTTTTTTTCCTAGTGGTAAGAGACACAGCCCTGCAATTCTCCCAACAGCTGTATCTGGCAGGTAGACTTGCCAGACAAGATACCATATTTGTTTGTAATGTATATTATCCCAAAGCAACACAGTGGGGAAAAAACTGTCACAGACTTCTGCTTCCTCACAGACTTCCGCTCCCCTAGTGATACTAGTGCAGGGACTTATCTTGCCCTGTAGTATGAGCATAAGTTTCCATGCCTTTGTGTAGTTACCCAGCTGCAGTACCAGCAGCCATCTAGCCACAGCACTCCACAGCTCAGCAGAGGCTGCAGGATTTGCATAGAAAATTGGGTAATTAACTTACTATTTTTTAGCACAAACATCCAAGATGCCATGATCTGAGTAGTACAGTTGCTCTAACTGGCTAGTAGAGCATTAGCTCAAGTTTGCCTTTACTGCATAGCCTTGGCTTACAGCAGCAGAGTAACACAAACACCTTCTGAAGAGCTGACTAAACTCATTTAGTCTTGGGAAGAGAGCTGTCAAGGACATTATAGCATAAAAAGTTAGTTAATCAAGCTTTTAAGACAGGACTTGTCATGCAGCTAAAGTTAAAATTCCAAATGCGTCTTAATAGCTTGAGGAGGAAAAGCATGTGCATGCATACAAACCAGAAAATGGCTGTGAAGAGCACCAAAAGTAATGGACAACTTTCAGAAAAACTTGTTTGCTTGCAAGTAGTTGCAAGCATTGTACTTGTCCCATTTTGTCCCGGGGTGTTTAATTCCTGTCTACGCCAGTCTCACAGGAGACAAAAAATTACCTGTGCTCCTCTCATACCCTTCCAATTTAGTAGTCAAACATCAGTGCAACATCCAAAGGGCACTGCACCCCTGCCGTGCAGCGGTGCCCTCCGGAGCCCCCGAAATCAAGCTCGTCCTCTGAAGCCCGCACCCTCCAGCTCCCGCCGCCGCCGCTTGCCGAGAAGCTGCACTTATAGGCAGTTTCCGTGCGGGCCCGTCCGCAGCAGAAACTTCCCGTGAACTTCCCGCATCACGGCCGCTGCCTCGGCTCCGTCCCGCGGCCAGGGCGGCAGAGGGGCCCCGCGCCTCCCGCTGCCCCCCACTCACATGCTGATCTTGAAGTTCTTCTTCTCCCGCAGGATCGCCTCCGCCAGCTGCTGCTGCAGCCCGCCGTCCGGGCCCACCAGCTGCGGGGACACGGGGGAAAACGGCGGTCAGGGGGACCCAGCGGGGGCAGCGCCGCCCCTCGCCCCCCGCCGACCGGCCGGGGGGCGGGGCCAGCCCCGGCGCCCACCTTTGCCCACGGCAGCCGGGCGGCCTATCCCCG
>JANZLQ010000025.1:28857462-28871618 GCA_026212715.1 Elanus axillaris
CGCCTGCCCCCCGCCCTCGCACCTCTGCTTCCATCCCACCGCCGCCCGCCATGGAGGAGGACATCGCCCCTCACCGCAGCCGCCTGCCCGCCCCAGGCGGCCCCACAGGCCCCAGCCGCATCCCGGGCCCCCCGCCGCGGCACGACATCCCCCTCGGCACCCCCGCCGCACCCACGAAGCGGAGCTGCCTCTCCGTCACCCTGCGCCGGGCTGGCGGGGGCCGAGGGGGGCCAACCTGGGAGCGGCTGCGGGGTCCGGCTCCCGTCACCCCCGTCCCCCCTCGCCCCCGGTTGACGGTGGCTGAGGGGCCCCAGCGACGTGGTGCCCCTGGTGGGGCCGGGGTCTCTCCGCTGGTGAAGACGGGGGTGCCATGCACCCTGCCATGCTCCGGTGGGTCTCCGCTGCCGGGCTGGGCTGGGCAGGGGGGAGGGAGGCACCCAGGGGTCCCTCAGCAGCGCCGTGGGGCTCGGCGTGGGGCAGGGCCCATGGGAGCAGGGAGGTGAGGAGGGGGAGGACGGATGCTTCTTCCCCTGGGAGCGATTTCCCCTTCGCCCACTCTGGGATTGCAGGCGGGCGAAGGCAGGTGGGAGGTGAGTCCGTGCAGCGGTGGGACTGGCAGCCATCGGTGAAACGGGCAGCTGCGGGCAGCGTGTCAGGAGACGTCGCAGGTGCCGGGATGCCCGTCTGTCCGTCCGTCCGTCCGTCTGTCGGCAGCCAGCCTGTCGACCGCTCAGCCTAGCCTGGGTATCAGTGATTTCCAAACACCCCCGTAACCCACCGTGGGTGCACTTTCCTTTTTGCCCTGCGCAAAGAGGTGCCCAAACCCCTTTGCCAGGCGTCCCGCAACCCGGCCCCTGGGAAAAGGACACGTGGGGACATCCCCGAAAGGATTCTCCCATTGTCCCACCGAGTGGAGGGTCAGAGCCGTCCCAGCTGCTCGTGCTCCAGCACGGCATAGCGGAGGCACGGTGCCTGATGGGTCCCGGGGTTCGCAAGTGTAGGAGAAGGATGCACAGAGGGAGGAAGGGGCATCCCCCTCCAACGGCACCAGCAGCCTGGGGCACCCGCACGGCTCTCCAGGCGTGGGCACATCCACCAGACGCATCCAGGTGGGCACCGCCAGGCACATCCATCCGCCTGCCGGGATACGCAGGGATGTGACCTGTGTGCCCCAAAATGGCCCACAGGCAGCAACTCTCCCTGCTCCCCACATGCATACACATGTGCCCATGCACATGTGTGCACACGTGTGTACACACACACACACACACACACACACACAGAGATAAGGGACAGCACTCGCTCTGCCTCTGCACCGCAGGGTGACAGCCAGGAATCGCGGTGCCGGAGGAAAAAAAGGTTTCTCACGCCTCCGCAAGTGGAGCTGAAGGGCAGACTGCTTCTGATGAGCCAAACCATTTCCAATTTCCTCCCTCTGGGAAAGCAGAAGGAGGCCTTGCGATCTCCCGAGCCCCAATAAATACCCAGGGGGAAAGAGTGCCCTTTCTCAGCCCCACTTTGGAGCGAAGCTGCAAAGGGTTAAATATTCCCCTCCCTAAACACATAGATTCTGAAAACACTGGGGAATTGGGAGGGAAAGGGGCAAGAAAAGGCCTGTGCGACGTGGGTGTGCAAGGGGGGCCCTTTCGGGACATGGGGGACCCATCGGCGGCAGCCCCTCCATCCCGGTGGCTGTGCCCCCCCCCAGGCTGGCGGGGGCCTGGGATGGAGCCGGAGGAGGGTGCGTGGGGGGAGATTTTGCGGCGATGTTTAATATTCAGGTCACATGATGATGGCAGCAGGAGCAGCACCAGCATCCCCGCTCCGCTGAAATAGCCACTGGAGAAGGAGAAGGAGGGGAAGGAAAGGGGGGGGAGAAGAGGACACAGGGAAGAAAGAGAGAGGTAAAAGCGGAGCCTCGTAGCCCACTGTGCTGCGCCAGTGTCAGCCTAGAAAAGTGGGGGGAGACCCACCCCCTTGGGAGAGGATTCGGAGACAAAGGAAGCTTCATGTTCAAAGGTAGGATGCTCTGGGCTGGGCGATGCTGGAGGGATGCCGCTGGGGCTTGCTTTTTGTGCAGGCACAGTCCGCTGTGCCCCCCACGCTGCCCAGCTCTGGCCACGGGGGAGGAATAACCCCGAAGGGCAGCAGGGGCGATTCATCCTGGCTTTGTCTTCCCTCTTTCTGTTTTTTCTTTTGGTGGCAGCAGCCTGGCATGAAGGAGAAGGACCCTCTTTCTGTTTTTTCTTTTGGTGGCAGCAGCCTGGCATGAAGGAGAAGGAGCAGGGCTGGTTGTGGTGCTGATGGGGAGTAGCTGGCACCAGGGGCTGCTCTGGAAGAAAGATAATTCCAGCTGGTCCTCGGCTGGGGAAAGCCCCCAAGCAGTTGCTGCGGGGGCAGCGGGAATGTCCTGTGCTCCCTGGGCATCCGCGCAGGATCTGGCAGGCGGGCAGGGAGCCCCGGCACTGGCGGGCAGGGGGACGGGCAGCTGCAGAGGCATGGGCACCCTGATCCAGGGATGCTCAGCATCCTCTCGCCTCGTGGCACAGCCGTGCTGCCCAGGCGGTGAGCCGGGAATGGGGTAAGGGCTGCACGGCCGTGGCGTGGCACCGAGGGTACGGATGGGGCTGAGGCATCTAACCCTGCGGCAGCTGGGATGGGCTGGGGATGCTCCCAGCCCCTTCATCTCCAGCTCCTGCATCTCCGGAGAGGCTCTGGCACACGCTGCCCTAGATTTCACTGCGGCCCCGGCAGAGCCGGGCTCCTGCCCGAGCCCTCGGCAGAGCTCCGAGGGGAAGGAAGGTTGCTGCTGGGAAGGCTGCGGCAGCCCGAAGGGCTGGGATGAGTTTCCCTGCCTCACTCAGAATGCCTGGTGATCCTCAGGTGAGGCAAAAAATCTGGTGAGAAGAACGGCTCTGTTCTAAACCCTGAGGTCAGGCGGTGCCTCTGGCAGGGCTTGGCCTTTGCCTGGCACAGCTGGAAAAAATGCCCTGGGGTCATCATGGAAACTGATGGGTGAAAGGGATTTTTTCCAGTGGAGAGATGCTCAGCCCAGCACCTCTGCAGATCTGAAGCAAGGAGCAGATCCTAATGCCCGCAAGCCCCAGGGAGGCTGTGCTACTGAAGCAGCTGCTTGCTTTCCTTCCTAGGGACCTGGCAGCACCTGCCGAAAGCCCGCTCCTGCCAGCCACGCTGGGGCTCCAAACCTGTCCCTCCTCCCCGTTCCACATCCGCAGGGAGTGGGACCATGGGTGGAAGGGGCTGGGGTGAGACGTGTGCGTGGATCGGTGCCTCCAGACGGAGCTGGCCAGCCGGCCTTGTGCCACCCACACGGGAGGAGAGCCACAGCGAGGCCGTCCATGTGTTCCATGGGGGTGAAATAGCCTTTCCTTGCTGGAAGCTGGGTTGTGGTGAGCAGACTGTTTGCAGCCCTCCCTCCCTCCTGCCACTCAGACAAAGGACGGGAAGGCAGGGGGAGGGGATGCGACTGCATCTGGGTTATGGGGACAGAGTAGATGTTAGTCCCCACTACCTGAGCCCCCAAGGGATCTGCAGGACCACCTCTGTGCCCAGGCAGCTGCTGCAAACATCAGAGGCAGACCCGAAGGGTGTGCTGCCGTAGCGGTGCCTGCTGCTGGCGAGGTGTGCCAGCCTTCCAGGGAGAGGTTCTGGGGTGGATTGGTGGGTGTCGGAAGCAGGAGCTAGCTGAGACCTCTCCAGGTACCCACTGCCCTTCTGGCCCTGCCTGCCCCCAGCCCCAGATGCTGCACCTCTCCCTGTTCCAGAGCTGAGTGGAGCATCCAGAGACTATCCCCCAGCAGCCCAGCCCCGGCCACCTCCCACCGGGAACCGGGCAGCAGAGGTATCACCAGCAACCGCCCTCTTAAATCAACTTCGCTTAGCACAGAGAACAAAGCAGCAGGGAAAAGGGTGGCAGTGCAAACAGGTTAACCTTTGCTAACCCCCTATTCATTATCAGCTGTGCTGGCTGTAGCGCCCTGCCCCGTATTCATTACCGGGAACAGCTGGGGGGGCTACGGGATGTGCCTAGGATGCATAATGCTACCCCTCGACTAGTAGGTCAGAGCGCTGCAGCATTAGCATTACTGCACGTAAACCAGAGCCATTCCCAGGAGCCATTCCCAGGAGACCAGGTGGACGCGTTTCACGTTTCAAGGTGCCTCTCATAGCTCTGGCCCTGGTTTTGCACACCCTGACCTCCCTGGGAGGCTGTTCCTTGGCTGGCTCTCTTGGATTCCGAGGCGGAAAATCACGTGCAGAAAGCTGAGCCCTTGGGTACCTCTTTGCAAAATGGGGGCTTCCCTTCCTGAGGCTGTAGGGGAAGGCACCCCACGCGGAGAGGAAGGCAAGTCATCAAGAGCAGAAAGGGAGGTTATCTACCCCGAGACCTTGAACGTCCAAAATCAAAATGCCCAGGGCGATGTCACTGATATCAAGTCTAGGAAATATTTAAGGAGATTTCCAGACATCTTTTCTCCTGGTCTCAAGTGCTCAGGAGCCTGACTCTGAAATACCTGCTCCAGCCACTGCAAGCTCCTGGCTCCTGCAGTGAAGCCTGCAAAGGGGATGGCCACATATTGCGATGTCCACGGCAGAGTTAGCAACATCTGCCGGCTCTGACCAAAGCGTCCCTCGACAAAATTGAGGGATGACTTATGAACCTCTTAGTGAGCCTTGGGTTTGGCTGCCAGCAACTTCCTTCCTTCCTTCCTTCCTTCCTCCTCCCTGTGCAAGAACAAGGAACTGAAGGAATAAAGGACGGGGCAACAGATTCCCTAAGGACAAGCTACTGCCTGAGCAGCAAAGCGGTTGCAGCCCACACGGCCCAGGTCCCGCACCCATCCCACGCAGCTCATCGGCTGGACTTTCTTCCCACCTCGACCTGTTCCCTGTCCACCTCTGGGGCTTTATTTGCCCCCATTACTGCAGTTGTCAAGTGCCTCACTGGGGCCACAGCCCCCTGCCCCCTGCCCCTTTATCATTCCGTGTCTCCCTCTTTCTTCTTCCTCTCTTCAGGGTAGGTGGAACCCCGGCAGGGCTGTGCGGACGCTGCAACAGGATGAGGGGCACGGCGCAGCCTTGCGGCTATGGGACAGCTGGCATGGGGCAGCCCGGGAGAGGACAAGCGAAGGGCAGGGTGCAGGAGAGCTGGCTGCCTTGGTCCTCCGTGCTGTGCCACGGAGATGGGCTTTCCTGGCTGGCAGCAGCTTTGAGAAAGCTGGAAGAAGACAACAGGAGCCCCAGGGGATGCTTTGTCAGCAGCAAAGGCACAGAGTAGCTGTGACGGGTGTAAGGGCGGATTGCAGCTGAGAAGCGCTCAGCTCGGCTGGCTGCCTCTTCCAGCAGCTGCCCGGCAGCGTGAGGTAGTCCAGATTGCCAGCCTGGCTCAAGCCAATGGTCCGTCTTGCTCTCTGGTCCCCCCGGGGTGCTGCTCGATGCTTCAGGAGAGGATGATGATAGCTCAGAATGCCCTCGCTCAGTGGGGAAGAGCGGGAGCAGGGGGAGGGATGTCCTCTGGCAGACCTCTCCCCTGCGGGCAAGGTGGAATGGAGGTGGTATGAGAACCTTCAGAGGTTACTGACGGTGCTGTGCATGGGTGGCTGTGCACAGGTGGCTGTGCTACCATCCTCTCACACGAAGGGAAGATCCCTCTGCCAGTTTAACATAAAAGACTTCCCACGCGGCGTAAAAGTTGCTGGGTGGGGGGACCCTTCTCCGTGCCAAGGCTGGCCCTTCTGCAAGGTCTGGCCTCAGCGCACGACGGTGGGATATTAAAGCTTACATAAAATGTAAAATCTTCACTGTGTAGAGCAGCCCTTGTGCCTGCAGAGGAGCTTTGATGTGAGAATCTGAGGCAGGGTCACCAGCCAGCCAGGCAGCCTGTTGCAGCCTAACACTGTCCTTGAACAAAATCTCTCTGGCCTCTCCCCAAGCCTGGTCTCTGCCTGGCCTGGCTGAGCTGTCACGGGGACACTGGGCTGGTGCAGTCAGTGTCCCGAGCCCGGTAACCTCTGAGTCGTCTCCATCTCCGAGAGACGTGTGTCACCCACCAAGTGGCAGCCGCCTGCCTGGCCGCTCACGTCCTCCTCTGCAGCCAGCGGGTTCTGCTGAGAGGAGTGAAAAACTCTGCCAAAATGATGGAAAGGGGTAATTTAGTGTGAGATACTTGAACTGAAGTGGCATCCAAAACAAGTGGAGTGCTTACCAAGCAAGAACACGATGCCCCTGTCCTGGAAAAATAACCATCTAATGAGACAAAGCATGGGGAAGTCAAGTAATCAGAGTGGGAGAGGCTCTAGCTTGCAGCTGGTTTGTATATGAAAGGTATTGATTCCCATCCTTTTCATCTTCCTTTCTAGATTCATCCCTCACGCCCCCCCTTCCCCAGCAATTATAGCTTTTCTTCTGTGCCCTGTCCTCTCCCAACCTCCAGCTTCCTCCCAGCAGGTGGGAGCTGCTCAGTAATGAGACAAGAGGCAGAGACAAATGGACGGGCCTGCCCCAAGCACTGCTGCCATCACCCAAAAAAAGAGTCAGGGGGGCCAGAAAGCCCGCAAGGCCTTTCTTTTTGCCCATTTGTTTTACACAGAAGAGGTGAGGAGGGGGAGGTGAGGAGGGAAGCGTGCAGATGATTAGTTTATTGATCGTGATGATTAGTTTCTTGAGCATGACGAAACCCATCGATCTACAGGCAGGAGGCAAGGCAGAGGTTCTGACCATGCTTTGCACTTCCACCGCTGAGGAACTCCCCCTGCACAGCACGGCCAAGGGCCAAGCTTGCAAGTCCTCACAGCAAATCCCAAATGCTGTTTCAATGCTGGCACTTGACACATGATCATTTTTGCAATGTGTTCCATCGCAAATTTCCTGCTAAACTTGGAGGGGCAAAACACTGGTGATCCTGGTGAGAACTGGGAGACAAAACCAATGAGGCACACACAGAGCTTTCGGCCCCTGACTAGGAGCCCAGCCAGCTTCTCTGGGTCTGCTCCTGCTGTTTGAAGGTAGCAGGTCAATACGCTGCATGCTCAATGACCCACACGTCCTCATCTGGAGTGATACGCAGAGGAGTGTGCTGGAAACTCAAATAGATGTTCCTCCACGAAGAGCCTTACTGCTAAAGTATTGCCATTCAGTCATCCTCAGTCACCCTTGAAAGGGATGCTCAAAGTCTCCCTCAGTCCCTCTGACCGGTCAGAAGAGAGGTCCTTGTTACACCTCGATGACAATTTTTCAATCTTTCCCCCCCTGCAGGGCCAGTGGACAGCAAAAACGAAGCAGCCATGTCCGAGCTGGTCCCAGAGCCGCGACAAAAACCAGTCGTGCCGATGAAACCCATGGGCATCAATGCCAACTTGCTGGGCTACATCGGTATCGACACCATCATTGAGCAGATGCGCAAGAAAACCATGAAGACAGGTTTCGACTTCAACATCATGGTTGTAGGTAGGCAGGGACCAGCTGAGGTACTGGGAACCACGGCCAGGGACTGCCCTGTGAGGCCAGGTGGGAGAGCGAGCCCTGCAGGGAGGGCATGAGGGAGCAGATAGTGCTTGCTCTGGGGAAAGGAGAGCCTGCACAAGGCAAGGAGACATCTACAACTCCTTCCCCTGCCAGCCTGGTTCCCTCCCCCGGGCCTGCTGTCGTCATCGCCAGGCTGCGGCAGATGCCATGAGCTTCTTCTTTGCGATCCTCAGGTCAGAGCGGACTGGGAAAGTCGACGCTGGTGAACACTCTCTTCAAATCCCAGGTGAGCCGCAAATCTTCAGGCTGGAACCGGGAGGAGAAGATCCCCAAGACAGTGGAGATCAAAGCCATCGGGCATGGTAAGAGCCAGGCTGCTGGGGTGGAGGCAGTACTGATGCTTCAGCACAGTCTTGCAGAAGACCCCAGTAGGCCAGGCAAGCAGTTCTGTGGTATCAGGCAGCCCTTTCTCCATGGGAAGCTAAAGGACAGGTGCCAGGTTTAGCTGGCCTCAGACCCAACCGAGGCTTTTCTTAAACAGCAATGCCACTGATGCCACACCCAAAAGCGAGGAGTAGAAAAAAGAGTTATAGATATTTCTTCTGCCAAGACATTAGTCTGCATATGTGGATTAAGCCTTGCTGCAAGTCATTCCCACCTGCAGATAATCTATACAAATTGCATTGGTGGGTCCCATCCAAGCCTGGTAGAGCACATCTCCTCATGACAAAGCATCAGCAGAGCTTCAACAGTGCTGCAGAGTAATGAGCATCATCTCAGATTCAGGGTGATGCTGTCGTGGTGTAACCCCAGCCAGCAACTAAGCACCACGCAGCCGCTCGCTCACTTCTCCCCCCCACCAGTGGGATGGTGGAGAGAATCAGGAGAAAAAGTGAAACAGTTTAATAGGACAGAAAGGAAGAGAATAATAATGATAATTATAATGATAATAATAAAAGAATTGGAATATACAGAACAAGTGATGCACAATGCAATTGCTCAACACTCACTGACCAGTGCTTACTTAGTTCCAGAGCAGCGATCCACCCCCTGCCTAGGCCAACTCTCCTCAGTTTATGTACTGGGCATGACATCCCATGGTATGGAATATCTCTCTGGCCAGTTTGGGTCAGCTGTCCTGGCTGTGTCCCCTCCCAACTTCTTGTGCCCCTCCAGCCTTCTTGCTGGCTGGGCACGAGGAGCTGAAAAATCCTTGACTTGGTATAAAAACTACTCAGCAACAACTGAAAACATCAGTGCGTTATCAACATTCTTCTCATACTCAATCCAAGACACAACACTATACCAGCTACTAGAAGGAAAATTGTCCCAGCCAAAACCAGGACAGGTGCATTGGAGGGGAGGACAAGACACGTAAGGTAGGTACTACCTTTTGGGCCACAGACTGAGCACAAATCCATTTTCCTGTGTCAGAGTGGTTTAAGGTGACTTTAGCGCAGAGGTTACCAAAAATTGGGGTCAGATATGCAAGTGGGGGTCACAAATGTTGAGGCATGACCCAGCCTGGCGTGGTCATGCTTGCTGGGCACGGATGAGGGCAAAGTGCTTTTGTTCCCTTGTAGGGCACAGAGACATGTTTCACGATAGGGCAGGTCCCCGGGGAGGTGTATGACTGTTTGCAATTTCTTCCTCAGTCATTGAAGAAGGTGGTGTCAAAATGAAGCTGACCGTCATCGACACGCCGGGATTCGGGGACCAGATCAACAACGAGAACTGGTGAGTTTTACATGGTCAAGGCCTTGTGTCCCAGAAAGGGCTGGAGTTAAGGTTGTATATGGAGTGACTCTCATCTGCTTGGCCTGGAAAGCATCTGGGATCCTATTGCGCTCAGGGGGGCGGTGGTGGGGATGTGGAATTGTGATCACCACGGGTCTGTGTGCACGCTCGGGGGTATGCACGTATTTCAGAGCGAGTGCCTATTTCTGTGGCCAGTTACAGAAACTCTTGAACATCTCTGTTGACGGTGAGATGCTTGTGGTGGGTTTTTTTTATGCCTGCGCCTGCTTTGCTGCTGTCAGAGCCAGGAACACTGTAGGCAGGAACATGAGGAGATTTGTACCTCTCTATTCATCTCTCTCTCCCACCTTAACAGCTGGGAGCCTATCGAGAAATACATCAATGAGCAATATGAAAAATTTTTGAAAGAGGAGGTGAATATTGCAAGGAAGAAACGAATTCCAGACACGCGAGTGCACTGCTGCCTCTACTTCATCTCCCCCACGGGCCACTCGTACGTACACAGCCCGTCGTCCTTCCTCACACCCTTGGTGCCTCTCTGCCAGATACGTACCCTGCACTGCTCCGTCTCAGCCACAGACCCAGGGGTCCTGCCAGTGGGGTTGGCCACTGCTTAGCTTAACTTCGGGTGCTGCAGGGCTTGGAAAGGTGTAGGATAACACAGGCAGGAGAATCGCCACTGTGGTTTTTTTGGGAGAGGGCGGAATGGATGGGAAGGAGATGAGAGCGTGGTGGCAGCAAGCGGGGTACGTACAAGGGAGGCTTCATTGATGCCCTGATGCTGGGAGAGTCACTAGGATGAAAGGCGAGGAGAGTAAAGTGACCCCTTCTATGTTGTTCCCTCTTGGGCTGCAGCCTGCGGCCTTTGGACCTGGAGTTCATGAAACACCTCAGCAAGGTAGTGAACATCATCCCTGTTATTGCCAAGGCTGACACCATGACCTTAGAGGAGAAGACTGAATTCAAACAAAGAGTAAGTATCTCCTCTCTTGCATGGGGTCTTTCCCTGACCCAGCTTGGAGGTGGGAGAAATGAGCAGTATCCTTCTTCCTGGGATTGCAGTCCCCAGGGCATGCACAGCGTCCAGCTCTGGGTTGGTGGGTAAGTCCTGAAGATGCAGCTTTTTATGGCTCTGAGGGCATCTGTTAGAGGGGGAAGAAGTGCGTGTATCCCTGTGACATCTCATGATATGCTCTGTCATGGGAACTGCAGGGCCAGACAAGTAACTGGGGTTGGGGAAGACAGACTCATGCCGTGTGTCCTCACTTCACTTCACACGTCCCTGGGGATAATCCCTCCAGCCCCTGCCTGCTGGAAGGATGTCCCAGATGTGTTTGCCCAGCCATCCTGCCTGTCTTCCCTTCAGGTTTGTGTTGCTTTGTTCTCCAAAATGTCTCTCTGCCTAGGTGCGCAAAGAGCTAGAAGTAAATGGGATCGAGTTTTACCCCCAGAAAGAATTCGATGAGGACTTGGAGGATAAAACAGAGAACGACAAAATCAGGGTAGGAAACATTTTATTGTGGGAGGGGAAGGAGAGATGAGGGCTGGTCATGTTTAAGAGTGTAAACCAGACATGTGTCACTAGAAGGTTTGAAGTGCTTCATGGTCCCTGGATGAAAGAGGCAATGGAGTAGGGGATGGTCATTCCTCCTTCCCAGCTTAATTTGTCCTGGTCGTTACTACAGGGTGCTATGAAGGCTGAGTGAGGAAGGACTATGTTTCACCTCCTCTTGCTGAATGTTCTGTTTGGCCACCATTAAGAACCAAGGGGGCCTGGCGTGTGGCTGATGTCCAGCCTCTGTGCCATACAACTGCCCCATGAGCCGTCACACCTGCTGACCAAACTTGACCTGAAAAGCAGTCCAGTTCCTTGGTCCCACATCCCCTGTGAGAAGGCTTGTCCCATCCTTCCCTCCTCAAAGAGTTAGAAACCGTCTCCCAATTTCCAGTCTGTGTTTGTTCATGGCCAGGTTGTACCCAGGATTATATCTGTGTTCTTGTGCCAACACTGACTCAAGCAGTTCTCCTTCCTCGTGGTCCTCTCCACCACTCAAGGCATTTAGAGAGAACAATGTTATCCTTTGCCAACCTTCTGGTCAGCTAAAGGAGGCAAACTCCTTTGGATGAGCTTCCCATTCCTCAGTAGTCCATGCTCCTACTCCCTTTTTTCTGTGCCTGCTCTGGTTTGATTTGAGTTTCTAGCACTGGTGCTGGTACCCCATGCTCCCCCGTCTCTTCTGAGATCTGAACTGCGAAACCCATGGACCACATGTACTTTTTAAACAATTACATCACACCGGTGGCTCGTGGTCATCTTGTGACTGACTAGCACGTGGGGTCCTTCCACTCCTTCAGTCACTTCTTGTTCATGAGCTCTGAGGTTGTAGCAGAAATTCTTGATGTTATTCCCTAAATGCTGCTCTTTGTGCCTCAGACTTGCATCTTCCTAGATAATAACCCAGCCTGCCTTTGCAGTGACACCACCTCTTGGCCTAGTGATGCTAGTGCATTTAATTATCCCACTCATCATTTTTGTGGCTAGGCTATTAATAGATTGGCCTCCATGGCAGCCCTCAAGAAACTCCGGGAGTCTTGCATTGCAGCCTGACATTTGCCCTTTCAACTCCCCCAGCTGTCACAGCCCCAACAGAAGTTCCCACCTTCCCCATCTTAATTAATCATTTCCCATTTTTTCGCAATCGCTCACACATTCTGCAGAAGACTAGATGGGTCTTGCTTCTTCTACAAAGTGTTACTGGTTTTGAGGAGGGCACCACACTTTGTTCTGGACTTCAGCATCATTGCCCTAGGTTTGGATAGGCTCACACATAAGAAATTAACTGCTTTTTAACCTCCATTCCTGTGGTAATTGCAGTCCCTTCCCAGACCCAGGGCCATCTATAAAGCAGCGTAAATGTAGGAACATCTGCACAACCTTATGGACAGCAGGATCTCCTGCACCCTGTGCTTGGGAAATGGATGGTTTCTCCCTGTGCCTAGAGATATCTGTGTCCCCAATAGCCTCACTTACTGTCTCGTTTCCCAGAAAAGCTGCACCCCTACCCCATTTCTGGCCTTCCTCAGTACAACCATTTCAGCCATTAAACTTGTTGAATGTTCGTATGTCTTGTTAGGGAGGAGTATTTTGGGTCCTCTCCTTCTGGTGAAGAACTACAAACTTATTGAGAAATACTCACCACAAACTATCCATATGTGCAGCCTTGGGCTGACAGACCCTCTCGTGGTTACACCAAGGTACTTCTTCTCCAGTCATCCCTCTCTTCAGAAACGCTGGAGGTGGGTGCAGAAAAGCTCTGCCTCCTGCTCCAGAGCCCTTGGCACTGCCTCAAGCTACCCACTAAGCTCGGGGGGTGCGAGGACCCCTGTAAAGCAAGGCCCCAAAATGCTAGGGATAACACTGACGGGCGAAGAGGAGAGCCAGTCAAGTGTTGCTCTGGAGAACCCCTTCCCTTGAAGAAGGCCTTGTGTTTGGTGAGCTGAGAGGAGAAAAGGGGGATGGGGAACAGTGATGGTGCTGCTCTCTGGAATGGGTTCAACAGGTCTCTCCACATGTCTCTCCCCAGCAGGAAAGCATGCCCTTCGCAGTAGTGGGCAGCGACAAGGAGTACCAAGTGAATGGCAAAAGAGTCCTGGGCAGGAAAACACCTTGGGGAATCATTGAAGGTAAAAAACCCCTTGCTTCTGGGAGCTGAAAGTATCTCTGCAGGCCCCAGTAATAGACAAGGGTCCAGATAACATTTCCCATGGCTACCTTCCCATCCCTTTTGCAATAAACTTTTGAAACCAAGCAAGAGGAGGATTCTCAAATAGCTCTGCTGGGAAGGAACTGCCAGGGTCAAGGTGGCACCACTACCACCAACTGGCAGAAGCTGGAGCCACTCTGAACACCATGGTGGGTAAAGCTGAGCTCCTGAGGTTGCCTCCGTTTTCAAATGAAAATTCACATGTGACTACTCAGCACCAATTAGTGTTTCTCCTCAATGCCTGACAGTGTGGCATTCAGACAACTGTCTGTCCTTTCTGAAGTATATAGACTCTGCCCACATGGAACCTGCCCCATGGGAACGACTTTCTCATGCTCTGTAACCACAAAGAGGTTGTTGAAAAAAATCAAACGTAACAATTGCTTGCTTTCTTTTCAGTGGAAAACCTCACTCACTGTGAATTTGCCCTACTTCGAGATTTTGTCATCAGGTAAGGCCATGGTCACGCACCAGTCTGCTCTTGATGGGCAGGGAGTCTTCCTGAGACCCTCTTAGAATGAAATAGCCCCAGTGGAAAGGAGAATAAAGTACATTTCTGGCAGTGAAAGCTTATGGGGGGTAGGGTTGGATTGAGTTAATGGGTAGATACTCTAGCGCATCTTTTAGTGACATGACCACTGCGTCAGGTAGGTGCTAGTTTTCATGTACTACCACTCCCCTTATATCCCATTAAGGATATTAGCTTGCAACAACTTCTATTTGTGGCTGACAACAGGTCTGGGCTGGAGTCAGTGAGAAAGAGGCCACTACCACATCCTAGACCATGTGTCCTACCAGGTTCCAGATGTGCTGGAACATACGACCTGGAAGTGAAAAGCTCCGTATTTCATTCAGCTTTCATTGTCCTGTCTTATTTCTGCTCTGTTTCATGAAGTTGTCTCAGCACAAGTGATATCTGCCCCAACTTCTGTAGAAGAGCTGCAGATCCAGGGTCACCTCTGTTAGCTATTAAAACAATAAGGTTTTAAAAAAAACACCAAAAATAAGAAAACAAGGGAAATATACACTTCAAAGCCAGAGCCCTGTAGCTCATTCCACCTGTGGGTATGGTGGTGTTGATACACCTGGCCAGGTACAATGCTTTGACATCACCCTACTGCCTTCTTTTTGTTCTGCAATACGTTCTGC
>JANZLQ010000025.1:28876138-28888009 GCA_026212715.1 Elanus axillaris
AGAAGGAGGAGGAGGAGGAGGAGGAGGAGGGCGGGGGGGGGTAGGTGCCCGGGAAGGGGCCACCAGCTGTAGCGTCCCCTACGCCGGCCGCCATTAAACTCCGCGTCACCTGACACCCGCCTTACGTCATTTCCGCCTCGCGCCCGCCGCCTGCCGGGTGGCCTCGCCGGGGGCGGGGTCAGCGGGGGCAAGATGGCGCTGAACAGGAACCACTCGCAGGAGGGTGGTGTCGTCATTCCCAATGCCGAGAGGTATCGGGGGGCCTGCGGGGCCGGGGGGGCTGTGGTTCCCCCTCGCCCCCTCTCCTCCCAGCAGGGCCGGGCCGAGGCCCGACGGTGGGAGGCGGGGGGTGGGGTTCGGCCCGGCGCGGCCCGGCCCGGCCCGGCGCGGCCTCGGGGCTGCGTTATTAACGGCCTCCCCGGCAGCGGGGGAGCGGGCCGGGCAGGCGGGGGGGAGAAGGCCTGGCTGGAGCCGACAGAGCCGGCGCGTCTTCCCTGCTGCAGCTCGGCGGTCCTTCGTGGCGTCCTGGCTGGCGCCCTGGGTGAAGGGTGAGCTGGCAGCGCCCGTAAAAGGCAAGGAATTGGTTTTTTCTTATGTCATTCCACTGGTTAGTGATGTCGGAGAGGCAGAGACCACTTAAGGTAGGAGTCTTAACTGCCAGAATTCAAAGCAAGGAAAACTTGTCATCAGCGGTGAGGCCTGAGCAGAGCCAGTCCCTTCCTCGATGCAGGAGGATCACCCCTTTTCGGAAGGCACAGCCAGCTGCTTGACACCTGTCCTCACCCCGAGTGGCGATTGACAGACCAGCTGGACAGGCTTGGGCGTTGTGTTGGTGTGGTTCGGGTGCTGCCAGCACCCTGGCCTTGGTTGGAGAAATCCTGGAAACCAGAGGCCCAGAAAGGATCACTGAGCTGTTTTGGGGCTGGTAAAGAATAGGGAAAGTACACTCAAAAAATATGCTTTAAATAATGTTGAATTTGTAGCTGACTGCTAATATTTCAGTCAAAGAAGTCCTTTGACCCGCAGAGCTTTTGCTGGTTTAAAGGAGATCTCTCTATCCTTGACCTCAAGCCTTTCTTTGAGGTACTGCTTAGTCACAGGTGGGTGCAGTGTGGCTCCAGGGGGTGTACAGTCCTCCCATGACAGCCCTGGATGGGCATGTGGGTGCAAACCAGTTCAGCAGCCTCATGATGCTCGTCATGAGATGGTGGTGTCTGTGTGTTATTTGCTTGCGTGAGTAGCAGGGAAAGAGTAAACATGACAGTGACTATGTAGAAGTTCTTTCCAGTGAGGCAAACTGACATGAAATGCTGCTGCAGGACATGGTTGAGGAAGTGTTCTGGTAAGGTCCAAGCTGTTGAGGACTGTATTGGGTTTGTGTGCCAAGGTTTTGGTAGCGGGGGGGGGGGGTTACAGGGGTGGCTTCTGTGAGAAGCTGCTGGAAGCTTCCCCTATGTCCAACAGAGCCAATGCCAGCCAGCTCCAAGACGGACCTGCTGCCAGCAAGGCTGAGCCCATCAGCACTAGAGATAATGTCTCTGGGATAACAGATTTAAGAAGGGAAAAAAGTTGCGGCGGGCACAGAAACTATAGCCGGAGAGAGGAGTGAAAACACGTAAGAGAAACAACTCTGCAGACACCAAGGTCAGTGAAGGAGGGGGAGGAGGTGCTCCAGGCGCTGGAGCAGAGATTCCCCTGCAGCCCTTGGTGAAGACCATGGTGAGGCAGGCTGTCCCCCTGCAGCCCAGGGAGGTCCACGGTGGGGCAGATCTCCACCTGCAGCCCAGGGAGCACTCCATGCCGGAGCAGGTGGATGCTCGAAGGAGGCTGTGACCCCGTGGGAAGTCTGTGCTGGAGCAGGCTCCTGGCAGGACCAGCAGATCTGTGGAGAGAGGAGCCCACACTGGAGGAGGTTTTCTGGCAGGACTTGTGACCCTGTGGGGGACCCACACTGGAGCAGTCTGTGCCTGAAGGACTGCAGCCTGTGGAAGGGACCCACACTGGAGAAATTCGTGGAGGACTGTCTCCCGTGGGAGGGACTCCACGCTGGAGCAGTGGAAGAGTGATGGGTCCTCCTACCTAAGGAGGATGAAGTGGCAGAGACAACGTGTGAACTGACCTCAACCCCCATTCCCTGTCCCCCTGCACTGTTGGGTGGGGAGGAGGTGGAGAAAATCAGGAGTGAAGCTGTGCCCAGGAAGGAGGAAGGGGTGCGGGGAAGATGTTTTAAGATTGGGCTTTATTTCTCTTTACCCTACTCTGACTGGATTGGTAAGAAACTAACTTTCCCCAAGTCGAGTCTGTTTTGCCCATGACGGTAATTGGTTCAGTGATCTCTCCCTGTCCTTATCTTGACCCACGAGCCTTTTGTTATATATTCTCTCTGCTGTCCAGCTGAGGTGGGGAGTGATAGAATGGCTTTGGTGGGCACCTGGCCTTCAGCCAGGGTCAACCCACCACAAGGACTTGGTTTTATTTAGCTTAAAAGATGTGTTTCCTCTTTGCATCTTGGAAATGGAGAGAGCTCTGCTGCCTTGTCAGTCTGTCACTCCCAGCCAGTCTGAGAATCTGCATCTAGCTCAACCATGAAGTAATGTCCCAGTAGACATTTTTCAGGCACCTCCATACCACTGACCCTGCAGTGTTCACAGTTTTCATCTGGCTTTGTGTCATTAGCAAACTTTGCTAATGTTCCCACAGATATCCAACAATAATAAACTTACTGCTGTCATTACTGGCTCCTTGTTTTGTGCCTCAGCATGGTGCTGTTTATTACAAATACTTAAATCGTGTGAAGCCGGGTCAGCAGTGAGGGTATTAGTGAAGCAACTCCCTCAGTTTGCACAGTGGGTGCGGTGTTACAGCAGTGCTGTATTCCCGTGTGGTGGCTAGTCCTGGATTTGAGCATGGATGCAGAGAGAGAGGCTTGCTCTGAGATGATATCTTGGCTTCCAGGGGGTGGTTTCGGACACCTCAACCCTTTCTGTGCCCTGACCTTTGGGTTGAGGCTTTTCTCAAGCAGAGAGAGAGAGGAATTCCCAGCCTGGTGGTTTTGGAGACAGAAAGAGGAATTGATTTAAAGCTTCCCTTTGTGGAGGAGGAGCAGGGGTTGTCACAGGGAGAGGATGAATTCTTCCACTCTGCATAAATCATCCCTCTCTGTTCAAAGGAAAAATGGCAGGGCCCACATCAGAACTGAGTCTTTTGGGATAATATTCAGAGTTTCTGGTGTGCTGTTCCACTCCCTGTGTGGTGGGCGTGTGTGTCAGAGCCATTGCTGACTTTGTCTCTCCAATTTGTCCGATTTCCTCCTGTAGTGTTCTCAAACAGTGTAAAGATGTGGAGCTCTCCTTCAGTGACGTGACAGGCAAGCCTGAAGCCTTCAAAGGCACCAAGAAAGGGATGCTGTATCTCACTCCTTACAGGGTAAGTCTGATGCCAGCAGGACTTCGTCTTTCTCAAGGAATCTTGTAGACTTTACACCAGAAACCTAGTTGGTGCCTGTGTCACAATCCCAGTTCCCTAGAAAGGCACATGCAATCCTGGAAATCACTGTCTAGAGAATATTTTTCATATAATGTGTCAGTCAGTATTATTTTCTTTGAAAACTGTCATAGCTTATTTTTAAAAAACAGAACAATAAAACTCTGTAAATGCACATGTGGGTTTTAAGTGGTATGTTATTTTGCAATACACATGCTTCAGGCGAGTGAGCCATGTGCCATCAAATCTGTTTTGGATCCCACAGTATTAAAGCTGTGAAATAACATAATGCATACTGATACCAGGAGTTAAGTTACCCTCTTTTTGGATGCTGCTATGCCTGGAACTCCATGACCATCCTTTTTATCTAATTCAAGTAATTCAGAGGCATTCCCTCCTGTCTTGCAGATGATCTTTGTGTCGAAGGGCAAGGATCCTATGCTGTCTTTCATGATGCCATTTTATTTGGTGAAAGGATGCTCAATCGAGCAGCCTGTTTTCTCTGCCAATTACATCAAAGGACAGATTCAGGCAGAGGCAGGAGGTATGTGCCCGTGCTTTGTAAACTGAACTCTTCCTTAGTGTCACAAGTCTTTTTCTGCTGAACATCAGATAGACAGCTTATGTGCACAGGAAGGACGGACAGCGTAGCTGTGCCAGTATAGCTAGCATGTCCATGCTGTGGTAATTTGTGTCTTCTGAACTTCAAGGCACTGCTTCTGTGTTACTTTCTGCCCCCAAAGCTAGTAACTGACTTCCACAGGATGACTTTTGTTTAATGCTGTAACTTCTCTCTTGCTGCGTATGTCATGTTTACTTGGTTTCCGCATGTGCTTGTGTTCTCCTGTCTTTGACCTGGAAGGGTGGGTAAGTGACCAATTCAGCAGTCATTGGTATTGATAGACAGAATGAGCAACCACTTTTGTTTTCTGGAGGTCACTAGCCACTTAGCAACTTGGGTACATTTGCGTGCATCTAGGGTGCTGCTGTGTATCGTTGATTCAGCTTTGTTCCCAATTTGATGATGAAACTGTGGTAAGACTTTACACTCACGTTCATGACCAAACATGGGGAATTGCAGGGATTAAGTACAAGGCTTCTGGTTCAGATTTCTTCCCTCTCCGGCCCTGGAATTAGTTTATGTGCATTTTGATGGCATCTGGAGAGCTTACGCTTTTGCTTTCTGCTCGTAACAATGTTTTAAAGTGACTGGGTCCTCTGGGGACTGTGGATCAGCCCACGTTATTGGGCTGAAATCATACTAAGAGAGGGGTTTTAAAGAAGTGAATCTTCAAGGGGGTGACTTTATCCATGGTGGATTGTTTTGTTATATTTCTGTACTTTATTTCTATTTTGTCCCCAAGAGACTATCTCTACTTCTACTAACTTCATTGTTAGACAAGGAAGATAAATCTTATTTTATGAAATCTTTTATTTAAGTGACATCTTTTTTCTAAAAACACCAAAAAAACAGTGCACGCTCCCCCCAAAAAAACCACCAAAAAAGCCCCTACAAAACAAAGCACTCTTACTTATCTTGCAATATCATGCCTACTTAATTTTTTTCTGAAAAAAATGCATTTATAATCTGTCTGAGCTTCTGTGGGTGAAAGAGATTAAAAATGTTGCATTTGATTTAAATCCTAGCTTGAGTTGCAGATCCTGATCTGTAGTCCACTGAGGTCAGCAATAAAACTTCGTTTGAGGGCTTTCAGTTAAAATCCTCAGTGAATTTTCTTTCTTTACACTGTGTTCATTATTAGGTTCTACTAAACCTTTCAGGAAAGAACAAAACAACGTAGTTATCTAGAGTAGGCTGCTTCTACATAACTATAGTGGGGATCGTCTTTTAAAGGGTAAATAAATAAATTCCTGATCCTCTTGAGACACTATTTTGGGGGACATCCGATAGCAACACCATGACTCTTTCACCCTAGCAATAGGATTCAAAACAGTTTTGAAATAAAGAATAAAAAAAATAATTGGAGTATTAACTGTTTTGCTGTCTTGACTGCTGCTGAGGAGGCTAATAGTCTGTTTCAATTCTAATTCTCTCTCTCCTAGGTGGCTGGGAAGGGCAGGGGACATTTAAACTGACTTTCAACAGTGGAGGAGCCATTGAGTTTGGACAGCTGATGTTCAAAGCTGCCTCTAACGGTAAAGGATCTTCAGAGCCTGCAGTTCCCCCGTGGTTGGCTGAGCTAATTAGAGAATAGTTCTCTTTTTGAACTTCAAGGGATGAAGGGTACCCTATGCACTGTTCCACAGCAACGTATTCTTTCTCTTTCCAGAGGAACTTTTGTTTTCCCTTCCAGTCCTTTTTCTTTGTGTCATCTTAGTGCTTTGTGCAGTCAGAATATTCTGGGGTTTGTGCTTCTGAGGTGCACCACCTTCTTCTATAGAATCTTATTCCTCCTGGAATAAAACTGAAATATGTGATGGTGAAAAATTGATTCACTTACCTACCCTCAGCTCCATTCTATAATAGTGAGGTGAGATGGGGGACGTTAACATGCATGTTTGGAGAATGGGAAAAAGAAATTTAAAAAAATTACTTCTGTGTAAAACTTTCAAATGGGGGAAAAATGTACATGTTTTTTCTGGCAAAGTTTTCTTTTTTTAAAGAAATGTGCATTTAGAAACATACACTTCTTTTTTCTGACAGGAAAGTTTAAAAAGAAGGAAAAACCTCCCTACTGATATTTGCTTTAGAATGATCTT
This sequence comes from Elanus axillaris, assembly GCA_026212715.1. Taxonomy (NCBI): domain Eukaryota; kingdom Metazoa; phylum Chordata; class Aves; order Accipitriformes; family Accipitridae; genus Elanus; species Elanus axillaris. The sequence goes on from JANZLQ010000025.1 coordinate 28,882,343, forward strand.
TTCTTGCAGCAGTGGGAGCTCTGTGATGGGAGTGGTACCTGATGGCTAGTATTTTTGCAGCTGGTTTCCTTCAGCACCCTGTGAATTTGCAGTGAGGATGCTAGTGCTTTTCAAGCGCAGTACCATGCCAGGACTGTATAGTGAATTTAGATTAAGGGAGATGGTGCTGCGTGGACAGGGCTATTTTACTTTTATTCTATATGTTTAGTTGTACCAAAAGGATGTCTGGCTTACTGAACATGTGCTCCTTAGCTTCCAGTGGCGTTCCTCTCCAGAACCCTGGCTATGGCTATACACCTGTGCCTGGAGGGTATGCACCCACTCCACCTGCTCCCGGGGGTTATTCACCTGCACCAGGGGGCTATGCTGCTCCTCCACCACCAAATGGACCATATCCTTATACACCACCGCCGATGAATGCCTACGGACCTGCTCCACAGTCCATGGGATATCCATATGCCCAGACTCCAGGTTTGGAAGTTGTGTAATGATGACTGGCAGGGTGTGTTTGGTGTTAGTTGTAAAGAAATCACAATGGTACAGTGAGGGTTACTGTAGTTTTGTCTCCATGAGGGATCCGCGTCCTTGCAAAAATCTGTTGCATGCTGTTGATCACACCCATGTGTCTCTGTAGTTGCAGCTGGATGGGAGGAGACGATGTGCTTTCTAAACTGTGCTGCTGCTGCTTGGCAGAGAATTGTGGCCTGCTGGCATGACGGGCATTAGCAAAATGTCAAATCCCTGCTGTCTGCATTCCTGCCAAGCCTGCAGAGCTTCCCTCACCGCTGCTCTTGTCCAGGGCTAATGTGCTGCTGGGCCTGTGAGCTCTCTTTCCCTGTGTCCCTTTGCCGTGGTCCAAAGCATCAATCCAGCGTCATCTTTTTCAGGGATTTACCCACCACTTCCAAACACGAACCCCATGTATGTGCCACCTCCTCCCCCCTACTGTGGGCCATCTCCTGCAGGACCCTCAGCTCCCCCAGCCTGGATGGGCCCAGGGATGCCAGGTAAGTGGGACTGGGGGCTGCCAGGTTCCAGCTGCAAAAGGGTGCTTGGGAGCTTGGGCCGTGGGTAGTGCGGGCACAGCATGGGGTGGGGAAGCTGCTGTTGTTGCAGGAGCTCAAAGTTGTCTACCTGTTGTTTGAGGTAACAGAGCGCGGGGGGAGCTGCTTGGCTCTGCACTGCACAGCTTGTGGTCAGCTCTAGCCAGCTTGCAGCTTTCCTGAACTGCTCTGAGTTCAAACCCAGCTTGCTACAGTTGCTGTTCGCTCTTTGGACATTTGTTTCCTCCTCAAAAGGGCTATGGCTGGGAGAAGGCTCTGGGGCTGTGGCCACTGCCTAAGGCATGTAAGATGGCTTCTTTCCTTTCCTTTGTAGGGAGTAATAAGGCCATGGAAGCTGCTTCCAGTGCATATTACAACCCTGCCAACCCACACAACGTGTACATGCCCATGGTGAGTGCTGTGCCTGTGGTCTGCGTGTGGCTGCTCCCTCTTCTGTCACTAGCAGAGGCAGCGGTTTGCTTTCCTAGCAAAGTCTAGCGTGTCTTCATATTGAACACGTACAGAAAGTACGCATTTTCCTGGGAGGGAGGTGCAGAAGTTGGTCCCATGAAGAAGGGTTGTTAAATCCTCAATTAGGAAAGGAGGGCTTTAAGATTCATCCATTAACAGCCATTTGGTACTTGTCTTACTCTTAAAGGCATAACAAATTTGCGTGGGCACAGAGAACACACAGAGCTCGCTGCTTCTGTTGGGCCTGGAAGTGGGGAGAGTTAGAGAAGAGCAGGTTGCTTAAGGATGAGAGCGTGTGGGTTTCTCTTTCATTTTTTTCTGGGCTGCATGGAGATGGGGAGGTCTCTTGCTGTTCAGTCAGTGGCAGGTGGTAGGTAGGCTGGAGCCTGCATCGGATATGTGACAGCCAGTCTGCCAGTGCCTCGCGTGGCTCTGTGGTGGGCTGGAGACCAATGGAGCAGCAAAGCTGGCCCTGAGCCCAGGGGCTTGCTGCCTGCTGGGTCAGGGGTATGAACATCAAGAGACAAAGCCCTGCAAGTGAAGGGAGGATGGCAATTAAAACAGATTAAATGGTCTATTTGCAGTAAACTGTTTGTTACCTGGTTTTGAGGGGACCTTCCCTAGAAACATTATGGGAGGCAGCGTGTATCCTGGAGCATAACTGGTGCTAGAGAGGAATGTTGTGATGAAATGACAGCTTAGAACACAGCACGTGGCCCTGTCTGTAGCTCACTGAAGAGCAGCCATTTCTTGTAAGCCAAGCCTGGGAATGCCTGGAAGAGCTCATCATAAAATGAGTGAGGTTGTTGACTCTACTGTATCTCCTTCCAGGATCAGCCACCTCCTTATACACCTCCTGAGGATAAGAAGAACAACTAACAGAAGGAAATTGCAACCAGCCTCCCACACTCTCTCTCCTGGAAGACAATTTGGCTGTTACTACCCCTTGGGTTAGCGTATCTTTAGGTCTCTTTGTATATATATACAATATATGTCATGCTGGGCAGCTGAGCACCTGGCCTCCTTAAACATTAAGTCAGTGGCAATGCAAGGCGGAACAACAGCACTTTCCTGCTTATTTGCTTTATCTCATGGGGGCAAAGCACTAACCTGTTGCTCTGCCATTGGCTTGAGGAGAGAGATGGACTTCTTAAACCACCAGTAGACCACATCACTAATCTGGGACTAAAATATGAAGGCTCTGGGATCTTGGAGTAGAACTCCTTGGAATGCCAAACTTTTGACTTCTTCTGAAGCACCGTCTGAGGGGGAAGGTATAGAGAGCCATGAAGTTCCTTGAACAGACCCTTGGGTGCCCCAGAAGGGTGTTAAATATCTTTATAATCTGGCATAGCTCAGCATGAGACAGCAATCTGGAAATCCTGTATTGTGCTGGAAGCATGTGTTTCACATCCTGGACTAACAGTCATGGTGTGATGAACTTGGGAAGTGTATCCTAAGAGACATGGAAGCATTTGGCTGTGCAAGAGGGAAGGGGATGGGCTGCAGTCAGCCTGTTTTGTAGACGCTGAATACAAAAGCAAACAAAGGTGTGCTGCAGGGCAGTGAGCTGATACTGGCAGGCGTGTGAATCAGTCTTCCTTTCCCTCTCCCAGAAGCAGGTCTCATATCTGTGCAATGATCCTGTGTCAAGCAGCTGTTCTTCAAGCATAATGGAGTCAAGTGCTGCACAGGAGGCTGCTTGCCTTGGAGCAAGATACGTTCCATTAGGAAGATGACCTGGCACTAGCCTTATCAGGCGACGGGTCAGCCCTGGCTCCCTCAGCTGAGCAAGCTTGTGCTTCCTGCTAGCTCCGCAGGGGACAGCCGGCCTTCATCTTCTTCCCTGGGCCACTACAGCCAGTACATGTTTATGCCCACACCTGAGCAGCGCAGGAGAGTGGGTGCTGTAATACGGGGGCTGGGTTGCTTAGGGGCGCGGTGCCCCCTCTCAGCTGGGAACCACTGTCCGGTGTGGATGTTACTAATGCTCAGCTCTCTTGCAGAGACTGGCTGCTCAGCCTCAGCCTTTCCGTCTTCCTTAGGACACAGTGCCATTAAACCTGCCCTGAAGAGAGGGTCTCTAGTCTGGTGGAAACCCTTGTGATCCTTTACATATGGGGTGATCGTACTTCCTACAGCCTTCCTACCTTCAGAGTGAACGGGAAGGGGTGTTTTCCCTCTTACTTCCCTGTGTGCCAGGGCTCTCCTGTAAGTCAGGCTTGCATGATGTGCAAGTGTGAATCCCTGAAGCAGCCCTGCATGGGGGGAAGAAAATTTTCTTATGTATAAACACCTTTTAAGTCTGAGTTAGATATATTCTAATAACTCTGTATTTAAAAAAAAATCAACCAGGAATGTTTGTAACTTTTCGAACTGCACTTTAATACAGGAGCGTTGATACCTTTAGCTGCCTGTTCACTGTCGCGTGTGTGTTGTGCTACCTTCGTTCTTGCCTGCTGCACAGCAGGCTGGACCAAACGACAACCACTGGTGGTGTTCTCTTGGGTCGGCTGTGGGGCAGTCCTCTCTCCCTGGTGCATGGCTAAGCTGGATCTGGAATCAAGTAACTGGGGACAGAGAAGGTGGGGCTCATCCTCTTGCTGCCTGGGGACAGTGGGAAGCTGGTTTGTGCCTTTGCTCTTACCCAGATACCCAGAACTGGCACGCGTTCATGTCCCTGGAGCAGGCACAACACTGCATTTAGCAGGGGCCATGTCACCACCCTACTACTCAGTACAGCTGTATTGGTAGCACCTCTCCCATGTACATTTACTGCCAGAGGGAAGGCCTGTCTTTAAGGTGAACTCTTTGCTAGCCAGGGTTTTTTTTTTTTCCAGTGAGGGAAAAATAAATATATGGTAAACGGTACTTAACTGTGGACTGTAAAATCTGTTTCTCCTTGTGCCAAGGAAAGCTGTTGCCCTGCTGAACATGATGTAACTACTGGAGAGCCGTTCCCTACTCTACATCAGTCTCTGACAGGAAATCAGTTCTATTTCTTAGCGTAGTTATTCCTGTTTTCAGGTAACGAGCCTGTAGTACTACTACATGAACCAAATAGCTATGGCTAGCAACACTGAATAAACATGAAACAGAGAGCCTATGACCTGCTTCCCCTTTATTTCAATTAATTTGGTTCAATCACTCCCCAAGAACAAAGCCAGCTCCTGTATATAGACATGAAGTGCACTCATCCTTTCTTGTTGGCACTGCAAGTATTGTGTTTGAGTATATTGGTGCTGCACTCGGAGACAGTTTCTGGAAGTGGCCAGAATCAGCCATTTGATTCTTCAGGAACCAGAGTGGGCAGATGACCAGGAACCCTCTAGTATTTGCATAGGACTTTTTTTAATTTTTGGGGGGTGTTTTTTGCCTAATCTAAAATGTGTTATTTCCCCAGTCTGAGGCTTAATCTTGTGTCAGCCTCCCTGGGATGCAATCTTGACAGGCACTCTTCATAAATGCTGCACCCTTCTCCGGGCAGTTGGGTAAGCCATGTCTTGCCTAAAACTCCTCCACAGCATGTGCACTGCATGAAGATGAACAGTTGAGGGTTTTAGAATCTGTCTGGCCACTCCTGGTTTATTAGTGCAGGCTCCCCCTCAGGATGGAGCTGTGGATGTAGCTGCCCTTGGGAGGAGAAACATTTCCCTGAGAAACCAGCCTGCTGGAGGACGGCCTGAGCCCCCTTTCAGCAGGAATCTCCTGCTAGAGCAAGAACAGGATGCCCCTTGCAGTTTGGAGGCACCTGTGACCATTTACCAACTCAAAAAATGACCTCAACTGAGCATCAGCATCTTCCCGACACCACTCGTGTACAACACACCAGCTCTGCGGTTTTTGGTGCTGTACCACAGCAAGGTTGCTGGGGTTGTGCATGGCCAGTGCGGGTTGTTCTGCTCTGTAAACTGATACCAGAGGGGTTTTAACACAGTGCTAGCATGCATGCTAGGCTGTAGTAGTGCTGGCCTCCAAGATCCTGGCAGCAGGATTGGGCCTGCAAGCAAAGCCTCCCTGCACCTGACCAGCATGTCACCAGGAGCTCTTGGTTGCGGGGAGGGTATGTAGGAAGGGTGCAGCCCCTATTGACAGCCCCTTATTCTAAGCCAAGCTGATTATAGCAAAGGAAAGAAGGTGACCAGGTCTGACC
>JANZLQ010000025.1:28907724-28969553 GCA_026212715.1 Elanus axillaris
GGAGGTCGGAGCGCCGGTAACGGGGCGGGTTTAGGCCTGCAGGGCTTCCCGCGGCGTGGCCGTGGATGTGCCGCGGCCTCGCGGCAGCCTCCCCACAGGCTGGGGCCGCGGCGGGTGCAGGGCGCTTCTCACGGCAGCCCCCCACGCCCGCCCCCAGCCCAGACCGGCCGCTCGGCCCCGGCGGCCATTTTGTCTGGGCGGACCTGCCGGCCCTGCCCGGCCGCCGGCCCTCGGTCTGTATTTCGCAGTGAGCCGTGGGCTGCGTTTTGCCTCCAGGTGCCTGCGGACCACCACCGCAGCCGGTGCTCGCACACGCGGCTTGACTTGCAGGGAATTCCCGCATGCTGAGAAAGCCGGTCCCTACCCCGGCCATACCCGCGCTTCTTGTCCCAACACACGAGTGCTGGAATCTTTTCTGTTCCCAGCTTAGTTCGCCGAAACCTTCACTGTGAAAATAGTGAGGTCTGTGCTGGTAGCTATAAACCCGAGCATGTTCAGCTCTGTCACTGAACCGACCAGAAAAAGAACATGGAACGGACCTTGAAAGAAGCGGGGGGGTTGCTGGCTGTGAGGAGAGAAAGGGCAAGTGAGTGGCTGAGGCAGGTGTGTAGTGGGACGCGAGACAAACACGAAGAGGAGAGGCGAGAATACTTTTCAAATCACTTTTAGTCTTTCAGATTACTTTGTAGATGAAAAGTATAAATGTGCAGTTCCATCTGAAGGGAAAACCTTAACGGTATTAATGAGCATTTGCATAATTCAGTAGCTTTTGTAGCTTCTAAAATTACTATTAGAAAGATAGGAATGTGTGCACACATATGGCCTCAGTTTCAGAGACTTTTGTTTCAGCTGCACTTACGCCTAGAAGCTCCTTTCTGCTACAGCCTTTTCAGCCACATGGTTAAAAAGGTAACCACTACCAATCTAAACAGCAACATACCTTAACACCTTGCAAAACAATGTCAGGAATATTGCAGGAAGAAGGAGAAAGGTAGCTCTGGAATCTACAGCTGTACTGTTTCAAACACTGTTAACTCCATCCCTTTGTGAGTTCCAAACCTGCCCAAGAGCTGAGTTTATGTAATGCTGAAAAAAAAGCAGTTTGCAGGGCCTAATTAGAGGAGGTGGTAAACCTAAACACCAGGATTTCTCTTGAAATGTATTTATAGGAACTTCCATATTTCATAAATGACCCGCTTCTGTGGCTGGAACACGATATTATTTATGTACTCCTTGGTATTTATTCCTACTGGAGGCATAGTGTCACATAAGGGTTGTCAGGATTAAAACTTACTGTCCTTGGGGCTATAAATGAAGGCAATTCAATATATGTGCAATAGACAGGAGTACGCAATAAGCAGGAAGGAATGAAGGGGATACGTATGTACAGGGTAAGATTTTTCAGGAGCACTGCTCTCAAGATGCGTTTAAATGTCACCTGTTGTTGGAGCTGAAGCTCTCGCCCTGCCCACCAGCAGCACATGCCAAATCAGCTGACTGGCCCTGGACTGGTTTTTTCAGGAACCAAGCCAGAGCTGGAGTCCCCTAGGCACCAGGCAGACGCACACACTGCTGTGGGATGGCACTGCATGGGAGGCAGAGCGAGGCTGGGTATGCAGTGGGGCTAACGAGGAAGAGAGTGAGCCAGGGGTACCTGATAGATTTTTCCAAGTTTTTTTGCTCCTAGAATTGGCAAGACCCCAGGGTTGCCTTTTACCCAGGATACTCTTGTATTTCAGTAACCTAATTCAGGACTAATAATTCTTTCAGTGGGTGTGTGCTCAGTGAACTGCTGCTGCAACCAAAGAGAGCCCAAAGTACAGCAGAGCTGGCTGATCAGGCAAATGTGTCCTTGCAAACTTGATCGTCATTTGTAACTTGCTACGGCTATCTGATTCAAGATCCAGGACTGTAATTAAGCTAAACTGCGTCAGATCCTTACTTTACACTGCTGGGGACATCTGCACAGACTTGAGAGGTCTTGAGTGGAACCCGGCATGATCCTGCCTAGACCTGCAACTTTTCTGACAGAGTTTGTGTTGGTGGTGGTTTGTGAGTGAAAGGAGAGCAGTATGCACTTATCTTGGGACAGCTCGCACCAGGTATGGGTGTGGGGAGCTCGTGAGGGCAAAGTGACCGTCCTCCCGTGGCCAGGGCTGGTCCTCAGGGAGCACAAAGGTGAATTTCTGCAGGAGACTGGTAAAGAAAATAAAGAGCTCCGTCTTGGCCAGCTGTTCCCCCAGGCAGGCACGGCGACCTGCAAGAGAAACAGTAGAAAGAGTCCGTGAAAAAGGACATTAAACCACACGGGAGATGGAGATCAGCCTCTGACTTCCAGCTGGATCCTCCCCTCAGATTTACCTGCTGAGAAAGGCAGGAAGGCCTCTGGTTTCACAAACTGCCCATTGGCATCCAGGAAGTGTTCAGGGTAAAATTCGTTTGGCTTCTCCCAGACTGCCTCATCCTTCAGCACGGAGGACAAGTTGGTGATGATTGTTGTCCCCTGCGCTCCTCCGCCAGAGGAAACAGTTTAGGTGAGAACAGCAGCATTATCTTGGCACAATGGATTGGTGCTGGTCCCCCTTTGGTCCGTGTCTCTCATCTAGTAGCAACCATCGTTCAGTGCTTCAGAGTAAGGCACCAATCTCCTCTTCTGTATCTTATTTAAAACAGAGGTAAAGCAGGGCACTTTTGCAATGACATATGGTGCCTGCCCTATGCTCTGAAGCATCTGAACTTTGGCAGTTTGTATCCTTACAGAGGCTATTGCATGCAAATGCCAGTTTCATAATTACACAGTGGAAACAGCTTCTGCTTCTCAGCTCCTCCTGGACTTTTATAGCTGGAGAGAAGCAGCTGACTGACAGACTTCAAAGCCCAACTTTCACAGGGGCCATGGGAAATTGCAAAGCTTTCCTGTTTCACATGTCAATGTTCTAAGCTACAGGAGATACCGCAATGCTAAAAAAAAACCCCAAACAACCCATCCCAGGCTTGCATTGCTACCAGTGCTGCCAGGGCAGCTGCCTGTCACAACGGCAGTGGACTGAATGCCAGTGGCATTTGAATAGCTTCAGAGATTAGGGTTTTAATTACTGCCATTTTGGGAAAGCCAGTAAGCTGGTGTCATGTGCCTCCAGAGAGCCTGTTAGGCTCCGGTACATTCTCCTTCCAACACAGGCAGTGAATGTCACAGCTCATCAAAAGGAAAGCAAACCTTTGCACTGAGGTGCCACTGCAGTTGGGTTCCCACATAACCAGTGCAAGCCTAGAGCACAAATGCGACCATCTGCCCGGATTTAGCATTTCAAGTCCTACTTCAGCACTTGCCAGTGACTAATTTGGGGTTGGAAGTGCAATGCTGCAGAGTTGGGTGGGGTCACCCCCCACCCCATGCCTGGCATCTGCACAGGGAGAGGATGCCACATTGCCTGTCTGGTCGCAGTCACCTTGGGAATGAAGAAGCCTTGTAACTCGGTGTCCCGGTATGTCATGTGAGGTAGTCCAATAGGAATGACATCCCCATAGCGTTGTACTTCATGGATCACAGCATTGGTGTAGGGCATGCTTGCTTGGTCCTTCATGGTGGGTGATCTCTCTCTGCCAATCACCTTATCAATCTCTGCTTGGACCTTACCTGAAAGCAGCACAGCTAAGGAATTAGAGTGCCCTTAGATAAACAGAAGGGGCTGGAACAAGCTGTAGGAAGTCTGGCAGCATGAGATTGTAGACAATGGGCGTGAACTTGCCCTTCCAACTCCAGTCTTTTTGTCAGGGCTTCCCCCCGCCACCAGTTGCTGCCAGAACACCTATGTTTGGGAAGTGTTTCTACTGGTTTCTGCTAGACCAACAATCACCAAAGCTGGTCCTCATTGCAAAATCCCCAAACCACGGGCTCCTCACAGAAAAATGAGGATTGAAGGAAAGATGCTGCACCTCTGCCTATCTTCTGACTTACTCTGTATTTCCGGGTGGAGAAGCATGTACAGAAATGCCCACCGGAGAGTGGTGGCGGTGGTCTCAGAACCAGCTGCAAACAAGTCTGCGGTCACCAGACGAAGGTTGTTATAGCTGAAACCATTCTCTTCAGCCACCTTACCCTGTGGAGAGCAAACAAGTAGGTGGTTGGAGCTGGGTACTTGCTGGGCAAACAGACCGTTGTTCCAGAGAAGTACTGAGAAGCAATAGATCCATTTTTGCTGACCAAGAAGTTCATTGGGAAGGTAGAGCACAACACGGGCAACGGTCTGTATGTGACGTACTTCGGTAACCCTGTTGCCTCTGTATTTGAAGGTCATCAGTCACCTCCCATATCCTGAGAGATGAACACTACACCTGCCTTCAGGACAGAAGTGAATGCCTTGTGCTCTCAAACAGATAGCAGGCCCTTGCCACTTGCTATAACGTCCTCCCCCAGAGGAGGTGGAACACAGTTATTCAGTTTGATCAGATCATAAAACCCACGCAGTAGAGAGGAGGCTGCATTGATGTGGCAAATGCAAAATTAACAGTATTTTGAGGGGGTTATCTATAGCTCTGCATTACAGATTCTCACTGCTTCTGCCCTGCTATTTTCTTAGAATCAAAAAAAAAAAAAAAAAAAAAGATCAGGGTATCATTGCTGCCTATTAAGCCTGCAACACCAATTTCAGCAAAACTGGTCTCTCATCCAAATGCTAACTGAGCTCAAATTTGTTAGCATATGAGATATGACAAGCTCTCTGCATGAGTTCATCTGCTTGTCTTTTCTAATCCTCTTTATACTTTCCTTTCCTAGGGACTAGCTTCTGTTAAGTTATTCTGTGTATTTTGATGCTGTTGTAATATAGATAGCAATTAATAAGGCATTTAAGACTCAACTGTTATTCCAATAAAAGATTTCTGGCAAAGGAGCTATGGGGCTGACCTGACCAAAGGTAACCCAGTAGAGGGATTTATCAGACTGGCTTATCAGGGGGCCTTAGTGAACAGAAGAGGAATGTGACAGGCAGCAACATGGTCAGGTTCACATCCGCCCCCAAATAGTACTGCTTAGTGCAGAGTAACGTAGGTCACGTTGCTCTGCCTGTGTGAGTTGGGGGGGCTAACGCGTGGACTGGAGGTGCCCAGCACCCGCAGCACAGCAGGCTTCGTTATGCAGAGCAGCAGTCCAGCCTAAGGACTCAGATGGCAGAAGCAATTCACAGGCAGAATTTGCTACTATTGCTCATCTGGCACTTGTAATTTAGTGAATCCATGTGCAGAAACATATGGTGGATGGATGGGCTGACGCAAGTACTTTTGATTTTATACTGACTTCATGCCCAACTGAATCAAAGGAAAGACTACTTTTGATTTCAGTGAGGTTCAGATTGAGGCCTTCATCTGATCTATAGGGAACTAGTTCTTAGCAAGCAATTCGAAGACACACATCCCAAAGGAGATGCTGTCTTTCCAGGTTATAACTTGGTTTAAAGACAAGCAGTGGACTGGGCAACAATACCAAAAAGGCAGTCTGTTGCTGCAGTTTTGTAACTGATTTTGAGACATCAGTCATTAAGGCACTAACATACAAAGGAACTTGCATGTTGACTTGTCCCCTGATGCACACTTAGAAATACTAGTGAATTCTCAATCACTGCCTTCTAAATGCCTTCAGAATGGTGTAGGCTGGAAAGAAGGGAGTTGCTAGATTCTGAGGGGAACATGAAGGTAGAAAATGGGTACAAGAACATCAGCCGATAATATGGTCTCTTAAGACAATAAAGGAGGTTACAGCATGAAGAAGCTGAACACCTTTCTTCTCAAGATACAACGTGGAATGAAAAAGTAGGAAATTAGTAAGAGGTTTTATACAGCTTTATGAGGAAAGTCAGCCTCTGTCAATAAGCTTAAACAGGCAGAGGAATTGCCCCTGGACCCTGAGGTTCTCCTGGTGTCACTCTACCTTCTCCATTTCCTTTAAAAACGCATCAGTGAAATCTCGGATGTAAGCAGGGTTCCAGGTCTCCATGTGCTTATCTATGAGAACGTCTATGAAGTCCATGAACGCCTTTTGCCCTCGAAAGACTTTCTGTGGCACTCCAGGGATGCGCAACAAAATGGGTACCTCGTTAAGAAGCTGGGATGTCAGAACCAGAGAGAGAAGATATTATGTGATTAAAAAAAAAAAAAAGAAAAAAATAATGACAACACAGTACTCTCAAGCAACAGGGGGCAGCTTCTTACAGAACGTATTAAGGTCTTGGTTTACCTGAGGCAGGAATCCAGCTTCTTCATTCAGGGAGTTTTCAAACAAATCTAACAGCTTCTTGAATGTCTCATCACCATAGTCGAAACGCTCTCCATAGACGGTGGTGCAGATCACGTTGCAGACTGCATTATTTACGAGAAAACGTAAATCGAAAGGACGGCCTAAAAATGGAAATGGAGACCAAGCAATGAAGCTAAGCAACACCAAGCTGTTGGACCCCGGCTGTCAGCAACGAGAATACACAAATGCCTCCTTGATGCCTTCAAGAGAAAAAGCCCCCAAACCACTCAAAGTACAAATGCATCATACTAGGAAGCGAAGATCTTCTCCTTTCCTACTACTATTTGGTTGATCCTTGTTTAAAGGAGAAAACTCCCAAGCAAAGCTGAGTTGCAGGATTGTTCTGTGACTTGACAGATAACACTTTGCTTTGTGTCTAGATGACAGGCGATGTTGTGTGAAAACTCTCAGCTGCACTTTTATTGCATGTGGTAGTATCAGTATGTTCCACTAAACTTCATAAAGGTAATAGTTACCCAGCTCTGGGAATAATTATACTTTACCTCTTTATTTCTATTTATTTCCTATTTCAAAGTGATTAGTGTTACAGTAGCTCCACTGCGTAAAGTAGGAGTGGCTTCAAGGTACAGCAGGGTTACTAATGCATATAGACCAGAAACAAACACTGCATGCAAAGGAGAGTGACTCTAGTATTACTTCTCTCTCTGCATCACTATATTGCCTTTTTCTATGATTTTCCCATCCTTCTGGATGTGACAAACCTTCTTCAGAATTGACCGCAGAGCACAGAAATCCCACTTCCTCCGTCACTCGCTCCTCCAGGGATTTCTTTCCCATCCCAAAGTTCCTCAAGGTAGAGAGCGTGAATTTCCTTAGCTCCTTCCAGACGTGCCCGTATCTTGCCATAACAATCCCTGGAATTATGGATGAGCAAGAAATGTCAGGAGCTCTGACCCATACATCAAACAAAGTTTGCTAGAGAATAACAAAAGTGAGTTTGGAGGTACAGGTCTGCGTGGATAGATGAAAGAGTCTGATCTTGTAGAGTTTGTTCATACAGCAATTCTAAAAATGGATTACTGCACCGTCTAATGCATGTGCACGGCTATGAAGCTGGAGGGAGGCTTCAATGAGAGCAACAAGTGCTGATAAGTATAAAGGAGTGACTCCCCCAAAGCATTCAGCACTGCACCCTTAGCTTGTGTGACCTGGGTAGCAGCTTGTGCCACCACACAGGAGCTGAGGATGAGACGTGTGGGCTGGATGCTGGATAATACTCTGTCTTGGAAGAAAGTTACCATTTTTTTTGTGACAACAACAACACGCACATAGTGTGTGAACACAAGGACTAATCACTGGATGTCGGGAGCTACCAGCTCCCAACGCTGGCAGGAAAGTTGTACCACTGATAGAATCCTAACATTGCTGAAAAGGTGTGCACTAGCACCTGGAGCTGTACTACAACCACTAAGGGGAGTCCCCTTTTCATCAAATCTGATTTTGTCACCACCAAAGGGTAGCAGACATACAAGAAGATTGACCAGAGGGACATGAGAAGGTGGCTGAGGAACTGTACTGAGAAAATCTTCCCTCTGCCCACTATCTACCCAGTCCTCCTCGTGCTAGTGCCAGGGAGGAACGTCCATCTCCAAGGGACTTGCCTTCTGATTTATTTCCGTAGCCCAGATGTTCATATACTGGGAAGTATGGCCGGTCAGCGAAGTCCTCCGATCTGTGGATGAGGGCTTCCTTCACTGTTTTATACCCGTTTAGCACTACCAGGTTGCTCCAGCAGTTCTGGAGATTGAAGACGTTTCCAAACTTCTTGTGAAGCTGCCAAGATAAAAAAAAATTATGTCCCTGAAAATGAGCTGAAAGTAACATCAAAAATATCACCATATCCTTCCTTAGGGCCTTTATTATTTAGTGGGCTTTGAGGTGCTTTTATTAGGAGACCTTCAGCTGATCTTTCACCTTTGTCTTTGCAGTGCCACAGAGAGCGGTGCCAAACAGCAGCTGAAGCAGGGATCAATGCTCTGTGAGTGGAAAAGTTCAGAGTACACTTATCCTGGCCAAACTGTTGCCATGACCATTGTGCAAGTAGTTTGGATTTTGTCTGACAACACAAGGTCAAGGACCATTTTTAGGATTTCAAAGGCTGCATGCTCAACAATGAATTATTTCCTAATACTTGTATTTATTTCAATCTGAAAGACTAGGCAAGTTTTCAGTTAGTCTGCTTCTGCTAGAAGGAAATATTGATGATAAGGTGATACGTAATTTTTTTTTAGCATGCATTTGTTCCTGAAGATCTACCCAGAGCCCGGCTCCCAGAAACACAGCTGGAAGAGGCAATTCTACCTTGAGTTTCAGGTCAACTTTCTCCCTAAAAGGAGTGTACACATCTAGTAAGGCTGGTAACTGGCACACACCCTGCATCTGTTGTGATCTATAAGAGACATAACGCTGACAGCAGGATGGCTGCACAGACAAGCTTGTCAGCCATACACTCCCCATGGGAGCTTGCCATGGAGCCAAGTCTCCTCCAGGTAGATGAGCCCTTTGACTGAACATCGGCTTCTGGGAAGGCAGGTTGAAGCTCCCCTGCTAGTCAGTTACTCTGAATAAAACACTCAGGAGCAGGTTGCTGGAAGACAGTGCAATAGTAGCAATGCTCCACAGACTGTGCTCTGTTTTCTTTTTCTTTTTTTTGTTTTTTTTTTTTTGTTAAAAAGCTAAGTGTCTTAATTTCTGTACTGTAGCAATGCAGGGAATTGAAGTACTTAAGACTGTATTTGCAGAGGGGTTGGAAAAGGAATTAGCACTTCACTGGCACTGGAATACCTCATTAAAAGTGATTACTGGTCAAGATTGCGGTTAGCATGACCCTGACGTGATGTGATTTGAAAATGGTAATCTTTCGGGCTATATGCAAGCAAATAATACAAATGCTATATTTAGTTTCTCCGTTGGGTAGATTTTGGACAGGCAGCTGAACAGTGCCGTCCTGGAGAAAAGGTCTTTCAAGTTTGCAAACTGAAGCACAAAACCCCCGTGGTTTACCTGCTGCAAGCTGTGCTGTGTTCTTCCTTTGAGAAAAGCTAAGCCCTGGCTTCGAACAGGAACACCGCCGAGATTTTGGGCATTGCTGCTGGGGCAAATCCTGCAAGCTGATCTCTTTAGCTGAAACTGTCCCACGCCTGTAGGTGTGCTTAAGTAACTCACAGGCAAGTCCACCGTTCCTGCAGCCACAGTCCCAGGCACAGACATTTGCTTGTCTTCCCTTGTTTATACATCTCCCCATTCCCTTGCCCCTACACCTGCCGTGAGTTAAGTTGGTGGCCTGCTCTACAGCAGACCAAGCATCATCTATCACTGGGGGCACAACAGCATCTCCCACTGAGTTCACACATAGATCAGGAGATGGAGGCTGGTGAGTATTGGGGTGTGATTATCTATTTATCTGTATGGGCCAGGTCAGTGTCCTTAGATGCTGACTTGCTTTGTCCTGGACTTTGGAGAGGGCATTGCCCTTTGGCTTTGTGCAAGGGTAGATCGTGCCAGGGTGTCCCCACACCGCCTGGGCCCACAGTCGCGTGAGGAGCACGTCGTCGCGGAGGCCGGCACTCACCTGGTTGAAGGAGAGGTGTGGGTTGTGGAAGTCAACACACAGCATGGTCCCAATGAACGGCAGGGATACTGGGCCTGGCGGGTAATGGCTCCACTTCTTCCTGCGCTTCATGAAGTCAAGAAGTAAAGTAAAGACCGTAAGAAAAACTCCCAGTACAGAGATGTTGCTCCAGCAGGATGACAGCTGGGACCCCAGCCACAGGAGCAATGCCATTTCGCAGCCTGTCTGCTCCTTGGTCTTCCTCTTTTGACCCAAGACTGTTTCTGCCTCCTTTTGCCTTCTTTCTCTCTTCCCTTCTCTTCCCTTCTGCCTTCTTTCTCTCTTCTCTTCCCTTCTCTTCTTCTTTTCTCTTTTTTCCTTTCTCTTCTCTTTTCCTTTCCCTTCCCCTTCTTTCTTCTTCCCTCCCCTCTCCTTCCCTCTCCCTTCCTTCCCCAGGCAGCTGCCCTCTTCTCCTTGCTTTCTCCTCTTCCCCACGCTCCGTTTTTCTGTCTCCCTGCTCCTCTCTCTCTGCAGTTGCTGGCCTCTGAATGTGGGACTTGGCTCAAAGCTGAAGCTCCTCCTCTGCTCAGCTCAGCCTTGGGGGAGTGGTGATGGAGGTCATCCCTCCTCTTCCTCCTCCTTCTGCAAAACCAGAGCTCAGAGGCCTCTTTGTCCCTGCTGCTGGTGGCAGCTCCTGCAGAGGTGCCCTCCGTGGGGCAGGGCTGGGTGAGGTCCAGGTGTTCGGGTGCCCTCTCCCAAAGCTGAGGTGGGATCACAGTTCACAACAAGCAATCCAGTCTTGCAGCATTCTCATGGGGCAATTTTGAAAGAATTAGTTTGTTTAAATCTGTGTCGCCACCTTGTTTGTACAGACAAGTCAAGGGAGAAGCAGCTCCTAAATACAGATCACTGAGGTTTCTGTTTGCAGGGATGAGGATTTGTTCCATTGAGAAAGCTCAGGTTAGGTCAAACTTTCCCTTATAGAAAGCACTTGTCATAGAAATTAGCCTAAAGTGGTGCCCTGAGACTTTAAAAATAATTTATGTTTCTGGGAATAACAATCTTTACCCAGTTCCAAATGTCAGTCAGCATGACCTTGGTTTTTGTAGAATACAGCTCAGCTACGAGGGAGAAAGCACAAGGAGCCTTGAATTTCCAGCCTTTGGGGCAGCAGTAAATGCAAACACAGTTATGGAGATAGTCCAATTATTTCCTAAAGCAGCACAGCTATGTGCTCCTGGCATCTCTGCCATCGGAGATCAATAAAGCTCACTCTTACGACAGTTAGTTCTAGCTAAAAAGAAGCAGTAAACCCATCACGGTTTGATCTGTGATCTCAGTGTGATCAGAGAAAAGCTCCTAATGGAGCAATTGCTGCAACAGTGATGGAGAGCTCAGACTGGACAGTGATGCACCTGCGAAGACTCTGCAGTCAGCTCTGGTGTGCAGCCAGGGCCCCGAAATGCCCCTCGCCCGGGGGTGGGGGGGCACCTAAACACTCGTCATCTGTGTGCGGCGGCCCCCCCACTGGAGTCGCTATGGCATGACCTTGACGTCGCTTGTGAAAGCATCGTGACTCAGAGTTCATCTCAAGTATCTGTAAAGAAACATGGGCGGCATGGGGAAGAATGGGGGGAGTTACCAGCCCCCATACAACTGCAGAATTATGATTTCTTTTGGATTACAGAGAGATGGCAGGGTAGTTCACGTGACTGGAGAGATGCCGCAGATGGACATAAGCTCTTCAGGAAAGACAGGCTGGAAAGGGTGAGGAGGGGTTGTGCTTTATGCAGAGGAGTGCCCAGAGGTTTGCCACGGGATCGGTGATGAGCCAGTCAAGTGCTTGTGGGCAGGGAGAAGAGGGCAAAGCAACGCAGGCAGTGTTGTGCTAGGCTCTCACCACAGACTAGCTGATCAAGGAGAGCGAGTCAATGGAGCCACCTCACACAGTCACAGGCCTTAGGACCCACGGGTGTGCTTTAACTGGAATGGCTATATGGTCGGGCACAATCCAGGTGGTTTCTGGAGTGTGCTGAAGGCAATTTCTTGACACCAGCAATCAATGGGACAACTAGGGGAGATGCTCTGCTAGGTTTGCTATTCACAAAAAAGGAAGAATTGGTCCAGGACATGATGGTCAAGGATAAGATTGCCTGCAGCAACCATGAAATATTAAATCCTACAAGAAGTCAGCAGGACAAATAGCATTACTGCTTTTGCATTCATGAAAGCAGATTTCACCTTGTTCAGGGGTCTGCTTGGCAGGATCCCGAAGGGAATCTGCCCTGGAGAGCAAAGAAGAGCTGGTTGTTCTTCAAGGGCAGCTTCCTCAAAGCATGAGAGCAGTGTATGTCATTTATTACATTGACTTTGGCAAAGCCTTTAACACCATCTCCCGCAGTATCCTTGTAGCTAAATCAATGAGATACAACTGGCAAGGTAGATGACAAAGTGGGTGGACGATTGTTCAGATTGTGGGGATCAAAGAGTTGGGATCCGTGGTGCAGGGCCTAGCTGGTGGTTGATCGCTAGTGATGTCCCTTAGATACCCGTGCTGGGGCTGATAAAGTTTAACGTATTAACAACCTGGATGCTGGGACAGAGAGCACTCCTAGCAAGTACAGCCTGGGAGAGCGAACAAGAGCTGAAGTAGGTTTGCAGAGTACTCTGGGAGTTTGTTGGCTTTTGAGTACTCACTACATTTCTAACAGTTCTACTGCGAGATCTTGGGAGGTAAAGCCGTGACAGTCCTGTACTCCATGGACGGTCTTGAGCAGGAGATGGCTGAATGTTAAAAGGTGATCAAGGGGTTCCTCTCACACTGCTTTTCATGATCCATGCCCTCCAATGACAAGTGAGAAGATGGGAAATGTGGTCCCAAGAACATCAGTGGACATTTCCTGATCACCCCACTGGTACAAGGATGTTACCCTGCCTGTTTAAATTTATTTTGAGCTCCACCTTTATGAACTTCAGCTGAAAAATATCCACCTGGCTTCTTTCTGTTTTGCTTATCTTGGCTAAAGCCAAAGGCTGGCGGACTCCCATCACTCAACTCAAGGCTGTAAGAAGGATGGTTCACTGGAATTTGGGAAGTGGATTTACTTTTAATGAACACTGCTCTGGAAGGCCATCAGACAAGCAATTCTCCAGCTGCTCTTCTTCCTGTAGCTCAGCCTGGTCATCAGGCGACAAAGCTGCAACCCGAGAAATGCACCAGCTTAAGAAAAAAAAAAATACTATGCACCCCTCCCCCCATTTACACCTTTCCAAAAGGTCTCTGGGTAAATGATCTTTTCCTCTACCCCATTCAGGCTGCAAACTAGACAGCTCCTCCACTTTTGGCTAGTAGCATGGACTACCATTCCTGCAAAAGACTGGAGCAAGTGTTATAGCTTAGGTAATTTCAAAAGAACCGTTTTCAAAGCAAGTAAAGAAACAATAGACAACAAATCTCTTTCTGAGAGAGAAAGAGAAAAGGGCAATTATCCTTCTGAAGAATGAAAGAAGTTCATTTGCATTTCTTTTCAATAAAGTAATACTTTGAGTGATTTTCAAGGCAGGGGAAAAAAACCCTCCAAATCCATACTTACTAATTTTAGCTGGCTGCAGCCCTGCTGTGCTGGGTACATGTCTTTGACTGTGCACAGTCAATTAAGAGACGAGCTAAGTGAAGTTACAGAAGTTGCATGCAGATATCACCTGCAATACAAATAGAAATGCAGCTTTAAGAAAAAGCTTATTAATTATTGCAAAATGAAGCAGCCAGAAGTAGGTAATGCAAGAGTTGCATGCACAATTTAAATTGAACCTTTTTGTCCATATATTCCCTAAGATCATCTTTAATTACAATCTCGTGCTATTTTTCCTTTCTGAAGGACCCTCCCTTTATTCAGTGCACAGGCTAGATGATGATCATTTACTAATCCTGTTTTAATTATAGTATTTGGCTTCAAAACCTATTTTGCCACCTGCTGTTCACACCCTGCCCATAAGGGTATTTCAGCTGGGCTTTTCCACAGTGGTCATCAGTGACTGCATGGGTTCAGAGCACACAGTCTTTTGTACTCACAGCACCCTTCTGAGGTGCCACCAATGGAGAAAATTGAAATTTTAAGTCCAGGTGACCTTCTAAGTGTTGGTACCTATAGGAAAAGCCTAGAAGCTGCCATACAGGGCTGTCCAGGACATGCAGCCAGCTCCCAGGCAGCTCTTCTGCAGATCATCTTGCAGGATCACAAGTTTGGCACCCTGGACATGAAGGTCACAAGTTAGTGCCTGTTCATGAAAACTGCTGTTTCAGTAATTACCCAGCATCACATACCCACTCCTTCACAGGGGTGTGGTGATAAATCTTTAAATGGCCAAAGAAACGTTCTTTCTTCTCTCCCTCTTTGCTTCAATACTGGAGCCAGCCAGGAAGCACTGGGCACATAACAGGAATATTTCCTTGAGCTTTCAGAAAGTTTTCATCTAAATCCCAGCAGGCTGACTGCTTTCCCCCTAACACCATTAGATGGATCCAGACCTCAGCAATGTTTCGTTCTGGAGAATCAAAGCCTCTTGGAACAGCACAAATGGTCTGTGTGAAGCCTGCTGCTCTCCTTCCCTACTGTCCGTCTCCCAGGCTACAGCAGAGCTGGGGCTGGTGAAGACCCCAGAACCCTTTCCTCCTCAGTGGCCTCTTCTGACCCCCGAAAACATGGTCTCCCACCCAGTCTCTGGCTTTTTTAGTCCTTCCTCTACCTCCTTTTTTCAGCCCACCATCTAGCTTTTGCCTGTTTTGCCTTCACTCGGACTAACTCTCCTCCCGACCATTTCAGCGCTGGAAGGGGACAAGGGGAGTGCGGAGGAGACCAGCTTCCCACTTGTCATTCGCCCTTGCCAGCCTCTGGCAGCCGGCAATAACCACCACCTGCTCTGTTCAGACATCTCTGGGGAATTTTAGCTGAAAAACTGAGAACTCTATCAAGTGCACGCAAACTGGGTTTTCAAGTGCTTGTAACATGGCCAAGTTTGAGCACAGTTTTAGAGAGCTGGTGCAATGTGTCTTCCTAACAGAAAGCTGCCTCCTGCCAAATTTCGCATGTAATGCTTCAAAGCATTAAACTGAGAAAGGAAAACATCACCAGAAATTTTTCGAACGGGTTAGGAGAAGGTCAGATAAACAATGGATTTCTAAGAATGATGTCAGCTATTAGAAAGGTATTAAAAAATTTTTGGCTGAATGTTCGCAAACAAATTTAGCCTGAGGCACAACCCCAACTCAGGAAATTTTAGTCTCAGCTGGTTCATTGTGACTTTCTTGGCCTTCAGATGGGGTTTTATACATTGGAAGTACTTCTACAGCCTTAAGATGGACTGTGCTAACAGCTTGTTCATAATAAAGCAGTCAGCAGAACTGAAATAGCCAAGTCTTTCATAGTTACTGTTACTATGACTTACTGCCAGCCTTCCCACATTGCAAAGAAATCTGTTCTTCAGGCTTTTCTTCTTTAAATTCCCTGTGGCTTCCTACCCATTTTCCTATATCAAGCACAGCATCTCACCTATCGCCAAAGTCAGTCTCAGTTGAATTCTTCTTCTTTCACCCACCCCGTCCCACCCCATGTACGTCCCTTGCTCTTAAGAGAGCAATAACTCTGAACTTGATACTGAAAGTGCGGTTGGTCTTGGGCCCCATCTTTCACCCCAGAGAGACAACTTCGAGCTGATGCTGTAGGGTGTCGAGAAGCCAGGCTCTAGCGACCGCTGTGAACAGCTCGGCAGTGTGAGCTGCGTAGTCACTGCAGGCATCAGCATCCAGATGAAGAAAGCAGCCACTGAGATGACGTTACCCCCAGAGAAGCCTTGGATACTAAAGGCAAACTGAAAACCTGAAATTGTAAGAGCAGAATGGCTTTATCTTGACTTGATATTTCACAGAGCTTGAGACGGTACTGAACCGAGCTCACACATGTATGTAATGCTGCCCGGTAAGGGTTTCGCCTGTTCAGCAAGTGACTAGACAATGGTAGTTATGGGCCCTAACCCCAGTATCCTTGTCATGTTACCTGGGGTTAAAGCAGAAATCAAAACAAGCTGGCTTGGTTTTAATCGCCAAATTCAACTTCAGATTGTCCTACAAGCTTTAATTCCTTGGGCTAAAACATTCCCACCGTTATTTTAGCGGTTAGCCAAATGGAGCTCAGCACGTGCAATTTCTAACCCCAGCACGGAGAGGTAATGAATCAAAGTGCTGTTTTGCACTGGTCTAAAATGCCTCCTGAAGATCCTGTTAAGCCTCTGTGATATGTCTGAGCTCTGGGAAGATGCCTGATCCTTCAGAAAATGACTGGCAGCAGTTGCCTTGACTCACACTCTCCTGGGAAACTGTCAGAAAAATATGGCTTACGCCCCCAATACCATAGGCTGTTAATTTGTCTCAGCTGCTGGTTTTAGTGTCTTGTTCTTTAAGCTTCTCAGGAGCTGTGAATATGTTGCTTTTCTTTTCATTTTTGGTTTAGTACTGATACCGTGGGGTTTTTCTTTGCTGTAACAAAAGCATCCATGGGAATTTTGGACAGAGGTACTGGCTAATATCCTGTTATTATTTTTTTTTTTTCCATAAGAAGAGATGAGTTTAAATCCACATGGGGAAACTCATCCTGCTTTCCTGAAGTGTGAGATCAGTGGGAGACCTTTGAAAACAATGAGGTGATTAACTCCGGGGCTTGGAAGCCAAACAAACAGACAAAAGTGTCTAGGTTTAGTTTCTGCCATTGATTTGCCCTGTGAGTTAGAGGCAAGCACTCAGCTGCTAGCTCAGTTTCCTCGCTTGTAAAATGTGTTTAATGGGGCTGTTTATCCAGTTGTGATAAAGCATCTACAAATCTAGGTGCAAAGTACATTAATGAGGACTGGTACCATAATTATTACAAAGCAAAGAGGTGGGTTGCCAGAGATCTCAGAATAGAGGTTAAAAACCCATAAAAATATATTTTGAAGACTTGCTCTTGTTCCAGGAAACATCTAGCTATGACCCTTTTCTTCTGGCAAAGGGACTATTGCACAGGGAGCGTTTTGCTGCTGTTTCCATGTGTTGGAAGGATAGTTGGGGATGCTGTTTTTTCATAGTTAGGTCCTCAATTTAGATATTTAAGAATCAAAATAAAAAGGGAAGCTAATCTGGCTAAAGAGAGAATTGCATTTTCTCCTGTGCTTTTGACACTCAGGAGCAGACAGAATAACTTTGGGGGATGCTGTCTCCTCGCAGGTAAGTCAGATTTCAGGTTTCAGTGACAACTCTCTCTTTCACTCCAAGCTCATTAACCTGTTTCTGATGGCTCCTCAACATCCCTGGCTTCCCAGGAAAGCATTCAGAGCTGCGTGTGCTCAGCACATCTCAGAAAGAAGAGAGGCATTACTTCTAAAACATACTTGCTGTTAAAATTTCCTTAGAGTCAATAAAGGTAGAAGTGACTGTTATCTGTTCACACTACCTTCCTCCCAGCTTGGTGGCTGTGATTGCTCCGACGGTGAGAGTAAAAATATTCTTGTTCTGGTAAAGTGGTGTGTTATCTATTTTGTCTGTTTAAGCATGTGCTCAGCGGTGCCACAGCCATTATTTTGGTGCATGCTGTTAGCTCCTGCCTCATTTAAGTTACGCAGCCATTTTCAACATTGTGAGCACACACCGTCGCTCAGCTCAGAATCCCTTTTCTCCCCTCGTGCCGCCACATTTGCACAGCTGTTCTGTATAGAGAAGCTTGTGTTAGCTGACCTGTCACTGTATGATAAGGTGTGCAGACATTAGCCTCTCAAACACTTTGTGTCTTTTTCTGTGTTTGCCTTAGGCTAGGTCTGGTAGATACAGCGGATCCTATAGAAACAGCAGAGCTGTACCTAGTTTGGGGCCCCACTGGGCTGATGTCTACAGAGGGACGATAGCAGGTATCTGCTCCCCAGGACATGAACTAACACGAAACGGCAGGGGAACTAAAAAGCAGGACACCAAACACAAGTAAGTGCCTGAGCAAAGCGAGCCCAGTCACTTTTGCCCGTCTCTGGCTCCGACTGCCAGCGTGAAGGGTGCAGATCACCCTCCGTGGCACCAGCAAAAAAGCTGCAGGCAGAAGCGACGCTGCAATTTTTCCCAGGTTTAAAGGGCAGTGAATGCAGGCTCAGTGCATCTGCATGAATTTGGATGTTTGCTATAGCTATTTATTAACCTTACGTAGCCCCAAGGACAGACTTTCGCTGCTGTGCGGCTGGGCGTGCACCTCACAAGCGGTGGAAGTACCTGCAGGTTGGGCACATCACGGACCCATGTGGGTTGTGTGGCAGGGACAGCGTTGGGGACATGGCTCCCACTACCACAGTAAAATTGACGTGAGCCCAGCTGGCACCCCATGGGGGGTCCCGACCAGGGAGTTTTTCATCCCTGCAATGGGCTGACAGCAGGCTGCCGATGGGTCCTCCTCCAACCACCAAAACCCATGTGGCTTCTCCTGGCAATCTGCAAAACCAAAAGACACCTCTGGCATTGCTCGTTAACAAACCGGGACAAATCCCAACAATCTCAATACTCCTGTCTTACTCCCAGGCACCTGAGGAGCTTCAAGGGGCAGGAATTAATGATAAGATAGAGAAAAGATAGTGGCCGATAGAGAAGTCCAAGGAGACAAAGAAAGCAATGGAAAAGACAGCATAGTCTAGAGAGCAGACTGTCGCTAGCAAAGGCATGTGTAGTGGCAGGTCAGGCTTAACTGTAGAAGAAAACGTGACTGCTGCTCACTGGGTAGAAACTGATGGTTGCTCTCTCAAGCAATTCATGATGTCCTGAATTCTGCCCTTTGTTCAGCAGTCCATTAAGGCAGCAGCAGATGATAAGCTGAAAAACTTACAGTGATTCTATTAGAAAACGATAAATAACTTTAACAGCAAAAATAAAATGTACATTTGTCCCAGCACTTTTTGTCCAAATGATTATTAATCTGCTTAAAAAAACCCCAAACATACAATTTTTATGATCCCAAACTTCTGTTAATCATTTCTGAGAGCATAGTGTGCTTGTTGTTAGAGTACAGAGTTTATTATTTTGCTATTTTCATGAACAACGCAGTGTCAAGCTCTCATTAGCAATTTTTCATGGTTTTATCTGCACTTTTTCTGTCAGTATAAACAATGGCTTGAATACAAGTCAGCATTTAGAAGTTTTTATCAGTGTGCTGGAAATAGAAGATTGTTGTGTGTTTACTATGACAGTGAAACAGGTTGTTTATGTTTGATTTCTGTGTGATGCTCCTAATGATAGTTTATGCTTCACAAATCTGAATGTGCATTGGAAATCAGAATGTATATTTTAGGTTTTTACCAATAGGAAACCCACAAGTAACTGTTCTGGTTTGAAACGTTGGCTCAGTCGTGCTCACAGTTTCATTAATAACAGTGGGAGCATATGGAGTGAAATAAGAATTAGAAATGATGCAAATGCAGGCAAGATCTTACTACAGCGTGTTTAGCTAGTCAGTTACCTTTGGTACGCCAACCCAAATGATCCATAGGTTACTTTTGCCACTAGTAGTTGCTACATTCTCGTAGCAACTGTATGTAACAAGCTTAGTTTTCTGTGTTCATTTTTATATTTTCTGCAGTTATGTAATTGTGGGTTTGTGTTAACAAAAATCGCACCAACAAAAATACCTATGCTCTTTTACACAGGAGGTATCCATAAGCAGTGATCTTTCCAAGGGAAGGAAGAAGGACCAGAGGTGGCGGCTGCAAGGAAAATGGAAGAGGAATTTCCTCTGTGTTTAAGCTGCCCAAAAGACTGAATGGGTGCCTAAAGACACGAGGCTGCCATGCTGTGGGTTATGAGTGGAAAAGACATGAGAGGCATTGTGCTTCCCACCTCCCGACGGCAGAACTCTGAGTTCCTCGACATAACCAATCTCCCCACCTGCAGAGAAACAGCAGCTTCCCAAACCTGCTGACTCCCAGGTCCCCTGGGGACGACTGTGCGGCCTCGTGCTTGCAGCTCAGAGGGAGGCATCACTGAGCACCAGCAACATGCAGGGCTGAGCTGGCTAGGAAAAAGGAATGGTTTTGTGCTAATAACACTTTAAAAAAATGTTGGTTTGCTTAAAACCCCCCAGATTTGGAAACTTTGAAAGCCGTGCCTCATATGGAGATGACAGACCTTAGTTCTCCAGTGTACTGAATACAGGCACTATGTATGTGAGTTAACGCTCTTCTGCAGCTCCCTTCTGCTTCGTGTTACTCCAGTATTGGTTCATATCCAGAAAGAGGGAAAGGCCAAAGACAAATCCTTAATTACTTTATACTCTTTATTGCCTATTCCAAAGTCCAAAGCTTTTTGATTTGTCTTCACTGTGTTTTGAACTAAGGCCTAATATCTGGGGTGGCCTTTGTGCTCAGGATTAAAAATTCAACAACTATTTCTAATGTTACCTGCTTTCCTGTACAGGTCTTCTAAATTTGATAGTGAAGAGCACCTCCTGTGACAGCAGCTTTGTGGCAGATGGATCCCACCACCCGAGTGCACCTGCGGAAACAGAGTCCATGGGTCTGTATGAGCACACCTTGCTGCTCATGGTGCTTGGAGGGAACAGCGGCAGGGGAAAAAGCTGCCAACCTTGGCCAAGCTGTCTTCTGTGGTCTCTGGTGTGAGGGTGAGAGCCACCGCTGACCACACTGTCTTCTGGCTGGTTGCTCCGAGGAAGCAGCTTCAGGCCCTCAAGCCAGCAGTGCCCACTCTCAGGGTCACACACACAGGAGCTTTCAGCTGGGAGCACAATGGGGACAGAAGCTGCAGATCACACAAGAAGTCAAGGAACAACAACATTTGCTGCCGAAAAGGGCACTCGGAGTGCAATGTGACGTTCAAACCCATCTGCACCTCTTACTTGTTGCTGAGAGCGAATGCAAACAAGCTGCAGTGTCCACACTGCAGCAGACAGGCAGTGGTGCTGCCACCCACCCCAGGAACGGCTGCCATAAAAACCTCCTCTGAGAAAGAAACTTCCATCTTTGGCCTCATCGCTCTGACTCCACCCTGCAGGTTACAAAGGCTGGTTTCTTGTCAGCCTGCAAAGTCAGGAGGTGCACACAAAGGCCCGGGTTGAAGCCGTTCTCAGTTTTCCCACGGGAGCCAGCAGAGCAGCCACAGGTCCCAGCAGGAGCAGGGTCACCGCTCGGTACCATCCAGGCTCCTATGAACGGCCTTTCTCAGTCCCCAGCTCCTCACCCTCTGTCCCCAGCTCACCTAGGCATGGGTTTTGTTGGCCTACGAATTCAGACAGCCCCCACGGCAGGTCCCCTGTGGCGTGGGCAGGGGGGGGCAGCCAGGACAGAGGGACCAAGGGCCGGGATGGGCAGCGATTTCAGAGGCAGCAGGGGAGCAGGCAGGCAGAGGAGGGGGTGGAGGGTGGTCCGGACTATAAGAAGGAAAGGGGAACTGCTTTACACCCAGCAGGCCAGGGTGAATTTTGCAGCGCAAAGGACAAGGTGAGGTGGGCTGGGACCTGCAGTTTGTGTGTGAGGTTGGGATGGTTCACCAGCCTGAGGAGAGCCCGTGCTGGCAGTGATGGAGAGCCACTGCCGTGCTCCGCAGTGTGCGTGGCCTGGGGTTTCAGTCCCACTTCCCTCAAGCAGGCTAGGCTTGACTGAAGTCAGGCTGAAAACCTCTGGTCTCCAAAGTATCAACCCGAATGTCAGGTTTGCTAGAAAGCAGGAACAAAGCAAGCAGGGAGTTTCAATTAGAAAGAAGTTTCAATTAGTAGAAGTAAGGCTTTGAAGACAGAGGCTCTGATAACTCTTTTCCAAAGACTTCATGCAGGCAGCAGTCCACACCCCCCTTCCCTCCTGGCTGCAGAGGAAGGGATCCCAGCGCAGTTCCCTGCAGGAACAGGGTCCAGAATAACCCCCCACTGCTGCCGCAATGCCTTGAGCCGCTCTGTACAGCTGCACCAAAGCCCTGCAGGTGTGCTGGATTTTGGGATTAAAACCCCTGCCAAGTATTTTCAGAGATCCACGCTGACTGCCCTAACTTGTCATACCACTGTGAACTGTTGCATTTATAAGGAGGATGGAGCCAGGTTCTTCTCCGCAATGCACAGTGACAGGGCAAGAGGCAAGTTAGAAGCTGCAGCAACAAGAACTGAGACTAGATACAAGGAGGAATTGCTGCTCCAGGAGAATGGGTCAGCACAGGAACAGAGGCCCAGAGAGGGTGTGGAATCTTCACCCTGAAGGCTTTCAAAACATGACTGTCCAAAGCCTTGAGCAACCTGGTATAGTTCTGAGGCCAGCTTTCACTGAGACACAAGGTTAGAGCCTTCCAGTCTTTTCTATAACAGGATTTTCAGATAGCTTTAAAGCATGAATGTGGATGACAGATAAAAAGTTCATGTGTGTCCAAAGTCACGGTTGCGGGACCTGGATTCCTGATCATAGACACACTTTGAATTCTTATGTAACTCTTTATCTAGAGCAGATAGACTTTTGCAAACAATGGAGAAGATTTCATCAGTTTTGGAAAAGAATAAAGCAAAGCTGAAGAAGTCTGGAATAAATTTACTGATTCTATTAAAAAAAAAAAAAAAAGAGAGAAAAAACTAGAATTTCTGACCTGCCTGGATGATGACGACATGCGATAGGCCAAAAACCCAGCTGGAGAAGTTGCTGAAGTGTAACAGCACTGGAACAGCCACCAGATACCAGCAGAGTAACCTCTGGGTGAGCCCGCTGGCGCTGGGGCTTTCTGTGCCATCTGAGGACCAGCCACCAGCTACACATGCCGTTGGTCACACCTCAGGGTGAGAGGGAAGGCTGGGAAATATGAGCTCCTGCATCCCAAATCCTTTGGGCTACAACTCCAAAACACAACCCTTGAGTGACTCCAAGATGAATCATGAAAACCAGGATGAGTTACCTGCAAGCAACACAGACATGCAATACAGAGATTACCTGAAAGTAATGTCAAAGATGGAGAAATGCAACAATAGAGTCTTACAAAGACTCCCATAATCAGTGGAAACGAGGATGAAAATGTCTCAGCCTGTTCATGCCTGTTATGAACTCTTGGGTGCTTTTTGAATCATAGTGCCACAAAGCTTTTCAGAACTATTAGGGATACTTGTCTGCTCTGGCAATTACAACAGCCCGAGTTGCATGAGCTGCAGTAGAAATCAAGCTCAAACACTGTCAGTTGAGGCAGAAGTGAAAACAAAGGAGAAATACAGGAGTTAGCGGTTACTCTGTCCTCTAAAGTGAGTTGCTGTGTTGTGTGGCTGTTGGAAGCTTATTTGAAGGACGGGCACTCAGGAATTTGTGGCCTCAAGATACGAAGCATGCTTACTGCAAGGAAGGATTTTATTCTTTCATGAACACCGCCTGTTTGCTTGTGTGGAGGCACAGTGCCTTGTGCGAGACTTTGAATCGTGACATTTAAATTGCTGAAGTGTCCCCTGAACTCACGACAGACCTTAGCTGTGGTTTTTACCACTCCCACCCAATGTCATGCAAGCTGGTCAATGAACGTAAATGTTTTTTCTCAGCTATTGTACCCCTGTACTTGTATATTTCCAGACAAATGTATATGCTTACCAATCAGAAAGATAAGGACATGTATTCTTAAAAACTACACATCGGTGTATCGTTAGCCCACCTAGTGAAGAAAAAGGTAGGTCAGAGGGCTGTTGCAAATAGCCAGATGAAAAGGCTGTTCAGACAAGCCCCAGACTGGTCCTTTCTCTTGCATTGTAAAGGACAAGAAAGGAAAGTTCCATCAGACCCTTCACTGAGCACTTGACTGCAGCCTGGGAAGGGTTGTTTAGTTTTTTGAGCAGCTACTCTCAAAGTCCAAGTAACTCCAGTAAATGCTAAAAATAAGGGGTGAATCTCTCTCTGCAGAAATGGTAAATACAGGTTACACAGACTTCTGGTGTCTCCCTGTCTCAAGCAGCTCTTATAATTAGCTCAGATGAAAGCCTAGAAAATGAACATCAGCCTTCATGTTCCAGTTTCTGTGGGCTGCTATTGACTAGCGGTAGCAAACCAAGATGAAGGATGTGTGCTTTGAAGAGGGACCGACCGACCAACCAACCCAGGTGACCTGGCCAACATTCCCTTTTTAAGCATAACAGAGACTATCTTCTATTTGGAACAACCATTTGGATACAAAAAAGGTTGTCCTCTGTTAAAGAGTTTATTTCAGGGCCTGTTACTGTGTAGTCCAATAAATGGCACAGAATGCGTTTGGTATGGTACCCACCTAGATTGTTCTTCCAAAACTCACAGACATGAAACTGCACACAGGAAAGGTCAGCATGAGAAGCCGCCCCCGCTAGTGAGGACTCCAGGCCTTCGAGCGCCCTCCTGGTGGTCTCAGGTCTCCTCCTCTCAGCATTCCCTAAAAGGAGTCCCATGAATAAACCTTCTGTGACTTCTTCTACAGACCTGTTATTTCTCCATGGCTCTTTCACAATGATTAGGCCACTTGCAAAAGGTTTTCTCACATCTCCTTATTTTCGAGACAAACTTTGGACTGCAAAGCTGTACTGTTAACCCTCAGCTCAGGGGTGAATCCACCAAATGTGGGTGATGGGCAGTGTTTGAGGCCAATGGGCCATGCTCCAAAGCAGAATTCGTCCCAGCTACTGGCAGTCTACAGTCACTGTGGCCGATTATTGGGGGTTTGGGATTAGTCTTGATGATTTCCGCTTATTTGTTCATCTTCTGATTTGTTCATTTTCCAGACTGCAACAATTCTGCAGAGTCCAAAAGATGCACCTTCTTTCCCTTTTCTTCTGAAGAAACAAACCACATACTTGGTGTTTGCTAAGTCCATCTTTCATATTTGTTATAAGGAATGCTTACATTTCTGCTTTAACGGCATCTTTCCCAAGTCTTTTGTGCTCCTGTGGCTGCCGTTATTTTTAATAAAAAGGAGTTGTGTGGCTGAAGTAGGCCATGATAACTGCAACCATCAATGCCCCCTCTTTAAGGCTGCAAATGCCCACTTTCATCTCACAGCTCTGGAAACTGTTTCTTCTCCCGGCACATTTTCCTGTCCTGTGAAGCCAAGAACATTTCATACTTGGAGCAAAACTGAACACAACCCTGGAAATCTGCTTAAGAGTCTGCAAAATGGGTCCATTCTGTACAGCCTCTGCTTTTGGTTGCTGGAAATGTCTTCATCAGCAGTGTTTCATAAGCTTTGCTTATTTTCTTGCAGAGTGCAGTTCTTTGGTTTCATTTCCAAATGGCCACTTACAGTTTTGCCATCTATCACCTGTACAAGTAGCAATTCCTCCTCAGAAGTTTTGGCCCCAGCAGGACACCAGCTGAAGAGATAGACTCCAACATCCATTTTATACAGTAGCCTCCTCATCTTGGTTTCCAAAGCAGCAAAGACATTACAAAACCCAGAAGTGTTACATTAAATCGCAGTCTTTGTTCTGCTTCTGTATGTGGTCCTTCCTTGCCTCTTTTGAGATCCGTTTCCACCTGCCAATTCCTAATTTCATCATACAACACTCAACATAATTTGTCTGCTTTTCTGTATTTCTTCCAATTACAAATGGGAACTGTGAGGTTTGTCTTAGTCGCAAGGTACTTTGACAACAGCTGATTAAAAAAAAGTGCATGAGAAGAAGTAAATACTGTTATGCCCCATAATCCAGGTCGAGTATCTATTCATGGTAATTTCAACATTCCCCAAAATAACGTCCTCAAAATAATCACTATCTTATAAGAATCTAATGAATTCTAATCTAATTCCGCCTCTCTTCTGAGAGGGACACACAGGTCAGGTGCAGGAACTCAGGTGGAAGTCCAATTAAGTTTTCCTAATACAAATGCTATAAAATGTATGGACTTTTTCCTTTTTAATAAAACCATTAGATGTGGTGACGCCTCTGATAAATTGGCTTCAGCTCAAGGGAGTCTCGCTATACAATGCAGACTTGTCTTTACAACACTATACTTATCTTTAATGTAAATGCAGAGTACCTCCCAGCTCCCTCCCTGAAAATTTCTCTGCCATTTTTTGCTGCTCCCCACTAAAAGATGTGGCACTGAAAGTAAATTCAATAAAACTCAGAAAACCACTGTCATGACATACCTCAAAGCCAGGGAGCACTGACCTCCAAACGCACTGTGACCTCCAAGTTTGGTTGTTAGCAGGTCTAGCTACAACCCAAAAGCCACTAACGTAAGGCAGGCAGTGTTTGCAGATGATCTGGATGTGTCCACATGCAGGTTTTATCACGCAGAAGAGTACACAGTCAGTCTGAATCCTGATCCCCAGCTAGAGTGGAAGATTTCCTTCACAGAAGGTTTGTTATGAACTAAAAGAGCGTTTTTCAAATTATTTGGATGGGAGATAACTCTCTCTAGGGCTTCTAAGAAATATCAGCATTTCTAAAGCTAGCCAAGTAAGGTCAAAAACCTGAAAGCACAGCATTAAAACTGAGTTAAAGCAATGAATTACAAGAAACCTCTAGAGAGTGAGGAGGAAAGGGAAGCAATCTTGGCTCTCTATACAGCCCCATGAAAGAAGCCAGCAAACAAGCAATGCTTTCCCTCTAATTCAGGCTCCCTTCTGTAGAGGTACTAACTAGGGTATGGGTCCCACTTAAGAAATTAAATCCTACAAAAGGACTGTAAGCAGCACCCTGATAGCTTTTCAGCTGGATAACAGAGCCATCCGTTTGGATCTGACCAAAAGTACAGGCAGAGTAAAAATTTAAACACGTATAGAGATAATGACAGCAACTGTTTCACTGACCTTTTCACTGTAAGGAATCCCTTGTTCTTTCCTTTACAGCTTTATGTGGTGAAATTTCTAGCTGAATAGCACAGGTCAGCCTGGGAGCTGATAGTGCAGGGTATCCATACGGAGGTGATTTTTCAGCAATACGCATTAGCCAAATTCTCTTTGGCATGCAGCAATGCCAGCAATGCCATAGAGAAAGTACCGCAGAGTTACTGGTCTCCCACAGTCTTCTAATAATTACTTTTGCCCTCTACCTTTATTGGCTAAATTCTCTGACTCACAAGATACTGCAGTAGCTCTATCTTAAAAACAAACAAACAAAAAAATCCCAGCAAAACAAAGCATATTTGTTAGAAATACTCCACAGCCAAACAAGAATTTAATCCTGTTTCACAACAGAGATTTCTAACCCAGAATGAAGATTGTAACTACTTTCAACTTCTCAGAGGAAAGTCAGTAGAGCCACAAAATACTTGCCACATCTTTGTATTTTCTAGCTCTGTAACCGAACCTGGATTACCTCTACTCTTGGTTTTTTTTCACACAACTTTTCACACACACACTCAAAAAATCCATACCAATGAGATTTATTCATCCTCAACCACCCATATATCCTGTTCTACTTCCAAAGGTCTGATATTTAAACTCAATTTTCTACATTTTTTAGATAGAGGAGGACTGCTTCTTCCAGTTATTCTGATAAGCCAAGGACTAGGTCAGACAAACCAATTCTGTGTCTGTCTACCAAATATTTCTACCATGTCCACAACAACCACTGCACTCAAGACAGCATAGGTAATTCCTGATGTAATAACACTGTTATTAGGCATGATAATTTAGAAGTTTATATCCAACTCGGCCCCAAAATGTTCCCCCTGTAACTGTACTCGTTTAAAGGTATTATTTTTCCCCACATACATTCTTAAGTACATTACAGTTTATACTGCACATTAAACAGCCACAGTGCCAGACTTGTCATTTAATTACCCATATCTTGACAAACTACTTTTTAAAATACGTGTCCCACCAAAACTATTTTTCTTTAGCTTTGCATTAGCTGGACTCCATG
The DNA here is from genome assembly GCA_026212715.1 of Elanus axillaris. Taxonomy (NCBI): domain Eukaryota; kingdom Metazoa; phylum Chordata; class Aves; order Accipitriformes; family Accipitridae; genus Elanus; species Elanus axillaris. The sequence goes on from JANZLQ010000025.1 coordinate 28,935,437, forward strand.
AACTAGATGCACAACATTCTTTGGCAGATGTTCTGCCCTGACCCCCTTATAATTTTTTTTTATTTCAACACCCTTACACACCATCAGTTTACCTCGTTCCAAGACCAATTCAAAAAGTTGAAGAACATCATGACCCCCGGTAAAATCCCCACTCATACCTATCGGATACACGGATGAGTGAGGATGGGCACCACCTTCTGCAGTGGCAGCTGACGCTGCCTTCTCCTGTGCTGCACAATCTCACCATAAATTCCACAGCAGTCCATGCCTTGGATTTCCAAGTGTAAATTTCACATGTGATAAAAATCCATGATGAACGTTATCAATCAGCAGCTCCCGGTATCAAGATACACTTGCTGTACGTATCCCAGGGCCTCCATCAGCTCCTGTGGGAGGAGTTGCTTTATCCTTGTCTCTAGCTGAACACTGATCAGCTCGTAGCAATAGACATCCATTGCATGTTGAACCCATTGCATATCCTTTATGGAAAAAGGTCATCTTTTTCTTTGACCTTGTTCAGCAGTGTTGACTCGCTCAGGTTAGTTGTTGGAGCTTCCTTTTTATATGGCAACCACGCACTTTGGAAATGCTCTTAAACCATCACATACATTTCCCAGCAAACTGGTGGGAAAGTCTCTTTCCTTTCAGAGATCCTGATGGGAGTCAGCATGGAGAATCACTTTGAAAATGAGCTGCCTTATCCAAACTCTCATTAGTTCATTCCCCATCCAAACATGTAATTCCCAAGAGGCTGGCAGGCCGCCAATTTTCTTCTTTACACAATCTCTAACGTTCTGCTGCAGGTAATTTCTGCTCCACAAATTCCAAATCAGCCAAGAATTCCATATCTTTTCTTTCAAGTTTGAGGTATCCACAATATCCAGTTGTTAATTGCTTTTGCAGGATGGAGCCGGTAAATGTTTGGTACAACTTTTAAGAATCTACTCAGGCACTATCTTCTGAGCCGAAAGAAATTTTTATTTCCAACTGGATTTCATGACTGCTCTGGATCATTTCCAGGTTCTCCCAAGAAGCCATTACACATTGTTTTAGATTCCTTCTGGCTTGGCTTTAGAGAATGGTGGTAGCTCTGGTTTCTGTAAGACTTGACCAACAAAGATGACCAATTTGGAAGACCTCTCTCTGTACTAGAGAGCACACACCTTACCTCCGACAACAGCACTGATGAGGGGCTAAGCGGCCACTGATTTCAAGGGTCTTAAGCAGCCCCCCCTGCGAAATATTTCTCACGGAGTCAAGTGCAGTACCATTTATTTGCTCTACATGACTCCCACTATTTTCCAACCACAGTGCATGAGGAACTACTGAATGGCCATGATTGCTTTGAGCACCCACAAGGAAAACCTCTGAGACTCCCTCCCAACTATCCAAACCCCTTCTCCCTCTGTGTGACACCACCCTGAAGAGCCAAAGTATCAAAATTCAGCAGTTTCAGCACACAATCCTCTGTTGTTGTAGTACTATGAAGTTAATTCTTCAACCAACATAAATCAATGCAGTAACTCCTTTTTTTTTTTTTTTTTTTTCAAAACAGGTAGAATAGAACAGACACTAGGAAAAAAAAACAATTTTTATTCAGTTGAAAAGAAGTCATTTACTCAATCACATTAACTATGCTAAAAATGATTTTTTTCTGACTACACCAGCAGTTAAATATTTTCAGCACCAATTCAGGACACATTAGTGACATTTATCACAACAGGTCTATTTCTTAATGTAGAAGGACATACTAACTTCAGTAGCTGCTACTGGGAAAGGAGTAAGCAGAAGACTGCCCTTTCTTTCCAAATACTTATCAGCAAGAGTAGCAACTTCTAGAAATAAATAACTGCCAAATTATCTCCCAAATCTTTAAATCCATCTTTTAAAAATAGAGTTAAAATAGATATCTTAATATGCGCTATCATAGATTTTATTTTTTATGTGCTGAATACTCCAAAATGCGAGTAGTTGAGCAAGCATCCAGTACATAACTTTTTAAAATAGTTCTTCCCTCCCCACAATATCAACCCCATTTCTTTTATCCAAGTCATGCTGGTTAGATCCCTATCTCTAGTGACTTCCCAGTAAACACCACGCTGTTTGATATCGCTAGGATATGCTACCATCCTATGAGTGAAAGAAGTCAGTGACCTGGTGAAATACCACCAACTCACGTGGACAGAAAATTCATCCAGTCATTGGCTCGTTATCTCTGAACATCAAACAAATCCTAAGCTTTAAATTTTAAAAGCTTTTGTGGTCTTCCTCTTGCTGGGCCAGTTCAGGTGGTCATCACTGAAGGCAGAACTGCTGAAGGCAAAGAAACCAAAAAGCAGCAGATAGTATTGTCTCTTTGTCCTTTTAAACAAATCAAGTTCGCACAAAACAAAAGGAGACAAGGTTAAAATGAAGTTTATTAGTTTTTTTTGGTTTTTTTAAGCTTTTTTTATATAAAACTGTTTGTGAAACAGCTATTTTATTCCCATGGCAGAGTGACCCCTGAAAGATGCACTAACCCCTTTCTTAAGGCCTTAACAAGAAAAAATTATGATTTTTGTTGCTGTTGTTCTTTAAACCCAAATGTTTTAAAATTACATAATTTACAAAAAAAACCCCAACACCCCAAATAACCATACAGTGTAGGCTGTTACACTGACATTCCCTCTTCCTTCCTTAGGAAAAGCAAAACATAAAATAAAAAAAAGGGCTAAGTGGATTTTCCTGATCAGTTTGAAGATACATTGATTCCATCAACATTCAGACTTCCTTTCCAGTTACCCAATCTGGCAGGTAAACCGTATCTTCCTTTCACCTGCCTTCAAAACCGAAGGCAGCTTCTTGGAATGATTTGGGGGTGCATGTTGTTGCCACAAAGGACAGATACTCCTTTCCCCCGTGTGCTATGGACGTTCCCACGTGAACAAGGTGTACGGGGTGTAGCAAGCAGCAGCTACCTCTTACTTCACGAGTCTCATGACCTAAGAGTCTTCAGATGTTTTCCAAGCTTCTACTATTAATATAGTGTTTCTCGAAAACAATTAACCTCCCTATCCTGCATACACAAGTACTGACACCCCATCACCTGCAACATCCAAGCCTTCCTCCCACACCCTACAAACAATTTATCATTATTTTAGTTGCCTTTTAAAATTGAATTCCTTGGATGTGGTGAGAAAGTAAGCAAGAGGAAGGGAGACAAGTTCTGTTTAGAGTACTCCCACACTATTCTTTCCCACAAAACGTTAGGCTCCACGAGCCCTGCTTTGATTTTGGATTTAGTATGTACTTTAGCTATGGTTTTCTTTTTTAATTTATATGGGTTTTTGTTAATTTTAATCAAAAGCATCAAAAGGGATATAGCGCACCTTTCATTTAAAACAAAGTCTTTCGAGACTAAAAAATAGATCTTTATATATATATATATTTATCCCTCCCTCTTTAATTCCCCCCACCTGTTTCCTTTTTCCCCCTCCCCTTCCCACTGTCACTATGGAGATTGTGTCCATGGAAACAGCTGGTTCAGACTCCTTGGTCAGATTCTGTGATGTCATCAGTCTTGAGTGTGATGTAAGAATTTATGAAGGAAGTGCTGGCATTGGCAGGCACGTCGAGAGGGGGCATGGCTGCACAGTGGGAGAGATTCCATTCAGTCACGAATGTCCACCGCTTTTTATCTCAACAGCCTAACCTGAAAAACAAAGTGAAACAGTAATATTGGAACGATTCCTTCCCTCCGTCTGCCAACATGCCTCCCAGGCTTCAGAAAAACCCGCTCTGAGCCTACCACAGCAGTAACACCAAGAGCTCTTTAGTTTTGTGGACTGAAAACGGATGGAAGCACAACAGTGAGTAGTTCATAAAAGCAAATCCATGTGATAATAAGTATTAGTTTAACAACCAGCAGAAAATTAAGTAAAGCCAGTTACGGACAAGGTCCAGAATGACCGAACAACCTGTGCCACAACAGCGGCACGGCACTCTTACAGAACAGCTACCTTCAGCAGCCAGAAAGGAGCTCGTTCACCTCATGTTTGCTCTTCATCTTGACTACGAAAACTGGAAACAGAGGGCCCAAGCATGTTCAAATGTGATGACAGCTTCTGTGATGCCACACTGCCCCTCAGGGACTGGACCCAAGTATTTTCATACAGCTCACCAAGCTACCATCCAACAGTATTCTTCAGTGAATATGTAGCAGATAGTGAAACTGGTATCAAAATTACAGGACTCCAGCTGGAGGAACCAAATTTGGGAAACAGCTAGATTTCACAAGCTGAAGGTAAAGCTGCAGTTAAACTAACTGGAGGGCAGGTAATATTTTTTTCTGTTGCTTTTTTTCTCTAATTGCCGGATTACGGTAGCAGCAACAGTTCATGGAAGGACCAAGCTTGTGATGTCTTTCAAGACAAATGTGGGAACGTCCCAGTGCTTGGCATGCTCATTCTCCCTGTCCAGAAATTCTCTGAGGTGAGAAAATGAACTTCATGAGTTTGCTCAGTTGGTGGAGGCTCAGTTCAAAAGAGAAACTGCAGGCAAAGTTAAAATTTCATTTCTCTAAGCTATAGTTCTCATTCTTAATCTGCACGGCCAAGAAAGCACAGCCTGTAATAATATATTCCTTTCTTCCCTTCTCCCGTAACACAAGCGAACCCAGAAGCAATTTGTTTATTTAGTAAGGTTACTTACTTTGATGTAACTTGGATAAATAAATCCCTCCCTACTAACTAGTGTGCTTGGGAAAAGAAAAAAAGCTTACAACATAGGCAACGCATATGGAAAGCAGTTAATGGCATTAGAGGTGTGCCTGGGAACAAAGGAACACCCGTGTTCATTCACAGCTGGCAACTGAACTCCAGGAACCCTAACCGAGCTCGATACAGAAGTCAATGCTGTTCTGATTATCAGCACACCAATTAGGTTACATCCCAGCAAGCCTATCTCCTGGCTGCAAATACCCCCTCATACAGGGGTGCCAGGCTAAGAGGCGAGGTGAGTAGGTATGAAAAACAGACGAGCAAGCCCTGGAGCTACAGCTAAAGGGAAGGAGGGAGGTTCCTACAGAGTTCAGGCAGCTGACCCTCCTGGTATTCACTACTGTGCAACTGTGAGCCCTCGCTGAAGGAGTGTCAAGGCTGTGTTGCTGTCTCTGGCTCCTGTACAACTGCAGCTTGCCCATGCCTGGAATCAGTCCAGAGCATTAGGCACTGGCTCAGGGAGGAAACAGGCTCAACGCAGAGTCAGTCCTTCCCCATTCCTGGACAAGATCCAGAGCATCAGACTCACTCTCTCAGTCACTCTCCAGATCTGGGTTTGGTCCAAATGTTCTAGAGGCAACTGGCTCAGGGAGAGAGAAGCAACAGAGACAGAATACACTGACTTGCCTGGATGTTACCCAACATGCAGGATTTTTCTTAATTTGCTGGGCCTAGGAGTGAACCAGGACTAAACCAGCCCAATAATCCAGCAGCTGAGCGCCCATTCTATCTTACGCTAAGGCCAGCAGAAGGGCAGCTCCTGTACGACCAGGGCTGCTACAGAATTCCTCTAAGCCTCTTTAATTACCACAGTAATGCAGCAATTTAATTATTTTATTTTAAATAATTTGATCTTTTAGATTTGCACTGTTTTTATTCTGGGATGCAAGGTCAGGTTGAAGAAGTCAATTTTCAAGACATTCTCAGCTTCAAAAGGGGGTAACTAAATAGGACCTTCAGATAAGAACTACTTTTGGCAAAAGTGGATTTGGGAAGAAATTATGCCTTAGGGAGATGTCTAGAGCACACAGTGAACATGGTGCAGGGATTCCACAGCCTGCAAGGTCTTAAGCCGGTACATTCCTATGATAATAAACAGTTAGCACTGGAAAATAATGCAGGAAACAAAGCTGTGTAAAGGTCTCTGGGACCTAGTAATGCTCACCAGTGCCTTAAAGAAACAGCCCAAAAAATCATCACTGAGAAGACTTCTCTAGTGTTAAACAGTTGTAACAGACACCTTGTTTGTGAGACTATCATCCTGTTTTACCATTATGAATTATACTGCATTTTACACTTCAAGAAAAAAAGAGAAAAGCTTAAAAGAATCCCAGTGACCTTTACCACGGAAGGAGAAAGTTCCTCAAATAATGAACTTTAAATACTGTTTGCATGGTAACTGTTTTAACAACACTCCAAAGCCAAGAAAGAATGCTGTTAAAAATGAGAAGTCACAGAACACAGCAGAGCTAAACCAAGTCAGCAGTCAGTCTACAAAGTGTTTACATGAAACACTACCTGTCTTCTGCTACTGCACTACAAACCAGAATTCTCTGATTAATCTCTCACCCTTCACAGAAAACACCATTAAAAGTACTTCACAATTACTTACAATTACTTAACTCGAGATACAGGTAAGATTTTAAGGTAAGGGAGGTGCCTGGGAAGCAAGGGAACAGCAGTGAGGGAAGGGGATTGTTATGATCAGCTCAGAGAACAGACATGAAAGAGAACTTCACCTGCATGATTGCAAGAAAAAGAGAGAGAAGCAACTAGCTTGAGTAGGAAATGCAACTGAGCAGTGAAATGAAGGCAAGTGACCTTCCTGAGCTGCAGTTTATGGGAAAGGGTGCCAACAAGTATTAATTTGAAACCAAACACTTATTTCATTTAGATCTCACTGTTGCCATTGAATGGCAATACACTTAGTGGAAATTAAATAATAAATCCCAACCTCATCCCATGCCCTGTGTACTAACTCCCACCTCTGTGCTACTCCTTCCTTGTGCCAGGATATTTGCCCAGCCACCCAGCGAACCAGGTTAGGAAAATGACCCAACTCAGATGCTAACATGACAAAATGTACTTTCAGACAAACTGAATTCCCCACCAAGTTCACACATGGCTGTATAAACGCTGGGACTAGACAAAGGAGGAGGCAGGAAGGAAAAGCAGAGAGGGAGCTGGGGTACGAGAGCACAACTGCCACTTTCCACAGCACTGCTGACTTATGGCAACTCCAGCCCACCCTGGATCCAAAGCGAGGGGAGGCGAGGGACCGGAGTAAACATTACAAACTTAGGAAATTGTGGCCACTTGTGAATATAGTTCCACCTTCTATCACCCATAAAATAAAGAAAAATCCTGGTCTGAAAGGAATGTAATGGTCTGCTGATAAGGCTAATTTACTTATCCCTGTATTTACATGACCAGAAAACAGGGGAATTAAGAACACAATCTTGAACTCAAGAGTATTATTAATTCTTCCTTACATACCAAATTTAAGATACTTTGATCATTATATTTATTTATTTATATGGAAGCTTACTATTAACTACTCTGAGACTTATGGAAAAAAACATTCAGATCCTTATGGACATGATCATGGCAATATGAAAGGAGATTTCTGCCACTGGTTTAGCTGAGAGAGTAATCAAGCAGTTGTAACAGCTAACAAGCTTTGCATTTCACTGCTAAACAGAAGAACTGCTGCGGAAATACAAAAAAAGTGAAGTCACTAGCCTGAACAGAACGGTAGCAGGGAAAAAAACCCAAAGTGTTATTACAAATTTTCTGAATGTACACAAGAGCACCTTGATTTCTCCTAGAAATGGGGAAGGCACTGGAGGTAACGAGCCACAGGAGGCGGCAGGTGGAAACTGGGAACTCTCCCCAACTCACCTGTGCTTGCTTTTATTTCCATTCCCAGGAGTACACTTCCCCCCTCACCCCCGCTCCGACTGCTCTGTGCTGAGGCTGCCTTTCACCATCTTGTTCTGCAAGGAGGGAAGAGAGCAAGGAAGGAGGGGCTGACAAACCAGCAAGCCAAAAGGAGGAGGAAAAAGAAAATGAGGGAGAAAAGGAAGACAAGGGTAGGGAAAGTGAACATACAGAAAGTGAGAGAGAGAAAGAGAAATCAGTATTTGAACCAGACATAGATTTTTCAGACAGAGTTTTCCCTGTGACGAAAGCAGGCAATTCTGCAAAAGTAAAGAGTTTGGGATATGAAAGCCTGGTTAATTTTGAGAAACACAGAATTTAACACAAAAAGATAGAACAAGCTGAGAAACATCACTTAAAATTGCCCCACAGATGGCATAAGACAATCTAAGACTGCAGTGCCACCAAAAAGTGAGGTATCCCACCCCCTTTATATCCTCCTCGGTGCCTTGGCATCCTGATCAGTTCTGCTGCAACAGCACTTGCTGCGATGCAGACACACAGCTAGTTGGATTTGCGAAGGCAAGCTAACCCTTCAAAAGATGATTAGTTTTCAGACAGTGTTTTCCCTGTGATAAAAGCTGCTATTTTGCAAAAGTAGCACATTCAGGACATGGATGGTTGAAGCATCAATGCTGACAGAAGGAAATGAGAAAGCTCACTGGGGAGCACAGGGAAAGCCAGGACCAGTCCCTCTGGACTTAGCTTGCTTACGCCTGAAGTGTCAAGCGCAGTTAATGAGGCAAGAAGCACCTTTATTCTCCAGGAGCCACTTATTATGATGAGGTGTATTTACCGATGCGAGGCATGGACTGAAAAAGGGTAAAAGGCACTGCAGTGGGGGACTTACTCAAGTGTTAGCAGATTTATAAAGTTAGTTCTTCCACCCATTAACTACAGAACACAAGAATGAGGCATTAGACAGCTACTAATTAGCTACTAATGCTGAACTGGTGTTACCTAAAAGCATAGTTTTAAATGGTCTAATCTAAAGTCTTTCTTCCTCTCAATTGCTCATGTTCATATCATGCAAAAAACTGATGCAATTTGTTCTCCAGTCATTCTAGAGCAATGGTTTTCAACCTTCCTGGTCCTTCCTTGCAACTGGCCGAACTCCCCTTTCTAGCCACTACAATGGAAGGAGCAGGGTGATCCTATATTTTGCCTTGCAGAAGGATTTGGAACAAACCGGTGATGATCAGTGAACCACAGGGCAAGGGTGGAGTCATAGCCAAGCAAAGAAAACTCTGCTTGACTTCAAACAAATGATTTATGTCTTTACTAAGCAAAAGACAACAAACTTCAGTGTCACAGAAAGGCTGCTGGTGTTGAATTTCCATTTTCGACGCAACACAGAAAATGATCTGCAGCGGGATAGTTTTGAATAAATGTGAAAATTTTATTGCCTCATGAAGTACCTTTATCAACTTAATTGGCAGTTTCCCCCCTCTGATTACTTTAGAAATCATTGTGGCTGCTCAGTATCTTCTCCAGGAGTCTGAATTCTGTAAAATGGTTGTTTTCTTTCACGGTTTGAGCACCATCACTGCAAGGACTCATATACAGCAGCAGTGACCCAAGCCAGCTATGAAAAGCTTAAACACTATGTTTGTCTGTAATACTTAAGGCAATGGGCAGCAAAAAAAACCAACCCCAGCCTTCAAATACATAACCTTCATATTCTGTTTAGTCAAGTAGCCAAAGGTGGGCAGAGAGTGGCATTTAGGTAGTTGCATTCCACAGAAAGGGGAGCTCATCCTTCCTGGTTTTGTTTGGCAAGATCTGCAGGCTCATGTAGCATTAAGGCATCAATTTAAGCTTGCTGTATGTTTTCAGTGTTATTCCAAATTGTGCAGAATAATTTATTTTCTTTTATATGATGAAAAGTAGGCCAGTTCTGGATAACAGCCTGAATGCCCCCAAAATCTTCCAGCACATTTTAAATACATGTGTTTAAATACATCATATTGTGGTGGAACATCCAGAAAGGAACATGGGACTAATTCTTGCATGTTTACAAAAGACAGATTAAAGATAATCTGTGAAGACAAAAGACCACCAGATGTCAGTCTAATTCTAGGCAGAGAAGAGATCTGCAGACAAGGACTAAATGGAGACTATATCCCTGCTAGAAAGCAACACAATTCTTCCCCATTATAATTTACTTTCCAGCATAAACCATCCACACTCTTGCACAATTCCTGTTGTAACCAGCTGGCCACAAGAATAGCCATTTTTCTGGATACTTCTTAGCATTTAAAACTGGCGGACTGGTACCTGCAGCCTCCCAAAGACATATCCTGCATCATGGGAGGGGTATTCCCACCACCGTATCGCATTGCTTATATGTACAAGAGAGTAGGTACTGTCTGCCTTGTCTTCTCTTTCCATACGGACAGAGCAACAACAGTCCACCTCTTAGCACCACTGTGTTTGCAGGCTCTGGGACATTCAGTTAAGGATGTGAAAACCCCAGGCAGAAGCCGCATGTTGAATCCATCACCAAAAACTGAAAGTGATGATGGGTCTTCTTAAGAGGCAAAGATCTACAGAACAACTGAACAGACACGTTGAAGGCCGAGTTGCAGGACTCAAGTCTAGTTATGACCACTAAACTAAACCAAGGTGTTTCAGGTTCATCACTACACTGGCTCATGACATAGTCTAAATGTTTCCAACAACTGGCTGACACTTTTCCATGAGCCATTTTTCTTCCTCCTTGCATCCTCAGTAAATCCAAGGAGAAAAACCACCACCAGTTTCAATGTAGCACTCAAACAGAAACAGCAAGCCATGTACTGAATTCTATCACAGAAGACAGGAAATGAAGCTGGACTTTCTAACGAGTCATCAAGGATCTAAAGAACAACTGAACAGATAGGGCAAAAACTTAATTTATCTTCTTAAACTCTCTGTATTCTTCTCAAGTCGGTGTTTGCCCCCAGAATATACCACCAGCACACACTGCAGCAAATTTCATCTAAAAGCATCTCTGACTACAGAAGTTATCCAGGTATAAAATTACTAATGCAAAGCTAGATACCAGAAGAGGGCAGCAAAAAACAGGTCTAATCCAGGAAAGGATTCTTACCTTGTGCTTGGGGCACCTCACTGAGAAATTCTCTTCGTTTAGTAAACAATCTAGAGGAGAAGACAGCAATTTATTATTTTTTAAATAAAAACCAACTTGAATAATACATCACATGTGTTAATCTTGCCTCACACATATGCATTCTTCAAAGATCTTATAGGAATATTATCTTATTAGCAGGTTCATCCCTTCCACCCCCAAAGTTTTAGCAAACAAAATTACTAAACACTCCAAGTGACAATATTGCCTGTGTTACTAAGCCAAGTCCAAGCATCCCCAGTCTCCCCGATCCTCTGTATAGAGTAAGAATCACAACAGCAAGTCTACAAATCCTGTGTCCCAACCCCCTTCAGCTATTCCATCCTTCCTTGCTACAACACAAGGAAGATGGACACATTCATCCAACCTGAACAGACCATCCCTGCTTTATACTTCATAGGACAATTGTTGCCTTTCATCCTTACCCTAAGGCCCTGCCAACATCAGGGGGAGAAGGGGTGTGTGTCTCTACGTGTGGGTGTATATGACAGTTTATTTGCAATCCCACATCTTGGTGTTCAGCTTATACTTTGACACAATGTCTGGTAGTCAGGTCACTCATGCTGCTCTTGGATCTGCTTCCGTGATTTGTATATGTGAAGCTTCTATGATCTAAGAAATAGTTTAATTAATGAGTTAAACCTATTACCGAAAGTGGGGCACCTACGTACAACTGCTTACTTAGTAAAAAATGAAGCAATGCTGTCATCTGAAGACCATTTCTTTAGTGGCACTGCCAGTGTGAGTGTTGCTTCTCCTCCTTCCCTCCCTCCCGGACTATGCCGCTAAGGTAGAGCGAATCGGCAGCTCCCAGAACTTCAGCCCTATGCCCACACCAGGAGCACTGCCGGCCGGCGCTCTGCCTTCCATTTGTGCCTTACAGATACCACATATTTCACCCTTGCAGCCAAGTGAAAAAGCAGCACTTCCATTGCCTCACGCACCAAAGGCAGGCTGACCGAACGCCACCACCTCAGTGCGACCGACACCATGAGAATTCGGCGAGGTGCTTACGACCTCCTGTCTGCTCCAACCCAGCCAAACAGCTAGCAAGCAAAGCAGCACAATGGTAAATAAAAACTGCTAATTTAAAATGCTCTTAAGCATGTAGCATAACCAGCGCTACCTGCTGTTTCAATCTGCTGGAAGAGTTTAGCAGACAGCAGGAGACTGCAACTAAAGCTTGAGGGAAAAGCTTTCTAGACACCCAAGCTTTGGCAGAGCATCCCTCTGCTATGAAATGCTTATGTTTCAACATGAATGCCTCTGGCCCGAATCAAAGGCAGACAGCATGCAATAGGCTAAATTACTTGAGAGATTTTAGCAAAGGGGAGTAAAACCCTTAATCCTGCCACAGAAAACCATTTCAAATGCAGTATTAGCAAATAACAGAAAATAAATAAAATCTCTCATTTTAAGGGCAGGAATTGTACATTTCAACTACAGCATGAATTATCACTGCATAATACAGCAATCATCAAAAACATACAGAGCAATCATCAAAAACATACACAGTATGTTAGAACGGGATGGAGTTTTCTTCTGTCTTGGAAACCCAAGATCGGTAATGAGTGCGCTTCTCTAGCTCATACATCAGAAAGGAAGGTCGTACAAGGATCAGGAAGAACTGTCAGAAACCTCGTACCTCATGCCTGATCTGCGCAGAAAGCTCTATTTCTTACTAAGGTTGGCATTTTTGTTGCAAATACTAATAGCAGATCCAATTAATAGCAATTTTTTTGTTTCTATTAAGGGACAACTATGAAAAATTTTATCAGCTCACTGTGGAAAATCAGCCGAATACCAATAAGGCAAAAATTCTTCATCACTACAAAGCTGGCCTGGATTTCAGTTAGCAGTTCCAAGTATTTTATATCACAGATTACAATTCGTCATGAAGTCACCAGACACATAGCTATGATCAGCTCATTGTGGCAGAAAAGGGAAAAAGAAGAGAGACTCGTCCTTGTTTGTACAGATTTTTCTCCATAAAGTAGTCAGGGAAAACCTAAAACATTTTTAATAGAAGCAATTACTCTTCTGTAAGCTTCACACTTTGTCTCACTCTCTGTGTTCTGCCTGTTACTCATCTTTAATGATACTTGCGAAGACACAGGATTTCTGTTCTCTGAAAATTTGTTTTATTTTGCTGCTAATCTTTTCCTAATTTACAGTAAAAAATCTTTTGTATGCGGAACTGCCTACGACACATGTTGTGGGGACAAGCGTGCTGCAACAATCAGGATCTGACTCCAGGTGGGGAGGAACAAGCAGAGGGAGAGGATACAAAATTTCAGAAAACAAAGATCCTGTTTCCATGGAGACGTCCCTAGGACTAAGTTATCTTGAGCCATCAGAGGCTCTTCATAAATTTGGACAGACAAAAGCCAAACACAGACAACGTTAACCACAGTCATTTCCATATAAAAATTACTTAAGTGGCACTACTGATCTTGATTTTTATGCAAATGGTTAAGGGTTCAGCTCTCCTGCACCCTATATTGCCAAAGATTACTTTCTATGAAAGGAGGTTAAAAGGAAGGCTGGGTTAGGCTATGTAAAAGCATCCATTATGTACAAACTGGCGTAGCAGCCAGTTAGCGCCAGCGGGGCAAAACCCGGCTCCGCACCAGGGCAGGACTGGAAACCAACCCTTGGCGCAGAAGCCAGAGCCGGGTCGCAGCGCAGGGCCAGCCTCCAGCGCTGCAGGTAGCTGAAGCCCTTCTGAGATATTCCACCCTCCAGACCTGTACCAAAAAAGTACTGCCTTGCGAGTGAGGCACAGTAACTGGCAGGGTACTCGCTTCTAACCCACAAAAAAAAACCGACGCAAAAAACCGTGTAGCTGCCTAGGAGTACGACACACTCATCTCAACTAAGGCATGGTCGCTTCCAGGGAGGCTACACTCACTCAAACACTCAGTGTTTATGACTCGACATACGCTACAAAACACTCCAGCAAGGGTTTTCTGCTATTTTTTTTTTTAAAGATACAAAATGAGTCATACATATTCCAAAAGCCTGAGAGCCCTTGTAAATGTCAACACAAACTTCTGAGGATTCAGAACAGATCATCTGTCCCAGATCCTCAATAAAGCAAGGTGGCACCATCCTTCAAAGCAGGATGGTCAACGTTAAATGAAACTACCGCACAGCTCAAGGAAATTGAGAAATATCTGTACCTGATTCACTACAGGAAAGACAGCAGCACTGCATAACCAATAAAAAAGGGTTTATAGGCAGGCAGCAGGCTGAGGAAAGCGAAAAGAATGCCGATTTGCTCAAGGAAGCCTACATTTTCTGCTTGGGCATAAATGAGAATCAAGTCCTACTCCATATAGCTTGCTTATTTCTTTTGTGCAGAATTACTGGAAGAGCAACTATAGATTAAGACAGCTTGATTACACCCACAGATAAACCCAACTGCAAACAAGGTCTTTTACTGTCATACCATCAGGCTGAAATTTTGAATGCCGAGAATCTACTTCAGGCTGGGCTCTTTTATTTGTTTTGGTTGAAAACTTAAGCTAAAGCACCCAAACAATTTCCCTACAACTCTTTCCTGGAAAAAAGTTATTCTGCCCATGTTAATAAACATACCAGCAAATTCTCTCTGAAAAGCTCTAACATACCCTGTATTTCAGTAGGACCTACATTTTTGCTAATGTGTGCCCTTGCCAGCTTACCACAAAATCAGCAGATATAATTCTTTGAAAGAAGGAATGGGGATTTTAATCTGTACGTCCTCAGGAGAGGCTTCTTAGATTTTAGAAGCTAGGTCCTTTGAAAATTCCACCAAATACACTTTTGTCTGGGGGTAAGCAGGTCTTTCATCTAAATGAACCTCTGGCCTCAGATTTAGGCACCAGACCCAAAAAGCACTGAAGCTGTCAGGTGACATTTCTAAGGCTCGGGCAGCCTGGAGGAAGAAGGTGACCATTTCAAAACTGCAAAATGGGAACCACTAGTCCAGAAGGCAGCAGAAGGGAAAAAACATTACTGAGAAAGGCAATCTGGAACTGGAGGAAGAGCAGAGGCTAGCAGGATGAGGAGACCAGTGCGGGCAGAACTGAGGAGCAGGGAGTCAAGGCTGAGTGCCAGCAGGAGGCTCAGACGTCTCAGGGTTGATTCAGCCAGAAGACTGGAGACTAAGAACTACTGGGATAAGACAAAGAAAGGTGAAACAGAAGATCAAGGGCAATATACAAGAACAAAAGGGGGACTTCGCAGGGTTAAGTGTGACAAGGAGCTAAGTGAGGAGAACCAAACAGGAGTAAGAAGCCCAGAGAGGAAAAGCAGAGCTAGAAGCATGAAAGGAGAGGAGAAGGAGGTGAAGTAAGAGCACAGAGGAGGAAGCCAGAATGACAGTGAGAAAACTGGATGAAGGAAAAATTAGAGAGAAGTAGGGAGAATTGGGTCTTAAAAAGAGACGGGAGTAAGAAATTTGGAAAGAGGAACCTGAGACCAGTTAGATAAAGAGCCTGTGGCTGGTGTGAAGAGCCAGTGTGGAGAACGTATCAGACACATACAGACTGAAGAGGAAGAAACAGAAAGGAAAATGTATGAAGAAACAAAGAGAAGTCTTTGTTCTCACTAAATCATACTCTTCGTGGACTGAAACCAGAGATTCACCAGTTTTGCCAACTCCTCTGCTATTATTTAAATATGTTTGTGAAACTCACAGTCCAAGTATCCCATCTCTGTGCAGCTCCTCCAATTTATTACTGCCATATTACTCAAAGGAAGGAAATTAGCTTGGAATGGTGCACTCTGACAGATGGCCAGATGACAACGTGATGTCTCATAACAAAATTAAAAAACGAAGTAAGCAAAGCCTTGGAACTTGAACACAAAAAGCTACTCTAAAAAAAACCTCAAAGGCTGCAAAGTCAAGACAAATGTGAGGAAAACCCAAATTTAATGTAGCGCACTTCTATATATTATATGGTAGACTTATTGTATTACATTTAATATGGACTAAATAGTATGATTATACACTAGTTTTTGTACAGGACACTGCCTCTTCTGTGCGTGACACAGAACTGCTCTTGCTAATCAGTCATGATTGTTCAGTATATTTGTCATCTGGAGGATCCTACTGCATTTGCTGAAGAGGAGTAGAGTTAATGAGGAAGGTGTATCTGAAGAAAAATGACAGTATCTTGATTTTGATACCTGTCTTCAGAACATAGAAAATGCTACATACTATATCTAGTAACACAAGCATACCAATTAAGCACCCCAAACTATTGGGAACATTCAGTGTAATTTATTTTGGTTTTTTTCATGGTATTGAAAATACCATGACAATACAAACTAGAAACAAATTAGGAAACACAACATGAACACAAATCTGATGATTCTGTCTCTCAAATGTACTGTAAAAAAAAAAGTTTGTTAATGTTCATGAAACTCTTAGGCATGACAGAGATGAACATCACAGAAAATTTCACAGTTCTACTTTCAGAACTGAGATGGAATCATATGGAGTGAGTAAAATACAGAATCAGCGAGGACAATGTACGTTCATGAACGAGTACCCTTTCATCCTACAGGCTGAGGTAGGGCCTTATGGAAAAAGATGTCAGTCTTTAGTTAGGCAATTACTATCTTACAAGATACATTTGTCAGCGACCAAAATTAAACTTAAATGGACACCCTTATTTCTGGCATTTTCTGAGTGTGCTATTTTTGCAACTTGATTGACATTTAAGAACTTATTTCATGTAAAATCAAGGATTCTCCATCTATACTGTGGTTCTAGTAGTATTCCACTGCAATATTAATTTCATTTAAAACATTTCTATTAGAATAAAATGTGGGATTTCACAGTGAGAGGTGCAACACAGTAATTCAGAAATCAGCATACCTACACTCAAAAATAAGTATAAAATAGGTAGTGAAACCAGTGGGCTGCTGTAGAAGTGGGATAACAAACAGGAAGCTTGCAATTATTTGCCAGTCAAGAGTTGTAATCTTGAATCCTTACTTGCTTGTATTAGACTAAATTTTGTATGACAGGAGAATTGAGTTACAGAGGACTGGAACAGCAAGACCTTATTCATTCTGAGCTGGGATTTTTTTACCCAAGAATAAAGTTTATCTCCACAAAAAACTTCGTCTGTTGTACACAAAATGCCAGCTCGCAACCCCAGGCTCATAGCTGGAGATAACACCATCCAAACCATTAGCTTGTCCAGTGATGAAAACTAGACCTACTCAAGAGACTGGCTGAAATGCTTCTAAGGAAGAAGAAGGAAGAGTGTGCTGCAAGTGGTATTGATGATTCGACAAACACTTGGCACTTGAAATCATTATTATGACTATCCATAGGAGTGTAACCCCAAAAGAGGAAACACCTTTCTAGTTACTTGCACCCTTTTAACAAAGGGTTTCTATTTTTTGCAAGAGAAGAGTGGTCAATTCTCATGTTGCAGCCAAATTTCAATCACTGTAGCTGCATTCCTCAAAATGAGCTTTTTCTGCACTTTCAGGTAGATTCTTTTTCATTACAAGTTCCATCTTGTCCCAACACGTTATAGTACACTGTTTATTCGATGCCATTTCTCACCATTTATATTACTGTATCTTCATAGGAGGTGAAAAAACAAGGGAATAAATTTGTAAAGTACCTTGGAATTATTAAGTGTCATATGTTTTGAATAAACATGAAATATAGTTAGCTTGTCATTTGTTCTTACCTGCATCGATGGCACATGGGTAATGGTATCGGAAGGAGCAGCCTTTGTTGTAGCAGCCTAAGGTGGCTCCCGGTTCCTGGCAATGGGAACATTTCTGTAAGGGAAACCGAGAAATGGCAATGAAGACTGCAATCATCCTTCCAAATATCTGTATTTTCCTGGGAATTTTAATCAACCACATTCCAGAACAAATTCCTCGAGTATCGCAATGTTAGACTGTATCTTTTCATACCATACAAGTAACGGCCTTTTGAATTGGCCACAACATCAGCTCTTTCAAACAACAAACTTTTCAACTGTGCTAACCAGACAAGAGATATCACATGTTTAACTATTCAGAAAGAACCTGAAACACTACTCAAATCTGTTTCACTAGCCCATGTTTAGTATGACATCGCTGTTAATATTGGGAGGAAAGGAGCTTTTTTGAATCTATGGCAGTTTTAAAATGAGAATTAGCGTGACAAAGAATGATTTAGAAGACACCATTAGCATAAAAGTAATTTGGTTACCTCATTTTCATTATCACTAGCAGCCCAAGAAGATCAAGGCCAAGCTGAACACTTCTTCACAGGTGATCAAAAAAGGTTTATCTGGAGCAGGAGAAGATGCCATCACAGGAAAATACCTCACCATCACAGAAATGGCACATCTCCAAAAGAAACACTTGCAGTGCTACAAGGATGCCCATACATTTATTTTCAAAGTAGTTAGGACTTATCTGATGACCATGTTCAATTTCCATTACTTAAATCCTATTATCTCAAATGGTCAATGACGTATTTAACTGTATTATCAGACAGATGTGAATGCAGAGGAATGAGAGCCACTCACCCATTTACTTCATCCTGAATGACTTAAGGAATGACCTAAGGAAGTAGGCCTATAGTGCATCTCATTCAGACAGCAATTTTATTTCTTGAATGTATACTGCAAATGATTTTCATTAACTAATCGAAGATTCTGATGAAAGCTGATTTCTGACAGGTTGACATTTTTCCCTTCTAAAAAGAAAAACAAGCCACATCTGGCAGAATCCACCAAAGGCTAAGAGACTGCTACTATTTAAAAATTAAACAAATAGACTACTGGCAGAAAAAGAAAAGATGACCTGCAATAACTTTGGGGTCATACCTGAGAAACACAGAATTTTGGTTTTGCTGGTAAACACAACCAACACCACAATAAGACCTCGTGTAACTCGTACAACTCACCTTGAATTCAGGCTATGAGAAGTTGCCTTTGGTCACTGACTGCACACAGAGAAAGGATGACATGATCTAATAACTCTTTTTCTATCAGAAAAGGTAATGTCAAGCTACATGTGCTCTTTAACACTGTCAGCAAGCTACACCTGTACAGCACACAGAACAGATGTGCTTGAACCAGCAGTACACCTGGCACTGGACAAAAACGTTGGTTTGTTGGGTTTTTTTTTTTTACCATACGGGGAGGCTGATATGCCAAGATAGCCACATCAGCTAGACCACAGTCCTTCACCCCCGATTAACATACCATGTTGCAGTGGAGGTCTGCAGAATAAACGTGGCCAAAGATAACAGCCAGAGCGAAGTTCCTCACTCTGCATAGTAAACAGGGTTTTGATTGTAATATTTCAAAAAAACACTGAGAATATCCAACACTTATTGCTCTTCCTACTATTCTATGCTACACAGTCATGACTATAGTTTGTATTTAAATGACTGAATTAGGATGAAAGCAAAACTAGCTCCAGCCATAAACCAGGTGGCCCTCTTCAAATCAAAGCAGATGCAGCTAACAGAAAAGCTTGTGAGACGTCAGTTCTCATGACATCTACAACTGCAGTCCTGAACACTGCCTTCTCTTTTTGGTTATGCCAAAGCATCATGAGCCTGATCTTCAGCACTCCCTATCAAATCATGTCTACCTTCTAAGCAGTGAATGTGTACCATGACGAACTACTACAGTATTTATGATCTAAAGGAAGTGTCCTTGAAGCCTAGAAAGAGACACTCAAGCAGCTTATTTTTGCCTGTCAGAACATGAATCCCAGTTTCCAAAGAAAAAAAATAAAATCTAAACCAATATTTAAACACGCACCAAAACACAGACTCTAGCCAAACTGCAATGCAATTCACTCTCTCGTGGGAGTAAAACCCAGTCTCATGTATAGATAATGTCTTTTCCTGGCTATGAAGTCAACCCTAGAAGAATATTTTGTACCAGCAATAGTCCCAGATTCACCTATGCCAAATATTCACAAAGTGAAGCTTGAGGAGTTCTGAACCAGGGCCTGTAAGCTTTATTCTCACTTTTAGATGTGGCTGACTGAGATTAATTATTCTAACAGGACAGAACCCAAACTGAATATTCTTTTTGAACACAGATACGAATTTGTAGTTTTGTTCCTCAGAGGCATTCTGTTCTCCCCACTTTATCTCGTCTTTGAAGTACCATCACATTGTTGCAACAGAAGAGGTCATTCTTCCCTGGAACACTGTGTCCTGTACAGAGCAGTCAATAAGAGCATAAGAACTACAGGAGCAGAGATTAAACTGCAGCTCTGTAAAATATTTAACACTAAAAAGGCATGCCTTAAAACGAGTGGCTTGCCTGATACAACTGAAAACAAGAAGACCCCTAGCAAAATTTGTGATATTTTCCAAATGTTAATTTTGCCTCTGAACTTATTCTTTGCTGCATCTATACTAACACGACAGGCATTTTGACGAATTTTAAGTGTGCCTGTAGCATTTGCCTGAGAATGGGTATGGAATACTTTCAAATCGGTTGTAGTTAGGACTGATTAACAAGAAAAGTGGGTAGTTAAGATGCCAGAGCATGAGCATCAAGCCTTTATTTCCCCTCTTTTTAGTCTGCCAGACCAACCAGATTATTACCAAGGTTACCTGCAGCTACGCCCACAACAGCAATTCCCCAGTGGACTGCTACACCATTGACTGCTCAAGGCAGAGATCATCTGCTGCTGCTGGCTCCCCTGCTGCTGAACAAGTCTCCATTCTGGCAGATGCTTCTGCTTTTCACAAGCCACTGACAGTCTAATGGCCCCATTTCTTCTACCTCCTGGGACCCCCGACCATCTGCTTCTTTCAGAGGAAGCTGGGGGAACCACATACACAATAACTACTCTTTTCTTTTGAGTTCTTCCTTCTTGACGCACCACAGAGTGCCTGAACAAAGCAGACACCCTATAAAGCTGTATGGTTCTAAAACAACTTACGAGTCTATCAATCTTTGAAAAAGACTATCATCGCGTAATGCCACGTGGTTTCCAAATATATCCAAGGTGTTTCTAGAAAGACAGAATAAAGCGATTAAAAAATTTCTGGATGATGTCAGTCTTTCGCAAGACATCACTGCTGTGCCTTAAAAAGATAAAAAGATGCATAGTCCCTGATGGCAATTTTTGTGGCTTTGGTTAGAGCATTTATCGTATGTATTTATGTTTCAAAACAAAAAGAAAATAAAAGATGTACACTACAATTAGGAAACATTCTAAAACCAAAATAGAATCACAGAACTTCATACAAGAAATGTATGAATTGCGCTTAATGACAACTAATCATTCTCTTTGGTCCACGAGCAAATTTTCACCCAAACTCCACCATCCTGCAGCCATTCACCAGCAGATGGTAGCAGCCTGCTTGTCACTTGTAAAGGAATTATAGCATTCTTAGCCAGGGAAACAGCACTCAAGCTCTCATGGGAAGAGAAATTCCTTTTGCTCAGTAAGCAGCCTGCTTAACCTCCCCTGCTTGAAAGAGCTGAAGGCTGGTACTTGGAGTGTGCTCCCAATGGGAGGTGGCCAACGGATAGTAATCATTGCCAGGCATCTAACCAACTCCTGGCTTAAATTAAGAAATAAAAAAAAAAAAAAAGGAAGAAAAAAAAAAGACCACACAGCAAAGATTGATTCAGAGGGCCTATCTCCACAATTCATCTCTGGCCACAAGGCACATATATCTCACTTAGAATAGGCTGGAGAGACTGAAAAGTGCCATTTAGAAGAGACACTCCATCCCTTGAACTAAATTATCAATAGTATTAAAGCCAGATACATTGTCTCTACCTCTCCACGCTATTAGCAGCCCATTTCTTTCTCCCTACATCTCATCATTCTCTGTCTACCAAAATGAAGTAACACCCAACCTGGAAGTGTGAACAGTCGGGGAACAGCTATCACAGCAGCAGCCAAGCTGGTCTGATTCATTCAAAATACTAAACCATCCACTAGCTATATTACTTTTGCTTTAAGGGTTCCCCCCCCCTACAATTTGTATTCCTTCATTAGTACAAGAGTAAAGTCTTCTGAGAGCACCCTGCTCTAAATGTAATAAATAAGGGTGTGGGTTTGGGGTACCTTTTTGCCTCCCTCAGATTTGTACCCTAACTCCACATCGGTGTTACAATATAAACACATCCTGAGCTACCCACCTGCCTCCTCCCCAGCCAAGCACAAGCTTAGACTTGTAAAAAGAAGTGCCCCAAGCTGCCCAAGTGAAACACACACCTTGACTTTTCTCTTTGGCTCTGCACTGGCAGAGATAATGTCTTTGTCTGGGAGTACCGGACTCCCGCAGTGGACAGGGTTTTGCTGGTGGGAGGATGGGAGCCGCCAGATTAGCCCTTCCAACATACTCTGGGTAGCAGCAAGAACAGTTGCTTAGAAGCAGAAATTAATTGCTTCTGCCTAACACTAATATAAGGTGTTTTCAGACGATTCCTCCGCAATCTTTCTTGTGGAACAATTACCAAAGCACTTTAAACAAGGACATTCACAACAGATGCAACTGTATCATATTTTTTACTGTCTATAATTCAAACAGTCTTTTCTTGCTGATCAGTTGCTTCTTTCAGTTTGCTCACCTGCGCCCCACACTCAGGCCTCATTCTAACTTCCTCTCTTCCAAGCACCAGTTTTTCCTTTGCTTTCTGTATTCTTCCCTTTTCCTTTGCTTTGCTTTCTAGGTATCTCCTTGTTTTTCCCCTTCTTGCATACCAGTGTCAAGAATGCATAAACGGAATAAAATGGAAAGCAACAACTAAAGGTTCCTAAAAAAGAAAAGCAAGCAAGAGATGAAATATATGTGGCATTAATTATACAGGTATAAGTCTTCACTACACGTTATATGCATTTTTCATACTTTCTCCTTCATCTGTTTAAATTATAAGCTTTTAGGAAAATAATTGCTTCTGTATAATTGTGCTGCACAAATGCAGATGTAAGATAATGAGGATTTCAGAGTCAGCTGCAATATTAGGAAGGAGGGCCTTCTGACTATTTCTGATTAAACAGTTGGCAGGCTAGGCAGAAGCTCAGATTTAATATCCAGGCGAAAGGGCAACAGAAGCAGCAGGCAGCCGCATTCTCTTTCCTGGAAAGCCGGATGCAGAGAGACAACTTACTCCAACAAGCTACGAGGAAAACTAAAAAATATTTGTACTGTTGGCTATAGAAGAAAGGAATAAATGATTTCATAAGACTGATGCAAAAAGGGATTGAGATGAAAAAAGAGCAGGGTAGGCAGACATTTTTAGGAAACAGGAGAGGAAAACAGCACTTTCACTCTGATGTGCAGATACTGGTTAATGAAAAAAAATTGCTTATGTGACTGGTGCTAGAGATAACAACCAGTACCGAAGGATACAGAATGATTAGTTTCCATTTCCTGTCAAACAATTTAAGTTCTCCAAAAACCAGGCATAGAATATCAGAAAAATGAACCCCACAATTAAAAAGATAAAAATCCTTTAAACTTACATTATTAAAAGGTTATCTCTTGCCAGTGATTATATATACTCCTGCAGCAAGCAAATTAAGTAATATTAAAGGAAAATAGTCACTGCAGTAAAATTGGGCAGCTATCTTCAAGTCAAGAAACTAAGCACAAATTTAGATTCCAAGATTTCAGCAAACGGACAAATCAATGATCTGTAAGATGCTATACTAATAAAGCTGCATTAGGAAACGGTAAGAAGTCAGAACTGCAGTGCTGCACAGGCTGCTGAAGCACAAAGGGAAGCTGCAGCCCAAAATGGATGGCACGGAAAAAAAACAACAACAGAGAAATACAAGAACTGAAAAATGTCTTTAAAAAGGGAAATCCTATTCAATACATACAAAACTGATTAAAGTACAACAGAAGCACTTTGAAATGAACAACAGAGCAGTCTATTTCTTTCAACTTCAAGGAAAAAGAGAGTAACAAAACCAGAAATAAATGGTTAGTTTTGACAAGGAATGGTTTGCCAACAAAAATTTCTAGGGTCCTATGCACTGTACTTCTAGAGACTCTGGAAAAGGGGGGTGAACAATAAGGTGTGAAAACTTGTGAAGCTTGTAAAATTATCCAAGGTAGTCAGATCTCAAACTGATGGTAAAGAGCTGCAAAACAATCTCCAATCCCGAATAACTATATGATAAAATGAAGAATAAAATTAATGTTAAGTGCAAAGTGATACACATGGGGAAAATATTTTCACCTATGTGTATACATGATGACAGACTCTAAATAAGCTTTTACTACTCATGGGAAGGTATTAGTAGTCATCCTGGACAGAAGCATCATGCAGTCCCTGCAACCACAAAAAAAGACAGCCAGAATGTAAGAAGTTATTAGGAAATCGATAATGAAACCCAAATCTTCATTATATCTGTCTGTTACTCTTGCAGTATCCTGACATCTTAATATTGTGTGTGGCCCTGGTCGTCCTATTAATAAAGGAATACATCAAATCAGAAAAAAAAACAAAAAACGGATAGACCATAAAGAGCTTCTATATGAGAAAAGACTAAGCATTTTGGATAAAAGGTAACTGAAGGGGGATTGAGATCTCCAAAATCAAATATGGTGTGCATAAGGGAATGATTCTTAGCCATTTCCAAGAAGGAAGAGCAAATAACAGGTTTAAATTTAAAGTAAATACACTTTTTTTTCACACAACAAATAATTAAACTGTAAAAGTCATTGCCAAAGAATGCTGCACTGGCCAAAGATAAGCGAGTTCAAAAACAGGTTACACAAATTCATCAAGGACAGGTATGCCACTGCCTTTTAAACACAGTGATGCTTAAGAGACTACTCTAAAGCTTCCAGTTGCTGAAAGAAGGGAGAAAACACGCAAGCAGCACTCTGTACATGCCCAGTTTACTACAGGTCTCCAAAGACAACTACTCCTGGTTGTTGCTGGTGACAGGACACCACAACGAAACATACTTTTGCACCTGCCTAGAATGGTGGTTCTTTTGTAGACCAAGAGATTTGACTGTGAAATTCCACAATGAACAACAAAACCACCCCGTGATTATTAAAAAGAACGTAGGCACCCAGAAATTATACTCTTAGGTTACAAGTTTTTCAGACTTTTCAGTCCGACCTGCATAATAAGAAGGCTAAGCTAAACGGTAACGCTATATAAAAGCGTTAACATTTGATTTAAGCAATAAATTAATGTTCACTACTCCATACAAGCCTAGAGTGTTTCATTCACTTGGTGGAGTGATCAAAGGCTTAAATCTGTATGAACATACTCTAGGAGACGAGACTGGTGAAAAGCTGAGAAAGTCATGGCAGAGGACGAACCCTCCCCGTCTCTCAAACAGAAAGAGAAAAACCCAAATGAAGTAAGAACCAAGCATAACTGAACCAGAATAGAGGTTAGATACTTCAAGAGTAAACTGATGATTAACTAAAACAGATTTAGCAGAATTAACAAAACCCAGTAACTTTAAATGGTAATGAAAAAGCATGTTTTATTTCAAATTAAGCAGGCTAAGTACACACTTTGTAGCCATTTCACATTTTAAAAGGAATATTAAAGTAATACGTAGACTACCAAGTGCAAGAAGGCAAGAAATGCATAAATCTTGTTTCCTTTGATGACAAAGAGCCACCCTGAATGAGAGAAACATTTCAGACAACCACTTATAAGTATAGGGATTTGAATTTGCTAAAGTATGCAAGTCTAGCAGAAAAAATTATACAGTTTATGTTATCTTGGCTATTCATTTGGGGAATTAAATGTGCAACAATAAGTGCAATTTAGTTACAAAAAGGTCTGAAAGAGGAGCAGACTTAAAAGAGGAAAAAGAAATTCAAATTTTCAAGCAGTGATTACGTGATAAGGACATACAGAGCTGTAGGAACAGCACAGTCAGCAAGAGTGAGCATTTACTTCAGTTGGATTTTCTGCCAGTACTAGATTTCTTTCCCAGCCATCCTGGGTACTGATTACAGGAAATACTCAAATATACGGTGAATTTCTATTTAGCACGAGGTCTACCAGGT
The DNA here is from genome assembly GCA_026212715.1 of Elanus axillaris. Classification (NCBI taxonomy): domain Eukaryota; kingdom Metazoa; phylum Chordata; class Aves; order Accipitriformes; family Accipitridae; genus Elanus; species Elanus axillaris. The sequence continues at coordinate 28,961,256 of JANZLQ010000025.1, forward strand.
GCAGTATAAAAAAACAGCATGCAGTTGCCTTAAAACAAAGCAACATCACCACTAATCAAAGAGAAAAAAAAAAGGAGGTGATGCTTAGTATTTACAAAAAGGCTCAAAGAAAAAAAAACGGTCTAGCTCGTTAAGGACACGATCACTATGTTATTAGGGGCAGTGGATTCAACAGAAACAAAACCTTTGTAAAGACTTAAAAATAAGAAAATGCTTTTGAGCAAGGCAAACTGTAAATGGAAAAGATTTTTACAAGATATTAAATACTTATGCAACTTGGCAGGAAAAAGCATGCAGCACAAGTCCACCCCTGCCAACAACTCCAAGACTTCTAACACTGCACAGAAATAAACCATTTGTCATTATTTGTAATAATCTGTGCAAGCCTTCGTCATAAACACAGTCACACTGTGCAAGATACTTTGGTAATACAGAACAAAGCATTGGGGGATGCAAAGGGATGAAATAGGAATGGTGAGACTGAGCCAGCAGCATTGGGCAGAGTCCATCACAGCAGCAGGCTAAGCATAGTCAGTTGTTCAGCAGAAATCCCAGACAAGAAGGGCTTTGAAGAAATGGGTGAAGGAAAACAAAGGTAAACGTTCAGGTTTTGAAAATGAGGCACTTCATTTAGGAAATTATAGAATTAGCCAGGATGCACTGAGTGGAAGTAGATCATAAGCTCTTGAAACTGAAAGAAGAAAAAGAATGAAGGCATATAAAATAATGACAAGTAACTTATGTTTGAGGCGTAAGAAAAAAGGAAGCCAGCAGACAAATGTGAAAGAATTAGGTATGTGAAAGTGATAGTTTAGAAAAAAATTTTTGCCAACAGTATTCCAAATGGACGTTCACCCATTAATAAGAACACCAATTCTTAAATTAAGGTCTAAAGAGCTGATCCTACTGTGCAGTCAAAATATATTCCACTGCAAGTAAGGCCAGGTGAAAAAGGTACAATGCCCACCTTACTGGAAAATGAACAACTTGTCTCTCCAGAAAAAGGGTAGCCAATAAAAATACTACTCAAGACTGTTAAAGAGAGAATGACAAGAAGAAGACAGCTCCTCCAGAAGGCTGCTGAAGCAGTAGTTGGCAGCAGAGCTGTAGTAAGGAGTCGCAAAGTGCACACAAGTATTCCCGAGGTCACTGCTGGCTGTTGCTACCACCCAGGAAAAGCAGCCAAAGATGAGCAACAACAGCAGGTGAAATGAATCCAAGAGAAGAGGTAAAAGTGCAGCGCTTGCAGAAGGAGAAATGCCTGCAAGTCAATATGTCTCTCTCTAGTGATAAGCTGTCAAGTAACACATCATATTAAAAAAAAAAAAATTTTTTTTTAAAAGATACAAGCTCATGAACTACAGCAATAAATAATCAATCACAGCTGAGGAAAACTAAACAAATTAATAACACACAATGATGAAATTACCTCAGATACAGAGGAGGTGCTCTATGTAAAATAATCTTTGCTGGCCAAAAATGTTAACGGGTTTAAAGAGGAATATGTTATTTCACTATTCAATAACCACCAGGAAAAAAACCACAAACCATAATGATAAACGTGCTCCTTAAACTGCCCTTTACAATAATAGCTACTTTTCATGAATTCTAAACTGAATTTATTCAAAAATATCTAGGGTCAGTAGGCTTGCCAGAGACACACGACACAGGAAAACTTTATTTGAGCTAGCAGCAGTTTAGAAGCTGCAACAAATATATATAGAAGTTGAAGTCCAAGGCCGGATGGCACTCCAGCTGGATATTACAAAGCAGCTGAGACAGTGTCAGTAGTTTCCTTAAAGGACAGACTTAATGTCGTTTTGCTGGGGGAAGAACTTCCTCTGTCTCAGGATTAAGGAATTGTGTGGTTCTCCCCAGATCTGAAGGGCAAAAAAAAGAAAGAAAGATCTTTTGGGCTCAGAACACTGCTGAACTGTGGTAAAGACAATAATATTATCTAACAATTTGCAAGCCACACCTTCAGTTTTTATAAATCTAGATCAATCTACACTAAGATATAAAGAACTGGTATAAGCCACAGACTACTAGAAATAAGCTACTGCAAGATCAAAGAGAAATTTCAATCTTTTTTCACCTGAGGCAGAAATTGAAGGAAATACACATTTTTGTTTTGCTTTTGATTTATTTTACACAGCCACACCCTCTTCTCACTTCTTCTTCCTCCATCAGCTGAAGGCTCTAGCCCAAAAGCAGAAGTGAAAGTCAGCAGTAAAGTTGCATTTGTTAAGACAGCTTCAGAGACTGAGAATGGAAAATTCTTCTTTTGGCATTACCCTTGAAGCTATTTGTCCAGAAAACTAAATTTATTGGTAACTGTTCAAAACTCCTGTTCCCCAGGATCTGCCTCTGCAGATTCCTGCTTAGAGGAATAGTACCGTGGCATCAGTAAAAAAATCCCTATTCTCCCCAACAATATTATGTGACGCTTCAAAGAAGGAGTAATTAAATTTAAGTATAGGAGTTAAGACTGCATTAAAACATCTTAAAACAGTGTTATGTACCTATAATGTGGTATTGGATTTTCTCCTAAAAAAACCCTGTTGGTTTCCTGGAAAGCGTGGCTTAGGCACTATGTCAACCTTGACATTTTAGTGATCAAATTTAACTCGAAGAGTTATTCCCCCAGAAAACACTTAACAATTAAATATAATAATGAATTTACATTGGTACCTGTACATACAAGTTAGGATCTTCAGCATTTTAACTTTCTACAAGAAAAGAGAAAGCTAACATCAGATGAACACATAACAAAGCATTTTTATTACCTTCTGTGGACCTGACTCCTAAACAATACACAAACAAAATTTAAACTTAGCTTCCTCATGTTAATCTATGCAGCTAAAACATGCAACCTTGTATCAGCTCCCTAATCTTCCAATTTAATTAAGAACATCTGACAATTTAAACACATACAGTACTTTTAATTTTCAGAGCACCCTACAAATTTGTCTTAATGGTCACAAAATAAGTGGTTTTAAAGGCTGCTTTACAGAATAATTAACTGAGCTGTCAAAGGCCACATAGGGAATTTCTGACAGTGCAGGCACAAAGTCGGAAAGGTTCAGAGCTCTCAAACCTGAACTCAAGTACAGTGCCTCCCCCCCATCCCCACTCCCCTTCTACTCTCCTTTGAAGTTTCACATCGAGCAGCAGTGCCTTCTAGAAAAAGTCCTCATTTCAGAAATTCATGCCAGGACACCCTCCTCCTTTTTCCCCTCCCTAAGTCTTTTATCAAGCTGGACAGTCTCCTTTAATCATCAATAACTTTCTGAAACTTACAAGTGTGAGTTCTCAGAAAGAAAAAAAGGAGTCAGAGGTTCAAGAAAAGTTGCAATTAACAGCAGTATAGTGCAAAGTACCACCACCACCACCACGTATTGTGAAATGATAGGCCATGAGAAAAAGACAAACATACATCTGAGTTAGAACTAAGGGACCTAAGCATAAATCAAAAGAAAACATGCAAGGAGCTAGAAACAGAAAAAAGAACAACAAAAAAAATCACTAGTAAGTGAAGACTGCACAACCAGTTTTTAACATCAGCCTTTAATATTTTCTTCAACAGAAGGAAAGGACACAGACAACAATTAGCTACTTGAGAAAACACTTATGTGTATTTATGCTACAATCGGTTGTGCAGCCAGATCTCGGGAAGACATACACAATCTATTTTTACCACTGGCAGCTCAGGTGCGGACGAGCAGTGCAGCTGCAGTGCACAGCCCCGGGCAGGCTTTGCCACTCACCGCAGTCGTTGTCCTGAGTCGGGCTGGTATTCTACGCCAAGTCCTACGCCATTATGTCTACTTCTACCAACAGCTGGGCAAGTCTGAAGACAACTCAAGTAGATCTACATGATTCAAGTCACGCCCTGAGCCCTGCTAGAATTTCTCAAAAGAAAGTGCTGCTATTTTAGTCCTTTTAACTGAAGAGTAATGCTTGCTTTAGGTTACTCCGTCTGGCAAGTTAGGCCAGAGGAGGGGAGGGAGCATCCAGTCTCTAGTGCTTCTAGATCATGGAATAACAACAGTAGTAGTAGTAATAAGGAAAACGCCCTACCTTTTCATATGTCTAGACAACTAGATGGTGGCACCTGGCATCGGTAATAAATGCTGCAAAGCTATATACATTAGAGAACCACCTTAGAGAAATTTTCAAATGTACCTTTTACTGAATTTACTAGTTTGTGTAATTAGTAACATCGCTCTAGAAAAACTTTCTATCCAAAGTTGCGGTCTTGACCAGTCCACTCACTTCCAGACCATTTTAAGACACCAGTTTGTACTTGCACAACCTGCTGCTCCCTCCTGTTCCCAGCTGGGGCATTTCCTTGTATTGGTACTGACACTAAGAGTCAAGAAAGCCAGTCCAGCCAAAAAATTAGCTTGATAAAAATGAGGGGGGTGGGAGGAAGCTGTGGGGGAGAATTTGCGGGCCAGATCAGCTACCTGACTTGGTTCAGACACAGAGCGGCAGTGCTGGCAGAAGGGGAGGCGAGGGAGAACAGCTTCTCACGCTATCTTAGACTCCATGAAGTTACTGCCATTGTTCGTCTTCACACCAGACTCCTCAGTGGAGCAGAAGAGGCTTACAAAGGACACGCTTCGCTCTTTTGCGCTTCTAATAGCAAAGGTGCCTTGACCTTCTATATTCCTCCTACCTCCTTCTACCCTCATCTTACTTAAAACCTCATCTGTTTCACTTCCACCAGCCCTTGCCCATCTTTCCCCTAACTTACCCCACCATGGCACGAGGCAATCAACGACTGCTATCGCAGCAGAAAAGGGAATTTCATCAAGTTCAGGGGGGGATTCTGAGAAAGAGTTTCAGCTGCGGCAAGGAGTGGGATAAGACTGTGAAAACCAGCGTTACTGTAAGAGCAGCTCGGAACTTCAAAGGGCCCTTTGAGGAAGACTATTATTTGTGACAGCTCCCTCCAGGAGGGCTAACCCAGAGCCCCTCTCTGTGCCCTAGACCCAGGCTATGCTGGTTTGGCCATTTGCTCCATCTCCCGCCCCTGCCTCCCTTCCTGGCTCCATGCCGCAGTAGGAATGAGCTGCTGAGGGCAAGTGACACCAGAATTCCCATCCCCACATTCCCCAAACAACTTTGTGCCCACATCTCCAGCTACATACCTTCCCAACATGGCTCAAGCACTTATGCTGGCCCATAGCTTTAGCAATACAAGACTGCTGTTAAATGCTAATTGCTTACTAATGAAAGCTAATCATCATGCAATTAAACTTTAATCACTAAGCAGCTGGCTGAGATCCAATCCGTAACAATGAAGGTTCATTAATAACTTTTTTCCAAAGTGTTCTATCCGTGAAGACTATCCTATACTTCACACAGAGTCCAGCTAAGTGTGTGAAATTGTTTGAAAAATATTTCCTCTGCCAAGAAAGAAAAACTACCCAGAACACAACAGCGTAAGAGTAGCATAGCTTAGATTAGCTGAAAAGGATGGTTTTAAGATTCAGGGAACCCAAACTCCATTCCTGGCTTCTTCCACAACCTCAGGCAAAATGTGCAGCACAGACAGAACCTCCTGTCTCCAGTTCTTGTCTCTGCAGAGTAACATTCTCCAAGGCAAAAAAATGAATTTTAATTTTGCTGTAGTTTCTAAAATTATTACATGAATACTCATCATACTTCAGTTTTATTTTTACTCGTCTTTCTAAATCTAGGGAAATTAATCTAACCTCTTTCAGAACATATTTCTCTAATTAAAAAAAGACAGTGGGGTTATATAACTAGGTTTATAATGGGCAGACAGATGAAAATTTACTCTTGAAAAGAAAAAGAGTTTAAAAACTGCTTTCTATATTGTATTCTTAAGAAATCTCATACCATCATCATTAAGCATCTCAGTTTTGCCTGCACTGTTCCTACCCCAGCCCAGCTACTGCACAAAGCACTATTCTTATATAGCTTTTAATGAACCTGGTTTGCATTGCAGTGTTTGAAGAGCTTTCCTTTATTATGAATGGTAAAACATTAGTATAGCTGAAGTGTTGTTTTTGCTTATTCAGTGATCAAAGGATTTAGGCTAACGTTTATGTTAAAAATAAAACAGAGAAACTGTAATTTTCTTTATTTAAAAAGTCTTACAAAAGATAGAACATAATTCTAATTATCCATAGAGTATTATATAACAGAAAGTTATGAATTCTTACCTCCAGAAATTAACCTCTTATCAAACTGAACAGACAAAGAAAGATTGAGGAGTAATTTTTTTCAAAATCAGGGAAAATATTTTTTAAGGTTTGCATTTTCCCTAGTTGTAATCAAATATAGAGCATTTTAAACACAAGAGGCATGGAGCAGAATAAACTTCTGAAGTTCCTGAATGCCCTTCAACACTCATTTGGTAGTAGCATTTTTTTAATGAAGTTAAGGGGATACAGCTCAAGTGACTACCATCTGGAATTAGTCCAAGTTAAAAAAAACAAGTACAGTTTAAGTTAACAAAACACAAACAGCACAACTCTCCTCCCCAATTTTGGGGAATCTAATAACCTTTCTGCCAGCACAGCTTAAAAAGATTCAAGCTAGAGTGATACATAAGTGGATGGTATTCACTTGCTATTGAGAATTTAGCAAGAATTTGGCATCTCTACACTAACAGGCAACTTAAATCTTACAAAAAAGGATTGTGTGAGCTTGTGGATAGCCAGACAAAAAGCTCTAAACATTTGTTTAGAAATCCCCTGCACAGAGAAGGCCCCATTCATATCTGGAAGAGCTTCTTAGAAATTAAAGTTACTGAAGTGTATTTTTAAATGAAAACTGTATATAGATTTTGAGGATCCCTGATGCTTTATGGAAAGGCCGCAACTGTGGCACAAGCAAGCTCCTTTTTACATACAAGTTGCCTTCCAGTGCTCCTGGCTACAACTAATGCAAGTGGTTAAACATCCTGTTCTTTCCCAATGCTCTATTGTCAGTAAATCTGTTTTCTGCTTTCCTCACTCCCCATGCTAGACAAACAGTAAAATATAAAACCGCACACAAGCTCTGACATAACGTCCATACTTTGGGATAAACTAACGGCAAAGGAGTCTGCTAGTAAAGATGCACAGAAATTAATTCCCTGTCTATGTTTCATCTTCTCTCTGCCCCCATACAAAAGTCAACACTGGAAAAGTCTTTGCTCTTCCCAATATTTATGTTTAAGACTTCAACTAAACTGTACTTCCCGTTATCTACAATCCACAGTCATCAATATGCTGCACTAGTTTTACCTGATTTCTATTCATAATGAAGCCAAGGAAAGCCAGCTTAATTTCACAAATGTAATTTATGGCTTCCAATCACTCAAGATATTGAAATATCTGCATCAGAAATGTAGGTGTGCATTCTGTCTGCTCACCTCTTTGGCATTTGAGGCTTGTGGTAGCAATATACAGAGCTGCTGTGAGATACAAAGTGCTGCAGCACTAGTCATTCACGCTTCTAGGTCCCTTCCAGAGGAAGGCAATGAACCGAGATACAACAGGGGCTCCTACCAGGTTCTCATCTCTGCAGCAGCTCGCTCTTACAGACCAGGAGTCCTGACACCTCAGAGAGTTTCAGTAGCACAGCAGATGGCAATGCCTTTCTAACAAAAACGAATCTGAAGTTCATTATTCAGCCTGTCTTTCAGAATTTCTTCTCCACCCAAATTTTCATGCTTCCTTATTTTTGTGACACTGCAGAAGAATACTAAAGATGCTGCAATTTCCCAAGGAATGAAAATCAATGTTAAAATAATCGAACTAAGGATGTTCTTCAAGAAAGAGCAAGCATGTTTCCAGCTCAGGCAACTAGGTGTTTGGACACATTCCACCAATGAAAACCAAGAAGTCAACCACTCTAAGGGGAACCGTGGAAGATGCCTCAAGACTCTGTGGCACTCCTCACTTGAGGGCTTAAAGCATACTAAAAGCTGTTGCCAGAGATAAAAATAAGCAATGTTCTCAATACAACCCTTTTTCAACCACTGCTAACAGGAAGGTTTTAAATTTGACACTGGTTTCCCTTTCCCCACAGTGAAAAATTAACAAGCTCCAGTGTCGCTGCTTCTTACTCTGGAAATTTCTCCCTACTACTACAGGTCTAGGTGTAAGAAACATAGGTTTTCCCTTCCTGTGTTTGTCAGGCATGTGGTCTTGAAGCAGCAGATTGTTATTTCAGCTGAACCTTGACCTGATGCAGAACTTCACTTGAGTGGCTTTGGGGGGGGGGGGGGCACAAATGGAGTTAAACGTGAACATGAAGGGTAAAATTTGTGTGATT
>JANZLQ010000025.1:28975150-28995841 GCA_026212715.1 Elanus axillaris
AAGAAGCTGGGAGTAATAAACAATAGCCTCTGCCAAAAATAGTGGAAAGCAAGCAAGTAATCAAAAGAGGACGCAGATGGGAGACAAAGGTGGAACAACACTTCAAGAGCAGCACAGCTGATAGTGACAAATGTAGCTGACAGGCAAAGGAAAATGAAGTACTGGATCTGAACCTTAGCTAGGAAGAGATCACCGTAAACACTGATTACAATTGTAGTAGAGCACAATTGAAGCCACAGTGGAGGACAAGAGCCCCAGACAATGGACTCAAAGAATTTCGAGATGAAAAAAGGGAAAGGAAATTAAGAGGTAGTTGCAAGGCAAGAGAGGCCACAGGCATTCTGTACCCTTCTTAAAAAAATGGGAAACACTTGTGTCTACAGGTACTATGAGCAAAAAAGAAAAGCTAGGAGTCGAGCAAGTGATTAAAGGAAAGAGGTAGAGAGAAAGGACACAAGATTCAAGGGAGATAAGATGTTCCTGTACAGTGCCACAAGGGCAGACAAAAGGGTTCAGAAGAGAAGGAAAAAAAAATAAATTCTATTTGTGACAAGGAGATGATCATAATGGTTGGAAGAAAGTGGTAGAGGGTAGACCAAAGGTGTATTGTCAGAAAGTCATTAAGAATCCATGCAGAGAAAGAACTAGATGTCAAACAAAATGCAAAACCCATATAAAAATGTTGTGGATAATGGGCTAGTATTTGTCAAGTTTGATTAGAGCCTATCAGCGTAGCCCATTTCTGCCAGGCATACCCCCTTTGCAGGTACAGGAACACAAAAAGGACTGCTGGAGGACAACTCAACAACTTGCAGAAAAGGCATTTGCTGTTGGGAGAATAAAGATCATAAATGAAAGACACACCCTAAAAAGAGGAAAAGGGGAAAATCAGGCTGGAGCAATCCAAATTCAAAATACTGGTGAACTACAAGACTTATGAAAGCACAGCCACATTGCAAGTAGAATCCAAACAGTGGTGGAGATCCTGAAAGAAACCTTGCAATTATCAGAGATAAGAAATTCAGCAGTTGCATCAGAACAAGCATGCAGGCACAGCTCAATGAAAACCAAATGAAATTAATTGACTTCGTTTAATGAGAGGCTAGAAACAAGAATGCAGGCCAAATCAAGTTAGGGCAAAGAAGCATGTAATTACTGCCAAAGAACAGTGAGTGAAAACGCAGAACAAGCCAGGAATCAAACCTGAAGAGAAGAGCTCATCAGGAAGAAACGAGCACGCTCTATGTAACAATACAGAGCAAAGAGAAGATAAAAACTGGATCCCCACACTGTTTAGAAAAGGAATAATCTCAAGACAACAGGAAAAAGTGGTCTAGTGCCTCTTCTTCCATGGTCCGGCCCGGGACAGAAGGCATAATGCAAAAGGTAACCATAAATAAAGGTATGCAGCACAATGATGATGGCAAAAAAGCAACATACTGTGGTTTTAAAGTGTCAGCTTCTGTCTAAGAAAATCAAGAACAACAACTGTCTCTATCCACAACCAGGTGGTTGTAAGTAATCCTCCCTTTGTCCCTGCTTTAATTGTACGTATTTCTTCTCACTCGTAGACTCACACTTTGGAGAAAGTCAATTATCAGTATGATTTGTGGTATAATTTGTATTGAATTCATCAATACTAAACCCACTCATGTTTCACTTAAAGCTTACAGACCTCTGTGTGATTCTACTCTATCCACTTTAATTTGTAAGCACTGCAAATTCTCCTACAGTTGTGTAATAGTATTACAGTCACAGAATAACTTAGAAGGGACCCCTGCTGAAAGCAGAGCCAACTTTGAAGCTAGGTCCAACTTCAGAGGTAAAGTGGGTTGCTTATGGCCTTGCCCTGTCACATTTGTGCACCTCTAAGAACAGATATTCTACAGCTTCTCTGTCATTCCCCCTCCCTCAATCCAATGTCTGACGACCCTCACTGTGAAATTTTGTTGCCTAATATTTAACTGGAATTTTTGTTGCTGCAATTGTCTCTGCGGCCACTTGTCCTTTCACTGTATGACTCTGAGAAGAGCCCTAGAGAATATTAAATATCTAACAGGATAGAGTAAGGAGAAAAAAAGATCACTGTAGTCATGAGAAAGCCTTTGGACACCTGGGTTACGAGCACCCAGTTTTTGGACACCTGAAAAAATCTGTCTGATCAGGTGTGGCAGAGATCTAAATTGGTCATCAAAAGGACACTAGAGATTTACTTAAGATGAAAGAAAGATGATCACTTAAGACATGAGAGAGGAACAAGGAAAAATGGTATTCCAAACAGTATATATAGTGCAAATGAAAACAAATAATTTTGTATAGCAAAGTTAGGTACTCACCATCTCTCTTGCAATCTCCACAGCTTCCTGCAGCCCATAGAGCCTGCCACAGACCAGGTAGATCCCATTGGCCCAGAGAATACAACCCTCATGGACCCAAAATTCATTGCTGTCAAGAGGTAGTTCAGGAATTTGTAACTCCAGCTCAGTGCCACCTTCTGAAGTGGGCATAGAGGGTTTTGAGTCCAAAGGAGTCTTTTCACCACCACTGCCACCATCAGTGGTTGCTTTTTTACAAGAAGCTCCCCTTGAAAGTGACCTAGAGGCTCCACTACAGTCCTCAGAGCGGTGCCGCCTCTTAAAGCGGGGATGAGCAGCTAGGCTTCTTTGTTCCTTCTGTTGTTGCTGTTCCTCCTCCTCTTCCGTATCCGTCTTGGAACCATTAGAAGCACTTTTGTGCCGTACCTTGACCTTGCTCTGCATTTCTGTGGCCCTCTTTGGAGGCGGGTTCTTGGGCAAGGTAGCTGCATAATCCTGGGGGTAGAAAGGACCAAAGAGGTCACCCATGTTACGATAGCTGGCCCATTTGCCACACAGGCAGCAAACCAGATGCCCTAAGACAGAAGACTCTGTTACTACAGGGCCCTGCAGCATGAAAGTTGAGGTGGGCAGCACTTTGCTCTCCGCATTGCTAGGAGGGGGTGTTGAAGACCTTTGCCCTTTCCGACCCCTCACCAATTTGTTCTGCTCCTCTTCCTCCGCATTAATGATTGTGCACACAGCGCCTAATTCACACTTGTTTACCACATGAATATAAGGGAAAAAGGACTTATTCTTGGAGTCAGTTTTATCTACAGGCTGGGTAGCATATTTAAGCTTGATCTCTGGTTCTTGAGGCTCCACAATTGGAGCAGCCCGTCTAGGCTTCCGCTTCCGTGGCTGTGCTGCAGGTTTTCGCCTTTCCCTCCTTTGCCTCTTCGGCTTCGGCTCACCACCACCTACCCCTTCCGAAGACTGGGAAGGTACTGGTGGGGGTGGCGGTGGAGGTGGCAGTTGCTGCTGTTGCTGCTTCTTCTGCTTGTTCACACTCCCAATTGGCCTCCCCTTTTTCTTTCCAGAGGGAAAATATCCCTTTGGAGGGAAACCATCTGGCTTGGGTGAAATGTTTGTCACATCTCCATCTTTTTCCTCAGACTTTGGATTTGGTTCAGAAGTAAACACACTAGAAGGGGAAATTGTTTTTGAGTCGGTAAAGGTCAGAGTTCCAGCTCCACTTACAGATCCGTCAGACCTTCCCTGACCACCTGACTTCTGAGAAGGTAGTGGTGCTGCACTGGATCCCGCTCCTTCTTTACCAACGCTGGCCGTTTCAGGGACCTCTTTCTTGGTTTTATCATCCTCACCGCTTTGCCACTCTTCTGAAGATCTTGGAAGAGTTATTTCACCAGTTGTATCCTGGCTTGCTGTCCCCACTTGATCTGACATCTCTGCTTTTCTCTTTTCAGCCTCTGGTCCATGTCCAGCCACATTTCCTCCTTCAGGTCCACTCTTAAGAGATAGGATGTCATCAAGAGTGACAGTATCTGCACCAGTTTCAGCACTGTTGGTAGAAACACTTCTCCTAATATTGGGAGATGTAATTTTTTGAACAATAGCTTCCAGTTTTAATCCTCGCCCCTTTCTGGGAGGCAATATTTTGGTCTTAGCCGGGCTTGTGAGGGAAACAGCAGGGCAATTCCTATTGTCAGGGCTTGGCAGGTCCTTGAAGGAATCTCCCTTTGCAACTGACTTGCCAGCATCTTGGCTTTGAGATGAATGGGCATAGGAGTTGTAGGTTTTATCAGCTCCTTCTTTTGCTGAAGTCATCAGTCTGCCTTTATCTTCACTGCCACTGTTCTTCATATCCTGTGGCTGTCTTTTGGTAGGGATAGGCGAGATGAAAGAACGGACTCTCCTCCTCATAATTAACGGATTTTGAGGAGACTGGTCTTCCTGGCCAGGGAGTCTGAGCATGGCATTACTAGGCTTGGGCAAATCTGTAGAATCCTCTCGTCGATGCCCATCGCTTTCTTGAGGGCAAAATCTTTTTTGGTTGGCTGCTCCGAGAGGGCCACTGCTTTTGGCAGGAGAAGTTTGCCGAGACAGGTCCCATCCAGATTCGTGATGCTGCAACTTCTGGTTGCCGTGTTTCAGTTCGGTGCATTTGCTCTGAGTACTGTCGCCTCCCATAAGGCAGCGCCCAGCTTCCTGGCTTCCAGTATCATGGTAAGAGCTACCTTGAAGGTACATCATTCCATCCTTGTCATTTTTTAAGGGACTCCTTACTCTTTCCAGAAACTGCTGCTGTCTTGGGCTCTTCCTTGCTCCCTCCTGCCTGTGCTGAGCTGCAGCAATCACACCTTGAGCTGTGCTGCTTGCCCAGTCTTTGTATTCTTCTTGCTGTTGCTGATATATCTGTCTCTTGTAATGATACTGGGAATTTAAACTCTGGTTTGGGTCACCAAAAGCATGAGGCCTAGCATTTGTGTGATATGCGGAAGCCAAAGATGGGCCTTCTGAATTCTGAGGGTAAGCAGAATGCAAGGAACTCCTGTTAACTCTTTCAGATAGTGTCATGTGTGGGTTCATGTGATGCAGATCTGTCCCTGGGCCTCTGCTTCTGCCTGGTGACATTTTCAACTTATCAGCAAGATCCTGAAATTGAGAAGGTGATTTACCCCTGCTGCTTCCAGTTCTGCCAGGTGCCCGCCTCATCTGCATCGATCTGCTGTCCTGCTGGGGAATGTAGTCTGGAGCAGCATCAGAGACTGCAGCTCCAGGGCTAGCGTTGCCTCGGAAAGATTCATGCTTGATGCCAGCAGGATGACAATGGTCTCCTGTTTTTTTATTATTGAGACTAGCTGAGCTCTTTGACTGTTCAAAATCTTCTTCTTTTATTTGCCCGCTGTGAGCTTTCATCTTTGTTTCCATGGATACTAAACCACCAGGGAGTATTACTGACTGGCTCAAGCCAGGGGCAAGACGTTCACTCCTTCCACTTCTGGCCTCAGGACCCATGTGCCCCATTGGGTGAGGGCCAGGATCTCTGACAAGTTGCCTTAATGGAGATATGTCACATATCACTGATCTCCTCTCTGAGAGCGCTCCCCCTTCATGGGCAGAAGACTGAGACTCCACATCAAACTTTCTAGCAATAGGGTAATCAGCTAGATTTATCTGCTTCATGTCAGGAGCTGTGCTGCTAGACTTCCTATCCCAGGGACCCCAGTGAGGGCCTTCCAGGAGAGATCCCATGCTTTTATTTAAGAGGCCTCTGTTGGTCAGTTCATTGGTTTGACTAATTAAGATATTGGGCCTCATGGCTCCCTCCAAACTCCCAGCCATCCCAGAATGCTCCTGTGCATTCCTAGAATACCTTCTGTCTGGATGGTGGTGGTACCCCTGTAAGACCTCCTGTAGGAGGCTAGGAAACTTCTCATTCCGGCCTTTGCGCTCACTGTGCCCTGGAAAATCCCCTTTTTCTTGACCAGAAGGATACTGCGGAAAGCCACCAATATTTCTCTGTATACCAGCTGCTATATTATCCTTGTAACTGTATCTTAAACTGCCAGGAGATTTGGAAGGTTCTGTTCTTGCAGGAAAATTTGGCCCAACAACTGCATGACCAGGCTGGCTGTTCCCCTCTCCATTATGGTTAGTGTTATCTCCACTTTTGCTCCCTTTACCTCCTCCTTGAGTTTCTGGCTGTGTCCCTGCATGCCCAGCTTCTTTTGCTCCACTAGCACTAGCTGGTGCCTGAGTGGCTGTGGAAGCATCATCTTGTGCAGGTTTATCTTGTCCACCTGACTTTTCTACTCTTCCTGTCATGGCTTCCCGGGAGACAATCACCCCAACTGCCTTTTCATTCACTTTTGGGGCATTTTCCACAGCCACCACAGCTTCCTTCCCATCAGGGGAGGCCACATCTTCCCTAGCTGCAGGGCTGCTGCTGAGTTTTGATGGCTCATTCTGAGAGCTTTGTGCTGGTGAGGAGTTGGATCTCTCTAAGTTACCCCCTTTGTAAGTGGTGTCTGAGCTGGTGCTCTGGCCACTCAGCTGCCTCACCCTTTCCCCATGATCCTCTGAACTACTGGAACAGCCACCATCAAGGGATTCTGCCAGGGGAGACTTGAGTTGCTCCTCTGCCTGGGAGGAGCCTTCTGAGTTGGTGCAGCTGTCGGCCTTCTTTGAAGAGGATGACCTTTTGGAGCTTTTTTTCTGAGGTGCCAAGGCATCCGAGAGCAACATGTGCTGGACTGTGTTGGGCAGATTGGCCACTTGAGAACTTAGAGCACTCAGGCTGCTCAGCCCTGGATCTGTGAGCCTTTTTTCCTGCAGTCCTTCCAGCCCAAAACCCTTGAATCCCCCTGCATGAGCATTGGGGCTTGGCATCATAGATGGGGTAGGACTAAGCTGAGGCATCATCTGCAGGATTCGGTTTCTAGAACCCATGGACATGTTGCCTTGCCCACACTGGAGATTTTCTCCACCTGGCATGAGTGGAGAAGGGGTAGAGCTGCAGCTTGGAGACTGAACCACAGATGCAGCAGGAGATGGATTAGAGATTGGACTGAAGTTTTGGTGGAACTGCATCGGTGACCTTACAGGAACTTCAGTCTGGCTGTACTGTCCCACTTGACTTTGAAGAGAGAGCTTGGTGGCAGCATTTGAATACTGCATTACATGCTGAGGTGGGTGCTGTTGCTGCTGCCCCTGCTGCCCACTTTGGGGCAGCTTAGACTGCTCAAAACTTTTCATTGGTTGAGTCTGAAAGCTGTAGTTTGACTGGGTCCCATAGGCCTGTGCATTGGAACCCACAGCATGGCCTTCATACTGTGACCCAGAATTCACGCTGTAGCTTCCATCGTAATTCTGTCCTGACTGGCCAAAACGCTGTGGGGAAGGGAAAGAGGAAGAGGACGACGACGAAGGTGGCTGATAGTGTTGGCTGAACTGACCCACTCGTAACTGGTACCCAGAAGCAGAGGAAGGCAGGGTAGATGGACGCTGCATTGGCTGCAAGTGTGAGGTGCTAGAAGCAGACTGGCTGGAAGCCTGGGGTAAAGGCTGATGAGATTGATAGATCTGCTGTCTCAGCTGCTGCACCTGCTGCTGCTGGCTAGAAGCCTGCTGCTGATACTGGGCACTCCCTGGAGAAAAAGGACCAGTGTAATCCTGTTGATAGTGGGATACACCCCCAAGGGTTGAGTGCTGTGTTTGAAACTGGCCCACATGTCCCTCACTCCCATACTGACTCCCAAAGCTACTCCCTTGAGGGGGCCCATAGCTCTGTACTGGTCCAGAAGGCCTGCGCTGAGGTGGCTGCTGCCCTCCTGATGCCACTGGATCTTTGTTGGCAGCCATATAGTAAAACTCTCCTGCTTCCTTCCTGAAACCTTGGTAGCTCTGATGGCCAGAGCTCTCACCAGGCATTGCTGTAGAGGCTCCTGCTGCTCCACGACGTCCACTGCCAGCACCTCCTCCAAAGCTCTGGAACATCTGGGCCTGCTGGCGGGGGCTGAACTCTTCCAGTCGGGATGAACTGTGCACTTCCTGTGGGTAGCTCTGCTGGTTTCCGTGGTAACTACTTTGCTCCCGAAAGGACTGCATGCTGTTCAGCAGCAGAGCGGCGGCTCGAAAGCCCTCCTAAATGGGGAGAAAAAGAAAGAGGAAAAAAAAAAAAGGTATAACATCCACATCTCCCAGTCACACCAATACCACTGCTCAATTTCACTGTTTCAATGGCAATGAGAATTTAGTATTTGTCTCCTACTTTCTGGTACATCAATCTGTATTCCCTCTCCTTGCAACTTTCCAACCTTTTAAGTACTGCAAGTAAAAGGAATCGCTCACATTCAAGAAAAGACAAGTCTACTACCAGCTGGAGTGTATTTTCAGCATTAACATTTCCCCTGTTTCTATGTCCCTGAAGAAACAAACTTCCAACAATATTTTGCAAAACAATCCTCACCCTCCAGCTATTCTCTATTGCTATTACTGGGAGTAAACAAGTATTTTCCTACCATGCTTAAAGAAGCAACAAAAAGAACTGCAACCCTCTCAAACCATACTTGGATCTACTGTACAAATGATAACCAAGGCCCATGTTTCACTCTGGGAAAGATCTCTATTAGAAAATACTCAAGACAATTGACCAAAGTTCAAACCAAGATACTCCAATATCTGTGGGAACCTGTGGAAGAACTGGCACAGGGATGCTCTAAGACATCTGCTCCATGCTCTTGTTCCTGACGACTCCAGTGACACTTTCAGGTGAAAAACAACCCAGTAAGATAAGACATGATATTTTTTTCCCCTACCTACTTTGTTTTAAAGGATGGAAAGTCAAAACAAGTCCACTCTATTTGAGCAAAAGAGTCTACAACTTGCTCCCTTAGGACTTTTATATTACCTTGAATGAAACTTAACTGAAAACATTTGTCACCCAGAATATATATTTTGGAATACCGTGTATGATCCTCTGCATTTACACAGTCAACTCCTAAGTAAATGCACTTCAAGAAGGCTCTCTAATGTACTTCAATCTATTATTCAGTGTGTAGAATCATGACTCATCCTCAAGGACTGGACCACAGCTGCAAAATTGTTTGGGGACCCTAGCTAGTCTCTCTGTAAAAGCCCGACACATCACTAGACACATGAAGTGTGGTAATGAATGGGTATGTAGATACACATTGCCCTTTTAAAAAATTATTTAAATAAATAAATAAAATCAATAAACAGATTACAAAAGCATTTCATTTCTGGAACACCTTGTGGTTTTCTCTTCCTGAAAACAAACTGGATAAAGCCACCTGGAGAGACTTCTTCCTTTAAATAAATGTTAAGACAATGCTCATACTTTTCCAGGAAACGGAAGCCCAACTCCTCAGACTGGAACTTCCTGGAAGAACTGCCTGCATTATGTTTTCTCATTTAGCCATGTTTTGTGCTTCCCACATTCAACTGAACCCACTGAGAACTGAAGTATAGTTTTGCACTTGAAAGTTTTGTTCAAGTAGAAGATCACCAGAGTCCTACGAAAACAGGCGTACATACAAAGGAGGAGATGCAGGCAATTTGTGGCATCATACTCTTTTCCCACCTGCCTCTCAAAATTTTTATTTTTTTTTTAATTAATGTTATATACAGAAGGCCCTAACTCTAATATTGGGGTCTTTCAGAAAGGTACCCTGCTTATATTTGGGCTTCTACTGTCTGTTTGTGCATGCAGGCTACAGAACACACACAAAAAACCCCCACTGCAATGCGTGTCTCCACACTCCCTCTCTGCTAACTCAAAGGCATCTTTGTGTTGTAGCCTTAGTTCATGCAGCTCGATGTCCACAAGAATATTACAAAACACTTACTAGAGTCAGAAGGGTACTTTCAAATTGTTAACACTTCCAATTCTGTCTCTCCCCGTCTAGGAAGTCAACTTTACTGCTGTTTTAATCTTATACTCTAGTATTTTAGGTGTCATATTGTAAGAGAGATCTGCTGTTCTGCTGAACCTCAGCTTTTTTAGCATTTTAAAGACTACATGTATCTCATGAATAACATTTCTATGAATGCAACACTGTCCCCATCTGTCCAGTTTGGGCTTCTTGTGGATAAAACCCTCCTTCTTCCCAAATTATTCCCTTTGATTTTTCATCAGTTTAAAGCTCCTGCCTTCAGAACTGGGATACCTAATGCAAGCTTCTTTCTCCCTTTTTGTATGACTCGCTGTTAAGGTGAAAAATGGGACCAAAGAAAAGCAGGAAAAAACACATATATAGAAATAGAAGGAAGTTATCCAACTAAAGGTAAAAGAACATCTACTGTAACTGGCAGATGTTGAAAAGCACTTTCTCTAGATAAGTAGTTTGGCGCTCTGCAATCAGCAGCATTCATATGCTACGGAGACTGCATGCACACCCTGGCAGTCACGTGTTTTGTGTCCTCTTCTCGTGAAAGCAACACTTCCATCCGCATCCCAGGCTCAGTCTCTCACAGAATCTCAGACTAATTTTTATATATATGACTTTTGATAAAGCTTACTTTGCATAGTCTGAACAAGGTCTCAGGAAGCCTCTTTTGTATTACAAAAACTTTAATCACTGATGATACTCATCCTTCTACAATAATACTAACAAAGGCTTAAAAACTGCTAACATACAGCAAGAATGCTAGGAAACATTCTTAAGACTTCCTCACTATTAAAAAAAGAATCATTTTAATTACATAATGGAACAGAAACAGCACAAGAAACAGTATAATACCTTTAGGAACACAGATCCAGTAAAGATCAACCTGAGGCACAAATTCCTATTGTCCATGATCTTACACAATCACATAATAATTATTTAGTCCAGAAGATACATATGCTAACTCAAAACAGGGAGAACATGCTTTTTCTCCTTCAATTTATTAATTTTTTTAATCTTAGGTTTTACACTAACAAATAAATAAAAAGTTTTCATCAGGAGAACTTAAATTACTGGTGCCCTAAGCAAAAGCTTTCTGTTTTCACGTCTCCTACAGAACAACACTTGCTTTGATTAACTCACAAGGAGCTTAACTTGAGTAACACAACCAGTAGAGTAGCAGCCAAAAAAAAAGCAAGCAAGCATTTCATTAATAACAGCAGTAAGAAAAGATAGGAGGTGCTTCAATCCATTACATCACTGATAACTTAAGACATATAGCACATTTCCTGTCATTAATGTCCTATAAATACAGGACTATTACAATTACTACTGTAATAATCTTTCTTAATAATATCAGCACTGCAAAGTGCTTAGATCAAAGTGCTATGTTCTCAGCAAAACTACCAAGAATAATTCCATGGGCAAGCCTTCTTAATAAAATACATTCAGACAGATGAGGCCTCAAAGTCTACCTAGATGCACAGGAAAAAAAATATTTATTTGATTAAATTTTTACTGAAAGCTTTTAAAGAAAACATTTTCAGCTGGTACACACTGCTCCACATGCAGGAAGCCGAGAACGATACACCAGCTGCCAACTACAGACTACAACACATAGTAAAACTCCGTAAAAGTGGTATACATCCATAATCCCATCCTCAGCAGGAGACGCTGTATTGGGTTTCTGTGGCAAGGTTTTTTTGGGGGGGAGAAGCTGCTGGAAGCTTTCCCTGTGTCCGACAGAGCCAATACCAGCCGGCTCCAAGACGGACCTGCCGCTGGCCAAGGCCGAGCCCATCAGCAATAGTGGTGACGCCTCTGGGATAACATTTTTAAGAAGGAAAAAAAGTTGTGGCACAGAGAGAAACGGCAGCTGGAGAGTGAGAACATGTAAGAGAAACAACTCCGCAGACACCAAGGTCAGTGCAGAAGGAGGAGGAGGAGATGCTCCAGGTGCCTGAGCAGAGATTCCCCTGCAGCCCGTGGGGATGAAGACCATGGTGAGGCAGGCTGTGCCCCTGCGGCCCAGGGAGGTCCATGGTGGAGCAGATCTCCACCTGCAGCCTGGGGAGGACCCCACAGGAAGCCCGTGCTGGAGCAGGCTCCTGGCAGGACCTGCAGATCTGTGGAGAGGAGCCCACGGAGCAGATTTTGTGGCAGGACTTGTGACCCTGTGGGGGACCCATGCTGGAGCAATCATGAAGAACTGCAGCCCGTGGGAAGGATCCACGCTGGAGAAGTTTGTGGAGGACTGTCTCCCGTGGGAGGCACCCCATGCTGGAGTGGGGGAAGAGTGTGATGAGTCCTGCCCCTAAGGAAAATTAAGCGGCAGAAATAACGTGGTATGAACTGACCATAAACCCCATTCCCTGTCCCGCTGGGGGGTTAGGTAGAGAACCTGGGAGTGAAGTTGTGCGCAGGAAGAAGGGAGGGGTGGAGGGAAGGTGTTTTGAGATTTGGTTTTATTTCTCATTACCCTACTCCATTTGATTTGTAATAAATTAAGTTAATTTCCCCCAAGCTGAGTCTGTTTTGCCTGTGACAGTAATTGGTGAATGATCTCTCCTGTCCTTATCTCAACCCACAAGCCCTTTAGTTGTATTTTCTCCCCCCTGTCCAGCTGAGGAGCAGGGAGTGATGGAGCAGCTTTGGTGGGCACCTGGTGTCCAGCCAGGGTCAACCCATCATAGGGGCAAAGTCCCACCTCCAAAAAAGTGCTCTATTAACAGCCACAAATTACACACATTTACAGTATTTTCCAACACACACAACAAAAACATCCAAAGCCTTCCGCATTTATTCCAAGGGAAGGTAAGATTCTGGCACAGCTTTCACTACTCCAGTGTCACGCCTACACTCTCACTACATGTGCATCCAGCCCTCTCAATAAAGCTTCATGATTCTCCTCGAATATTTATAGCCTGTAGCTCTAGAGCCTTCTATCCATATTCATCCAGAGATTACAGACTACATCCACTAGGCTAAGCAGTTTCACTCTGCTCCAGCACATTTGTTTCCTCCCCAATAGCCCAGTAATCAAAATTTGCCTTCAACATGGTAGGAACAAAGGAAGCATATTACAAGCTTATGTGGCCGATAAAGAAACAGCCTCACTTACAAAATCACTGCATCTAAGTCACAAACTGAGAGAAGCACTAGGTCCTCTTACCCGTATCTCAGACTTCTTTGTGAAACATCTGAAGTTATTTCAAGCAGTCTTTCAACCTGCCCTCTCCACGTGAACTTATTTTTAAGCACATCTACAATGCAGATTTTGTTTCTTGTTTAATCGTCTGAAACAGCCTTGTAGAACTTTGTTAACATAGGAGTTCCTCAAAATATGGAGCTACTGCATTGTAATCCTACTGTGAGCGAGATTATCAAATGGCAGTCAACAGCACATAAGCATCTTTCAACAGTTCCTGCACATATATGAGACTGACCCCAACCACTGCTGATTAAGAGGATCTTCTGCAACATACCACACTAGGGTTTTTAAATCCATATACATCTTTAAAACTTCTTTGTCCCAATTATCAAAGATTGGACAAATACAGGGCAGCTGTCCAGATCTTCCCATGTAACACTGATGCCAGCATAGTAGTGCGTCACTACAGACAGACAGCTCAAAGCAAATGAGATAAAAACCAAAATACTGTGGGGATATGCTTAATTCTTAACGATAAGCCTATAAAGGAGCAAATGAAACTAGCTCACTTCTGTAGGACGCAAGTGAGGTCTTTCTGCTTCGTTAAATTTTCTTTAGATTTGGGTTGACTACTGTGACCCATCTGTGCAGAAAAGTCTCAGGCAGCAGTCAAATGTAATATATTTTCAGTGATCTGTCAAAGACCTCTCACTTCCTAGCGTGCTTATCAGGAGAGAAAATGTAGTTACAGGCAGGTGACAAACAGTAAGATAGCATTTTCCATAGTCAAAAAACGTACAGGAACAAGTGGGATTTTTATAGAGTGTCTAGACTTCTGAATAAAATAGACTTATTTGCTAAATGCTGTGCAAATAACAGAGATATACGTATATCTCCATAGCTGTTTCTAGTCACAACCCATACAAAACACAAAAATTACTGTTTTTGTCCTTCCTCACTTAACTTCTTAATGTGGCAGAGCACACCCACAACCAAAAAAAGCCCACTGAGCCAGAACTCGAGTACGAGCAACTCAGTGGCATAATTTGTAAGTAAACAATACCAAGGATCTGAATTAAGCCTGAAATACAGGAAAAAAAGATTTCCATGTACTGAGTTAGCATTTCCATTGTCAAGGCCAAGTTGCTAACCCTCATTTCTGGAGTTACACAGTTATTACTTGCACGCTTGAGCAACGGCTGGGAATAGACTGATCTCGTTTCAGTTTGGGAGAAACTACCCTCTCTGCTGCTTTTAAGAGAAAGCAAATCAGCTATGCCACAAGTAGATGAACTTAAGGATCAAACCTAACACTGCATTTAAAGTAACAGATCTAACTTACTTCTACATTTGATGCCTTTTTAAAAGAAAAGGGAAACCAGTTTTAGTTTTCAACTTCAGACATGATACGGAAGTAAACCGAGACAGCCAGCACTTAAAAACATCACCAGTTTGTCCAAACAGTAATACTCACTGCTCACTTCTTTCTAAAAGTTGTGGTTACCCTGAACTTCAGAGAAATTTTCTTCATACCTTTCTATAAAGCTGTTTCAGATCCTGCTCCATTAAAAGTTACTTTTGCATACTAGAAATAAACAGTATTATCTAAGACATGGGAAACTCTGCTATTGTCTTACTCACCACTGCACTTTTAGAGAAAACTGCAGTCAAATCTGGCTCTCACGAAGCCATTATAATTAATTCTATCAAAGAAGCCTTACTACACCACAGTATACAATTTTCACTGAGAGGGCCAGCACCTGTTGAAGTAAGTCAAGTATCTTGGAAAGTATATAAAAATTGAAGTTAAAGCCAGAATACTATGTTACTGGTAAATGGAATTTTACATTAAAAAGAAAGTCACAACATGTCCTTAAAAACACCCATATGTAGACGTTAAACATGCTTAAGTGTCTAGTACTAACACATATTAGCAACATGTCTTGCAAATCAATGCTAATACCAGTCTTGACAAAAAACCCTGCATTTTGTCGGGCCCAATGAAAAACTTCATCAAGATTCCTCAAATGAGCTACAGCCTGGCCAGCTGGATTGTAGCTAGTTTTCATCGTCTCACAGAAACACTACGCCTTCTTTATCAAAATGTCTGTACAGCTTTTTAGAAAATAAGTATGTATGAGCTTACGTGGAAACGTTTCTCACAATGGGTGAAGAACAGATGAGCGTGGCAGAAGGAACGCACTGAAACACAGCGAGATTTGTCAGTTGAGAAGAGAATGCTCTGGAGATTGTTGTGCTAGGTAAGATCTACATTCACTTCTTATTTCATATATTTCCCTAAGTGGCCACAGAAAATTTTACTAAGCCTGAGTCATTGCATCTTCCTATCTCACAGGGGAGATGTGAACAGACATATTCAGAGTATTCAACTGCTATAATTATAGGCATCATGTGAACAAACAACAACAAATAATTAGAATTTTGCATGTGGCTACCTATTTGACTGTTGATTTCTCTCTCCACCCCCAAAATATTTTTTCTGAAATTTTTTTTCAAAGAACATTTAGCTAACACCATATTAAAAACACCCAACCAGATTTTTTGCATCTGCAAGTCCTTCTTACTCACTACGTGAACAGAACTAAAATACCATCTCCAGTGTAGCTCTGCACTTTGAGTGAAGTGTACTGTTAAATTCACACTCAAACATGAAGAAAGTTTGACAAGAACAAAATTTTCTTGTAAGCTGGTATTAAAGTTGTGGTGCTAACAAAACATGTATTTCTAGAAATATACCTAATGATCAAAGTTCAGCAGAATTTTATCTGATTTTATATGTCTTATTATGTCATTAGTTCTCAGCCTCAATCGACAGCACAGAAGCACTGAAACAGCTTTTAAAAATCCACCAACTGATTGCTGAAAGTTATCCATCTAAATTTTTAACAGATAGCACTATTTTAATAAGAACCTAAGCAAATCAGTCAGATTCCATTTCACGTCAAAGGGTAAACCAACAAATTTTGGTTTCACATATAGGGTCAAGTCCTCTACGCACTAGCTTAAGAGGACCAGCCTCCTCCACAGTGCTAACACAGCCATTAATGCAGCAAGCCAGATCAGGGAACCGATACAGTCGAGAAAACACTTCTGCGAGGGAGAAAAGCCATTTCTGAACTGACAGATCCATTCACTGTATCACTACGCAAACATTTGTACCAGCAAAACGGACACAGCAGGAACTGCTTAAGTGGCATGGCTACTGAAGTGCACTTGAAATCAGAAATTCATATTTAAAAGGCTCTTCATCCTCACACAACAGTCAAACAACCCTTCCCACCATCAAAATGAAAATAATACTGAACCCTCAGCTCATTTCTTTTTTCCAAGCTGCAGATCAGCTGATTGCACATCCTAACCCAATTCACTACTCCTCTGAAAAGTTTGGCAACTCTTTATATGCCTCTTACTGCAAATTCACCTGTGTCTGTATCTCCAATTCCTCCAGTCAAAGATCATGTCTGCTTTGTCAATACAGCAAAATCTGAGCAACCATTTCAAGGACAGCTTCTCATCTGTTCTTCACCTCCTCAGACACGTTAAGACAGGACATTTGGCAAAGGCATCACAGTTCTCACCAAACCTTCACCTTTCAGTTACGAAACTGAAGACAGTGAAAAGGAGAAATCAATTAGTAATTGCAAGAGGAAAGCAGAAAAGTTATGGGGAAAGTTGCCAGGTTGCATCTGTCCAAGCTCCCACTTTCATTGCAGAAATGAATCCAGTACCAAAGATACTCAGAACTATACTGCAATAAAAAAAGAAAACTTACCATATTATTTTTAATTAACTTTTATAATTTGTTCATACTAAGTAGTAGCCCGTGCCTTTAAAGTCTTAAATGCATTATCTCTTCAAATTATGACAAGTTGCTAAGACGAATACTTGGGTCATATTTAATATCACCTGTAATACATGTCTGTCTTTTCTATTCAATGTAGTCTATACAATTTAAGTCTTTTTATTCTGTTTTACAATGCCGGGTGCAATGAGCCTGTAACTAAGACTCCTGGGAACTCCTCAAGGCAAACAAAGTAAACTAACACAAAATCTCTATCAGTTATGTGCAAGTGTTACTACAATACAGTTTATGCACTGTATGCAAGAATTAAATCCATTGATTAGGATAAAACCATTGTTGAGGATAATATCACCTAGTTACATTATATGCAGTAACATTAAAATCAAGTAGAAATATAGCCTTGATCTACTTTTAACAAATTAAAGAATTGCTGTCCAACTGCAGAAAAGCAGTATTCCAATTTACATCCTCCAAAATTCTTACAGATAATTTTTGTTCCTTTAAGAGAACACGAGAAATTCAGATATGCACCATATCACTTTCAAGTTTTACTAGCCAAGGTTATCATTCTTCCTATCAATTTAGCACTTCATCTCCCTAAAGCAACACATATTTAAGAGCAGTCTGGGTATGGAAGGTCTGCAAACACTCCTGCAATGAAAGGCTCGAGATAAAAAAAAATACATTCAAGGCCATATGATGTTTACTGATAAAATGTATGGGGAAAAGAAGGTTTTTCTCTAACGTAAGAAAGAAGTGGTTGGGCTTCCCCCCCCCCAAAAAAAATACAAGCATTTTTTAAGATTTTCACAGTACATCTCTTCTTGTCTCCTACAACCTATATCCTCTAAACATCACTTTGCTCATTCATTCCTCCACCCCCTGGATTCCACAGCATCTGCCTCATGCTGAAGCCAGAAGTTGAAGCAGACCCATTCCTACAATTTAAGTGCTGTCTCCGAAGAGAGACTAATAGGGAGAGACTAAGACAACAGCCACAGTTACAGGGAGACAGGAGAAGCAGGTCAGATTAATACAAAAGAACTCCATACATTTAAGTGATTCAACAAAAAGATTACTTCAGTGGCAGTGCTATTTTAAGGAGTTCTTCCCTCTTCCTACCTTCCCATCCCCAAGACTCTCATTGCCACCCCAGCACTGCAGGTTTTCTTTGGACTTTTCAGATTGGACAGTTTCTTGAACCATTTCATTATGCATCCCCACTGTAGTTATACTGCTATAACCAACAGAGAGAGGACAGAGAGGAGGCAGCATACTGCAGTGTTGGAGCGAACAGTTAAAAACTCCTTAAGTTCCTATTTTTTTTAAGTTCCTGTACCATTAAGCCTTGGCCTAAAGCACTTAAACTGGCTGACCCTCACCAGCTCCCTGGTGGAGACAATGAAAGCCTTCCAGAAGGTCTCTTTCCATGTCAATTTTATGCATATAAAGTGATTAAATTTCTAATACACATCAGCTAAATGTTTGAAATTATATGGTATAAACTCAGGCCACCATAAACAACAAACAAGATACCATACCCTGTCACTTAAAAGTTGTGAACACTTAACTCCACACTTCTAAGTTCTGCTGCCCCAAAGGCACAGTGAATAACAACCGTAGTCAGACTACACCACAGTCACAAAATTAAGTCTAGTAAGTATAAGCAGTTCACAGAAATGAACAAGCTACAACTGCAGCTCTTCTCACAACTGGGGTCTAAAGCCTTCTCCCTCAAGAGATTTCAGTATCACCACAGTGATAGATAGTGTCAGGCAGTGTTTGAGACTGTTGGAAAGTCGATGGACGAAGCTTCCACTGCACGTACTCCACCTTGTATCCCAGAGCATATATCCTGAAGAAAGTCAGCAGTTGAAAGCAAAGAGAAGGGATGAATTCAGCACCAGAGAATAACGAACACCTCTATAAATACAGATTAGTGGAGGATAATAAAGATGCTGCACTCTGAGTATAATTTTTTGCAATGCTGGAGTTCAGATTTCAAAGTAAGACAGAGGGAGATTTAGATGGTCCACTACTCTGAGAATAAGCCCCATCATTCTGTTAAACTTGAATTCCTGCAGTCATTCATCCTGTCTGTACACCTAGGAAAAGAGAAAAACAAAGCCAGAAGACTCCACTGTTTCTTCCTCCATCCTACTTCCCTCAAGAGGAAGTTAAATAAAAGAGGGACAATTAACATAAACCATACATGATGGATTATATATAATCACTCCATAATGCTAATGTATCAGAGAGTTCTATTACAAGAACATAAAGACAAGATGCTGTTTCCCTCCCTTGCCGTAAAGCATCCAAACATTCAATGAAAAACTGAAAGTTTGCTACCTTGTTTCAGCTAAAAGGATGACAACAAAGACAAGTCATTGACTTTCACCTTGAGAATTGCTCCCGATTTAATTCTTTGTGTCTTGTTAATCAACTGGGCAAAAGGATCTTATTCCTTAGCTTATTTGAGAAGGGCAGTGTAGACATGGAACTAATCAGGACAAGTTTCATGAGTAAACACACCCTAACAAAGTCTTTAAAAACACTACAGTTCTATGGATAAGCAAGGAAGTTTATTTCCTAATTCCTCCTCCCATCCACATTTAGGAGCTTCCTGATCCTGTTCTTCATTGAGCTAAGAGGTGTGCTTTCCCCAGTGAGCTTGATCCAGATTCACTCAAGTTATGTTTTTCCACCAACCTTGACAGGCTTTTGATTAGGCTGTAGAGTATACTTACAGTTAACCTCTTCTCCTCCCTTTTCCACTTCCAGCAGCTCTATTTTTTATATATATATATATATATACACACACACACACCTTTACTTTTCCACAAATTCCACCTTTCAAACATACAGCAAACTATATTTCTGCAAGGCAAAAAGACAAGGGAACACACAAATTTCTGTATCCTAACTGCAGGATACTACCTTCATTCAAAAAACATGTGCTCAACTGAGCAATTCTCAAGAAAGAAAACAGTTTTGTCTCTGATAGCTGGAACATGAGAAGATACCAAATGTACAAGAGGCACAAGATATAAAATGTACAAAAGTACCCCAGCACAAAAGGGAAAAAGACCAGAAAGCAAGAATCACCACCCTGCTCCCTAAACTGTAGTAAACATGATACTGACTGAAGTCAAAAGCGCAGAGATGCAGAACACCACACTGCAGTGGACCTGTGCTGTGATTTGGAGGGAAGGGGGATAAGGATAGCACAGTTCAGGTTTTTTCATGCAAAATAAACAGCGTCACTTTGGAGCAATTCTCATATACTCCTCCTACTTCAGCTCTCCAGCAGTACAGAAGAGAATCTGCCCTCAGCAATGCCCTGCTATACAATCTACTACCACCTTCTGTAACAATTTTGCCCAACTCATTTGATTCACTGCCTGCTAAGCGTCTTTCATACTTTTCCAGACCTATCTGAAAAGCCCATTTTTATGTAGCGATAGACACAAGGTATGGTCAGGATCAAGAACATCAGAAAACCCGATGAGCGCAACACTGCATGCAAATATGTCGGGAGAAGGAAAACCTCCCCCACTTCCACATGCACCATGAGAGATAGGGAAAACTTAGTGGCAAACCAAAATATATACCACATGACAGAATACTGTTGGCTTCACTCTTTTTTTCCCCTGGAATGGAAGCTGAGGAATAAAAGGAAAAGACATAATATAGAATCATAGAAACAAGACCCTTAAGATCATCAAGTCCAACCACAAACATAACAGTAAACCATGTCCGTACGTGCCAGTCTTAAATACCTCCAGGGATGGTGACTCCACCGCTTCCCTGGGCAGCCCGCTCCAATGCTTGATAACCCTTTTGATGAAGAAATTTTTCCTAATATCCAATCTAAACCTCCCCTGGCGCAACTTGAGGCTGTTTTCTCTCATCCTATCACTTGTTACTTGGGAGAAGAGACTGAACCTCGCTACAACCTCCTTTCAGGTAGTTGTGGAGAGCAATAA
The DNA here is from genome assembly GCA_026212715.1 of Elanus axillaris. Lineage (NCBI taxonomy): Eukaryota > Metazoa > Chordata > Aves > Accipitriformes > Accipitridae > Elanus > Elanus axillaris. Next base: position 28,995,835 of record JANZLQ010000025.1, read on the forward strand.
GGTCTCC
>JANZLQ010000025.1:29021851-29050173 GCA_026212715.1 Elanus axillaris
TGGGGTGGGGGGGGTCTTCCCTGGGACCTGGGAAGGGGCAGGCACTTTTGGAGGAGGCCAAGTTTGAGGGCATGGCACCAAACAGGCTGGGCTCGGGTGGATGGGGAGCGGGCAGACATGTTGTGCCGAGGGATGGCCTGGACGCCAGCCCCAGCACCTGGGAAGGGCTGAGGGCTGCAGTCAAGGGAGAGAGCGTGGCGGCCGGGGCCCGGGAGCCCTTTGGCAGCCTCCCCCTTCAGCCCTGGGGGATCATCCTGGCAGGCAAGAGAGCCCCCGCTCCCCTGAAATAAACAGCAGCCTTCCCAATGCTTCATTAAACCAACACAGCTTCCCGCCATTGCCCCGGCAACCGACACAGGCCTCCTGTTTGCCAGCTGCGGGAATTAAAGGCAGCCTGGCAGCCAGCCCCCGGCTCCTCCGAAAGCTCCCCTTACGCTGTCAGGAAGCATCCCCAGGCAGGGGAGGGGGCCGGGCGACCCCCAAGGTGCCACCTGAGGTGGGAGGGGGCCTCTGCCTGCCCCCACGTTGGCAATCTGCGTCCCCAGGGAGCCAAGGACCCCGCCACTGCCGCCACCGGCGGGCAACCCAAAGCCGGAGGGCTGGCCAAAACGATCCCTGGACTGGAAATAAAGGACTGAATAACCCCCTGGATGGTCCGACGGTGCGAAGGTGGATGCCACTCCCCATCGCGGCATCACCTCTTTCCAAACACGATCAATAGCTCACGCTCATTAGCAACACGCTCCTCTCGCTGCCCACCCGCCAGCTGAGCGAGCAAATTACATCCTCTCATCCCTGGTTTTCTTCCCTTCTCCGTCACGTATGCCGCGAGGTGAGCCTTAGTGTGAGCCGCCCACTCCCACGGACCCCTGGCTGGACGCAGGAGAGGCAGCAGAGGACAAGCTGCCCCATCCTTTGCTGCTCGCCCTTAGGAGAAAGTTGACTTGGGAAGAGCTCCGAACAAAAACATCGATGTTGTACTCGTCTCAAGCGCACGGACGCCCTCCTGCCCCTCTGCCTGCTCCCGGTCCCTCCACTCAGAATGGGCAGACAGTCCCTTCAGGCAAGGCAGAGATGTCTCTCCACATGGGCTCGGCGGAGGAGCCCATTATGCTGCCAAAACCCCAAAATTAGATCCACTGGGCTGGTGTCGGTGCAACACGCCAGCTGCTTCCAGCACCCTCCTCCCGCCACCACCCCAGGCCACCAACACCACAAAGGAGGATTGCCAACTTGGTGAGGAGAGGAAAAACACCTCGCTTCACAACAGCGACAAATAAAGGAGCACTATTCACTTGCTTGGTCACCCACATCTGTTTTGTCCTGTTTTCCATGACTACTGGCTGTGAGCAGAGGTCTCACAGGGAGGAGTGTTAAGTATTTATTCCAGCTCTCGGTTTTGTCAGCTTCTGATGACACCACCGTGTTTCGATTCTGCTTGGAAAACTACTTTTTTTTTTTTTTTTTTTAAGCCAGGGATCCCAAAACAACCCTGCAAAGGGACCTCCAACCTCATCAACAGCACCCTAGCTTTCCATAGCTCTGCAGTGCACATTTCGTAACCAACTTAATTCTGTCCAGAGAGACCCACTCCAGTCCTGCCTCTGAAAAATTTGTATGTCCTACTCCTCTCGTATTTTGCGATAATATTTAGCTTTGTGAAATACTCCTTAGCTACACTTTTCAGAATTAATAAAAAAAAAGGAGAAAAAAAAAGTACATTCCAGATTCTGGCCCCTACCCTGCACTGCATGAGGAAGCGGCACATGGAAAATGCAGAGCTGTTTATAAGCATTAAATAACAGTCTCTAGCAATCTTGCAGGGAGAAACGTAAGTCAGCGCGCCCAAGCAACAAAAGTTAGCCCAGAGACCCCACCTCAGTGACAGAAGACAGCACTGTAGCTTAAGGGTGTCTGAGCAAATCTCGAGCAGAGGGAAATAAGGGGCAGGAAAATATAATAGAACACCTTCCTTCAGTCCAAAGCTCCCAAAAAGAATTGTTACAGACCATGAAAGTGTAGTCTTTGAGGTTAAGGGGAAAACATATGAACACTCTGACATCACTCACTATATATTATCGTGACAGTGGGAAGAATATTGCCTTAGCTTTGATGGGGGATGCACAGAAAAGGCAAGAGCTACCTGCAGGGAAATTGCAAGGGGAAGATGTGGGTGCAGACCACTGCCGGTAATAGCCATTAGACTGGGAAGCCTGGTTAAAAAAGTTGCAGGCCTGCCAGCACTCCTGGTTTAAGCATGTGTCTCCTACTTTGGAAGTTTCTGATCTTCTGATCTTCTGGTTGTCTCCTTGTGCAGGGCTCTGACCTCTCAAAGAACTGCACATACAAAAAAAAAAAAAAAAAAAAGCAGGTTTCTACTTCTTAAGCTTTTCTTCCAAGCAGTAAGAAGTCAAATCCTGGAGACTTAAAACAAAACTCCTTTCCCCAAACAGAAACCAGTTTATGTTTAAATCTCACTTTTTTCAGGTAGTGCCAGGGTGTGGAGGGAGAGGAGGCTGACAAGTCTTGAGGCAATGGGACACCTGCACCAACCTGGACTGCTCTGTGCCCTCTCCCCACCTCTCCAACTAGGAAGCACTCGCAGCCTGCGGCTGCCAAACCAACTTTTGTTTCTTCCATGTTCCTCGCTAATTAAACCTTCAGTCAGGTCTGCCTCTCCTCCCACCTGGACTAGCTCAACTCCATGCTCTCAGGTTTTTTTCATTTTTCCCCAGACCCAGGAGACATCAGTTTCTGGAGTCTCAGAGCTCCCAGAGGATGGGGTGGGTACAGAGCAGTCTCTTAGCTCGGGTGAAACAGGGTCCCCCTCTGCCTGCCGTCCTCCGGGACTGGATTTCAGAGCAGAAGAGACGTCCGCCGGCAACCCAAGCGCGCGCGGGGGTAGGCGAGGTGCTGGTCTCCGTGCGCGCACCGCGTCCTCTTTCCTCACCGCTGCCATACATGATTAATCATCCCTGAGACACGCCTGCTGCTTCCCTCTGTCTCTCCAACAACCACAACGGTGGCAGCAGTTGAGAGCAGAGCGACCTCCAGGTTCCCGGCCCAGCGAGCATCTCCCAGCCGGGACTCTGGTCCTCGCACACATCTCTCTCTGCCTCACGGCCTCGCAATTAATCGCTCCCCTCCCCCCATTTTCAAGCTCGGCTCGTCTCCCACCCCTCCCCCACCCCCCCGTCCATCTGTGTCTAATTGCATTTCATCTGTAGTCATTCTCTGGAAAACTCACCGGGAAGGTGTCCAGGAGACTAGCACAGGCTTCAACACGCGCTCGACACGGGGAGCCGGGGGGGAGGCTGGCTGGATCGGGGCCCCGAGGGAGCGGGTCCTCTCTACAGCCCACCTCTCGCCTTCCTGCTCCCAGCCCAGGCCGGGAATGGGGTGCCCGCTGGTGGGCAGGGGGCTGGCAGCTGGGGAGAGGTGGCAGGCAGCCAGAAAGGGCTGCCGAGAGCCAGCGGGGCCGAGGCAAGGCGGCTCCGACGCCAGCTCATGCTCCACCATGGGCGGCCGGCCCGCGGGCTCTGCCAAGGCCAGTGCAGGGCAGAGGCAGGGTCCCCCTGGCATGACCTGCAGCTGGCAGGATCCAAGGGCTCCCCTTTCTTCTGCTCTTCGGGACACTGCCCCCTTCCCCATACAGGCGCTTCCCACTTGCGTTACCCGTGCTCCTGCCTTGTGCTCGGCATGCGTAAGCCGGCCACGTCCCAGCTGTGTCCGGTGCAGCGCGCACAGCCTGGCCAGCCACAAGCTCCTTGGTCCAAGCCCATCACCTTGCCGCTGCTCTGATCCCACGTGGCCTCCTGTGAAATCCAAACGTTAGCCAAGGGCTCGTTCTCCCTGGGAAGGGAGCGATAAGCTGGGCTCTCAACAAACAGCGTGCCGGGCGCTGCACGCCAGCTCACACCATCGCCACTCTTACTCGACACCACTGGAGCGAGCAGCTCAGCTCTTAATTCAGTATGAAAAATGCCCACACAAAATAGTCCAGAACTCACAGCATAAACTCACACCCCAGCTTACTGCACGCCAACTTCCCTGCATAAACAACTGTAAGTTCACAGTGGTTTTATGCTGCAAGCAAGGTTTCCTCCTGGAGAGGTGGGCCCCGAACGTGGGCTATTTAAGGTTTTAGACCTCAGGTGGAAGGTCTGCAGCCTGAGGGCTGGGCACAGACCGCGAGTTCATTTTGCGTAGGCTGGAGCCACACATCTTCACACATCACTGCCAGGTAACATGAAGGTATGGGCTAACGTGTGGCTGTCCCAAAGGCCAGCTTGGCTCTCAACAAGGGAAAGGTTCTCCACCTTTTCTGCAAAGAGACGGTCTTCCAGCTGTGGGAAGGTAGGGGCTGAATTACTAACCCATGTAACGCTACCTTAAGCCTCGTCCGTTTGCTGCCAAAACTGTAAATACAAGAATTCACGGCTCTGATAAGGGTGACATTTATTGCAGTAGGCCAGCAACTTACACCCAGACAAATGTTTTTCCTTCTTTTTTTTCCACCAACCTGCCAGCAACTCTGCAGGCAGGTCTGCTTCTATCCAGGCGAGCAGTGAGAGGGAACTCCCAGGCTTTTCCTTTCACTTGCCTTCCATTGACAATGGCTACCCACCAAAATCAGTCCAAGAGATGCAAACACAGAAGTAAGCAGCTGAGTTACCATGACTAACAAGTTACCATTTGCCAGCTGAGTCACACTAACACTGAACCAACCTACCTCCTGATGGTTTAAGCAAACATTTTACTTGGTGCAATGAAGAAGGATCACAGAGTCAAACTACTATTGCCCAGATGACAACTTCTTATCTCACTGTGGTAAATCAACTTGCTGGCGATCGTCTCTTTCATACATTTTGCTCCGCCAATATCGCAATAGAGTCAAACCTTTTGGTTCCACCAAGTGCCACAAGCCAAACGCATTTCTGCAGTACCATTGCAATGCTGCTTGTGGTGAAGAAGCAAAAAACCTACTAGATTTTTACCATTTTAAGCCCCTTCTTAAGACAACTATTCTAATGAAAAGCGCCACATTGAAGCTGTTCATCTCCAGAAGCAGATTCAACACAAACCTATGTAAATATATCTTTAAATAAGCACAAAAATCATCCTGCCTCCTCCCTCTTTCTTCCTGGGTGTTGGACACTGAACTGAGAATGCCAGAAGTCTGGGTTCAGTTCCCAGTTTTGATGCAGAGTTCTGGACCATCTCAAACCACACAACACCATTCTTTATGAAGCTCTAATATGGGGGCACTACTAGTTTTGACACAAAGCAAGGTAGAATACCTGCATCACTGCTTGTAAAAAGCTCTGTACAAAAGACAAGGGTTGTATAAATAACTAAATATAAATATACACAACAGATTTACCACTGTCCCAGAACTCTGGCTTTGTAAAGTGGTCTATAGAGAAGGGTATTTTCCTGATGCTTACCCATTAATGAAAACGAGTACCTGTGAGAGAACAGACAGCACTCCATCTGCAGATTAATTTTATCTGCTTTCAGTGCTAGTTCAGAGCCAGCACATGCTGGGAGTAAACAAAATCCGTTACAAGACAACAATTTGTGACAAATGAGAGCCACACATGGACTAAGGACCACTGAACAAGTCCCCATACGTGTCAACATCTCGGAAACTACCATCACCCTTCTGAACTCTTGCAGAGGTCAGGAATTGGGCAAGACACAGAAACTTACCTGGCCTCCCGCTGCTAACAGCGTTCTGCTCCCTGTCAACACACATCCTCCAAGCTGGCAGAGGAAGTTTTTACTGGCATTGTCTAAACTGTATCGTTACAGTGCAAGGACTGTCAAGCCTGTATCTTTCATCAGCACAGAGTTCTCCTTATCAGAGAAGAGAAGCACAAAAGGGAGAGAGAATTACGTACACAAGAGCAGTGTTTCTCCAATGCTCAGCATAAAAATCTAATCAAAATTGTACCAGAATGGTGATGTGAAAAGCACCCTGCCAAGTCAGTAATAAATATAAAATTCATCTCTTACATTTCCACAATATATCACCTCTCATCCCGCAGTACTTTACACATTGTTGGGACTCTGATGAATCCCCAAATCAGAACAGATTTGTACCGGAATCTAACATTTTTGTTGGCTTCACATTCATTCAAATTACACCCTTAAGCGAGAGTAGGATAACAGGCACTTAAAATGGCCCCTTGAATGCGGCGGCAGCCATTTTAAATGGGGTCCAACTCCTTCCAGCTGCCAGACTCCCTCCCTGAAGTTCGTGTCCCCCCCTGCCGCCATCCCTCTCACACCCTGAGCCCCACACTCAGTCCTGTTCCCCCTCCTGTCCACCCTCTGGCAGAGGATAGACTAAGTGGCATTTTTAGGGTGCATAAACACCCAGTTCACCCCAGGAGGCCCCACCGATGACACCCCAACTCCAAACGCAAACCATCTAATTCCGAAGGCTGCAGCCACTGAGACCTGAACAGGCTTCAGTGTAAAAGACAATAAACCCCTACCTTCTCAGCTTTCAACTTCCCCAAGCAATACCACTGCACAGAGGTTATACACAGCATCTGCAGAGACCAAGAACTATGCGTTGTGCAGCCAGCAGTAGTAACGGCTTCTCCTTTTTGTGAAGGCCTCATGAACTGGTAGAAAAGTAGAGGTGACATGGAGTGAAAAGTCATAGCCCACTTCCCTGCGGCTCATTATCCTAATACCCATCACCACGTCCTTCCTGACAGATGCATTTGCCAACAACTCTGATGGGAACATTCAGCAGTGCTGTTCTTCTCATCCTGTCAATATGCCTATATGACAAAACTGTGCCCATTTTTGACCCAAGGATTTCACCTCCTGAAAGACAGATGCGTAAAGGATGGGAGGTGTTAGAAAACCCTGGGGAACACTGCAAGTGTTAATAGCAGTAGGCACCTTAAGGCAGAAGTGCTGATGGTAGTCCTTCACGCATCATACCATACCTGATCATTGCAGGTCTAAATAGGGAAAGCATCTTCTAAAAGCTCAGCTAACACTAAGGTGTCTAAACAAAGATCAGGCTTTCACGACTGCTCAGAAGCCATGAGCGGTAGATGTTCAGTTCTTCTAAATTCTGAAGTTGCCTCTAATGAGCCACAGATGACCTAAAACTCCTCTGCCTCATCACTAGTGGTAACACAGCTAACTAGGGATGGCAGCAGTGAAATTAATTGCAAGGTTTCCCTATTGTCAGTAAGGTTTTGGAGATCTTCATAATTTTCATATTCGTATCTATTAACTTCTTGGTGGCACTGCCTACAAACCAAGTGTTTGGGGAAGAAAAAACCCTTGGAAGCCACAACAACATGAATGATTTAAAGTAGTCCATCCAAAGAAGGAAAAAGGAGCTACTAATACTTGGGAGATGCTTCCAAAAGGAGGTACATGATAACGGTAGGAGTCTTCTATAGTTCCAAGTACATTTATCTGCATCTACGCTGACGAAATCAGGACAGTTATTTCACCTCTGGCAGCAGAAACACAGCTGCAGCACACTCAAGAATCAACTCCTGATATTAAAAAAAAAAAAAAAACAACCCACAACCCACAATGTCATTTAGCTTTACAATGAGACGATAAACTATGCATCGTTTGTCCTCCTTTTTTCCTAGTATAGATAAGGCCCTAGAACAGAATCACCCAAACTGTGGCCCACAGGTCACTCCTGGCCTGTGAAGCATAATACATGGTCTGTGCAGCACGCTATCTGCAAACAACACTCAGCGTCTTTTTGCTCATTATAAACACTGAATGTTTTTATGTCTGTATGACAGATAAGCATTTACATCTAAATGTAAAACATCATCCAGAGTACATCTACTTTGACCAAAGTGAAGAGACGGTATGAGACCCTTCCTGAGAGAGCCAGCCGTCACAACTGAAGCATCAGCATTTTCTATTCAGTCGTTGCAATGATGCAGGTGCAGGAGATGCAGGATGCATTCACAGGCAGTCTCCTGGAGAAGACTATTGTAACAGAGCTACTGCTGTGTACAGGTGGGCACTGCTGCAAGCGAACAGCTGCCCTGGCTGCATGTGCTTGCAGTATTATTGGCAGTCTTTAGAGCTGACAAGCCTCACATTATTTTGGTTGCAACCATACCTGAAAGCTGGTATTTAACTCTGGGCTAAACCTGCTGAAAAAGCTTATGATAAAATAGAAGGTTGCAGAAGAGCAACAAGTACGTTACCAAGAACCAGAAATCAATTTACAAACACAAGGACTAAATATGAGAGCTTGCTAAGCAATGGCCAATGAGCTGAGAACTGAACTGTCTACAAACCTCTGACAGGCACAAACAAAAAAGGGGATGGTTCAATGCTACCTGGACTATGCTTAGGTCCGGTGGAAACCAAGAAAGGAAAAACATAGGCCTGCTGCTGCATGGGGAAAAGAGGACAAATCACCTTAACAGGGAGGCATATGGTCTCGTCTTCTCAGGAAAACATTGGAAATGCAATCATTTGGGACAGCTAAAACTAAATTGAACACAAACGCCAGAAAACGTGTGGAAGAAAGTATCACATCTACCGTGTTTTGATCATGTGTAGAGCTAGGTAATCACATCAGCGACGTGGGATTTTTATTGTTGCTGGCTAAAGGATATCAATTCCAGAGCTGAACGGTGACTTACTCTTCGCTGCCACCTTGCCATTGCCTACCCAGGCTCCAGTATGGGACGGTCCCTGTCACACAGGAGCGTGACACACCTGTACCCACAGCACAGTACAGTGCAAGAGGCTTCAGGCAGAACCTCCGCTCTTGACTCTATGAGGATAAACAAATAACCATGCTGAATCAGGCTGGTTGGTTGTTTTGCTTAAAATGTATTTACTTCAAGAAGTAATTAATATTTTGAGTAGAGAAGGCCTTTGTTAAAGATTCACCACATTCACCCCTTCAATTAAGGTTGTAAATGTTCATATTCATACATTCATTTACACCTCCCACTTGTCCTTTAGCAATGCCAGAAAAGACCAGAGTTTACATTCCTGGCGTCTCAAAGATAAAAGAGAAAGGAAAAATAAAACCAAATCCTCCAGAAAACACCACCACCAAACAGAACAGAAAATACACCAACCAAATTAAAAAAAAAAAAAAAAAAAGACCAAAACCAAACATACCAGGTCTTTTATCCATCTCCAGAAAGAAGAAATGGTGTCCAAGCCGAGCTGTTTAGAAACCTCTCCCTTCTCACGTGCAATACTGCAGCTGTAAGATGAATTCAAGGAGCAACTCGGGCAACCGGGACATCCCCAGGGAACCGGAGGAGAAGACCTGAGCCCCCCCGGCGCGGATAACACTGGGCTGACAGGCCTCGGCCTGCGGCCCTGTGCCCCGAAGCGAGCAGAGCGGGGAGGGCGGCTGGGGGGGGGAACACACACCAGGCTCCCTCAGTGTCTTCGAGAGGGCCCAGGCATTCCTGTGAACTGGGGGTACCCCGCAGGGACAGGTACTGCGGGGCAGCTGGGATATTTGCATATACTAATTGCAACGTCAAGGTGTGTGCACCCGCCACGCTCACTTCTTCAGGGGAAACGGCGCAGGATGCGACTCTACCTGTGCCGTGCTGGTGACGTCACGGGCAGCTATTTCCAGCCTGGTTGCCATGGAAACCACCAGGCCCCCAGCACCAGTTAGCGGTTCAATATATAATTTACTTATTCTTTTTCACCTAAGTGATTAGGACTCAAAATACAGAAGCATCTCGCAGACCCTCAAATCCTCTGATCGTTTCGTAGGAATTTCTTGAAGGCAAAAACCAGCCTGAAATACTGAGCTGTGTACTCTCCAGGGGAAAAAAACCCTGGCAAATAAAAGCCTAGAACAAGAAAAAAAAAAAACAAACCAGCAATCCTCTCCCCCCTGTCCCCTGCCCTCCCAAGTTTTGAGGGAGACAAATGCCGCAGCTCCTGGAAGATTTCACAGGCCTGTCACCACCTGAAGGAGACAAGCTGATGGTGAAGGAGGAGATAAAAGCCCAGCACCGGAGCTGCCGTGTCCGGCGGGGCCTTCGGTCCGTCCTGCCCGGCACACCACATCATCCCGCCCGGCACACCACATCCCACCCGGCACACCACATCCCGCCCGGCACACCACATCATCCCGCCGTGCCCCACAGGCAGCCGCTGCCCGGCACCACTGACAGCACAAGGCACCTGCCCCATTCTGCGCCGCTGGCAACGGGTGGCAGCAGGACACCCGAAATTCTCTTTTGGCTCCTACAGACAACCGTCATGCATTAGGGAACAAGTCTCTGCTCCTTATTCACCTCAGCAGCAGCAGTTACAAGTGCTGCTGGTCGATGCAACACCAACCAGAGCCCTGGGGAAGGCAGCCGCTCCATCTCCACCCCCTCTTCCAACCCAGGATTGCAGCAGTTGCCTGTATTTTCCACAACTTTTTTAACTAGTGCTGTGGTCAGAGGTGAGGTGATTTCTCTGCTTTTCCACAGCCTAATTAGTCACTGCAGAAGCTCGTGCGACACCCAAAGGTTACGCTTCAACATACTGGTCCAGCGAGAGAAAATACAAATACTTTTACTGGGAGAATTTTGAAGTGATTCATCTATCTTCAGGTAGTTTTAAAGTACCAGTCTTAATGTTTCTTATTGTGCTTCAGTATGTTTTAAACCAGCATCTTTCAAAATAGCAAGTATTAAACATTAATTTAGGCAACCACCTGCTCTGTGGCCGAACCACACATTCTGACAGAACAACAGGAACAGCAGCACTCCCCAGCCCCCCCATTTCAACCCAGCATGGATCACCCCACTCTTATTTCCTGAAACAAATCATCACAAACCATCCCCGCTGCACCCCTTCTCCTTGCCGCTCCTTGCTCACGTGCTGAGCTGGCGGTGGGGAAAAGAGGACAACCACCACTGAGACCCAAACAAACAAAACCAGAGGCGTCACTGGGCACAGTTTTAAATCAGGCACATCATTCCCTGAAGAATAAAAGAAGCAAAAAAAATGCACAGACAATAACCTTTCCATAGTTACTTTTTGTTGATGTTCTTAAATGCTTTACATGTGAGGAAGTTCTTATAAACAGCACAGGACTACAATTTGAAAGCCACCAGGACGAATTGGCAGGAGACTGTGCCAAGCCATTAACACTTTCAAGAGTTCGAAGGGCTATTTTCTAGGGAAAGGAGGGTGGTATCAGACAACAGTATGACTTCAAGAGCCAATTTTAGAGGTCTTCCTACTCCATTATCATTTAACATAGTAATTTAGAGTCGTCACAAGCTTAAAAAAAAAAAAAAAAAAGCAAGCATGATTCTGCCCCAGGTTTAGAAACATAGGCTAGTGCCTCAAAAGTGAAAATCAAATAAATGTAATCTGTAAAGCTAAATTGACCTGAACAAACCTCTTTCCTTATTCGCTTTCCTTTCTTCCAACTCCTTGACTCAACCCACCTTTCTCCAAACCACTGCTGTCCTTTGTGCTCCGCTTCCTTTCCTTCTTTGATCTGCAGCACCTCCTTTCTTCTCACCCTTTGTAAAGCCCTCCACATTCCCCACAGCTCAACACCAGGTTCCCTCTGGTACCTCCCTTGCTCTGAACGTCCTCTTCCTTTTTTTCCATCACTGTCACTGGTCCCTTTCTGTCCCTTCATGCTCTCACCCTAATTCTGCTGGGTCACAGGGTGCCTCCCTCCTTCTCTAATATTAGGATCTGGTGCGTGCTCCACCAAGTCAACTATACTAAACAGCCACAAAAACCTTTGAGATTTTACCAAGTGCTACCCTGATTTCAGAGCTAACAGAAATAAAAAGATAAATTTATATAAGTGACCAGAATAAAATGCAGAATCAGGCTGATCTGTACTCGGGTCACTTCATCACCAGAACTGGATTGCACCATTGACAAATCTAAACAGATTTATGCGAAGTCTACACCAGAAACAGCCACTGAAAAAAATAATGTCAGTTGGCTGTACATCGAGAAATATGATTAAAAAGATTATTAAATGTTTCTATTTTGGAAAAAAAAAAACAAAACAAAACAAAACACAAAACCAAAAACAAACCCAAACAACAAAGAATGTCTTTAAAACCCCTTTGCTACAGCAGCTCATTTAATACAGGGAACAAGGCAAGAAAAACATGTTGCCGTGACTTCAGCTATGGGAAAATGACTGATACTTTGGATCAAGCTAACAGCTGACTTAAGAGTCTTTGCTAGGGCTAACATCTTCCTTCTCCACACAGCCTACAGTGGTCTGGCATGTCTCAAAACTTGAAAGAAAAAAAAAAAGCTGCTGATTTCATAGGCAAGTAGCCTAAGAGGCTGTTTGGAGGATGAAGTCAACTACATATGGTTCTATTTATTTGTTTGTTTTGGGGTGGGGAGAGGGAGTCAGTGGCAAATTCTCAGCCCTAACAACCAGCTCACAATAAAAGCTTATGAAGTCAAGAGTTCCTCAAGGAAGAGAAACACTCTTAAAGTTTGTATTTATTACATAAATGCCAACATATTTGCAAGATTCCAAAACTCAGGCAGCATACAGCTCGAATGATTAAAGCGTTTCTCCTTAAGGCCACCATTTGAATCCAGCCCAGATAAAATGTAATCCAAAACTGCCTTTGGATAGCAGGTCAATAGAGTTTACACAAAACCCCCCTCTGTGTACAGAGGTGATACAAAACAGGTACAACTAGGCAGGTCATGTCCTAATGCACACTTAGACCTCAACACCACAAACCAAACACAGCTGCATTTGAATGCATGACCAAAGTTTTCTGCATTTTCTTTTAGCGGGGCAAAAAAAAAAAAATCCCCCTAGGAAACACTGTATAAAAATATCCCTTCTCTGTGCATTATGAATGAGAATTCACACAGAAAAAGGCAGGAAATGAGGTAAGGTTGCTTTTTCCCTCATACTCTATATTGTGACCGCAACACTCACATACATTTCTAAGTTTAAGAATATAACCGCATACTCGTATATAGCTGCATCTCATCCAAGTGCTGGTCACTTGGGAAAACTCTGAAATTCAAGAATTCTGTGACTCTGATCCTACAACCATTACCAGTTGGGAGCTAACATACATTTCTCTTTTTGTTCATCCTGAAGCTTTGAATTATAATTTGCTCATTAGCCTAATAAATATCTCATCGTTGTGTGGCCCATAACAGCAGAAACAGCAGTTATTATAACAGTTCCCCAATGCAGCAGAGGAAGCTCATCTGACCTCAGCATCCCTCAGCACCTTAAGCAAACATGGATCCAGTATAGCCATGATCCTCACGGAGCTTTCCTGCTAACCCAGACATAGCAAAGCAAGAGGTGTGACTCTCCTCTCTCCAGCGCGGGCACAGGCTCTTCTCCAGTCACTGGAGAAATATCCCATCCCCAGAGGTTTTCTCCATCTGCTCCTGGTAAAATAAAAATTAACAGTCTATGGCACAGGGGCAACACATGCTGTAAAAAAAGGTTCACTAGCTCAAGTGCTTTGGCTGTGCTGAGCATTTCAGTTGTGACCAACATAATTTCCTGCCATTCCACTTTTCCCAGGTTGCCTCTACATCTGTCCTGAGCCTATGTGAAACTCTTGTTTATACTTGATCCAGAGCCTGGCAAAAATTCCCTCTCAGAATGGAAGGGTAAGAAAATCAAGAGGTATTAACAGTTAACAGATTTTTGGTTTTTTTAGAAAAGCTTCTCAATGCATATAAGAATGACCCCGAAATAATGAGTCTGATTTTGTTTGGGTTTTTTGTTTTTTGTTTTCAAAAAAAAAAGCTGCGATTGTGATTCTCTGTCTGTTGAAACCTCCCCTGGCCCATTCCCAAAACATATGCGTGATGAGAAGAACGATGACTCTCCCAAATGTACTAAATAGGGCAATTTTGGGACCTCCTCCAAGATCTCTCTCCATCTGTCCATCTCCTGCCCAGCAATTCGTCCTGTCCCCCAAACCTCTAACTCCACTGTGTTCTCCAGCCCTGGCATCAGGTCTTGTCTCTGTCCCACATTCATCAGCTCACATTCCCCCCCCGGAGCAACACCTTTGCTCTTCCTGGAGTTGTCTCCTTTCACAGACTGACACCAGGGAAATTCTCTGGTTTCCCATTCCCAAAGCCAGGCAGCCGCCAGGGCACAAAGGGGCAGAACCCACTGCTCGCAAAAGGGAGAGGAGCAATGCTATGGCACAGATCTTTGTCTTCTGCTGCCAAAACAGGCATCAGTTCCGAAAGGAGAGGCATCAAGTTCTGCCTCCTTTCTACACCAGCTCATGCTTGCTCCAGTAGCCCACTTGTTCCGTTTCTCTTCGGGGTTACTTTTCAAGCAAGGCTGAACCTTCTAGCGTTGTTATCAGACCTAATTCAGCCCTGCTGAAATCCCATCGCTTGCCTGCACAAAATATGGAAAGAATTAGCACTGATCTTATACCCCAGACTCCCAATTGTCCCTGTACACAAAAGATGTAAGTACCGATGTTGCGTGTGCCCAGAGGAGGTGGCAGAAAGACTCTTCTGCCTGCAGCAGGTGAGAGACGGACCTGCAGTCTTCTTGGGAATTGGGCTTTTTCCCTTAGCCTTCTGATTTACAGCGCACTCGATAGGTTTCTGCCCACTGCTGCCACCCCCTTTAGTTTCAGAATTGATGGGCGGCAGCGCTCGGCGCTGTTGTGTTACAGACAAACTGTGAAATGCCACAGAGGCAAGTGCTCGGCTGAGTCACGCACGGTCAGCACAACACGGCCGGGCCGGGCAGCGTGTTGGAAAGCTCTGCAGGGACCTGGCTGTGCCAAGGCAGCCCGCTCCCTCCCATCAGCAGCCCTTGCCAATGCCATTTCTTGCCCCACAGAGCTTTTGCCAGCAGAAATTATTGTCTTAGGTCTCTCTCCCTCTCACACATGTACATACAGACACGCGCGCATTGCATCTGATCACTTCTCAGCCTGCGATACCCTCATCACACCCTCGTGAAGCTGGGAAATACTACTAAATGGGGATAACAGAACAGGGCAAAGGGTAGAGGCAGACGAGTTAGCTAAATAAGCTGAAAACAAGTTGTCAGATAACGTGTTGGGACAATCCAACTTCTTACTTCTGTTGAGAGGGCCAAACAAGCCCCTCCTGCCTCTTCACTCCCTCCCCTCAGCACATTTCCCTGACTCGATCTAGCTGGAAAATTATGTTTTTACCAAGTTAATTTACTGTGGCACGCTTGCAGCAGTAACAAGGAATGTGGGAGGCAACTGGGTCCATTCTATTTGGCAACCGTGCTGATCCGTATCTTCTTCAACCAACCACAAAGCCCTGCCCTTATAAACACCGTGACACCTGCAACCCAAATCCCAGTACTGCCTCACCTCTGAGCAGTAGGTTTCAACTCCAAATCATCAACGGTACAGGTTAAGTGCGAGCCTGCTTCCATTCAGGTTCTTCCATCTGCTTTCCTTCCCCCAGCTCAGTCAGAAGGGGTTCAAGCCTAATTCCTGCCTTCCTCATCAGACGCCCACAGCCAGAGCTTACAAAGGGAAGCCCTCTGGCGCATCCTCTTCTGGAGACGCAGAGAAGCTAAACAACGTCGTCAGCAGAGGCGGGCTTGGGTTTGACACACAGCATGTTGACTCCTTGTCCAGCACCTTCCCTCCGGTGTTATGGCATAGCTTCTCTCCTTTCCCTGAGCTGCATGTGTTGTAAATGATAGCGCATCCACAGCACTGCCAGTACCACTTAATACGAACCTGCAGCTTGACAAGCACTTATTTGGTGCGTCATATCAACAAGTACCTGGATCATAACTTGCCACCCAGTCCTGCTGCCCTTTCACCCTCCAACACCTTTTGAAGGCATTTTCCAGGAAAAACTGATCACATGCTGGCTTCTGAAGTCACACAGATGTAAGAATGCTTTAATAAGGCTGAAGTAGATCGCACGCCTTTTCAAAGCTTTAAGAAAACAAAACACAAAACAAAACAAGCCTCTCCTCCCCCTCCTCATGGAAGGGCCCGAAGGCACAGCTGGATCCTGGCTGCTGGTGACAAAGCCTGTTTCTGAAGCCACTGGTGCTCACTCCTTCCCCTCTTGCTCTCCCCAGGCATGACTGGGAAGGAGGATCTGTTTCAGTACGGCAACCCACCAAAAAACCACTCTGCCCACCACCACCTCAGGCACAAAGCCTTGCTCTAGCTCAGAGAAGGGCCTTTAAGCTGGCAGGCTAGTGGATATTCTGGGCAGCCAGACAACGCTGCATTCCTTTCCCTGTGAAACTTGTATGAAATGCTGCATCTTAGACAGACACTTATTACTGTTTAAACTAACACTTTCCAAAAGAGAAAAAAAAAACCCAACATTTAATCAATATTCCCAACTGGCTCAAGAGCTCATCTCTACAATGGAAGGAGAAGAAAAATGCTAAGAGGGACAAGAGAGCGAAAAGAGAGTGTTTTCAGGTGAAATGAGAGATGTAAGAGAACCAACAAAACAGACAGCCAGCAAGTCTCCTCCAGAGTCATGCAGCTGTACAGGAGCTTTTTGTACCAGAGGACAGATTTTATAGCAAGCCAGAGAAGAAGCTGTTCTCTCTAAAGGAGTGCAAGGTAGGGGGTGAAGAGAAGGGAAAGTAAAGGAAAAGGGAAACTCAAGCTGCTCGAGCAGCTGTAATGCTGTGACTGGGACCAGTGGACGACAAGCTACAAAACACGTTGGCTGGACTTATGGATAAGCATGAACAGAAGGGTCCCTCATTTTCATCTCCAGTGCCTGCAGTTCTGGCATGAGGCTCCCTGGATGCTTGGACGTGGAGGACAACTGAAGTTTCTTAGATGCAGGCACCACCCGAAAGGAGGCCTTCCCAAATCACAGCCTCTGCAGCCACAGGACAGAAGCACATGGAGTTGCTTTGACAGCCCAGAAAAAAACTGGCCAGTATCTTAATTCATTTAGACTTTTCTAAGGATAATGAAAACACCCACAGTGGTATCAGATAGGAAATCAGTTATAAACTAGTACAGACCCTCACATTTCAAAGTGTACGAAAGCCAACTGACATCAAGAAGCGGCTTCTATCTCGGGATTGTTGCTCCAAGCTATCCACAATGGAGTAGTTCTTCATTTTCCAACCAACACTTGGTCTCAGCTCCAGTATCACAGCCAGCTCCAGTGTCCAAGACGGCGTATCAGACCAAACGGGTCAGTGATCCAAGCAGCGTGGCAGTGTGCCTCTGGCGTGAAGCAAAGACCACACTTCTTCCGTTCCACTGAGGTACCCAAGGACCCACCCCATCACAGGAAAGTTTTGGGTGAACTACCTGGTTAAAACAGGTGGCTTTGCCACTGACAAGAACCCCAAACAGCTCCTTTGAACAAGAGGCTTCATCACTGAACTGCCATTTTTACTCCTTCCATAAAGGAGAGTGTTGGATTAGGCGCGGGGGCAGAAGAGCTAAGTGACTCTGCTAATTGCTCATCTCTTTTTGACAGCTAATGAAAATCATGCATCCCTGCCAGCTCTTTTGTGTTGGTCATCTTGCATGCAATTAGTCAACATCAGTGGACCACAGAAGCAAAAGAGAGACTGCTCTTGAAGGGGACCAAGTCACTGTCACCATGCACAGGATCCTAGACAGCAAAACCAACTGTTTTCCCTACCCCTCAGGATGTAGCTTACTTTACAAGTTTTTACAAGCAGTTCAATGCCTGTCTTCAGACCTCAGGCAGGCTACAGAGGAGCTATGCGGTACAGTATCTTCTGGCATCCAGTTTTGGAATTCCACCTCAAGCAACTCATTTATGCTCCTTCTCAGGCCAGGTCAGAAACAAGAACTAACAGTACCTCATCACCAATAGAGCAGAGACACACAAACTGTTGATACTGCAGTCCTCGCAGCAAGATGCCATAGTACGAGGCTTGGAAGAACCATCGATGGTAGACGTGATTCATACAGCAAGCATCTCTCTCCATTTCGTCCATCTTTCACGTTTATCTTATGTAGCCAAAATAATAATAATGAAAAATCCAGTTCTGTGGGATAAGACATTGAATTTAGGGCTACCCCATTGCATCAAACTGCAACCTAGGTCTCATATGCAGAAGAGTCCTATGAGAAATAGGAATAACCTGCAAATATCAGGAGACCAGATGCCCCTTCCCAATAAGGCTTACAGATCAGAGTCCTCTCAGGCAAAAACGTGGCTTACAACAAAAACTCAGGGGAGGGGACTAAGAAGGAGGATTGAAATGTAAGGCTGTATCTAAGATAAAGCTCTTCTAGGGAAACAAGGCAAACAGCAGAAAGATATTTCTGCAGTGCAAAACGCGGCATGGCCCATCTTCACCTGAACTGGCCACCCACGGGGTCTAATCAACCAAAGCACATTTTCCACTGGTGAGGGACAGGCCAGAAAGGTACAGGCAGACGAAACGGAGGGCCTCTGCACGGTCTCTGCAACCTCCGCTCTCCCAAGGCACAAGCTGAAAGTCATCGCTCCAAAAAGCTAATGGAAAAAAGGGAGAAGGTTGGGGGGCGGGGGGGAAGATTAGACTCTCTGTATGAGATTCTGGGAGCCGAAAGAGAATAAAAAGCTAGCTGAAGCCTAGCAATCCGCTCTGCTAAAAACCCTACGTGCAGACACAGAACAATGCTGATTTTACACTAGAAACCAGGAAACGGGTTGGAGGTAGAATGCAGGACAGCACTGTGTTTCTGCATTAGGATTTTTAAGTACACTGCAGGATTTCTGTCTCAGAGTACTCACTGAGTTACATCAGACTGTAATGGCCTGTTGATTTTGAGAGATTATGGCAGTGCTGCTGATGCAGGGGGAGAGGAGATGGAAGGAAAGAGAAGATGTGATGTATCAGCCAGCGTGCGCACACATTTCAGATGATTACCTGTACTCCTGTGCGAGAGAGACACAGCAGATTCACAGTGGGACCAGGACCGGGAGGGGACCATGCACAGGACCCCATTTGTAATCTAGGCTGGCATGGCAGGTGGTTTCGGTCCATCC
Source organism: Elanus axillaris (assembly GCA_026212715.1). Taxonomy (NCBI): domain Eukaryota; kingdom Metazoa; phylum Chordata; class Aves; order Accipitriformes; family Accipitridae; genus Elanus; species Elanus axillaris. The sequence continues at coordinate 29,040,854 of JANZLQ010000025.1, forward strand.
CTGGTCCCCATTTCATTCCCCTGGGGCAGCAGATGCCAAAAGCAACATTTCTGCAGGGGAGTCCCATCCAGGGCTGGCAGGACCAGAGCCACATGGTGTGGCACGGCAAGCGTAATGGAGGAGGTGAATCCCATGTGTTCAAGGCACCCGGTGTGTTCCTGAGATGGATTCAGTCTCACTCTGCCAGGCTGACAACTTTGCCTGCCTGCCTTTCTCTCCCTCTCCTGTATTTCACAGAGAGATGGTATCCTTTCCTCTTCCTTTCTTTGCTCCCGGGCACAAGCAATCAAGAACAAAGGATGAAAGAAAAATGCAGTGGAGGGGAGAGAGGCGGGGGAGGGACATTTGAGAGTTAGGAAGCAATCTTTAGCAGAGAGAAGAGAATTTTAAAAAAAAAAGGGAGGAAGAAAGGAGATGCAGAGGCTTGGAAAAAAACACAATATGCAAATAAGGCAGAACAAAAATCAGAGCTGGGAAAAAATAAAATAAAATCACACCAAACAAACCCATCTCTCCATAAGCTCTCTGTCTCTCAGACAGGGGGATGCCATTGGGGTGAGGGGTTCCCAACACCTTCTACCACCCTCCATCTCCAGCAGACACCAGTAGCTCGCTGCAGGCAGACAACCTGCCCTCTGGGGCACAGTGAGGGATGGGAAGAGGTAAGAAGAGTAAAGTGATTCTGCAGCAGTGAAAACCCTTGTTTTCCCTCTGAGGTAGGGAGCTGTGGGGCAAACAGAACCAGCCAGGTGCTTCTAACATGATGTTTGTCAAACAATCTGATTTCAAGCTTCACTGGAGTAGTCCCTCAGCAGATGCTTTAATCTACTGCAGCACCTCTCCCCCACAGCAGGCTGCATTCCCCTCGTCCCTCCTCCACTCTTCCACCAGGACAGAGGTCCCCCAGTAGCAGAGACCTCCACCCTGGCTGGCAGCAGGTTGCCTCGCAGACAGAACCACCTCAGGCCACACCACAAGCTAAGCAGGATCATGTTTGAACTGGAGGTTTCCAAAGGGCATCCAGCTGCACAAGGGAAAGGGGGATTTTGCCACTGCAGGGGACATACCGCTTTCAGTGCAGAGCCCTCATGCTGCTCAGAGGTGGGTGTCAGCAAAGGTGGCCTCTTCCCTCTGGACCATGGAGTAAATAAGTCATTCATCAGCTCGTTCATTAGTGACACCATAGCTGGTGGTGTGTTACGACGCGCCATAGTGCAGCTAGCTACCCTTCTACTCATCCTCATTTACTTTTTCCAAGGTACAGCAAAACATCAGCGTCTGCTCCTCAGCTGGGAACAGTGAGAGGTATAAAAGGGAACTAGAAAGCAGCAGGATTCCTGCCTTTTAGACCAACTCTGGGGCTGAGTCACCTGAAATGCCACTTTTTAGCACCAGTAGCGCTCTCCTTTCGCATAAACAGCAGCTCCTTTGCCCCAGCTTTCTGTTCTCCTTCCTGCCCACATTTCTTACTCCGAACATTATTAGTTGTTTATCCAGTTCTGTCTGCAAACAGCTGAAGCTAGGGACTCTAAGCTATGGGTTGGTCTTTACAAAACAAACTTTTTTTTTAAAGTTTATCAGTATCAGAAAAATGGATTATTACTTTTCCTTACTACCAAGAAGCATCATTTAACTTAGTAAATACTAACTGCCTAGAAGCACAAGTCACAGCTGTGTTGCAAGGGCTAGTTAAAAAACAATTTCAAGAAGCTGACAAATTCCACAGCAGAGGTGTCTGCACACTAGTGGGGCACGCAAAAGCAAAGGCAAAGCCTTGCCCTGTATTTTACAAAGGACTGCAGATATCAAGGTAAAGCAGACAGGGGAAGCTGTTCTCGTATTGTGGGCAGCAAGTTGTCTAAGGAGAAAACAGCAAGAGAACTAAAACGCAGCGGTGAGAGGGGGAGGGAGGACAACAAGTTTTAAGAGAGATCTGTGCCAGGCAGATGGGTAACTGCAACAGCCTGCAAAGGTCTCACACCTCCAGCAACCGGAGTGGCTGCAGGCACTGGCTGCGTTTCCCAGGACCTCCCTTGCTCCCAAGTGCAACTCCCCCACCCCAGAGACCCGCAGGAAGACGTACAATGTCTCAGTCCACACTTTAACCAGGTCCGTGCCCCCATCAGTAAGAACCGCCAGCACAACTGACACTAATCGGTTTTCTTGTTGTCAAGCTGCAGAGGTGACAAGGACCACAGGGGCACAGACAAGAAGCCTTCGTCTCCTCGGTCCCCTCAGGTCACCGCTAGGTATCCTGGTAGGAACAGGGTGTGTGCATAGCTGGTATTGCCATAACGTGTGTGATGCTTGCTCCATGAATAAAGAGCATCACTATCTGGAGCTGTCGAGCCTGCGTCACTCACTGCAAAAAGCGGGGGGGGTGGGGGGGAGACAACTACCAGCTTAAACCAGATTTTACTGGTAGGAGCACCACCACAATCCAGGCTCTCAGGGACTTTACAAGGGAACCTGAAACATTACCAGCTGCAGTTGCAGGCTCCATACCCTCCTTCAGCCTGGAAAAACAACAATTGGCACGTGTGTGTTAGTGCACGCATGTGTTTGCATGAGCCTGCAGTGCAAACACATACAATAAACAGAGCAAGGAAGAAAGAGATTGTTGTTTGAAGCTCAAAGAAGCTATTTGTAAAAATCAGCGTGCAAGTGAGAATGAAAAAAAGGCAAGAATTACTTTCATCTTTCCGGGAGGGAGAGGGGGGCAGGGAATTAAGCACACACACCCCCTGAGCAATGCCCAGGAAGAATTATGCCGCTTGTGATAAATGCACTTTTCTGGTTCTGTGAAAAATCTGACATAATGAAAGTACCTTGAATGCAATTACCAGCACTTGTTTAGCATGGCAGGGCATTGCACTGCCACTGGGCTCGCTCCTCTCTGCTCCCAATTAGCATGCCAAGTACTCCAGCCACACACATGGGCTCACAGGTCAGGGATTGGCGCGGAGGAGCAGCAACCAGCTACCTGCCCTCCAATGAGGGAGCGAGCGATGTGCTGGAAAGCTCCAGCTTCCTTCATTTTACATCCTCCCATCCCTATCACACTCTTTTCCTCCACTCCTCCAGGGTCTCTGGAGGCAGTGATAAAAACCGCAAACTCTCCCCCTCCTCTCTCAGCTGGTCTCATTCACGGCTCATGGCAGACCCAGTTTCCTCTGGGGACTCACTAATGAAGACGGCCAACGTTAATCTCTTTCCCCCTCCCTGACGGGTCGATTTATAGTTCCACGGAGAGTCCTGGATTGCAGCCAGAGGGCTTGACACATTCTTCTTGTTCCAAGACAGAAGGGGGGGAAGAGACAGGCTTGCGCGCGCGCGCACACACACTGAAGACACACACGCGCATTTATGATTTGGATTTAGCTGGAAGATGTAGCTGGAAAACCTGTTTACCTGTTCCGGAACAGCAGCTGAAGGGAACAGTAACCAACAGTGCTTTTGTATATATGTGTACACTCCAAACATCTTTGTGTTTCCATAGCACCTCTTTCAGCTCAAAGACCCCAAATCACAGGGATCGTTCCCTCATCACCAGGATGAAATAAAGCATCAGTTGTGTGCCAGCAGCATTACCCGTGAGTCATTAGGAGAGGAAGCGAATGATAACTTCTCCAGGATAAACGGCAGGGGGAGGGGAAGAGGAAATTTTAGACAGGCAGAAAGTAATGAACTGGAATCTGGCCAGGACACTGAGGTTATTGTCCCCTCATCTCGTGAAAAGTGCCGTGGGATCTTTAACAATCAATTGATCGAGGCCTTGGCTCTGCCTCTCATCCCTAAGAGGTTCCAGCAGTAGTTGCAGCTTCTCCAAGAGTGATGCTAGTCCACAGGCTCAGGAGCAGCTTGGAGAGAGGAACGCACCCCTCTGGTACATCCCCACCTGCCTCTCGACAGTGCTGCACGGTATTGTCCACACTGGAACTCCCCAGACCTGTCATTCCTATGGCTGCTCCTTCAAAGGAAACTGGAGAGAAGGGAAGTCTCGGATATTACTGAGCACTGAGCTATAAGGGAGTATCCTTTCCTCCCCACCAGCATTTAATTTTTTTCCCCATTTGGCAGTCACTGCTGCAGCCTCACCGCATCCCCTAACTTCATGCTATTTGTTTCGTTCAGTTCCCCGTTCACACACCGGACTCGCCTGCGATGACAGCACAGCTCTGCTAATAGGGTCAGTCAGTGAGCTACTGCTGCAGAGCCGCAGGGGAGCACAAAACACTGGCTTTATTCCTGTAAGACCTATACATTACCTCCTCGCCCCCGCCCCCTCAGGAACCAAGTGGTGGATTTAAAAGGAGCACTGTCAAGTCATTTAGGCCCATTATTTTGCACTAGAAGAAATGGCCTTTACAAAGCTCAATGGAAGCACACTCTCATTCCATCTTTAAGTAATCTTGAAGGTTTCAATTGCAGGGCTGTAAACCACAATGCAAAAAAGCACAGACAAATAGATCAGATCAGATAGGAGACTGCCCAGACACAGAGTTCCACTTGCCAAGCTGACGGCAGAGCAAAAATAGAAATGAACGCTGCACATAATTATAGTATTTTACATTTCCACTGCACTTTCCATCCTGAAAGATCCCCAAGTGCACACACATGTGCATGCATGTGCATACTGAGAGGCAGGATGTTGGGAAAATTCACTTGCTTGTGAAAGAGACCAACAAATCGTGGTCCCGTAATAACAGCTTGTACTGAACCAAAGCCTTCATTAACACACACGCACACAAGCTCGCAGAAAATCATTATAATGTGAAACAAGACTAAGCCAAGCCACGGCAATCTGTAGATCAGCGGCTCCAGCTCTTCTGCTGCTGCTGCTCAGCACTTCCCCCAAAACACAAGATTAGAAACCGATCGTTTATTAGCTCTCGCCCTCTGTTTCCCAGTCAAGCCCAAGGTGCCGCTCCACTTTGCTACCACAGGGCAGGGGCAGCTCTGGATCCCCAGCCTTCCCCTCTCCCGCTGCCGAGTGCTTTGCAGCCTGTAAGCATGCACATGCTCCAGCTCTGTGGGCTGCAACAGCCCCATTCTGCAGACAGCAGAGCATCTGACCAGGAGAACCAAAGCCAGAGACAGTGCCCTAACCACAGCGCTCCTCTCTCCCTCCCAACAAAAGAGCTGGTGGCAGGTACAAAGGCCCGTTCTCTATTTCTGTGCCACCCAAGTTGCTCAGAGTGAGGATGAAAACGGCCAGGGAAAAAAAGAGGGCTGGAAGATAAGCAGAAGCAGAGACATGACACTCTGGCAGAAACCTCCAACTTTCTCAGGAGGCTGGGAGGCCGAGGAGAAAAGAGCCTCAGCCTCGGATGCCGGGTCACTCCCTTCTCTTTCCCACATGTCTGTGGCAAGTCAGTTTGGCCTTCCACATATTAAATATCTCACAGCAGTTTTAAACTCCCATCTGAGCACACGGGCGTTGCGATGTTGACTTGGGGCCAAGCATATGAAGAATGGGAGTAGGAAGTTCAAGAGGAGACAGAGAAGGCGGCAGCTCTGAGGGCACTACAAAAACGAACTGATAGGTCAGGCAGAGGGAAGGAAACAGTCTGAGGTTATGAAACGATGCAACAGCTGGCTAGATAGAGCTGTGATTTTTTTTTTAATGAAAAACAGGAATCTCACCAACAGTACAATGTAAGCAAGCGTAGTATGCAAGCACCCATTCAGGGAAGACACTCCCTGCTAGTAGCCTTAGCCCTTACACTAGCATGAGACCAACACCCGCTTTTGATGCCCCTCACAGAAGAACCCATTCACTCTGCAACATGCTACAGTCAGGCCTGAGGCTCGGTGAACAACCAGCATGTGCCCCTCTCAGTAGAAATTTTGGGGAAGGACGAGATTTTGTCAAGGACACTGCAGCAACACACTCTCCTATACTTGGGGAAACAGCCATGGGATTGTTAACATCCAGAGAGGACTCCAGGTTTTAATAAGGTCACATCTGAAAGAGCCCCACATAATAAGCTGCATGGAAGTCAATTTATCGACCTCAGCACACAGGGCTAAGTCAGACCTGCTGGGATTCAAAGTTGTGGTGCAGGGCGCATAGGTAATTCATACCTGATGCTCGAGGCCATCCCCTCTGGCTACAAATGGGAGACCGATGTGATTTCTTAATTTTCATTTAGTTTAATAGTCCAGCGCATTATTCAGGAACGCAAGGAAGACCCTGCTTAAAATAGAATCTTTATTTTGACAATGTCACTTTAACAACAAATAGCTGGCTGCTCGGTTCCCCTGGCAGGGAGACAGCAGGTGCTCAGCTGGCTGATTTAGCAGCAGCAGCAACTGCCACCACGAGCTGCTGGGTGCAGTTCACAGGCGGCAATTCCCTGCTCCCCACAACGGGACTGCAGATTCCCAAGGAGGGGGAAGGGCTAACAGGAGTAAGAGAAGAGGTGCAGGGGCAAGCTTGGAGCGAAGGATTATTAAATTAAGGAACAAAGCTCACTGCCACTCCACTGGGACACCCTCACTGGGCTCCAATGGGCACCCATGTCAGCTGCCTTCCCCCAGCCCTTTGTGCTTCCCTTCCTGCATAAGGGATTTAAACACCACGGCCAGGGGACTCCTTTCCCCTCCCAGAAACAACATGCCTACTTTTTACCCACACCTAACATCAGCAAGATACTCCATGGTCTTCCAAGACCCTCCCCAATGCCTTCCTTTTATGAAATCAAATCAGTGTCTTCAGCTCTGCCTTCGTAAATGACTAGACAGCAAGAAAACCACGTTGCACAGCCTTGTGCCTACAGAAAAGCAGGGCTATGGCAATATATCTTAGCAGAGGGGATAGTACAGCAAGTGGCTTCTGGCATGAGATTGCTAGAGATGACCTTAAAAATACCTTTAAAATTAAAAATAGACAGGTGCATGTGGCTGTGGTTTGGTTTTTTGGTTTAGTTTGTGGATTTTATTTTATTTTTTAAAACGTGCTACATAAAGAACATCAAGACAAAAATTCTGGCCATTTCCTTTACCTCCCCCATCTAGCAATAAAAGCTTTTTCTAGGCTGAAAGACTGTGACAATCAGCAGACCAAGAAAACAAGGTCCTCTTAAACAGTGAGAAACTGGAAGCTGTGATGTTAAAAGGGAATGGGATTCTACTCAGCCCACATGAGAGTCTGGTTGGTCTTCACTTGCTTTTGCTACTGTCTATACCAAGCCTTGTATTAATTCAGTTGTTTTAAGCTGAAGACAGCCAGAAGACTCAAAACTCTCTTACCTACAATTAAAGTATTAGAGCTCACAGAAACATCCATTATACCTCAGCAGCAGTTCTCTAAGCCCCTCAAAAAATTAACACACAGAGCACGCATCACTCTTTATTGTAGCCATCAGGCTTGATGACAGCACCATTTTTTAAATCCATCATGGCACAGTGGAGGGGGGGAAATAGATTGGTACAAGCCCAGTATAAAACAAACATTCCCTTTTGGTCATCTGGACACGACACTAGAAAGCACACTTAAGGAGACAAACAAAAACCTTCCAATTGTTTTAAAAGCGCACTATCAGTGGAAGAGGCCTGAGTAAGAATAATACTTTATGACTGTACTAGCTGACTGTTATTGTTGGCTACTCAAGCGAAGTAGGCCTTCAACAACCCAGAATTTACAGGACTGGGAGCCTGGTGGGTCTCTGGTTTTGATTTTGTGCCAATTCACATTCACTCATGCTCTTGGATAACTCATGATGCCGTCAGCAACTTTAGCCCAGCTGGAAAACTGGGTTAAGAAAGCAGTGGATGCACACCGAAAACTAAGGCTTGCCTGCACAGGGACACACAGGAGAGGCAAGCTGAAGCACTTTAAGCAGACGGGTAAAATGGCATTAAATCCCTGTGTGGACAGATTTATACAGAACACAAATGTATCCCAGATTTGCCTGCTTCACTACTAAACCGATTTTTACTAAACCAGCTGAAAGTTAATTTAAATCTAAATAAGGGTATGGTCAGATCAGCCGAGCCATCCTAGTCAGTGCAGGCTAACAAGTTGCTGTCCTTTCAGCTAGATATCAGCTACTCACCATATGTGCTTCCAGTCTTCTGTAATGCAAGGAAACTTACAGGATCTTCAGAGAAATCTCCCACAAACTGTTCTCGTGCTACTTAAAAATCAGAGGGGACAGTCTGGCTGGGAGTCAGCAATCTGGTACATTGGCAGGGGCAGGCTACAAAGGATGCCCCTAGAACTGCCGGCTAGCGCTGTTCCTCGGCTCCAAAATTAGACAGACAGTCAAACTTTTAATTTTCCCCCAAAAAAGACAGAAATACAGCTTTGACCCTCAGGAACACCCAGAGAAGGGGCATTCATCTGCAGCGGGACGTCTTGCAGCACCACAGTCACTCGACAGAAACAAGAAGCCAGGCAAGGGCTATTGGCAGCTCTCACACAGGCTACTCCAGGACTGGGCACGGACTCGAGAAAACAACTTCCCAACCATGACCCCAGCCATGCACCTGCCTCAGGAGATGCTGGCATGCCTTCATGGGCTTGACAAGAAGATGCCCCTCATGCGCCGTCTTCCTCACTTGGAGAAGGCCCAGGTGAGCTCACCACTGAGTGGACGGACCAGACCTCCTGTGAGCCGACACGGAGAGCTGAGCTTGTCACTGAATACAGGGGAACTACAGAGCCGGCACAGTAGCTGTTTCCTGAGGGACAACAAGCTGCTGAGACCAGGGAGCACGCTGTTATGGTGTCTACCTGATTTTCTGTCCTTCCTGCCCCAGGGTTACATTGCCCTCAACTGGGATTTTGTAAGAACGAGAGCGCAACGATGGAAGGGAGAGACGCCACTGCTCCCCAACTCTCCTGCATCAGGAGCCAGCTGGGGCAGGCTCAGTCCACCGTACCCATCCCCACCATAAACCCTCCCAGCCAACCCATCAGTGTGCCACCAGGGCCATCCTCTCCCGTCTGCTCTATCCAGCGGGCACGCACCAGCACCAGGGCTCCTCAACGCTTGCTGTCTCCTCCCCTCACCAGAGCTATGCAGCGCTAATTCTGCGCCGGCTGCTCTCACTCTCCTTGCTTGTGTTCCTCCTCGCAGCTCCATCCAGCACGCCTCTGCTCCGACCCGCTGCCCCACGCCACAGCCCTGGCCACCAGGCTCCTGACCCCCAGCCCCAGCCGTGCTCCGCATGCATCTGGAACAGGACAGCAGCAAAAAACCCCATCGCCCCGGGGAGGCGGCTTGGACCACCAGCCTTATCCTGCCTGCAGCTTAACCAGCACGTTAAGGCTGGAAGGGGAAAATGCCAGGCCTGGGGGGGGGGGGGGGGGG
>JANZLQ010000025.1:29054387-29070524 GCA_026212715.1 Elanus axillaris
GGGGGACGGACCCAAACTCTTTTCGCCCGCCCAGCGGCGACCCACCAGAACCCAAATTTTCTTCCTCTCCTCCTGTTTTTTTTTTTTTGGGGGGGGGGGTTGGTTTTTGTTTGGGGATGGAGTGTGGGGAAGGAGGTGTTAAGAACATCACAAAGTTCAAAATTAATGTCTCAACTTATAACACACCTCCCCCTCTCCAACAACACTGGTTGCAGAAGCTACCCACGGCTGACACTACTCATGAAGCTCCATATGGTTCTGCTTCCCTTCATTTTTCCTCAGCCTGACAAACTCTGGCACTGCTCAGGTTTTCCTGGTCCTTAGGAAACAGGAGAGATTCCAACAATTTCAGCTTCTCCTTCCTTCGCTTTTACAAAGCTCCCACGGTGCCATCTACAAAAAACCTATTGTAATGACAAAGCATAACGGCACGTTTCTCTGAACATCACTGGTGCTGTAGAATTTTTCACACTGCACTTAGTATTGTTAACGATTACTTACATTGCATTAGAGTTGAAGGACCTCAGTAACATCAGGGTCGCTCAGGCTCAGCGCAACATACACACATACAGCAACAAATGTCTGTGCCTGAGTAACAGGCTAGTAAAGTTATTTTATTTAAGGTAGAAAGGCTTCAAAATGGAGTGTCACTTTAAAGCACCTATGAGTTGACAATAGTTTGTATGATTATCACAAACCACTCAAAGAAAGCTTCCAGTACACCTGGGAAGTAACCATGTACACAGTGAGTACCCTGTACGCACCAAAACTCAGCAAGTGCTTTTTGCGGCTCCCTTCTACACTCAGTCATGAAGGATATAGATCATTACAGCCTCCAGCTATAGAGCTTTAGCTCACAGAGTAGCAGCTCACACTTTTAGCTCTGGAGATCCCCAGTTCAATCTGCTGCATGTCAGCCAAGAGGGCAGCTGTCATAAAATTACAGCCACAACTTTGCATGTGAAAAAGTAGGGAGAGCGAACAGAGATCCTATTATAGAATTCTGGTTGCAACCTGCTGAACAGCTCCCTATTTAAAGTACTTCTCGTAAAGAGGGTGGGGGGAAGGAAAGAAGGAAAGAGATTCTTCCAACTCAGCTTCCCAATTCTCTGTTTTGCAGAAGAAATCAGCGCTGCTTTGCAAAAAGTCTTTTGTTACAAACGCATATACGTATTAGACAAAGCACTCAAGTGCAGAGCCAGGAGCAAGGCTCTAGCCCCTTATCAGTCCAAAAAGAAAGAAAAAATTCTTATGGCTGCAACCAAGACATCTGAAGTCCAACAAGGCATCTTAGCTTCTTTCTGAACTATAACCATTCACCAGCAGCTAAGCCATTTGGCTATGCAATTTAGGTATTAAAATTTAAGTTCAAGAAATCGTAACTCAGTTACATCTTGTCTTAGTCAAATTGTACATACAAGCTCACGGGGGGAGACTCAGCAAAACAGAGAATCCAGGAGGAGAGTATGTTTGAACTACAAAGGTAGAAACCATGGCAAAAAATTCAGTCTCAAACGAAAAGATCCTTTAAGGAGCGCAACACAAAACAATTAGATTCAAGTTCCTTCTTATCCGTTAATCTTTCCGCACACACAGAGCAATTTTTGAGGCAAACTTTTTTCCAAGCCAAGATGTTCAAAACCAGAATTTGAAACAATGTAATCCAGTTTTAAAGAAGCATTAATTTTCCCCCAACAATTATTCTAGAAATCTGTCCTTCCTCAGTAAAGCTATTCCAGGCTTGAGATACAGTTTAAATTATTTGCAGAACATTCTCCTCTCCTAGACACTCCCATTCATCCATGACCCAGCAGCACAGAACCTGTGGGTTCCCCATTGCCTGGAGCGAATCAACCACTTTGGACCACCAGCAACAGATGGGAGCTAACTCTCCAACTTCTCACAAACTACTTACCTGCTTGCTAAATACCACTCGAAGTAGACCAATGTGACTCAAACTGTTCAGTACCCACCTGCAAGAACACAGATTCGCTGAAACGCATCAACTAGGTTCATGCAAGCTGCTACACCAGTGGCCCTTCAAAACTCCCCAAAACGCAGCGTTGCTCTTCCAACAGGATTTGAAGGAGAAGACTCTAGCAGACAGCCAAGCTGGAAGGTGTTCAGATGATTGCTAACACCAAGCACAAGCCTGCAAGTTAACTCCAGAATTCACTCACTAACACTTTGTATTTAAACCAGCTGAATTCTCTTGTGACATCCTCTTATCAGCCTCACTTCTGAAGATGCATTTCCATTTGGCTCAGAGTCTTCTGCTCCTCACCTCAAGCAAGACCTACTCAGGAAACACACAAACTACCTGACCATCTTCCTCCCTTTAGAAGAGGGCGAGGGAAAGAATCAAGGACACAAAGCCCAGTTTTGAAGAAAGCTATGTGCAGCTGCAGCAGCACAGAAACATTTGGGGCTGATTATACACATGCAGCAAAACCCTGGCTTGGCTCGTCCCGCAGAAGGGACCCATAAAAGGTTCACCTCTCCCTCACCTACAGCAACCAGGCAAAGCTCACGAACATCTGAACCACACTTGTTGCAGACGTCCAACGAAAGCAGTACAACCCTATGAAGAGATGGCTGAAATGAGACACCATTATGCTATTTTCTGGTATTATTTCTGCAAATTTAGCACTGCTAAAAGGTTCCAGATAGAAATTCTCTGGAGACCAAAATCCTTTGCCTACCCTGAGAAGATATGCAGAGAAAACAGCAGCAAAACTTATACGTGCTTTTCTCATCTCTCCTAGCCTGCTGAGGCTGAAATGACTGACAAAGGTCCAAAATGACGGACACACATAAATTATTAATATTGCACTAGCAGTCTCACTGTTGCTGTGACAGTCTAAAGACTGAACAGAGGCAGGCTCTGCAGGGAAATATTACTTTACTTCAAAATCATTCATTCAGGAAACTTGCACGCTGAGGAGAAAGAATCATTCTGCAACATGCTCTGTCAAACCCCTCAGCTTTAAGACCCTTCATTTCTAAAGCAAAAGCAATTTTAACAAGAACAGGAAATCAAAGTGAAGCATAAGGAGCTTTGGATTTCAAGGGAGCAACACTGGAATAGCATTACTTCCGGACACAAGCCCTCACACACATCTTCTCGTGCCCGACCTGGAAAGTCCATCCCACTTCTGAGAGCCAGATAAGTGTTTTGTCTCTGCAGCCTCTCTCTCTCTCTGCTGAAACAGCCAAGTGGCATACCAGAGAGAAGATAATGGGTAGCCGTGCACTAGTAAGTGGAAAGGAGCCAAAAAGCCACTTCAGTTTACCACTCGGGCTGCAACCTGTGCTTTGAGCCCACACGAGGCTCCGGATTCACATTCTCTCTGACCTTTTATTTCACTCCAAGTCTCATGCTACACCTGCTGCCACAGTAGCCACATACCCGCAAGCAGCACACAAAGAGATGCGGCTTCTTACTGATCTATTCGCTTCCTCTGCTCTGTTGGAAGGGGAACAGTTTATGCAGGGGTATTAGTCTGGTTTACATTAATTTCTAGAACTGGGACAAATGACCTGAACTTTGACATTTGTGAAAAAAGTTAAATTATTTTCATCTTTCTTAGTAATCAGAATAGATTTACTTTTCATTTAAAACACAAAATTTCCCTCCTAAAACATCTGAAGTCATTACTGAAATGTCTTCTTTACCACAGCCCTGCAAAGCCTCAAGATTATTAATAACACTTTGAATATAAAGACATACAACATTGCTCCATACCAATAAAAAAAGAAAGCAGTCAATTTTTCACACAATAAAGTAATTAATTTTGAAAACTAGTACTTTCTATTAAATATTCTTGCATTTAAAAACCCAGAAAGGTTTCCAATCACTCTAGACACTGATGGGGGCAAAGGAAAAAAAAGACCCTACCCCCAGCTGGATGGCATTCCTCTCTTTGGGTGCAATGTGGTAACATTTGATTGACGCATCTGATCCATTCCAAAACTCCAGGCGATGTTTTAATCATCAATGGGCAGAATCCTATTAATTTTCAGGAAAAAAAAAGAAAAAAAATAGAAAAAACAGAGTAGAATATGGAGGCAGGAAGGACACAGAGCATCTGGCGTTTGTCTAGCAAATCCACCTGATTTAGCTAGGTCCATAATAATCACCAGATTAAAGAGTGATGGCAGAAACTCACATCTACCAGTGTAAGCCCCTTCCTCCCCTCCACCCTCTTTCTGCCACCTCAGCTCAGCGCAGTCTCTCAACACAACCTGGAATGTTAGTCCCATACCAAAGAAAATGAAATAGGAATAGCGAAAGGAGCGGGAAGAGATAAACCAGGGTAAATAGGGATAGCATGAAGAGCCCGCTGGCATGCAACCAAAAGCCTGCATAGGCCCTTGCTACAGCAGAAAACAGGAGATCAGGGACATATGAGGAGACGGCAGGGCAGAAGAGCAGATGCAAGAAGGTGAAGGTTCAAGTGGTCCCTGAGCTCAGGGGATAAGAAATGGCAGCAGGCAGAGTACAGAAGCGAGCCCCAGCATGCACAACGAGCTCAACCTTCAGAAGCAGCAACACGCCAGGCAACCCGCTAGCTTGGTGTCTGCTGTGATAGGTATTTTCATTATTGACGGGCATGGTACGAGAAATGCAGCGTGAACCTTTCACACTAAACAAAGCTTCCCAGTCCACCCATAAATTTATTTTGCTACCACCCAAACCCAGATCCACCAATACCAACCACTCCTGCTCTGCAACAAGCCTCCACTTCCAGTCTTGCACCAAACAGTTGCTGCCGTTTCATTTCAGCACTGATAAGCACTGCAAGCCCTCAGGACCTACCAGTGTAAGAGGCAGCACAATCCCAAGAGGAATTTACCCATTCCAGCAGCTGCCAGAACATGAGCATCATCAGTGTGACCCTTCCAGCTGGCCAGCTGATGTGTCAGACCGGCCCACATCCCAGTCAACCGACCTGGAGCCAGGCACCTTCCCACTACAAGTGTAAACCTGGCTGAATGGTCAGCAGGACAGCAGGGAAACAGTCCCGGTCTAGCTGGCCAGCTGCCTGTTTGGGAACACGAGCTGCACAATGGTCTCCGGGCATGTCAGTCAGCTGGTTGTTTCTTAGATCTGTTCTGTGTTCCAAAGTCTTGGGAGGGTTAACAGCAGAGAAAACCTGGATGGGGAAAAGTAGGGAAGGCAAGAACAAGCCAACATGCTGCAAAGGGAAGGAAGCAGCAGGCTGATGACGGGATCTTACAGTAGGAAAGGTGGTTGCTACAGTGTGGAGCAGGAGCTGGGGGAAACAGGAGGGGGCTGTTAGCAGAAAGAAGGCAGGCGAAGGCATGCCACTGCAGGGAACAGGAAGAACCCGTAGCCCAGGGCTGATAAACCAGATATTGCTCCCAGAGCCTTACACCAGCCCCTAAAGCCTCTACTGCTGACTGAAGGGCTCAGCAACAAGAAGGGTCTGACACAAGCATGCCCACCCAGCCGGCAGCTTCAGGCAGTCATTTAAGGTAGCTCAGGTCCGGACCACGGAGTACCCTGGGGATAAGGACACAGACCTTGAATTCGACATGACATCGTCGCGTGGACCTTGCACAAGAGAAGGATATTCATTCTCCCAGCCCTGACAAGGACTGCACAGCTGCAGCTTGCGCCTCCCTTCAGCTCCTCAGAGCAAGCAGTTGCATATCGAGCCAGACTGCCTTTGTAACCAATCCCCCCAGCCCATCAGGAGGGCCTGAACCCTGGACCATCAGCAGTGAAAGCACAAACCTCCACCTCATGCTCTAAATAATTAAACTCTGTGGGAGCAGCAGCAGACTCATAAAACTCTTACACAGACCAAGCCAGTCATTAATGGGGGTCAAAGATGAACACTCTGGTTTTTTTAAGTGTGCTTTGATGCATGGAGAGAGTGGTGAGAGAAGATCTTCATTACCCTCTCTGGTACCTGATGAATTTTTGCTTTCCTGGCTATCAACACCTCCTACTCCCACCCCAACCCCATACCGCTGGCAATCATCCGGACAGCCAGAGACAATTAGAAGGTGTGCTTGGACGACATCTGTGCTAGCCAGCCGCCTGCAGGTAGGGAAGCAAGAGGCCTCGCTGACCAAAGCCAGGCTCTACCAGAGGCTCAGCCAGTGCTTATTACGAGGTTTGGGTTTCACACGGATGCCACCAGGTGGAATCCCAGGGCCATCATGATGCTGAAAGTCATGCGCACCACAACCTCACTCGCCGCCTCCCCTACAGCAAGGCACAGAGCAGAGCGCAAGCCAGTAAAATCTGTCAGGATTATCAGCTTGGGCTGGGAGCCAGAGCTGGGAGCTGCCACAAGGGCAGGGAAGCTGCCTGCAGCCCTGCGGGTCAGCAGGAAGGAAGTGGAAGTCCCCTGACAAGCAAGAAGAGGCAGCAGGCAGGAAAGGCAAGACACAGTTGAGAAAAGGTCACAGCAACACTAGTCTGACCCACCCCTTCTGGCCTTAAAACACACATACACGCGCGCGCACGCGCACATCAGCTTCTTACTACTATGCTTTGTTCAGACATTTTAAGGAGAGCTCTGCTCTTCCCACTCTCTTCGCATTCCCCCAGTCCACGCCAGTTTTGGAAATGGTTCTTTAAGCTTTCCATCAATGCAAGCCTCGGGTGGAGAGAAGGCCAAGCAGGTTGTTTTGGGGAAGGGGCCGCCACATCAACACAGAAAGCTCCCCCAGCAGCACACAGGGATGCTGGATGCTCTATCAGCAGTGCCAGTTCCAGCCTGCGCCGGCTGAGCCTCTGCCAGCCTGTTTTCTCTGCTGCATTTGCTCTGCGTAGAGGAGAGGCCACAGACTGGAAATGGCTTCAGGATCCCTGCTACTGTGCTGAGAAAGTGGCTGGTGTAGCAAAGCCGGCTTTTATTTATTATTTATACGTAGTACTGAGAGGTGCCCCTTTTTTTCAGGTCACTAGGAAGCTTCTCCCAACAAACCCCAATACTTGCACTTTCAGAGTGAAGTTAAGAGCTTTACACACAACATCCGCACTCATCTTTCCCAGCATGGCAAAAGCAGCAGCTGTTACTTCCATTATTCTTGGAAATAAGGGGGAAAATAGCTAGGACTCTTCAGCTTTGGCACCTCTTCCCTCCCACCGTTTGGCTACCAGAGCTACGGTTACTATTCAGGGCAAGAGTGCTCAACAGGGCACACATTCCAGTGGGCTGAGCCATCCCGTGTGGCCAGGCTCAAAATGGCAGACAGCGATGAATACGATAATTAGAAAGTACAACAGAAACCGCAACATAAAAACAAGCGGCTTCTATTACAAGAAACTGTTCTATGGCATGGTTAGATCCATCACCCCATATGCTGGGTCATGGTGGTGCCTCAGGAGCCTGCTGCTATTATCTGTTTGCAATCACATTTCAGCCTGTCTTTCTGCTTAATGCACGAAAAGCAGAGCTAATCAGATTCACTCTCTCTTTCTGCTTAATGTCTCCAGTTCCCAAGCATGCTCTGTACTGCTTCAACTGATGTTCAACTAACACTAGCCAGGAGCACACAGTGGGGAGAAAAAGAAAAAAATTGAACAACCTATTAATTTTAGTCCTTCTTTCCATCTATTATGTCTAAAATTCCTTCTACACTTGAGCTTTGCAAACAGAAGTCAGGAAATTCCCGTTTCCCTCTCTACACCACACCCAGCTCACGTATGAGTTCCCTTCTCCAAACCGCTCCTCCAGTGATATCTGGGCAATTAATTATAGCACAGACCTATCAGGCTTGCCTCTCACTCTCTGGGACAGCTTTTTTAAATATTTCCTGGCTAGGAACCTCCACAGAAGGATGTCTTCTGCTGGCACTGTAACAGCCCCTCTTTGTTAATCTATTTGAAGTGACTATCACATGCTCTCCTTCCCCCCTCCTCTCCCCCAGCACTATTTAATTATTGCAGCCCTACACGGGAACTCTAATGTGCCCTCGGCATTTCCAGTCTGAGGACAAACAGGGCCCGGGAACGGCTGCTTCTTTCACTGCATTCCTTCGCACTCCACGAGGCAGCTGGAGCATTGCTAGAGTCAGCTATAATACCTGGATCTTCGCTAGAGCGACCAACGCAACAGCAGAGAAGGCCCCAGACTGGGCAGATTGCATGCAAATTCAGCGAAGAGATCCAGGAAAGACTGGCTTACAGGAACACCCATCATCATGAGCCAGGTTAAGCAGCGCAGGAGGAGAGTCACCCATTACAAGCACAATTGAAGATTTGCCAAAAGAACAACAACAACAACAAAAAAAAAAAAACAGCAAGTATTTACAGGAGATGAGAAAGAGATGTAGGTGGCAGACAAAAGTGCTAGGATACATATCTTTACCCAGGAGTGAAAAAAAAGGGAAACTGCAGAGATGAAACCCCAGACAGCCCCTGCATCTGTACACATCCCCCAGCTAATACCCACTACATCAATCAGAACAATGGCAGCTCTGGAGAAGACCCCGATTATCCAGTTCCTTCACTAACATCTTCCCCAGAGGCTGCACACATGTGCAAGGGGATCGAAGAAAAACAGACTTCTCGATGAGATTACTTATAGCATTTTCTATATTGCCCCCTCTCTTACAAATGTGTCTTTAAAAAAAGTAATACTGCAGCTGGCTTATAAGTGTGTCAGATTTTAAAAAAAAAACATATCCTTGAAAACAAAGACACTTTGTGCTTAGCATATCCAGTAGCACCATTATTTAATATCAATACACCAGTTCTTTCCTTTATTCACTCCATCCTTGGAACACAAATCCACCCTAACAGCCACCCAGTGTATAATCTTACCATGCAAAGCAACACAACCCTACAATAATCTTTCTCTTGCCATAATGTCTTCATATACCAACGAGAGGAATTTAGGCTTAAATGCTTAAAAAAAAAAAAAAACCCCAACCAACTGCAGTACAGCGTGAAACAAATGTCCAACAACTCTGAAGTTGGAGCAAATTCCCCCAACCCTCCCTACTACTTTCCTTATTTGAAAATGGCTGCACAAATATTTCTAATTTGCGCAGCACACCGATTGCAACCTGCCCCTCCCACCAGGTACAGCCCTCAGTCGGTCCACACATGCACAGGCCCACTGTATCCTGCTGCCTCCGGCACACTACTCTGACATCATCTTCACCTTCATGCTATATAAAATTCACCAGACAGACACTGTATCTGCTCCGTTAACCATAAAGCAATCACTGTAGGCCAACAGACGCCTCCATCTAGTCTCCCAAATGCGCACTCTGACCTGCACCGTGCCCCTGCTAAGTAGACAATTGGGCATGCATCTCGTTAGGTGACACATCCCCCCTCTCCCGCAGTCAGCAAGGGCTAATGCAGATACACTGATCCATCAACGGCAAAGCCAAGGCAGAATCCCTGTTCACGCCGGTCAGCAGAAGCAAAGTTCGCCTTTGCCAGTTCCCACGGAGCCTGAGCTGCAGCACATGCCTTCAACGGATCTCTGGAGCAAGATCGCACCATTCTGCGACACCACAGCAGTGTCCCACAAAGCCTTCCCAATTTCTGCTGGTGCCTGAAAATCAGTTAGGCAGGAGCACCTGGAACAACTGCAAGTCACAGCTCAGAGATGGAGAGACGTCCTCCTAGTGCTGTGGCAGTCAGCTTCAGGCCTGGCTCACCGTGTGCAGAAAATTGTCCAAACGTTTCCCTGCTCTTGCCATTTATCCCAGGCCTCAGGAACCAGCTGGTCCCACCAACTCCGAGGTCTCATTCCAGAAGGCCACCATCACCACGTTTGGGGAAGCTCTTTCACAAACCTAGCGTACAGCTATCACCTCAGGCAGTCTCCGTTTGCCCTCTCATAGGGGAGGCTTATGGCTACTTTTTTTTTCTTGAGCCCTTTAAAAATAATATACGAGCATAATAATAATAATAATTCTTAGGCTCATAGCAACGGGTTGTTAGCAATGGGCTCTCAGGAAATACGGTACATCTCCTACTGCAGAGGCAGTGAAACTCAACCTTTTCCCTTTTTTTCCCCTTTTGAAAATACTGCTTGGGAATGGAGTCCGCATCTGGAGGCACACAAGTATATCCTGGAGAAAGAATGAGAGGAGCAGAGGGGAAGGGAGGGACCTGAAAATGAAGGCTGAGGGCGAGGTTTCACATTTCAGCTGAACCAGGCTAATAGTTCACTGCTGCCAAAAAAGGGGGGCCCCATTTCCACCTTTCTTTCATTCTTTACCTTTCACTGCTGGCAAAACAAATCTCGCCCCTCCTGTGCGGCAGCTCTGATGCTAGCCTGAACCTGGTGAGCAGGTTCAGCTTTCTTGTCCCAGGAGAAAACTATTCATTTTTTTATATTTTTGGGGAAGTCAGCTTTCCGAAAGCTGAACAAGCTGGATCCGTTTAGCACCACAGTGGGCACGAGGCAAGGAATACATCCACAGAGCCACGAGCAAGGCATGGCCACCCCTCTTAAAAGGAGCAAGTGGCTAGATTGGTTCAGCCACAGCAAGAAAATCCATCCTTACTCATGTTAAACTGCAGTTTCACCCAACAAATATACGGGTCAGCACAAAACAAGGGGCCTAGCTGAAAAGCCTGCAATAGAGGTGTTTGCTATAATCTTAAAACAGGGAGTTCTACCTGTTTAGGCTCTACCTACCCATAGCATTTCTGAACTGGATGATGAAGGTAACCATGTATGTAAAGAACGACACTAGAATTGAGCAGACCCAAACCAGACAGAAATATGAGAGGTACTGCAGGATTTCCAATAATAATTGTACCTATTTCTAAATTGGACTCTGTTACTATCAAACAAGATGGCTGCCTTCATCACTATGCTCAGAAATGTCTGTTTTCGTTACAAACTAACAATTAGTTTCAGGGTGCTCTTGATAAAGCATTTTTCTTTCCCCATCAGCTTCTACATCATCAGACAAACAAAAATAATGCAGTTCTTTTTGATTAAAAAAAACCAACAAGCCCATATTACTCCACTGTCTTTATTCCTCTCCACCTCCTCTGCTCAATTACTAAAAGCAATTTACAGACAATAAATGTAACTTCACAGCTGCCTGTATGAAGTATTCCCTTCATTTTATAGATGAGGTTACAGGCTATACAGAAATTAATATCAGCGAGGTCTACTTCAAAGCTGGATAAGCAAGAGGAACAGATGAACTCTTAAAGAATACAGATCATGCCTGTACTCTCGTAAAACTAGTAATAAAGAATTAAGGATGTTACCAGTTGGATATAAATTCCTTGAATTTATCTGCTTAAATACAGTAGCAAACAAAAGCTTGCTTTGAGGTTCTGCTTGGGTTTATTCTGGTTTTATTAGGAACATCATCATGAGATTTCAGATTTACCGCTCAGCACCAACAGACCAAACATGCTCACTTTACTAGCAAACACATGCTTAACTGCTAACCTCAGGGACTCAAAGTTGGTGCATGATCACCAGGAATCTGCAGCTAGAAACCCTGTACATAACTTTAATCGATGAAGATAAGCAAGCCAGGAAAGAGTCCAATGTTTTCTGTCATAGGCTTGCAGGCTTTGGCAGGGCTAGGAGGAGCAAGGACCTACGTCTGTTAGAATCGCCAGTGGTGACTTTGAAAAAGCACCAGGAGTAGCAACACGAAAGGGGGAAAAAAAAAAAAAAAGTGCTGTTTTGTGCAGGCACTCTTCTGATGATAACTGCTCCTTAAGGCTTAATAAAAATGCACGGCCAACTTTTCTTCTTTCACACATTAGCAGAGCTCAGAAATAGCACCTGAGCCTGGTTATACAACTCAGCAGGCCCAGCTTCTCCTCAGAAGAAAACACCACCGGCACACAGTCACCTGAAAAGTCCCTTCAAGGGAAAATAATCCTATTAAGAATTGGGGTGTTGGTGTTAAAGACAAAAGGAGTGTTAATTTTGGCAGTCCTTAATTACACTGGTTCCACTCCGTCCATTTACTACTAAACCTAACACCCGTAGGTTAGTAGATGCACCACACTCCTCCACCCATCCCCGAGGTCCTTTCCTGACACTGTCCTCTCTTTAGCCAACAACCGCCTGCCACTGCCCATACGTTTCCTTATGCCCGACTAACACAAATTAGTATTTGTACAACCACAGCGCTTGGAAAACTAAGGTAGGATTAAGGCCTTCATTTCTTGCCTGCATAGAAGCACCAGGCATGCTTAAACCAACAGGGCGCTGTGGGCTTCTGTGCTGTGCCTAGCTTAAAACCAAAAGCTGTATCACGCACACATCAAAAAACAGGCAGGCTTCAAGATGGACCAAAAAAACAAACACAGCACAAAGGATTTGGACTTGTAAAATCTCTCACATGGGGAGAGCTGATAAACATAGTTAACATTTCTAGCAGAACTGCCATTTTCTGCATTTTCACTGCAGCAAGTACAGATGTTTGTGCCCACCAATACTTGCGCCCTTTTCACCCAAGCCTGCAATGGCATCATCACAACCTCACACTAGCCCCAAAAATGGCTCAGCAGATGTAGCTGCTGCAGAAAGCACCTGCCTAAGCAAGCTGGAGTCCATGCGCAGAGCACGCAGCGCACACTCCCCTTTCCAGGCAAGGTCTGGGGTGTTCATGCCAACCCACCAAGCCCCAAAACCTCCCAACAGCTCCGCAACGACAGCAGGAGGAGAGAGGTGACCTAATGGGCTTGAACAGGTAGACCCTCCAGTTCAAAGTGGCACCCCGATGTTACCAGCAACACTACAGCAGTCCAGAACTCAACTCCTACCACCACCCCAGTCTAGAGGCCCCCAGCCGCTCCAACCTGAGGACAAGCCACAGCACTCCCCCCTCTCCTAAACTCTTCCAAAGGGGATGTACTGGGAAAGAAACCAGTGGCTCAGGCAGAGAATTTTATTTTTGAGGTTGGTAGATCTGTTGTGGAGACTGATCCACTGATATTTTTCTAATATAAGGAACATATAAGATGCCTAGAATTTGATAGCTGCTTTTTAATTAAATTGAAACAAGTAAATCACAGCCTGTTGCCATGGAGAATGAACAGACACAGCCTCTTGACTCCAGGGCAGGATCAAGCAGGAGAGGCAGACAAGGCTGTGAAATTAAAAACACCTATTTTAAAGCAAATGGTCTTGATAATTAGCAAAAAACGTGGCATAGGGAAATAATATAACCATATGGCAGGAAGTGGTTTTCAAGGTGAACTACAAAGCTGTTTTAAATAAATGAATAAACTGCTGGAGCTGCTGGGTCACTCACAGAATCATATATGCAGGATTAAATGTGATTTAAAAAATACACCAAAAAAATAGCAATTACCTCTTCTTTCAGTTTTCTGCCTATAGCCTGCATCTGTGTCTGTTCTTATTTTTAAGGACTTGTTTCAAGTGATTAACGTTTGCAGCTATTTGCAGTTACCAGAGAGCCATCAAACTCGCACATTTTCAAAAGCCTTGCGGTTCACCCTGAAGCAAGAACCAAGTTTATGGGATATAAAACCTTTTATCTCTTACTCAGTGTCATTTCACAATCCTGGCCAGGTCATCAGACACTAATAATCATTCCTGAATCTGTGCATCCCTGTTATGACTTCCATGACAACGTGACTTTAGAGGGAATTTGCCCTCCACACACCACATATCGGATCCTGTGCTGCATCTCTCCAGAAGCACAGCTCAGAGAGACTCAAAAGGTAACACTGGTCTGCCAGCGGGACGCAACACGGCCTTGGGCTCAAGCTTGGCTGAGGGACGAGAGCCTTGCGTGCTCCCTTCCTGGTTTGTCCAGAGCACAGGACATCAAAATATTCCACCCCTTCCTGCTTCCAACCTCACCTGCTTACCCCTGTCAGCAAAGGCTGCCCAGAAGGATGGGGCTGGATAGTTTATGTTGCTCCTACACAATCTCGGCAGAGAGGGTGTTGTACAGCAGTGGTCACGACCTTTTAAGATACTTTTGCTCTGCTCGGATCTAAAAGGGCCACGGCAAGGAAACTCCCTCAACACGCTCTGAAGCCCAGCCGGGGCAAATCTGAGCAAGACTGTCTTACAACTTCCAGTGAGCATGTGGCCCAAGTGCATCGAATACAGGATAGCCTAAAAATACTTGAAATAAATTTTACCTGATGACTCAGTTTCAAAAATGTGCTGTACATTTTTTTGAAGGGAAGGGACAGACGAACTAACTTTCACTTCAAACATCCCATCCACTCTAGGGGAAAAGCCAAACTTTTCTCCTATTCTGTGAAGACACAAGTTGTCAGCCATAGACATTATTCTTCCGTGGCAGCTAATGACCCACACAGAACAAACTGTCAGGGTCCCAGTCCAGGCCCTTGTGACACAGCTGGTTACATTAAAAACCAGTCACATTCTCAGCCCTAATCAGCAGAAGTTGAGCTGGCTATCAACAAGTTCCTTTCTGTTCCCCACCATGACAAAGAAACACCCGTAAAGGGAGGGGAGTCGGGACAGGAATCTTGGGAAAATAAGAGGTTGGGGGAAAAAAAAACGAGCAATTAAAATCAGTATTGCCTGCTTTCACAGTTTTTCCCTGGTTTTGGAGCATTTGCTGCTTTAACTGAAGTCACACTACATAAGATTTGCGGGTTTCATTAAAAATAAACTCCAGGTCCAAGTCTGCACGAAGATTATGCATAAACTTGCAAATCTGGTTCACCCTGAAGGATGCCAACAAGGACCCCAACACCACTCCTTAAAAACACTGAGGTAGGGGCGGCACGAGTGGGCTAACTCATAGTCTTTGAACAGTTGAGGCTGACAGCAGTATCTGCCCAACCTCCTTGTTCACACACCCCCTTTCTTTCCAAAGCCTGCAGCGAGAGGAGCTGTGCAACATCTGGGGACACATTAGCTGCACTGGAAGGTGCTACACACCCTTGGCTTCCCCTCTCCCCACTGCCTTTACTGGCATGCAGTTGGGTTTCCTCCTGCTTGAGCCACAGTCTTGCTCTACCACCTGAACACAAATGGCTTCACCAGGGCTGTTTCTCCCTTCACAGGCACCAGGCAACCAGAGGGCAGCAGGTGGCTTGTTTCTCCTCACCCCGTAGATCTACTTACGTTTAGTTTTGACTTAAAGAGAAGAGATTTAACACAATGATCAAGGCCAGCCTAGCACCTCCCTCTGAAAGGGAACTGTGGTTTCTTCTCTGTCCCCAAAAGCCAAGATAACTGCGCAGGGGAAGACTCCTTCCCAGGGACACTCCCAGTCGGACAGAGCCAGGGTTAACAGGCACCTGCCTTCAGCCTCAAGCCAGGTGGCCAGCTGGCATATGAAGGAAGATGCTAGCCGTGCCTAGGAGCAGCTTATTTTCATATCACAGCAGAGGGGGTCGTGGACCAAAAATAGAATTTAAAAAAAAAAAGAAAAAAAAAAACCTCTCAAGCATAGAAGCGTCCCCTTCAGCAGCACTGCATCACGACGTACACAGAAAGAGGGGAGAGCACACGCAGGGCCGAGCCCCCTGCCCAGGCTGTCTACAGCCCCTGTTCCCATCACCCACGGTCTCCCCTTTGCCCGCTCTTCCCTGCCTTTCCCCACGCCACCCCAGCCCCCCTCCCCAGGACCCTCTTCTCTCACCCACAGACTTCTCCCAACCCCTCCACCCCCCGCAGGCAGCAAAGATGGGCGAGAAGCTCTTCCCAAACAAGAGGCTTCCCACGACAGCCTCGCCGGGGGGTAATTTTCCACCCGGGCTCCCACCAGGAGCTTCCCACTGTAAACCTCGGTGCTCGCTGAAGGAGCGTGCGGCCCATGTGCGCTGTCAACAACTCCGAGTCAACAGTCCGGGTGGGCAAGTCCCGGGTGGGCAAGTCCCGGGTGGGCAAGGGGCTGCCTACCACCGCCAGCAGTGACTGGCTTGGGAAAGGCCGCTCGTCAGCGGGATGGTGCCTTAACAAAAATAAAAATCACCTTAATATTCTTCTTAACAGCCAGAAAGGTGACGACGTGTTGGTCCGTAAGGGGGCGGGGGGGGGGCGGCAAGATGGGCGAAGGGACGGGAAAGGCAACACACAAAACCACACGGCGTGTTCGCCATGAAAAACAAGTAAGATGAAGGACCTGGAGAGGAACGGCGGATACCCACGCGAGGGGACGACCTGCGGGAAGCACCGGCTCTGCCCCCCC
>JANZLQ010000025.1:29076285-29107304 GCA_026212715.1 Elanus axillaris
CCCCCCCAGAAAAAAAAAAGCCAAAACAATTTCATAAATGTTCTGTAAGGGGTTCAAATGTCTTTTCTTATTTGGTCTGTATTTTTTTAACACCCTTGAGGGAGGCATGTGCAGTCATAATTATCAGTCCAGCCATACACAAAGCACACAAAGGTATAGTCCTCCACAACTGTTGACCTTAAAGGGCCTTTCTCTACGTAGAAATGTCACAATCTTCATGAAGGAAAACTTTCCGCTTATTAATTTATGTGAAAAAACATGGCCTAACATGCATGAGCATACAGCAAATAGAAGTGTACTAGCGTTTGGGTCTGAGATAGTCTTGTAATGAATTGCTGAAGTATATGCTAAAATTAATTCATCACACCACCTTAGTATATCGTGAACCTCTGACTGTTTCACTTGCACTCTGCCTAATGGCCCATCTTTCTCAGGACAACATATGTTACAAACCTCACCATAATTTCATGCTCTTACCTTGCAGGCTATGTTTAAAGAAAAAAAAGAAAAAAAGAGTAAGTGTTTTCTCCTTTCTTTTAAATGTAGCTCTTGTCTAAGTGCTAGGACAGGCACTGTCAGCTCTGAAAATTCAAGATTAATCAAGCAATTAAGAATTGATATCTAGTAACTTATCATGACTGGAAATGAGAGGCGCTGCATTCATTTTAGCTCTGCAAGAACCCAAAATAGCTAACCTGATTTTTATGGACAGCAAGATTATTTTAAATATTTTGGGGAGGAGGAGAAGAAGAGTTACAGCTCCTTCTATTAAACTGGTTTCTTCAAAACCCTCATCTGTGTTTTGCATGTTCCTTTGTAAAGGGCTGGTCTGTACAGAGGGCCATGCTGCAAGAGCTGCTGTACTTCAGATTCACACCCTGCCTTGACCTGAATGAGTCTGAAAGCGTGCAGAAATCCCGAGAGAGCAAAAGCTGAGCTAAAGTTTTACTTTCTCTTCCCCACATACTAGCACAGCGCTGCGCTGCTTGAATAAACAACCCAACCAAGCAGGAATTACATCACCTCAAAACTGTGGTTTCCTTTAAACATTAAAAAGAATGGCAAGCATTTCCATTCACACAATTATCAGCATTATCACTTCTCCTCACACCTCCTTCTTCTCCAGCATCTGGCTGTTGGGATGGCAGAGACTTCCCCGCCTCGTGAGCAGAGCACCTTTGCAACTCAGCTGCAGCCATTTGCTCTTCCTGTCTAAACCCTCTCAACAAGCTCAGGAACTTCTTCAGCAGTCAGGAAGACTTTATGGGGTGGATGAGCAGCAACTCAGCACATCCCCTCCATAAACATTTATTTGGGGAATTACAGCATATATATTTGGGTTTTCCATGGTAATTTGGCTCTGACAAGCTTTCCTTATTGTCAAAATGGTGGATATCTCTGTGAAAGAGAGCAGTAACTTCTCCTGCAGCTCTGCTATCTCAGGAAACAGACCTCAGCCATGCAGACATGAGCCTGATCGATACCTGCATGAGAAACTGAAAATGAAAAGCAAAGTGCTGCAGAAACTTTTTTTTTTCCCTAAACTATAAGGAGCTCAGCAGCTCCTACTTATCCAGCTTCTGGCTCCTACCTGGTCAACCTGATACAAATAAGAACATAGGAAACTGAACTCTGTTCCCGACTTCACCTCTGACCCTCTGCAATTTTGGAGAAGTCATTTAACCTCCTGAGTCTCCATTTTTTCCAGGTATGAAGGTGAAACATCATACTGAGCCTTGCAAGGACTGCTTAAATCTTTGATTATAATGGCACATGTCAGTGCCAAAAGCACCATCAGTGGCATTACAAGGCTAATTCCCTCACAAGGGAGGGAAGCTCACTGTGGTACAGGTCTTTGGGTACAATTATTACCCCTGGAAGTGCTCAGCTAATCATTGCATAAAATTGTAGGCAGATGATCTTTCAGATGGGACAGAAACCAGAGGCCCTGACAGGTTATTGAAAGACATAACATTTTGAAGAAGCCCATATGTTAGCTTTTCCATGTTCACCCTGTTCCAATTTGGATAATCACATTCTGACTCCTTAAAGCAGGGTGGCTGACCTGCCTGGCCCTACCAGCTGTATATCCAAATCTTCACGTGGCCTAGAGCAATGCAACACAACCCACATATTTCAAAGAGCTGAAGGAAAAGAGGAGCTCCAGGAGAGGTTCTTCAGCTGGTGAGGAGAAAGACTCCCTCCTGTAACAGGGACTCTCCCCTCCTGCCTAAACAGTCCTTGCCTCAGGAGCTGACAACTTGCCCTCCTGTCACTTCCCATGGGAACCTGCCTGGTGCTGTCAAAGCGCCGTCATCCTTTGTCTGCAGGTGGCTGTGTCATCGCAGCACTGCTGCTGTGAACCTTGCAGATCCACAGCTCGTAACACAGTTTGGCAGCTTAAAGGCCTGGTTATTAATAGTGAAGTACCTAGTAACATACTAGTTACTAATAGTAACCTGCATTTCTATTTTATCATTAACAAAGAAAAACATTTTGTCCCTGACAGTAAGTGGAGACTGGCTTGCCCTAGAATCAAGCAAGAGAAGACATTGAAGGTTCACATTCTCGTCTTCCCTTGGAGATCTGGTAGTCACTGCTGCTTTCTGACCTTCTCCTTTTTTATTATAAACTCTTAATTATACTTTGCGGTGCATGGCAAATCTTGACCACCACAGAATCCCAAAACACAGAAAGAGCAATATCTGAGCCTTCATCAGCTTCCTGACACAGCAAAGAAGAGGAGCAGCATATGCTGCAAAGGATTTTTTCACCATGGACTCACAGTAAATTTTCCCAAGCCCAAGATAAGATGCCAGTTCCAAACAGTGAAGGAAAGCGGTGGCAGCTCCAAGCAGCCAGTTTTGGCTCCATCTGGCCAATTTTGCATTTCAGATGCCCATGTGACCCAATGATGCTGTCAGCAGCCACTCTCCTGTCCCTCATGTGGGCAGCCCTGACACTGGTATCGGATGAAGGTACTTCTTCAGACTTTATGGATGCAAAGGAGGGGAAACTGTCCTGTCCCTATCTCTTCACAAGTGCTGGTGGCACCTGGGCCATGGCTCAGAGCTGTAAGTGCTGCCAGAAGCACCAGCCCCAGGAGCAGAAGACAGTCATGGCTGGGGATGTTCTGCATGGCTGTAGGTGCCTGCCCCCGGGAGTCTGTGGTGTGGGGGGACTACCAGAGGAGCTGGCAGGGGGATGTGGGCAGGCAGGGGACAGGAAAGGGAGCAGAGAGGACCTAGGGCACCATCTGGTGGCTTCACTCACTGCCTTCTCTAAATCCCTGTCTCAGAGGGTCACTATATTGCATGGCCAAGGGCTGAAGAAACACCAGGTCTTCCCAAGAGACAGCCCAACAGGACGAAGAGATCCCTGCCCTTGGCCCAAACTTGCCCACCCTTAGGGCACTGCTAGGTGGGACAGCGGCGCAAACCACAGCAGTAATAACCATTTCACTTGGGTGCTTTCCCGTCAAGTATCTCCCTTGGTAAAGAATGAGCCCTGGTTTTACAGTAGTGGCACCCCTCAGAAGGAAAAAGAAGAATAGAAGACAGAAGCAATGAAGGAGAACACCTTGGATCATACCTTGGAGATACATTTCATTGTTGCTACCCACCACAGCAAGGTCTTACCTACAGATAATGGCAAAATATAGTTGGCATGTTTCATACAACAGAACAGTACCCATGCAAGAGCTTGTCCTCTGCAGAAAAGGATGAAACCAACAAACCTATGAACTACTCAAGTGCGCCCTGGGTTTTGCCTTCTCAAATTAGGAATTGCTGTAAAGCATTGTGAAGGACTTGTTTTAAGATGACTAGGTGACCTCCAGTGTCATCGACGCCCTTTGCAGCAATGCCAGCTAAGACAACACACTGAGGATGACCACAGCGAGAGACTGCATCTCTCGGGACCAAAGGCTCACACCTGGTGGAGAGGGCAAAGGACCCTAGTGCTAACATGGTACCTCCTTTAGAAGATGGCAGGCAGTGCATTTCCACCTCGCACCACTGCTTACTTTGATAATGGGTCTCCACTTCCCTGAAATTCTGTCAATACAAAAGGATAATTCAACATCTGGGAATCAAAGATTATACCCGCATAACCTGAGAGAATGCTCTGTGCATAACAGCACCATGCTGGGGGAAGGAGGTGGAGCTGAGGTCCTTAGGGACACAGTTTTTAAAAAGGAATCCATTCTCAACATTCATTTTAAAGCAAAACCTCTAGAGTGAACACAAGCCAGTCATCACCTCTCACCTTTGTGGAGCTGGGGGAGCCAATCCTTAATTTCTCTCTTTTTCTCCCCCCCTCCCCCCCCAATTGCTCAACACTTAAAAATGAACTCCTTTCCTCTTGGTAGTAATATTCATTTTCTGCATCTGCTCTCATGGGCCATAGAGCCAGGTGAGACAAAAAGACCAAATGACTGCCTTTTTCCTGAACAAATCTCTTCTACAAAGTAGCTATACCAATATTATATAAATTATGTTTCCTAGTCTCTCCTACCTGTGCCTGAAGGCATTTCATCATACCTCCTTGGAAAACATCATACCATTTAAAAAAATCCCTGCTCTCACAGTCTTCTGCTTTATACCTTTCTCACACTCTCTGATGCTACTGCGGCTGCCCATGGCTCACGATGCTAAGGAAGTGATATTAGCTTGTGCCTACGTAGCTTCAAAACTTCCCTTTTCTCATGCAGCAGCCTTTTACCCTTGCAGGGCCAATCCAAAACCCATTGAAATCAACACAGCAACTCCCCCCATCTTTGGCTAGCTTTGGCACACACCCCAAATCCCCAGACTTACCAGTGTTTCTTGGAAATTTTTACTTTTTCAGTTAATTGATCAGAACCGGGTGTGATTCTTCCAGTACTTCAGCACTGACTGTTCTAGAATAGCCTTTTCTATTCCAAATACCATTCTTCCTCTCATGTTTCATTTTAAACAGCTTCTTAAATCAGCTACTTAATATATAGAAGTGGTCAGGCATAAATGTAAGAAACACACTATTTAAAAAGGTAACAGAAAGACAAGACAAATCAATTCACTGCAAAGTGAGATCCTTGCCAGGAAATTTCCAGTAGCAGACAGTATTTTTAGCATTTAAGAAGCAAAACACAAAAACTAAGCAACATTATTTTGAAAGTTTTCACTTTTCATCTAATCCACCAGCTTCTGCTGAATATTTTATTGCCATGCTGCAACATATTTATAATTCATCTCATCATTTCTACAAATATTGTTAAGGAAAGGAATTGTTATACCTGTACAATCACCTGTAAATTCTTCTATGAAGAGAAATGTTTTCTGGCCATATTAGTAAACACTAAAATTGATGACTTCAAAAATATTTATTTATAATTGGCATGATCACTTAACAAATGGAAAACGGGTCTAATAAACCATGCTGTCTGTTCATTGCTCTTTCTGAAATGAATTCCTCAACACTGGGAAGAGAAAAAGCATTTTGCTGTGGTTAAGGAAAGTCCAAATTGCATGTTTGAAATCTCTTCTAATAAAAAGAGCAAAGCAATAAGCGGATTATCTCTTTAAACATAGTATAGGAAGGCTGGAGGCCCTGGAGACATTTTCCATAGCCTCTATCTCTGATGCATAGCAACATTATCTTCAACTAGAGAGGGTCCTATGACCCTGGAGCTCAATTTTAATTTGATCTTCTTCTTTAAAGAGGTTTCTATGATTCCTCTCAAGTTATGCTGCATATCCTTATTTTGGGTTGGTTTTGTCTGTTAGTTTGTTGTTGTTTTTTAATCTGAGATAAAACAGCCTCAGCTTTTTGATCCACTGGTTTGATCGTGTTATATGGATATTTAATGTAACCTCTTCCCTATCAGAACTAGAATATGCATCAGCACAAATGGTAGGCAAGTGCCAGCTGTCAGGAGAGAGAAGAGCTTGGACAGGAAATTCACCGCTAGGGCCTCCCTCCTCCCTCCAGTCATTCTAAGTTTCAGAACTGGTCTACCTGGCCAAATAAGGTATGGGGGTGGGAGTAAAGGAGCCTTATACCCTTGTTGGGAAATACTAGCCAGCTGAAACAAAAACAAACCTGTTGGGTTTGGTGGGGCAGAGGTACCATGCCTGCTCCCACAGAGGCTCAAAATCTCAAGTGATAATCGTGCCCATTGCCAAGAAGAACAGGAAATAGGGGAGCTCAGCTTGAACGTCTCTGGGCTGGAAGCCGGCCCCAGACCCACTTGTCTTACGCAGCCCCAGCAAGGGAGTTTCCTCGGGTTCCCACCTCCTTGTTCCTCTTCCATGTTCTGGAAAGGGCACTGCCACCGAGACATGTCGCCAGGCAGGGATATTTTCTGTTTTCCTTTTCTCCATCTTTATCTCCGTCCGTGCATCCAGTCCTTGCTATATACTGCTGATATTGCTGAAGGGAAAGCACTTACTTGGAGGCACTGATTTGAGTCAACTGACTATGGTCACAGCAGGCATCTGTGACTACTTGATGGGATTAGCAGATTATGAGAAAGCATGTTTCACAGTGGGGTTCCTGAAAAAGGGAAAATGGGCAGGTGGATGCTTGGATCTCAGTTAAACTATGCATGAAGGCCTGACGGCCCTGTCAGGAAAGCCATAGGCACAGGATCAGATGGACTGCTGCAGGTCAGGATTGGAAGATCAAGCCAGCAAGCAGGGAGGTCTCTGGATTGTCCTATCATTTACAGAGGATTGAGATTAAAGTATTTCATCCAGGCCAGGTGACAGAAACCTGCACAGATCCCATCTGCACCGTATCTAAGATAAGTGTGAGTGCTTGACAAAAGCAGCTTTTCTTTTGCATCAAACGGCTTTGCTGCAAAATAGCTTTGCTGCATCAATGCAGACTGAGCCCCGGTAGGATTTGAACAGATCCATTCTCTTGTTAATGAAGGCCAGTTTAGAAGGAGCCGGGGGTTTGTGTGCCCTGAAGTCACTGTGGATCTCTGCAGAGAACTGGGGATGTAAGAGAGTAGTTCTGCCGTACAGAAAGATATCTGGTCCACATAGGGTCAGATTCTCCCTGTTAGATATTCTCGTACAATGTATCAGAGGCTTCTTCTAGAGTTGCTTGCTTCTTAGGTGTCTGCAGAATGATGAAAAGGAGAGAAAAAGAAATGGAGGAAAATTATTCAAAAGAAGATGAATTAATTCTTAATAAGCAGGCACTGACGTTTGTTCTGTTAGAAATGGCTATAAGTGATCCACTGAAATGGAAGCCACTACAGTGAGAAATGTTGCTCTGCCAGAGACGAACGTGACTAATCCAGCCCAAGGGATAAAGATGCCTCCTTTACTTGTCACTCTTCCCCCAAAAAGCTGTCAGACAGGGAGGGGAGGGAAAATTGGACTTGGTAAAAAAATAAATCACTTCAGATTCTGTGAAGGAGGAATTCCCTGACCTCCTCAATCCTGTTTCTTCAACAGTTGAGTCTATTCCACACGACTGTTCCTTGTGTAGACAAGGCGCTGACAGACTGATATTTTAAGCGCTGTGTGGCACAGGCCTGCTGTAAGCAAGGTTACACAGCATGTAGCTGAAATGCCACAGGGTGAATGAAGCCCTACCTACACTAGCATTTTCTCTGTTGCCACCACCAAAGGGAAACATTTTAGAGAAGTGTGGAGTGCAGGCACCTCCAAAGCATGCAGGATTAACTCCTCACTACCCAAGCTGGCTGCCTGTCCAGCGTGACAGCAAGCAAATGCTCTTGTTTCAGGGGCTCTCTGCCCTGCTTCCTTTTACAGCTCCCCCTCTATGCGCAGCATCCTGCAGCCAGGGCTGGCCTGGACCCTCCACAGCAGAATCAGTCATCCCAGCTCCCGCTCACAGGCCAAACCCACTGGCCCAAAGGTCTCAC
This sequence comes from Elanus axillaris, assembly GCA_026212715.1. Taxonomy (NCBI): domain Eukaryota; kingdom Metazoa; phylum Chordata; class Aves; order Accipitriformes; family Accipitridae; genus Elanus; species Elanus axillaris. The sequence continues at coordinate 29,084,168 of JANZLQ010000025.1, forward strand.
TCATAGGGAAAACACCTTGTTATATTCTGGCACAGCCAGCTGGAGGACGAGTGTCCCAGGTGGTCACAACTCAAGGTGACCCAGAGGGAAGCTGCCCAAAGTGCTTGCAACAGTAGCAGAAAAACAGTAGTCAAATTCTCCTGTGTAGAGATCATGGGGTCCTGCCACTCACACTTCTCTTCCTTCTGACCAGCACAAGAACTGAGGAGACGGTGATGTCTGCTCCTCGTGTGAAAGCTCATCCCAGCCCCTCTCTTTGCTTTCTTCTCCTTTGTTTCTCCCACCTCTGCTTGGACCTTTATCCCATGCAGGCTGAGCCCACTAGTGCCAGGCCTACTCACACACAGATGCTCCTTTGCTCTTTCTTTGTTGCTTTGCTCCTCCTCTGTTTTTCAGACCCACTGCCCCCAAAGCAGTGGTTGAGTGGTGCTGTGGGCCACACACAAGCAATTCAGCACAGCCCAGACAGCTCCACGGTAGGGGAAAAAACCCACACATACTGCATCTCATCATCCAGATGGAATTGTTTCGAAGGGGGCAGCTGATAAAAGTACACAGAAGCATAAATAGGACAGGGAATAGGGATCAGGACCTACTATTCTCCCTATCCAACTAATTCAAAATGTAGCCAGAACACAAAACCAGGGATGCTATCTTTTCCAGTGCATGTGATGCACTGGGGTATAAAGCAGCCTATATAAAACAACCCATCCTTCCCCTCAATAATCAGATACCTGCCTTTGCTACCACCAACTGCTGTGGTGCCATGGCAGTAACTGTAGGAGGCCAGTGGCCTTGGGACCAGACCACATGGCAAGTAGCTCTGACACAGGGGAGGCCGCTTGATTTTAGACCACCTTTTCCTAAAGGTGGGAGTTGTGAAAATGCCTCAGACACTGGAAAACACTGTCCTTCATGAAGCAGAGGGTGAAGCTGGCGCCACACTCCACGCTGCATAGGCAACCTGGTGAACTCCCCACCAACAGGACATCAGTGGGAGGAAGTGGGAGACATTCTTCAGCAACATTTTCCAACGTTAGAAGAATGAACGTATTTTTTTAAGCAGATAAGAGGTCTGGAGGGGGAAAAGAACAACAAAGTTCTGAGGACAGGAAGGAAATGTTCCCTGGGATGCCTGATGCAAGCTTTGTCCCTATGAAACAGCTGATGCCTGCCAAAGGCAGGGTAGAGGGCTGTGTGGAACTCTGGTCTGCTTCATGTGGCCCCCACAACCAATCTGCACCTGAATATTCCAAGATACAGCTACTTTCACTAGGAGTGGATTTAGTTCCTTGTCTCTAACTCGTAACTCCCAGCCGAGCAAGAAGACCCAAGCCCAAAATGTACCCACACTGCCTTTTCCTGAGCCCCAGAGCTGACAGAGACTGTATCAGCCCAGCCTCCCTTCAGACCATTTTAGCTTCTGCCACCATGAAATGGCTCTCAGGTGCTTAATGCTAGTGAGAGCACAGCTGTGTCCAGGGTCTTCTCCCAGTGCAGAGATTCCTCTACCCCAGAGGACTTCTCAGCTGCCTAAATAATCTGGAAAGGGCAATAGTGGAGACCAGCATCTGGCCAGTTCTCCATGAACATCTGTCCCATTCAGAGGGAGCAGCAACGCCAAACCCCTCAATGCCTTTCAGTGTACGTCATACAGCAAAGCATCTGCATGAAACTGGGACTGCCAGAACTGGTAGAGCTGCAGGAGCAAGGGTTCTGCCGGAAGAGGGAAGATAGCCTACATCTGCAGGCCAGCTGGCAAGTGGATGCCACGTCCTGTTTTCCCCTTTTGGTGGGACTGGAGACACATTTACTGCCTGCTAGGGCCCTGGCGACCCTCTGGGTTTTCTTTCCCCAGGTGCCCAGTGCATAAGGGAGGTCTCCAAGAAGAGGGCCCCAGCCCTTACCTTCCCTGGAGGACTCTTTCTGGGTGATGGGTTGTTTGTGTTGTTCTCAAGGACAGAATAGACATCAACTTGCTGCAAATCCAGGCACTGCACAGGGAAGAGAGAAGAGAGCAGGGGTCAAATAAATTACTTAGGTTTAAGACAATTAATTGCCCACTGGGTTGTTCCCCATCTCGTGCCTGATATTTTTTAGTAACCCCTGCCATCTCCAAATTTTGAAGTTCCTGACCCTAACTTGGGCAAAAATAAAATCCTTTTCCCCTGAAATCTTTACAGTACTACTGTTATCATCTTCCTTTTTCAGGCCTACAGAGATAGGCTTTGACATTATCTACCCTGTGTAATGCAGTGGAGAACAATGCCAACGCCCCTGCCTCCCTCCGCTCCAAACTGTCCCAGAATGCAGAATAAAGAAACCCTGCCACATGAAAGGATACTGTGCACCATGGGGACCACAGGTAATCGGCAGTGCTCTGCATTGCCCAAGACCGTTTAGGTGCCTGACACCCACAAGCTCTTGCTTGTGGTTATTCTGGGCACATAAGGGTGAGAAGAGAGGTGAGGCTGAGGTCTTGAAGCACAGGGGTGTCGAAAATGGGAAAACACTACATCGGGCATGATTTCTATTTATTTTCTGGGCTTTTTTCCAAGCCAGAACTCTCCTTTCTTCTTAGAGTGAGCAAAGAATAATTAAAAAAATCAATACACTCCCAGGCCCTCAAACATATCGGTGGTCCCACACAGCTACACAGCGAAACACGCGCCCCACATGCATATGCACCCGCTGGTCCCCCAGGTAATCGTGTCACAGGAGATGCGCATCAGTTTGAGTGATGTTCCAGATCTGCCTGAAGGATCAAACATAACAATCAGGAGGACTTTTCCATGTGTGTTTCAAGGATGACAGCAGGTTGCCAAGGTGGCTGTTTCTCTGGCAACAGGAAGATGGGAGGAGCTCCGGCGCAAGAGGGGCAGATGGGATTAGTGGAGAGACTGCAAAGGGAGTGAGGACAAGCAAAACATGGAGGCTTGATTCTGGGGCTGCCAATCCCCTGAACCCCCATGATTTCATCCGGAGTTGCAAACTCTCAGCATCTTTTGTGTCATGGCCAGCAGGACAGTGGTTCAAACAGGACCACATGATCGAGCAGCAGCATTTGGGAGCAGGGCTTGGAACAAACAGGCACTCAGACAGGAGAGGGCCGCAGTGAACAGAACACCACACAGCTTTCCCATTCCCACTCCTCCTCCAGGAAGAGTGAAATTATTTCACCTGTCTGCTTCCCACTCCCAACAACCCGCTTGCCTACATAGGCATTCCCAACTATTTGCATGTGCACATGGACACACAGAAAATCCCATTTCTCTGTCCTCACTTTCAATTCTCTTTGTGACACTGGCTCCCAGCAGCCCGGCTTCATGTCCCCTTGGCAGGACAGGCAGCCTCCTTCACTGCTCTACTCTGAAGCCACTCACAAGCAAGAAGGATCCTTTTGGTGCTCAACCTCCAAAAAAGATTCCCTCCCTCCACAAGCTGTCTTCCCATGGAGGCTGTTGACAATGCTGGTCCTTTGCTGGCCAGTTGGAAAGCTGGTGTCTCCAACCACCATTTGCAAATTAATTACTTGGTCACTGACCACCTGCTCCTGTCACAGTGGAGGCACACAGGCCTCTCCTCCCCGCTGGCAGCTGCCTTTCCATCCCCAAGCAGCTCGTTTCCCTTGCACTGGGAAAAGCTCCTGCGCTCTGGAACCTGTCTGCACCACAGGAGGTCTGTTTGCTGCTCAAAAAGCTTGTTAGAAGTGTAAAGTGGATGAAGCAAGTCCCTCGGATTGTCATTTCAGAGCTGCTTGTTAACTAGGCAGCTAAGCTGGAAGACAGGAGAAAACACAGGTTTGGTTGGGCAGTGCAGTGAGGTAGAGCTGCTCCGGGGCTGCAGTAGGACAAAGTGGCCTAGGCACACCTGGCAGTGCAGTGGGAACAAAGTGGGTAACCCAGCTGCCCCCTTATTACTGGGGCTTTTTGCTACCTGCTGCTTTTCCCTGTGTACACCCACCCCCACGAGGTAAACAGTGGCACCTGGAAGAGCCCGTGGGGAAGGCATTTGCTCCTAGGGATGTTCAGCAGGATGGCTTTGCAGAAGGTGCGCTGGGACCCCTCCCACGCCAAGGGTGAGCCTTGCTGCTGTGTAGGGTAACACAGAGCATTTAATGAGCTGCACCAGCCACTTCCAAGCCCTTCCTTCGATGTCCTGTGCTGCCTCCTGCTGCTCCTGCTCCCAGCCCCAGGCCTGCAAGGATGCTGTGGTTCCCTGACCCGACTTTTTTCCAGACTCTGACCTCCTGCTTTCTCCCACAGATAGCACATCTGGCACATGCTGACCTCCTGTCCTGTCCCCTAATCTCTGACCTCCTTCTTTATCTCATCACTTGGAGTTACTTCTCACTTGTCCTTCCCTTTCCCTTGCCTTAGCTTACCCCAATGGTGACTGCAGATTTCTGCGCTCCCTGTGAATTAAGCACTAAGTGTTCAATACCCAGTTTAACACTAACGGGTTTTCACAACATACCTAATTTCAAATGCAGTTTTCGGGGCTGGGTTTACACCATGCAGAGTCCCAACAACAAAATTTAGCAGCAGGGCACCAGAGTCATGTTTCAGAGAAAATAAGGTTTGTCGACTTTCAACTCCCCTCACCTGTCCTGAGGGCCCATCCAGTGCAGGGTCCCCACCCCAGGGCTCTTGCCCTCTCTCCCCCATTAACTTCCCCATTACACCTCGCAGCCCTGCTCTCACCATGTGCTGTGTCTGCAGCGGGAGTTGCTGCTTCATGCCTGAACGAGCCACCCAGCAGCAGCTGCTCCACCATAAAGTAACCTCCAGCGGGTGGGCTGGTACCCCCCCAGCACGCAGGAGAGGGTCCAAGGCTGCTTGCAGCTCTGCCAAAGAGGGCTGAGCCACCTGCCCTGCACACCGGGCTGGCTCAGAGCCCTACACAGCTGGCGTGTGGTTAACGGGCTTCGGGGAAGGCCGGCTGGGCCAGGTCCATAGGGCTCCTGCAAGCACAGGGACCCAGCCAGCTCCCGGGACTGCCTGTGCCTCAGGCTGGCTCTGCTGGCTTGCTGTATTAGCCTTAGTGGGGCCTCCTGAACAGAGCAACATGATGAAACATGTAATTAAGATGGAGCTAAGGATGCATGACGAGGCCGACTGAGCGAAAAATGGATTTGATTTTTTTTTTGTCTCCTTGCAGAAATCATCCACTTTAGCAGGAAACTACCCATTTGGATTTTTATAAGCCTGAATTAAAAAGAAATTACTTGATACAAATGAAAAGGTTTATAACCTGCAACCTCCTTTACCCAAAGCATTGCTTTTTGCCCAGAATAGACATATCACATAAAATACATAATGCTTTCTTTTAAACCTCCACTCCAAAAATCAAAGGGCCATAAAATGGTTCACCCCCACCTGCAAAATGAGAATGAGAAGGGGGCAGGCCCATCCTCTTGTTCTTCATATCTGCCCCCTATCAGGTTTCCTGTCTTCTTGGCAGAGCTTTACTCCTCTCTGTAGTACATTCTCCAGAGCTTCACTTTGTTTAGTTTAAATGATTAATGCAGCAAAGCTTACAGGTTTTCCTCAGAGAGACTTTTCCAGACCTTATAGACCTCGCAGTCAGGAAGGTTTCCTAATATTCAGGCAACATCCTTCTCTACTCACTTTCATTTTATTCCTCTTTGCTTGTCCCACAGATCACCCACACAACACCTTCCATTCTTGGCAGAGCAGCCCTCCCACGGGAGTAAAAGGAGAAAAAGGAATCCATTTTAAATGGAGCTGGATGGGTTCTAAATGGGATTAGGGGTCATGGCCACTTGAGGTAGCTGAGGTCTGGGCCTGACATTTCAGGAGAGCCACTCCGATCCTGTTACCTATGATGCTGCAGCTACTGGGCTCGAGAAGTGGGAGCAGTCAGCGTTCCCCAGTCTGAGGAATGGAAAAGGAGATCCTATGCAATGAAAAAGGAAATGCTCCAAAAAGGAGACTCCCTTCACTTTCTTCCTGCCCTCTTCCCCCTGAGAGCTAGTCAGCCTGCTCAGGACTGCAGCAGTCTGTGACACTGACACTGGTGAAGGTGTCACAGCAGGAGCTCTAAACAGCTGGGGTTGTTAGGGGGAGCATTTCTCTCTGCCCCTTTCCTGAGCCATCATTCTCCAGCTGGGAAGGGCATGTCCTTGAGACACTCTACAGTACAAAGTGGGGCTGAAATCCCCTCTTCCTTCCTGACTTCTGGAGAACCTTCTACCTCTGCCCCCAGGAATCCTCTCTGGCCCCACACTTGCTGCTCTGTGCTGCCACACTGCTGGCAAAGGGAAGGGTGCTGCCCAGCAGGGCATGGCACAAGGCTTTGGCACTGGGGAGGCCACGAGTGTGATCAGGATGGAGGCACGCAACATGCACTCCTGAGAGGAGCTAAGCAGGGCAGGGCACAGGAGCGAGGTCACCAGTATGAGGCTGGTATGCAGATATTGCTTATGTTTCACATCATGATACTGGTGGTGTCTGTAGCATGGCAGAGCAGGGAAAGGAAGGGTTGTACCATGATGCGGACAGAAGGAACGGAGGGTGATTCTGGTACTCACATCATAGACAGGAGGCAGTGGTGGAATGGCTGAAGGGGGCTGCGTTTCCACCTTCTGTCTCAGGATATTTAGCTGGTTCCTTCTAGGGCACACCACCTGCTCAGGACAACATACCAAATGACACATTTGGAGAAAACACCATCTCCCCAAAGATTAAGTGAACACCACGAATGTCATGTCAAAGCCAGCTGCTCACACACCCCCTGAGTGCTTCCACAGCAAAGAGTGCTGGCACTCTATGCAAAATGCGGGTTGGTCCCTTTCCTCACCACAGCGTAAAATGGAAGAGTCTGATGACTTACACTGGAGAAGTGGAAAGGAGAACTGGGCTCCGTGCATACATAGAAATCACTTCCACCACTGAAACTTAGCTGGATGGAGGGTGTGAGTATTTAACAGTACATAACAATGCTGTAGGACAGGGAGTAAAGCAGGGCCCTGTTCAAAGGGTGTGGGGGAATTTCAGAGAGGGAAAACACAGTGACTTTTGTCAGGATTTGGCCAGGAAGCTTTTGCTAATACACAGTCTAGAGAAGAGCGACAGACGACCATTAACGATGACATACAGGCAGTGATACACTAACATGCAAGTCCCGCATGGAGTTGAAGGAAGAAGTCTCTTTCTCTGAAATGTTTCTTGCATCAGATGAATTCTCCTTGAACACATTCCATTCATCCACAGATAAGGGTTAGCCCTGCTCAGCAAGCCAGAGAGGAGGCAGGAAAGGCAGAAGGCTTTGCTAAGTATCTCTGTTCTAATTCAGAAAGAAGTGGGATGATTATATTCACATCACATGAAAACGATGAACTGCTTTCCAGTCCATTAGTAACTAAGGAGGATGCTAAATAGCTTCTCTTAAAGATAAACATTTTTAAACCAGCAGGTCTGAGCAAGCTGTGGTGAGAAATATGGGCTCTGTTCTGCAGGAGGGCAAATGTAATGACTGCACGATCTCTGTGGGCCCCAAGAAGAGCCCGTAGGTCTGAGACTTGCTGGCCCATCTCGAAACCTAGAGATGCCAATCGGCAAGTCGTGACAGTGCCTCTCTCCCCATCCCCATGGAGACGCTGTCTAGGCAAGCAGAGATGGGGGCCTGCCTCCAGCCTAGTCGCTCTGCCACTTACACTCCTTCCCCCTCCATCAGACTGCCTGCAAGGTAAATCTCACAAGATTAGCAGGTCTGCCAACTGCTGCCATTCTGTTTTCAACCTCATGATCTCTGACTGTGTGTGCTGAAGCCTGATGGTCCCTGGAGTCGTAGGACTGTACCAGCAGCACAGCCTCCACATAAAAATGCATACAGAGAGCCTGCTGTTGTGGCAGCAGAGAGCTGCTTGACAGAGTAAATATGGAGCATACTCTACCTACAAAACAACAATCTCCAAATTCCGTTTGGAAAGGCATCAGGTTTTTTAAGCCAGCCTTGAGATCTCTGTAAGAATGCGGAGAGTGCTGTTGGAATGACAGGGGGGCAGTACTAGGAGCAGTAGGTTTTCCCCCAAACAATAGGGATTCCAGTATCACGACTCCGGAGTTTTCTACACAGGCCCCTGTCTCATCCAGATCTTTCAGCCCTACTTTTGGCTTTTCTTCTCCTGCTCTCTACATCCTTTCTTCCCTACTCCTGGTTTCTTCGCCTTTGCCCTCAGCTACTCATCCCAGCTTCCACTTCCTTACCCAGCTGGTCCCAGCCTGTGCCACTAGTCTGCTCACCTGTGGGGCCCTGTCAGACCAGTCTGAACACCCTCCTCCAAGCTCCAGTGCTTCCCCACTCCAGACTCCCTCCCAAGGCTCCTTCTTCCATCCTCCCAGAATCACTGCTGTTGAAGGTGCCTCTGGAGATTGTCTAGTCCAATCCCCCTCTGCTCAAAGCAGAGCCAGCTAAAGCAGGTTGCTCCTCAGGTCCTTGTCTCTCTCTTTTTTCCAGTTAGTTGGGACTTCCACACAGGCTTCCTTGCGATCCTTGTCCTCACCTTCGCCTCTCACTGTCTCTTCCTGTTTTCTCTGCCAACCACATGCCCAAGGCTCTGGTCCCCATCCCCTCCATGCTGCAGATTGTTTTCTTCTATGGTGCCTGAGCCATGGCTCAAGAACGCTGTGGCACTGTCTCCCTGCAATCAGGTTGTGCCCTTGAACCAGAATAGCCCGCATCTTGAAAGAGGATTAGAAACGGGGAAAGTCCTGCCCTCCTCCTGCCACCAGGGCTGCAACAGACTTGCTTGGGTGCATAGGATGTTACCTGTTTGACTGGCACCGTGTGGAAAGGGGCTTCTTTAGACAACCGAGCTGCTGAATTGACAAGAGCCACGACTGAGCATGCACAAACTGCAGTTTTCCAAAAACCCCTCACAAGGCTATGTCTCCTTGAATATTTTCAGTGCCAGCACACTGCTAGTGAGACTTGTCCTGTGTCAGAACCTTGCTCTAAAGCAGAGCATGCTGGAGTCAAAATGATTACCAGAATTTCTTTAATGGACTTTAATCAATGACTTGTTTTGTCTTTCCTGTAATCTTTTTTCTCAGAAACACTGAACTTAAAAAAAAGAAAATAAACCTGAGGCAGACACCCAGCATGGAAAATTTCAGCATGGGGACTTCCAATCCAGCCAAGTTAGAAGCAAATGAAATAAATTCCTAGAATGGGTTGTGTCAGGTATTGCTTTTTATTTGGTTACAACTTGCCTTTCTTTTCCACAGAAGCAGAGCTGTTGCAGTGATGGTCAATGCAGCAGGAAGAGCAGTAAGGGTAATGAGTATTTCCCACCCATAAGAGGTCTCCATGTACCCTGTACCTGTAACAAAAGCAGCGAAAAATTCACAGTGTGAGTGGAAGTTACAATCCTGCTGCATTTTTATCCCTGGAAAGAGCCTTCAGAGAACTAAATTACAGAAGCAGTGCAGAATACGGTGGGAGAGATGCACACACCCTTAAAAACCTAGTCTGACTGAACAGAGAGCAGGGTGCAGCTGAAGAATCACGCAAAAGAGACAGGATATATGCAGCTGCATTTCATGTAGATTAGAGGGAGGTGACATAACTATGAGAGCCAAGAAAGGTGGTAGGTAGAGGCTGGTAGAGGATTTAGTGATAGGGGCAGAAAGACAGACGGTAGAAAGCACACAGGCCACACAAACTAGCAGGGTGGGTACTGCAGACATCCTCTGACCAGTGTAGCAAAGCTGTTTCGTCATGGCTCTTTGCACATACACTTTCTAAGAAGTTTTTCATATCCAGCATTCAGCAATGCAAATCCAGCCAGTCAGCAGCATGCATGCCCTTATCACTTTTCTATAACATTCCCCTTATCTTGGCATGAAGCTCTCCCTTGCTTTCCAGTCTGCACATTAACGGAACAGCCCACCCCTTGTACCACATGGATAAGGGAGAGCCCTATCCGTTCGCGAGCCCCTAACCGTGAGTGCCTAACCTGTACATCTGATTACGGTGAGCACGCTAACCACTGACCTTGTGTTCAACCATCTCTGTTGCACTGCTAAAGGCCAAACAGCACTGTCTCCTGAACACTGATACCTAACAGCACCCTCTTGACCCAGTGCCCAGGCTCCCTGGTTAGACCCTGACTTTAAGCTTGCTGTTCCCAGGAGGCTGCAGCAGGGCAGACAAAAATTACTGCATCTTCATGTCCCCATCTGTGCATTGGGAACAGTAGCACAGGTCACCTATGTAAAGTGCATTCAACTCTGATGGCATTAAATATTGGGCATAAAGTATTATTCCCACCTGACTTCATAGCATGTCTGGGTAAAGGAAAAGAAGAGCAAAGATCATCTTTTCATAGCCAGATTCAGCTGCCTGCCCTTCCCTTCTGGTTCTTCACTTACCTCTAGCAAGGACAAACACTCCCTTTCCCATTTTCTGGATGTCATTCCATTTGACCTCGCAGTAGTATGTGCCAGTAGAAGAAGTGTTTTCAAGTAGCGTGATTCTGTGGTCGTAAGATACGGTAGCAGTCTTATTCTCTTTTCCAGAAGGGATGTCTACTTTTTCTGACCTACTATAGATGGATATTTTCTGACCCAGTGAATTAATCCAGTAATAGAAGATTGAAAATCTGGTGTATTTCGGCATGTAAGGAAAGGTAACTTTACAGGGGATGGATATTCCTTCCTTGAGCAGTGCAACCTGGATTGGAGGTATCTGCTGTACATCGACATTTCCCCCTGTAAGGGTAATAATTGTTAGCAGCCAGTGAACATCACTTTGAGTCAGGAAGGGACTGCTACCCCAAAGACAGGATCACACAGTGAAAATAGCCCTATGTCAGGAAGCACACCTGTAGCACGCGGTGTTGGCCCTTGTCAGAAATGGAGTGATTCAGACCATGTGCCCTGTGTGATCTGCCACATTTCTTAGGCAACGGCTGTGTGATTTGCAATAGCCTGTTGCATTCACAGGCTTCCCCATTTCCCTTGTGAGCTCCTCTGCACAACGCCAGCACGCAGAAAGACAGGAAATGAAGCAGGAAGTGAACTGATTTTGCAGTGGTGCGAGTCTGTATTTACAGCGGATGAATAGAAAGCGATTTTCCAAGACAAACACTAGCTGGGCATCTGAAACTCCTGAGTTACAAACCACTGCTTGGGCATCTATGCGTGGCAGTGTGATGAGCCTGCGCCATTGAAGATGCTCTGTGCAAGCAGGTGTTATCAGTGGGACTGTATTTCTGAAGTACGAGTGAGGAAGGAAATTGCATATTCTGTACAGGGGCCAGCACCGGGGCCGTGAGAAATAAGACACAGCTTAATCATGCTCAACTTTTGCTGCTGTAAATGGACAGAAAAGCACAAGACTCGATGGTAGATATGGGAACTATCTGCAGAAGACTGCAGATCTTCAGTATCTATATGTGACAGTATCTTAGGCAGAGAGATGGGAGATCATGCCCTTCATGTGCTTCTTCCTTGCACAGATGGGGCTGTTGAAAGTGATCTATCACTGCAGACAGTTATGTCAGGAGTTACAAGAAAGGATGAATAAGCACAGATGGGGAACCATACCATAGTTCACTCCCTGTTTTGTTTAACAAAAAATGAAAAATAAGAGTGAGCCACAGGCTAGTAAGGAGCCTGGGGTACAGGACCTCTTTGGCTTCCCAGCCAAATCTGGGTTTAACATCAGGCAGTCTCTGGACCTATTTGTTTGGCAGCTGACATAATACCACATACAAAGCAACTTAAGATCAGAGCCGAGCAAACCACTGTTGTCCTTAAAAAAGGGAACTGGAAACTAACACACAAGTCTTCTTACAAGATGAAGGATTCTTTCAGAGACATGAAAATAGAAGGGGGGCGGGGGAAAGTAGAGAGAGAAGTAGGGGATGGGCAGGCTTTTCCATTCATGCTTTTGATGGGATTCCCTGGGGTTCTGCATCTATGAACAGGCTCATAACAAGGCATTAAAGCTGTCCCAGAGCACAGCCAGGCTTGCTTTCCTGTCATCGTGCACTAACGCTGCATTGCAACAGCAGCAGCATCTCTGCACAGCAGGACTCGGCATTGGAAAAAGCGACTCAGAGTTAGTGTTGCTGAATGTTGAGCACGGAGGAAGCATTGTGGGGGGCAATAGTGGAGGGAGGGCACAGCCACTGTCCAGAAAAGACTATTGGGAAGTACCATCCATTAAGGAAAATCCTCTACAGATTACATAGCCAGGGACAATAGCCTGAGAGTAAGGAAGAGCTTAGGCTACATCACTAGAAAAAGGTTCTTAGCTGTAAAAGCAACCAATATACAGTATAGTCCTAAGGGAAATGCTCATTCCTTGTGAGTGCACAGTCCTGTGTACACTTAGATACAATATTATGGGAAGATGGTAACAGAAAATCCTGCAGACACTGCAGACGTGATAACCCAAGCGGTCTCTTCTGGGCCTTATTTTCTAAAATAAGTCATCATTCATCATCCTTTTCCTCATCTCTACCCAGCAGAACACACATGAATATAGTTTCTATACAAGACATGGCTAAACACCACTGTAACAAAACAGAGGAGAGATCCATCTTCTTACAGTATCCCAGGAGCCATTAGCTCGAGAAGAACATGCCAGGGAAAAAGCCAAACCATTTTATTTAGGTTATCTAACCCTTCTCCCATGTTCCTCCTTTCTTGAGGATTCTCTCTCTCAGCTTTGAAATGCTTAAAAGACAGAAATAGCAGCAGCATGCAAATTCCTAGAGGGGATCTCTGGAAATTAGCAAAAGATAGCAGCTGGAAATGCTCTAATATGAACAAACGTGAGACTAAACAAAAGGAATAAAAAAACATTTTTTTACCTCCACATTGAAGCAACCAAAGAAACAGGAAGATGACTTTTAGATTAGAGGCCATGATGGGGGGTCAAAGGCTGTAAGAAAGCAACCAGACATGAAGATCCAAAAGGCAAAAGAGATGGGGGTTTGTCAGGTATTTCCACACCCAGGCAGCTCGTTGAGTCCCTCCTGTTTGTGAAAGGACAAGCGGGATGGACACACACAGCTTTGGCAAGCTGTTCCTGGCAGATGCAGGCTCTTCTGCTTTTCGGTCAGACTCCTCCCCGCACCAGGGTTCATTTCGCTGTACTATTACGATGGTGTTGTTACACTTAGCAGTGGGTGCCCAAAGATTAGACCGTAAGCTCTTTAATGCATAGAGCTTTGTCTTCTGATGACCGTAAAATATCACACGCATTTAAAGCAAACTTTGTCACCTTCCACAGTGACATGAATTCCATGTTGGAATATGGAAAAAAAAAAAAAAAAGTGCTTTGACTGATGCAGATTGAGGCCATTTGAGGTGAATGTGGTCAAATTCAGGGTAGGTTTCAACTGACTGTGGAGCAATGGACAAGCTTAAAAGTGGCACAGTGAGATTTTTACCATAATTTTGCAAGGATTTGTTTACACGGTTCTTTTGGAACAGCTATTCCTGATTATCTTACTGCATGGACCATCCAGGTTTTGGGATAAGGTCATCTTACTTCAGATTATCTTAATCAAGTGCTTTGTTCACAAGCTACGGAGCAGTGCCACAGGGTATGGGTTCAGGGCAGAGTAGCACCATCAAACTCCTTCTTTATGTGAACACTCAAGTGTGGGACCACCTGTTTTGCCTTCAACGTGGAAAACAAGTACCCATATCAGCAGTCAGTACAGAAGAACGGCTCCACTGTGCTCCTGACTGCACAAAACTTCCCTCCACAGCCAACTCCTCCACTAGGTCATGTCAGAGGAAGGCACTCATACTCCAGAAGTGAGAACAACCAGACAGCAAATTCATCCCTAACAGCTGGGATGTTTCCGATCCACACAGCTTTGCAATGCAGGCAAGCCTGAAGAAATCTATTGTAGGGAAATCTAAGGAGAGACCTTTGAAGAAGAAAACCCTCTTTTTGTGGGAGGATCCTCCTGCCTATATTCATGAAGAGTCTTTGATTTCAACGAAAGCTTGTTTTTAGCTGAGACATCTGCAATGCAACAGCTGAGCAGCATCTGACTCAAAAAATAACCCTGATGTCTGAGAGGTCTTCACTTCTCTCTAGGAAGCTTCCTCCTTTCGCACCTCTTGTGACATTTGCTCCGTCCACAAGAACGCGCTTTGCTGCAATTTCAACGGCACCTGCTCACACAGGGTGCTGTGCTGCGGAGACATGGGGGATGGCCACGCGGCGAAAGACCTAAGAAGGCAGATGAGCCTGTGAATTGTGTCTCATCAAAATCACTCTCTATCCGTTGTTTTATCCCTCCAGAGTTTGTAGGAGCAAGGTTGCCTCCAAAGCATCCGTCAGTTTACAGCCTTTTTCCTCCTATTCAGGCTGGGACAAGTCCTCAGGAAGAAGGGGTCTCGACACAGGGGGTGGCATGCAGCTGCGGCCACTGTGGCCCCCTGAGCCCAAGGACGGCTCTGGTACCTTGCTGAGAGCCCTAACAGATGGGGAGACGAGCAAGTGGTTTTACGTGGCTGTGCAAGGCTGGTGCAGCAGCTGCACTCCTCCAGGGAAGGTTTAGCTCAGATTAGCCAAAACCAACTCTGCTTCCCAAGACATGCTGATGTGAGCTGCACGGGGCTGGTCTCAGCTGGAAATCGCTCCTCACAGGTCTTAACACTGAGCAGCAAGGACAATCAAGAACAGTAACAAGACACTTGGGGCCCACTTGGTATTTCAGATATGTAGGCACAGATCAGGCAGCTGTGGCTCTGGGGGGCTGTGGGGTCACAACAGTGCTCAGCAGCATTTCTCAGGCCTGAACAGCATCTCAAGGTAGTTGGGGCAGGGAGGGAGAAGGGGTCAGGGGCTTACTACCCTCCTGTGGAAGAACTCTGCTGACCAGCGAGGGGTTCCTTGGCTCTTATATCACACTCATCCCCATGGTAGCGCACAGCTTTGCAATTTCCAGCACTGATGTATTTCTAGAGGACAGAACATGCTGCTCCTGTCAGTGATGTGTTTTAACTGTTATCAGCATTTATCTGCTTCAGGAATTCAGAGCGATAAGTGGATTAAGTGCAGTAGGTTTGTACGGCTGCGAGGTCAACATCATCCTTCCGTCCTTTCCCTTCTCTTCCTACAAACAACCCTGTTGCCACTCTAAATGCCAAGTCCTAGAAATATCGCTGTCTGAAATTTAGAAAAAAATATATAGATCTAGCATTTCAAAAGAGATCACACGTAAGACTCAGCTGTGGGATTAGAGTCGCGGCCAGGCCAGAAATACATTCACCGCTGGGATTTGCTATGGTACAGCTTGCTGAAAAGAAATGGCTTTGAAACGACTACCCAGCAGCTATTAACTGCGAGACAGGATGACATTCTGTTCCTTAGAGCCTAAAGGGAGCCTGAATCTTTGAATGTTAAATTCTAATTCAATTTGGTCTGGGGATTCTGGACTAGGTTTTAACCCTGGAGACACAAATGGGAGGAAGAGGAGGAAAAGCTGGGGAGTTGTGTGTTTCCATTACCAGCTTGTAGCGAGGCTGAACTGATCCCCCAAAACTTAGGTGGAACTAACCAGGATACCTGTGCCAAAGGAAATAAATTACAATGGTCCAAAGGAATAGGTCACTGTATGACCTTCACTCATGCATTATACAGTACACTGCTGCACGTGAGCTGGTCCCTGCAGCATGACAAGGAGGGGCACAACACAGACTGGCCAGGATCCGTATGGCTTGGTCCTTCCTTTGATGCAGCAAATGCTGGTCACTTCCTGAGACTAAATACAGGACTGGGCTAGGCGATAGCAACAGTTTCTCCTTGCAGCTGGAAAGTGGCCATTAATTTCACTCAAGCACTGTTAAAAACCCGCAACAGTGACCAGCGTTCCCAACCATGAGAAAAAGCACATTGTTCTGGTGCACACGAACAACAAACAAGTTTGGGCAAGTGCTGAACCTACCAGAATTGCCTGTTCACAGCTGTGTCCAATACCCACAGGTTAAGGCACACACACATGTGCTTCCACAACCAACTCCAGGGAAAGCATTTATTCAAACAAAAAGGCTGCTGCTAGTCAAGGCAAAAGCAATGCTGCAGGGACCACAACAAAGCCTCTTTATTCCTGAAGCATTTCACACCACAACCATGCAAAAGAGAAACAGCACTTGGCGCGGAGAAGAGCTGCAGCAACTCAACGAGCCTGACTGCAGAAAGTGCTTCAGAGCATTCCCCAGCACGGCAACTCCAGATCTGCTGCCTTGGCAGAGACCAGCTCAATCCCCCATTGCCGGAAAGCCAGCCAGCGGCAACACACCCCCCTCTGAGGATTCACAATCTCTTTGACTTCTCTAACCCCAGACTCCGAGGCATACACAGTTTCCTTCTGTCTGGCAGCAGGAGTGGAAGGAGAGCCAGCGCGAGCAGGGCCGTACCTCTGCCAGCATTTTTACCACTGTTGTGTGTCGAGTGCCTCTCAGCAGGGCCGGATGATGCCGAGGTAAAAGCCGCCAATGCCCTCGCTACATTCCTACCCGTCGAACCGCTCTAGGGAAGAGAACAATCAGCAACTCGAGGGGAAACCAGAAAAAGAAAGGTGTTGACACTACCGTGGGGAAGGGAGGGGGCACTTCTTGAATTCCCTTTCACCAGCAAAACGAGTCTGCCTCAGAAATCACCCCGCTTCTGCTCTTTTTCTGTCATCTGCTGGAAAGATTCCCAGGGACTAAATTATCATCACACGCCTGATGCGCTCTGGGGGGGGCCCACGCTGCGTGGCTGCGCCTCAACCTCCCGGTGTTCCCCGCAGCTCCCCTTCACAGGCTCCCTCTCACAGCCTGTGGGGCAAGCGGGATTTCGCCTGGAGAGCCTTCCTTGCCTTCTCAGGCTGACACCTTCCAGGACAAGGTCCACCTGGCCGGCCCTGGGGCTGAAGCCGCCCACCCCCCCGCCGCCACAGAGCCCCGGCCCGGTCCGCCCGCGGGGCTGAGGGGCGGCGGCCGTTGCCCGCCAACCCGCGCCCTCGCCCACAAGATGGCGCCGTCGCCGCGCTGCCGCCCCGGCCCCGGCCCCCTCAAGCGACGAGCAGCCGTGACTGAATCCTTTCCTCGGGGCAGGTGAAGGCTCGTCGTCCGGCTGCAGGGCGCTCTGCCGGCGCGGCCGAGGGCTCCGCCACCTGCGAGCCCCCTCACGCCGGCCGGGCTCGCACAGGCCGCTCCGAAAATGAAGCGTCTGAACAGCCCGTGTGGGGCCGGGCCCGGCCCCCGCACCCACCGCCACGGCCCCGGGTCACCGGCGTCTCCCCCGCTCGGCAGCAGCGCAGCTTCAACCCCGGAGAAAACGAGCTCAACTGGGATCCGCGTCAGGCAAAATTAATGCTAATTAACCGTAACCGACAACTCGAAGAACAACATTTACCCAGCGAGCTGCAGAGGCCGCAGTAGCAGTTCGCCCGTTAGGTGGGCGCAAGCAGAAGACGGGGAGCAGAAAAAGAAGCTAAACCCTCACCGCAGGCTCTGTGGGGTGCACAGCCCCGCTGCAGCGGGCTGAATCCGTCCCTGCTCCCAGCTGCCGGAGGCCTCTGCCCGCAGCAGCCCGGACCCATCACCCCACGCACCCCTCCGGCCCTGTCCGGCAATGGCGGCCGAGCAGCAGCGGCTGAGTCGCTTCTGCTGGGCCCTTGCGGGGCGAAGCATGGCCGAGCTGCCAGCAGTGTTGCTCCCAGCGCCTGGCACTGTCTGCCCCAGCTCTTGGCAAGATACCCCTCCTGCACCGAGGGCTGGAAGCTTACGCCAGCGCTGGTGAGGAGCGCAGTTCTATCACGAATGATGCTTCTTGGCTTGCAGAAGCCTCCCGGCACTGCATGTGGGTGCTTCCCACGACCAGCAAAGCCCAGGCACCTATTTCATGCCGCTAATCGGTGATGCTGCACGGTTGAGGCTCCAGTGACGATGTTTAGCTTGCTGTGGTTGCCTCAACAGGGGCAGGCTCAAATCAGTGCCTCCACAAACAGCAGCAGGCTCGCTGCTGCGTTCCAAGGGCACGCAGCTGCTGCGAGCAGCCCCAGCAGCATGGCCTTCCAACTCCCCGTGGCAGCACGAGAGCAGATGCCACAGCTGGGCCTGCCTGAACTTTCTCACATTAGCAGCAAAAAATGCTGGGGTAGGGATGCTGGGCAGGAGCAGGATACGCTGCTGACAGCTCCCAGCCATGCTCTCTTAAAACAGGACCGCCCACACCCCTCTCCTCACCAGTTGCATGCCTTGAGTTGTGCACATCGTGCCCTGAAATCCTCCCGAGTGAAGGCCTGTGTATCCTCTCTGTAGGGGATGAAGGGTGGGAGGCAGGCAGGTTTGGCAGGGGCTGGGTCCTGCACAGGGCAGACACAGGGAGGATCGTGTTGGACGAGGCGGCAGCGGTTTCGAGTGAACCGCAGGGCCGGTCCCTGCCAGCACTGGCCTTGCCAGATGGTCCTCCCGGCCTCGACTGCACAGGAAAGCTGCTCCAGCCTCAGCAAGTCCTGCTTCGAGCCAGCCGGCTGTGCCAGCCCTGGCTTCTGCCCACCTCCAGATACCCCGGACTGCCCGACAGCTGCCTCCAAATCCAAGCTCCTTCCCCCCACTGCCACCCAGCTCATTCAAGGCAGCCCTGCACTCCCCCACACCCAGACCACCTCATTCCCTCCCCTGTTCTTCCCCTCGCTTTTTAATGTGGTTTGGTGGGGGTTTTTCCCCTTTCCTGTCATTGTCTTCCTTACTTCTTTTTTAGCTGGGATCCTTTCTTCGGCCTGTGGCAGCTTTCCAGCTCAGGGTGTTGGGATGCACAACCCACAGCACAGCGACAGCAACCTCAGGAACCAGCATGGACCCCCGCAGTTGACAAGTGTGCAGTCACACCCCGGTTTAGATTGGCACGGCTTTTCTTGTGTGCACACCAGGTCTCTGCCAGCTCCTGGGAGGAAGGCTGGAAATGGATTAAGTAGCAAAGTATCTCCCTGGCATATGAATGTGGCTTTTATTTTTTCTATTAATTCCTCGACTTTGCTTTTATCGTGAACTGTGGAGAATACCCAGGCTGATACAGCTGTTAGAGCACACTCTCCTTGGGTGGAAAAACACCTTTTTACCATCAGGCCCTATTCTGGCTATGCGAACTAAATTCGAGCATCCTGGCAAAAGCATTTGCTGGAAGAACCACCTCTCTGCTCAGATTTTTGCCAATATAGAAATGTGTTTCATTCTGTCTTCCCTCCCACCCCCCACTTTCCCACCTGCTGTCTGCATCCCTGGCTGACAGGACTACAGGACAAGGATCTGTAGTTTTGGCCTAATGCAAGAAGATCATCATCATGTTTTGTTCTTCAAACCCTTGCAGAGCACTGTTGAGTGCACCAGGAGCAGCCAAGGCCACCGTGGGGCAGGGGGAGACCTTGGAGGGGTTTTCTGAACCTCTCTGTGGGCCTGGATGTTAGGAACTGAGCCTGAACCCACTCCAATCCCTCCAGTGAAAGGGGTCTCTCCTGCCTAGAAAACCATGTGATGGTAGATGTGGGTCCAACTGGGATGGGAAATGGGAAAAGCAAAAAACCCTGGAGTGCAAGAGGAAGCGTGTCCTGTCCGCACAGAGACATAACCTCAGTGAGAACAACTGCACGGAGGTGGGACTAGGTGGATATCATAGCAGGGCTCAGACCCTTTCTCCTGTGGCTAAATATATCTCTACTTGCTCTTTATATCTCTCTCTGTGTGTGTGTGTATGTATATATATGCATGTATATACATGTATACACAGACACGTTTTATACCTAGCTACCTACTTGCTGAGGTTTCCCTAGGCCAGCCCTGCTGTGTCCCCCCAGAGCCCAAGCACCCATGTGGAGACCCTCTACCACAGCTGGGCCCATGGCATCTCCTGCAGACCCCCACTCTCCCTGCTCTGCACACAATGGGGAGATCCTTCCCCACCCCAGTACTGCTTCCTTTATTATCTCTGCCCAGCTGTGGTTTGTAAGTTGTTTAAATCTTTTCTAGGAACAGATAGAGATCGCAGTTACCCAGAATCCAAAAATGCAGACAGCTTGAAATGTGGTTAGACTCTGCCCTACTTTCATTGAGCTGAGAGCACGGCTCTGCCAAAATGCTCAGGGGAGAGGAGAAGAGGAGAGAAGGAGAAAAGAGAAAGACCCATCTCAGCAAGCCGTCCCTTCCTCCCACTCCAGGAAACAAATTTAACCCATCTCCTCCAAGCCAGCTGTGTCTGTTCGAACCACACCTCCTCTCCTCCTGGTTTGCCCAGGACCTGCAGGCCTGCAGGGCACGAAGACATGAAGCCTGGGAGACATGTTCTCCTGCAGTGCAACACTTGACACAGGTGCAGGCATCTCCCCAAGCTGAGAAAGGCATCAGGGTTTCACCAAGTCAGGGCCACAGGGATGGCAACGCAGGGACTGCTGCAGAATGAGGTGTGTTGGTAGAGTTTTTACCATCCACGTACTCACCAACAGCTTTTCCCCATGCTAAATTGCTCTGAGGCCAAGGGACCTGCAGAAGTGGAAAAGCTGCCTGGGACTTCCCTCCTGTGAGAAATTCCCTCCCTGGGAATTCTGTGCTGGGTTGTAGAGCTGCTGCAGGGCTGCACCTCCACGGTGAGTGTGGCTCCCTTGCACTGTCAGGCTCCTTCGACGGCAGTACTTCCAGGAATCTGTAGTGACCCTGAAAGGGATACAGATGAAAAAATGCCAGGAGGCCTTTTTCCTTCTCCCACCGGTGCCAACCTGCAAGACCAACCTGCAGACAAGGATGCATGTTTCCCACCCCCATTTTGCCTGGGGTCTGATTCTGATAACCCTGGGCTTTTCTCACAAGCACTGATGGTGTTCAGAGGAGTTGGAACTGGGGTGGGGGAGAACAGCTTGCAGATAGGTACCTCCGGCTCTATGACTTTCTCCAAAGTAGAGAATATTTGCTAAATGATTCCACCCATATACCTCCAGCTTTGGACCAGTACATAGACAAGCCACTTGGCAGCCCCTAATATTTTAAGGGCATTGCTTAACCCTGCTTGGAATTGCATGTATCAAAGCAAGGATCAGAGCAGCAGTGGGGTATTTTTGCTGGTGCTCTCACTAGTAGAAGCAACAGTGAGGTGTTTCAGAAGGGTTTGCTGTAGTCAAGGCCATAGAGAGCTGCTAAAGAAGGTATCATCTGAAAGATAATCTAGTCCAAGATCATTACAGTATTTATTAATACCATTTACAGGGACTGACTTGAACAGCCTTGAAAGGAAGAATGAAAAAAATGCCAGCAAACACATTATGTTCTCCCGCAACAAGTTTTTTTCATCCTATTGAAAAGCTTTGTTAGAAAGAATGATGAGAATGGTAATAATAAGGCACTATAATTATACCTGATCCTTCTATAATCTCTCTCTCTGCAGAGTTTGGGAGCACTTTACTGCTATTATTGGATTTGAACAGTCCCATCTGGATAACATACGACTGATTTGTTTGCATGGCTTATTTTAGGTATTTCAGCACATACACTAGAGCTGCCTTCCTATCTGGCCAATTCCCTGCACAGTCTGTAGGAGCAGGAAAAGATCTCAAGCTCCTGTTCTCCACTGCCCTGTTCTCCCGTCTCGGTGCCTTGGAGAGCTCTTCACAGAAGTCCAAGGATAAAAGAAGCCATCAGTTTTTCCCAACCCAGTACCGCAGAACAAGGGTTACAATCTAGAGGCTGGATACTAACTAGGACATCTGGATTTGCATCTCTATTCTTTTAGGCTTGAGATTCAATGAATCCCAAAGCAACCCTAGATGCACCCAGAAGTCTAGTGGCAAGGACCTGGCACATACCTTGTGCTAATTGCTCGGGGTTTGTGTGGCAGGGTTTTTGGTAGCAGGGGAGGGGCCGCAGGGGTGGCTCCTGTGAGAAGCTGCTCGAAGCTTCCCTGGCTCCAAGTCAGAGCCGCCTCTGGCCAAGGCAGAGCCCATCAGTGATGGTGGTAGCACCTCTGGGAGGACCTATTTAACAAGGGGAACCTGCAGCAGGGGAGGAGATTGGAATGTGAGAGAAGCCCCTGTGGAGATCCCGAGAGCAGTGAGGAAGGAGGGGAGGAGGTGGCTGGAGGAGGGGATGTCCCTGCAGCCCATGGTGGGACGGCAGGCTGTCCCCCCCAGCCCATGGAGGGGAGCAGGGGAGGAGATGCCCACCTGCAGCCCAAGGAGGAGACCACGCTGGAGCAGGTGCATGCCCCCAAAGATGGCCATGACTCCGTGGGAAAGCCCGCGCTGGAGCAGCCTGTGCCTGAAGGACTGCAGCCTGCGAAAAAGTCCCACGTCGGAGAAGTCTGGAAAGAACTGTCACCTGCAAGAGGAACCTCACGTTGGAGCAGGGGAGGAGTGAGGAATCCTGCCCCTGAGGAGGAAGGAGCAGGAGAGACAAGGTGTGATGAACTGACTGCAACCCCCATTCCCTGTCTCCCTTCACCGCCGGGGCGTGGGGGGAGGAAGGAAAGAAAGCTGGGAGTGCAGTTGAGCCAGGAAGGGGTGGGGGAATGTGTTTTTCAGATTGCATTTTACTTCCCATTATACTACTCTGATTTGATTGGTAACAAATTAAATTGATTTTTTTTTCCCCCAAGATGAGTCTGCTTTGCCCATAACCATAATTGGTTGAGTGATCCCTCCCTGTCCTCATCTCCACCCACAAGCTTTTCGTTATATTTTTCTTCTCCCCATCCCATGGGGCAGGAGGAGTGAGCAAGCAGCCTCATGGTGCTTTGCTGCTGGCTGGGCTTAAACCACAACACTAATGTACACGCTCTGCGTTCAGAATAGCTGCTACCTTTTAGGCTGAAGCTTTTAAACGAAGGGGGTCTGCTGCATGCACATGTTCACAGCATGCACAGAACCGGGGAAGGCGTGATGGATGCTGGCATCTTTCTGGACTCAGCATTACTTGCAATGCCATCTGTCGTGATTTAACCCCAGCCAGCAACTAAGCCCCACACAGCCGCTCGCTCACTCTCCCCCTGGGTGGGATGGGGAGAGAATCAAAAGGGTAAAAGTGGGAAAACTGTTGAGATAAAGACAGTTTAATAGGTAAAGCAAAAGCCACGTACACAAGCAAAGCAAACCAAGGAATTCACTCACCAC
>JANZLQ010000025.1:29112115-29128646 GCA_026212715.1 Elanus axillaris
TGCCCCCCACCTCCTCCAGGGCCAGTCCCACCTCCCTGCCGTATGAAAATGCAGGACCACAGAGCTGTTCAGAAGGGACCCCAGGAGGTCCCCTCGAACCCAATCCCGGGCTCACACCAGGGCCCGCTCTGAGGTACACCAGGTTGCTCCAGGCTTGACCCAGCCGGGTCTTGAAAACTTCCAAGCGCGGAGACCACAAAACCTCTCCAGGCAATCCACCTGCCATCCAGACGACCCTCATGGGAAAAAGGTCTCCTCGTGGCCAGCCCGGACTTGTTTCCCCTACGTCCACTGCGTCTCATTCTTCTGCTGTATGCCACCGTAGCAAGCCTGGCTCCTTGCTAACCTCCTGACAGGTTTAGCCAAGCTGCTGTCGGGTCCCTCCGAGCCATCTCCTCTCCAGGCTAAGCAAGCCCAGCTTCCTCAGCCCCTCCTTGCACGGCAAGTGCTCCAGCCCCCTGAGATTCTTTGGGTCACCCCCCCTCCCAACCTCACTCCAATTTATTACACTTTTGTTGCACCAGGGAGCCCAAAACTGGATGCAATAGTCTAACTTGGGACTAAGAAACGGTGAGTACAGGGAAGTAATCACTCTGTTCATCTGCTGGTGGTGCTCTTGTTAATGCAGGCCGGGATGCTGCTGGCCTTTGCTGCCAGGCAGCCTGCAGGATTCAGCTTTGCTGTCTGCCTGCCAAGACTCCTGGTCCTTGCATGGGTTACAGCACCTGGACAGGGCTGCTTCAGGAGGTGGAGATACCAATAACCCAGAGCGACAGGTACGTGTTTGAGCAGAAGATGCACAGGACTATTCTCTCGGGCTGGGCTGCTCCCCAGCCCCCCTCGTGATGCTGCACAGGGTAAGCAGGGCACCCCAGCCTGACTCGGGCGTCCGAGAGCTCCGATTCACCACCTCTATGGACCCAGTGACTACGACAGATGCAATTACCTGCTTAGCTTTTTGCCCTGGCCCTGCACAAGATTACAGCTCTGGCAGCAAGCAGCACCATCCCCACGTCAGCTGCCACAGCACACGCAAACCCCGTGAGAGCGAACAATCAACCCCAGCTGGCGCGTCTGCACTGGGCTGAGAGCTGCAGCAGCGGCAGGGCCACTGAGCTGCCCCTGGCCTCCCAGAGACCAAGAGGAGCAGGCTGCAAGAAGATGGCCACTTCTCTGGCATTTAGTTAACTACCTTGGTTCATAAGCCAATGCCCCGAGATAGGAGGCCAGGCACCTTGCCAGCAGCAGAGCTCTCCAGAGAATAATTCAGAGTGTCTAAGTTAAGCTCCTGTAATGAATCACACCCTGTATCTCTCTCTGGGCTGACCGCGTACTTTGGTTCCTCAGATAAGATACCTGAAGCCAAAAGAGCAAATTCTGAGTAATGTCACCCCACATTTGGCTTTTTTCCCCCGTACAGGTCTGATGGGGAAAGTCAGCATGAGCTCAGCAGGCTGCCTGCCCGGCTATGGATACTTGGTGACACACAAAACGGTTTGGCTCAAATTTTACAGTATCTCAATTTCTCCTTTCATGTAGCTGTTTTCTGTGACTTATTTCAAAGTGCCTGCGCCCCTGAAATGAACCACAACCCTATTTAAGCCAACTCTGTTCCTCATTTGTACTCATCCTCACCAGCTCAAGTTCACTGATGCCGTGCCCCATTCCAGGCTCTTGAATTACTCATGTTTCTTTCAAACACTCAGTACAAATTTTAAGGTACTAAAAATACTGCTGAAAATCTCACCCTTAAGTTTTTAGGAAGTATCTTCTGTTTAGAAAATTCTTTACTTGATTACACTCTTAAGATGAATTAAGTTTATTGCTCCTAGCTAGTACCATTCACTTATGTTCTCCTTTTGGTCTTTGTAAGAAATTCACTTATTTCGTTTCAGTTTGATTGCCATGTCTTGCCACTAAACGAACCAGGTTTCCAACACTGCAAGGGAATGAAAATATTGTCACGTACTCATTGACTTTTAAAAATAAGTACAAAACCATGTTTATTAAAATTTTTAAAAGTCTTATATAAAAGATTCTCTGCCTTTTTGGAGGCAAAACCAAAAAGTCTTTTTATGTTCTGTAGGTGGCAGCAGCATACTATCAGATGAGCACAAGAAAGGGCGCTGGATCCCCTCTCTTCAGACCCGACTGTCCAGACCAAGAGTTACCTCCACAGGAATATCATGCCCTTAGTATAATGTGCACTCCCAAAAATCTGTTCAAATAAAGCAATGCAAAAGCCAGTGAAGCTGCACGTATTGTACATGGCTGCAATGGGTTCCCTCTAGGGCAAACGCTGCCCTCTGAAGTGGCATGCATCACATCTGCGTCACAAGGAGCAAAACGTGCTCCCGCTCCACCACGGCTACGCGGGTATCCGCTCAGCACAGGGGTTGCGCCCACCGATGCCCAAGCTTGTAGGATTGGACTCAGGTCCACTACTTCACGAGGGCAGATTTGTAGCAGAAATGAGCTTAGGCATTTTAGGGTAGAAGAAAACACAGGGCTGACCTGGGCGGACAGGCAACTCTCCTTCTTCTGAAGCTTATGAATTACAAATGCAGCACAGAGCAGGACTTGGGGGGGGTGTGGGGCACACGTCTCTGCTCTTCAGAGTTGGCTTTACCTCAGGCATCCCTGGGGAAGGCCACGCACGCTGTGCATGTATGAGGACACAGCTGTCACAGCCAGCCGGTTCAAGCCCTGGTCCCCCTGCCCTCCGCCTCCTCTCCCAGCAGCCAGTCCACTGGTGTGGTGTGCATCCCACCAGCACAGCCACGTAACAGGCACCTCCCTTCGTCTCCCATGCGCGTGGCATCATCTCCCAGCCCAGGACAGAGAGGGGCTGGGGACGACATTCCCCTCTGACCCTCCCCTTCCACCTGGGGCCGAGACCACCTGCTCCCTTGGGCGCATCCCCAAGGAGCCACCCAGCCTTGCTCCATCCCCCGTCACAGCACCAGTGGGCAGGCTCCGGCAGCACAGTTCTTGCAGCGTGGGCACTGCCCGGCGGCTCCGGCACAGGGGCTCAGAGAAGACCAGGGGGGTTCCCCCCATCTCATCAAAGTGCAAGGGGTTGTTCCGGGTCCCCGCCACCACCAGCTCCAGCAGCCGGACCACACAGTCCGAAAACCAGTTCTTCAGGCGGAAATAGCCCTCCTGGAAAGAGATGCGGAGGCTGACAGGCCCCGTTGGCATCCGCACGCTCAGGCTGAACAAGCAGTTCCCCTGCGAGCTGTCCCGCACCAAGTAGGTGCCAACAGGCTCCCGCTGGAGCTTGGCGTGAGCCTCCCCCACAGACAAGGGGCCCCAGTAAAAGTCGCTGGCCTGGAGAATATTGAGGGATCGCTCCAGGACCTCCCACTCGCAGCTGCGAAACATACGGAAACGATCGGGCAAGCTGGGTGGCGCAGGGCTGGGGAGAACCCTCCGATGTTGCCTTTGCGGATGAGGAACAGTGGTGTGCGTGTTGTGCAGATCATCTGGCCTCCCTCTGATCATCTCTCAAAGAGCCCATGGATCCTGGAAAGATGCCGCCTTTACCATGCTTCCTCCTTTGCATCCAGCCTGCGGGACAGAAAGGAAGTGAGGCAAACCCAATACTTTCCTCTAACTGGGCAAGCGAAGACGCTTCACAAGGGAGAACGACCAGCAGGAGAACCGAAGAGGGTACACCAAGGAGCTACTGTATGGCACCAACCCCCAGCTGCAAGAACAACTAAGAATATACGGGCAGGAAGGGCTCCAGCTGGGTCCCCACCAGTGCAAGGTAGCACCTTACAGAGCTCTGCATCCATTGGGTTTCTATGATTCACAGCTAGGGGCTCCCCAGCACACCCTTCAGCAGGCTGGTGTGAACCTAGCAGATCTTGGTATTTCAAGGTATTCCCTCTGTTGGATGCAATGGGGTTTTTCAGAGTGGACTTGAAACTGGCAAGGGGAAATGACACCCCAGATCAGAAGAGAAAAACCTCCCAAAGCAGAAAAGTATTACTTTGTCATTCAATGAAAGGTAGGAAGGTTTCCTCATGCGGCTCCCACCCTTTCTCTGACAAAAGGACAGACAACAGGACTTAGAAGAAGCAGAAGATGGGAACGAGCCTTTCCCACCAAACCCCATGTCATCCCAGGACACGCTTGTTTCACTACGTCAAGAGAAAGCAAAGGTCTCAGATCAAGACCCCTTCAAGAAATGTTACACCATCAACTTCAGGGCTGGGACTGCCACGAATGAGACCATTTAACGCTGGTACCAGACACTGCTGATGTCCGAGGAACAGTTCCGCTCAAGCCCTTCCAGCCCCTTGACTTCTGTTTCTGCTGGAGGGACATCTCCCCCCACCAGCGGACAATGCTCCCGTCTCCCAGTCACCGTCCTCTGCTCACACGCTGCATTCAAAGTGCCCTCTCTTACTGCCATGACCCTGCTCATCCCCTGCACTTCATGTTATCACCGGGCTGTCTGTTTTCAGAAATACGAATTCCTGAACCCAGTGTTGCCATCAGCCATCCAAGTCATTTCAATTATATATAAAAAAAATACATACTCTGCACATGTGTATATATATATACACATAAACATAAAAACCACAGCCCCAAGCCAGAGGCTCATTCTGTGTGAGAAGCTGAGCTGTTACATACCACTTCCCCAGGCCTGACAAGTCAGTAGCTCACTGCCAAACCCTGCCCTCGGTCCCTTGACATACTCCATTAACCCAGTGACACTCACTGACAGCACAGCCTTGCTCGGAGCAGAACAGGCTGCTGACACGCAGCCTGCAGCAAAGGAAGAGACACGCTTCTCTGTCTCCAACAGCGTGTCTGTCCCGTGTGTGTGTGTCCCCACCCCACCCCACCCCCCACTCGTGGGAGCATCGGGGCTCACAGCAGGCAGGCAGCCCCCCAGGGAATGTGCAAGTACCTGTGGAGGGCTTGTTCTGGAAGAGAAAGCTTTAGGTTAGGCTTATTTCCTTGCAAGATACCCCTTATCTCGCACCCTTCACCAGCTCTTCAAAAGCCTCACGCTCCTTTCAGTGCTCATGCCAGCCAGATGGCCGTGCAGAGCCCACTTTGCACCCAGGGAGAGGACACGGAGCAGCAGGGCCAAACATCTTTCCCTCACACAGGCACAGTGGTTTTGGATAGGAGGCATCTGTCCGGCAATGCCTTGCCTACTGTCATCTCTTCTCTCCTAACACCTCTCAGTACTTAAACAGTAATACCAATAATGCAGTTGTCAGGCACGTCTCCATACATGGAGCTATAAACACGCTTTCCAAGAGCAGCCTGGGAAGCTTCTCCAGTTCTAGCCCTGTCATTTGCAGTCCACAAGTCACTAACGTCCCTGGTACCACTCTGAATGCTGCCAGTCCTGCCCTTTAGCTACATGTCGCTGCAGGAGGGAAATTCCACACTTACAGAAAGGTGGGAGGGGTAGGAAGGAGTTAATCAAGTCGGGTTTTTTCTTTTCCATTTAAAAAAAAAAAGGGGGGGGGCAGCAGTTGAAAGCTGCTTGGATGGTTCAGCAAGTCAGAATAAATCTTTAGGGAAGTTGATTTACTGAGCAGAACGCAAGTAAACAGTCACCACGTGGAGTGACTAGGGCCATCTATCACCACCAAAAACTCAGCACTGTAGGCACCACAAGAAGCTGCAGCATCTCTGTCCCTTTCCTTCTCCTCTCTGCTGGGCAAGGAAGCTATAAAGCCCTCTGACATTAGCTACTACTACAGAAGAAGGTCATACTCCTGCCAAATGCTTCCAGGGCTACAGCTATAGCCTTGAGGGGAGCGCAAAGGAGCCTTGCTCCCACCAGCAGCCACTTTTCCCAAACAGCAATTTCTCTTGGGTCCTAACGGAAATTTTGCCAATCTCACGGGTCTAGGTTGGAAAATGAATTCAAGCAGGAAAACAGAAGCAGGCAGCTGTCTTTCATTTCCAGGCTAGTTTTAAAAATAACAAACAAATAGATAATTTGTTTAAGGCTGCAGATGCCATCTGACAGAAAAAAAATAAACTTGTTTGTCCCAGTTTTCAACCTTGAGTCATTCTCCCAAGTCCTTTAAGAAAAATCCACTACTACTAGAAGTCTGACTGACTAAGAATGGAGACTGTGTCATCGTTTCGAATTCAAAAGTAAATGCAAAAATAGCACCCTTACACTTTGTTCACTCGCTTTGAAATCTACATATGGGTCAGAGCCTCAGACAGCGTGAATTTGTTTAGCTTCAGTGACCCATTTCCAACAGATGACTGCCTGACCTGCAGCACAGTATTAGTTACATTAATATTAGCTCTAGAAGTGCTTTCTGATACTACCTTTAAGGTTCACTTTTAGTGGGTCAACAGGTCCTATATGTACATGGCCTCCCACGTCGAGAAGAATGAGCAGACTCTCAGGATTAGGAATAAAGCAGCCCAGAGGTGTAATGGAATACACATGCATAATTAGTTCTGCTTCTGATTTGCCACATCACAGTTTGCTTTCCCTCCCCCTGCTCCAAAAAAGCCCCAAAAACCCCAACACCCAAACACGTTACTATCTCCCTACTGCAAGACAGTCAGAACAAAAAACAGCATACAGAACAGTCAGCCAAAGCAGCATACCCTGAAAAGCTGGCGTCCCGCTAATTAAAAGGCTGTATAAGTTTCCCCAGACCTTCTGATTTACTGCAAGTTCAAGAGCTTTACAAAATAAGTGCTCTTGACGCGGGGCATTCTGCCTGCCTCCTCGCTCACTACCCAGGCAAAACAGCATATTTCATATAAGGAGACAATTCTAGTAACTAGGGGACTGTACACAGCCTCTGGTGTTAGCCAAGCCAGTCCTGCACCCTGGGGCTTGACAAATCTGGCAGCTTCAAGTACTCAGCTATGATGCGTTCTTGCACCCTTCCTCCAGGACACTTGAAAGAGCTTACCTCTTTATATTTACCACCCATAAGGATGAGTCTCTGGATGTCAGGCCTGGAAGCGGTCCAAATTCAAGAGCTTCGATGCAGCACTTCCCAGTTTTTGCAAAGCTTCACTTAAGAGCAGATCCATCCTTTGAAAAGGAAAGAGAAGTCCATCAAACAGGTGAGTAAGCCCATTAGTTCACCATAACGTGGATCTAAAATACAACAAATCTGGGGACAGGTTGTCTGTCTCAACCTATTTGACCTGTATTATTGTCGAAGCATGTATACAGCACGTCAGATAACAACAGAGACAACAGATTATTGCTGCTGCTGTTCTTATTATTACTGCTACTTACAAAGCCATGCGCTGATTAGGTCCCAACAGCTCACAGATGGCCTAAGGACAAATGCAAAGACCATAAAGTTGCCATCACCTTCTGGAAGCGGGAACCATAAAACCCAAAGGTTAAGAGATAACGGCAACAGGAATAAGCTTAAGGATTCAGAACAGCAAACTCAAACTTGCGCTCAATGCAACACA
Organism: Elanus axillaris; assembly: GCA_026212715.1. NCBI lineage: Eukaryota > Metazoa > Chordata > Aves > Accipitriformes > Accipitridae > Elanus > Elanus axillaris. The sequence goes on from JANZLQ010000025.1 coordinate 29,119,559, forward strand.
CAACATTTCAAGGATCTTAACTGAAAACATGTAGGTAGCCATTCACTGCTGAGTTATCCGAAGAGCGACCCAGTCTGTTCTGGCCTGCACTCTTCTGCCCTGTTTCCCCGGCTCTCAAGGCTTTTCTTTCTCACCTCGTGGATGGAAAACTAAACCCACTGACCCAGTGGAGCAGCAGACCACCACATGCGCAATCGCAGTCTGTCAGTGGATCCATCAGCGAGCTGAAAAAAAGAACCCAGCCTTCTGCATGCCTTTCAGAGGCAGTCCCTGTACGGCTTCACTTACACCTACGCTCCATTACTGAAGATCACTTCCCTGCATCCCCCCCAGCGGAGCCCAGACCAGGCACACACCCCACAAGCCACGTTGACTTGCAGCCAGCAGAACTGCATGTCTATCCCATTACTACTTTACCCGCTCCATTCAGCTTCAGCACCTCTCAGTTATCAATCCCACAGTTCCCAGAGCAGTTAGATGGAGGCTGGGATAATCTGGAAAAGCTCTCCCTGAGGTACCCTACAAGGCATTGCAGCAGCATCCCCTTTCTAGCACCCATCCCAAGCAGAGCTTGAGCAGACATCTCTTGCTCGCATGTCTGCATCCCACAGAAATGCACTGCCTGCTGATTTGTGGCTGGAGAGGATGTTTCAAAGGAAAGCTCGAGCAAACGGCTGGAAGAAACCTCCCTGGAGAGCGCCAAGCATGCAGCGCTGCATTTTAATGGTCGGCCAACCTGGTTCCCGTGGCTGCCACCATCTACCACGCACTGGCACCGGTTTAAACCATGCCGTCACCACCACGGTGCATGGCCACACCAACATCTCTTGTCACAAGCACCCTACCAGGGCCAAGGTAACCAGGCTGATCCAGAAAGGGCTCGTGGAGCAGGAACAGAAAAAAGGCAGGAGACACACAGACAGCCAGACGTGCGCCAAAAGAGCAGAGAGGGAGCTGTGGTTAGGCGAGGAATGTGGCACAGCTCAGCTAAGAGGACCAGTGCTAATCACAGCCAATTTCCCCAGCACAAAGCAGGCCTAGGAGACATTGCAGTTCCCTCTATCTTTTATGCCACAGCTATAAATAGTCTGATGCAAGGCTGCCATTATGTCTGACACGTGAGGGAATATGTGGAAAAAAGAAAAAAGCCCACACCACACATACCTACCCCAAACCAAAACTGAGTTTCCCTACACAACCAGCATTCAAGGATGCAATATTTAGTAAAATAAAATAAGCTGAGGCAGCACACACACCGTTACAGTTCCTGCTTCCGTGCAGTAGAGACACCAAGCAGGAGGATCCTGCATGCAGGTTCCGGGGAACAGCTGCTGGACACCTTGCAAGAAGACTGATCTTATCAAACCCGTCCCAACATTTTGGGGTTGGAGAACATACTTCAAACCCCAGAAATAACTTCCCATGGAGCTGATGTTTAGGTTTTGTACTTCTTACCATGTTTTTCTAGGATGCGTTTTCTGCGTTAACATGACACTTTGCTGATACAGGCTAAAAGGTTTTTACCCCAAGAAAACCCACAAGACAGTGTGATGGGCGCCGAGTATTCTTCAAGGCAGGGAAGTCTGCAAGCATGTTTGGTTTCTGCATAACATGCTTCCAAAAAAAAACCCCCCAAAAACAAACGGAAGGTGGCAGTTCACAGGGAAAGTTAATTGCTTTTGCTGGACTAACCAAAAGAGCTGGAAGAAAGACCGCATTTTCAGAGTCCTTTCCTTACACCTTGGAAATACTATGCACATGCAAAACAACTGCTTCCAAATGAAACAGCCCATTCCTCGTAGTAATAGCCCAGTGTGAAACTGTAATCCTGCCATTTCTGAATAACAGAGAAATCACATCACTTCCCTGAACTCAAAGGCTGCTGTGCAGTAGCTGCAAGCAACTACAGTTTGTCCCACAGCAAGTAAAACTACCAAAACTAGCAACTGGCTTCTGGCAAGGAACAGCTTCTATCGGAGAGTGAATGCAAGTTCAAGAACCTGAATTTTTTTTTCCCCTTCAGTAACTCGGGCAGAGAGAATTAAAAAAAAAAAAAAAAAAAAGGAAAGGAAAAGGAAAAAGGTAATCACGATGGGTTACTGCTAAGTTTCAAAGCTGCAGCAGAGGCTACCCTGCCACAGCTAAAGGGAAGAGAGTTGTTGTTGCTTACCTCTGGCCAACATGACAGTGTTTTTGGTAAGTGCGAAGGTCGGAGCAGCAGAGCTATGCAAACCCTCAGCCTCATGCTTGGCCAGTGAATACAGCCCCTGTGTGGCTGCCTTGCTTTCCCTCCCTTCCCACTGCCTGCCAGCTGGGGAAGCAGCCCTCTGGGAAGGCGGCCAGGGCACTCTCCAGTTTGGGTGCAGAAATGTGGAGATGGGGATAGGGCACAACGAGGAGAAAGAAAGAGGCCAAGACAGCACGAGCCCATCATGGCTCCCTTTTGGAAATGCTCTGTCCCATCTCCCTGCTGAGACGGGGATCAGCGGGAAGCAGGCAGCTATGCCCGGGGCTGTGTCCTGACCCTCGGCCGGGGCAGAGCTCTGCATCCACCCATCCCATCGCGGTTCCTCAGCCTCGCCAGCTGCCCCCATCTCTACAACAGCAGCACAGGTATGTTTCCTCTGTTCCAGCCTCTCGGCTAAATGGACTTTTTTCAGTTGTTCCAGCACCCTGTTTGAGGAAACGAGTAAATCCTGAGAAGCAAAGGCCATCAGCGGTCCCTGCGATGGCTGTGGCCTCTTATCAAAACCATCGTATTTAGCAGGAAAGAAATTCAAAGAAGCAGCTAACTCTAAGAAATGAGCAGTGTCTGCAGCTAAAACTGGTTCAGTGTCATGATTAGAACTAGGATTTCAGAGAAAAGTCCCAGGCACTTGACCAACGCAAGCCAGAACACAGAGGCACAGGGGAGAGATCCTCCCTTGGCTCTTAAAAAGGACCAGCTTCAGAAGACGCAAGGGGTTATTAAGCAGTACCAGTTACCGTGCCCTCAGAGGAAGGGGCGAGGGTCAGAAAGCACCAACACACCACAACACTAAGTCTTATAATGGGGGATTTCCAACACACAAAATAAAGAAACTAGTCCTGAGAGTCAAAAGTGAAAAGAAAGAAAAAATTAAGTCATAAGAAGTTATTTAGGAAATCTTAAAGTGACAGAGTGTGCGGACCTCCCAGAAACGATGGAGCAGAGCTGCTGCCCGACTAAGAGGACAGGCTCAGGGGACAAGGCAGGTCACACTGCAGGTATGAGCTGTAGGTATGACAGCTTGCAAGGACCTCTGCCGCGGCTCAGAGGCACCAAATACACACACTACAAAACCAGAGTCCCTACCCAAATCTCTCTACAACCTCAACAATCCTTCAGAAGATGAAAAGCTAACTCTGCTGGAGCTGATATAAAGGAATATAAATAAATAAATTACTGATGGTAGGGAACCAATGTACATGATGATGGCTGTCATGGAACTGGGACAGTAGGTGGTCAAGATAAACAAAACAAACCCCAGAAAATAAATGGCATTTTCAGTTTATCAAAACCAGAAAACCTCTGGTGGAATCATTTAGTTGACTGAGATACCAGCAAGTGGGGAGGAGGACACTGCAGAAAAGCTACATAAGCAGGCAGCTGCTGGGACATGCCTTGCTCTTCCCCGAAGCCTCCATGCCAGAAGCAAGTCAAAAAGCAAGACGCAGTGCAGGAGGCGAAGAGCCTGCAGCAACCCTGGACCTGTAAAGCAGATGGACAGAAGACAAGGAGCAGTCGCACCCCGGGGTGATGGGAGGTGGAAAAGGGGCGTCCTGAGGAAACCAAGGCATTTCAGCCCCTGCACATCTCATCATCACCTCTCTGCTATCCCCCCAGCCACTGCATCTTTGCCCCAGATCGACCCAGCCCACCTTGCAGAGCATCCCTCTCCGTGACAGGTCGGTGGGTACAAGTAGCCCAGCTCAGGTGCAAGGTGCTCCCTTCCCCACACAAATACACACGTTGACCCAGGTCCCTTTCTAGAAATCTTCTCCCCTCACCTGCAACCTGCCATTGACCACGCCACCTCAAACATCAGAGGTTTAACCTTGCCCCCCAACAGGCAGCTTCCAGCCTCACAGTACTTAAATCTAGGCGGCCAGCTGGAAAAGCAGCAAGCCCTGCATCACCTTCCCAGGGGCAACCAGTGACAAAACCATTTCACTCTCTGCAGGCCAGAGAAATCAGAGGTCACTCAAAATTCGGCAGGCTGGCAAACACCAGCGGGTCAGGCAAGACTCTGTCCTGACAGATGCAAGTGGACACAGACTTGTAGGAAAACAAACTGGGTCTGTATTTTGAAGAGCGATAAATTAAGTGGCACAGCTGATGAACGAGCAGAGTAACCATGCTGAGAGTTAAAGGAAAGCTCTAGCTCTGAATGCAAAAGCAGTCATTAAAAACCAAGAAGTGAACACAAATGTGAAGTTGCAAAATGGATGGGTGGGAACGTAACGGTAATGTCATCACCTGAGATAATATATTCAGTTCCAGTCACCTTAACTAAAAACCAGACAGAGCTGAAACAAAGGGGATGGGCCTAAAGATGGGTGATAAGAAGTCACATGTAAGTGTTCAGACAGAGAGAGACGGGAGAAACTTCATGCTTAGTTTAGAGAGCAGATAGATAGAAGAGGATGCAAGAGAAAGATACAGTACATCAGGCCGTTCTTTTTACGCTCTTTCATAAAACTAGAAGAGAGGAAGTTCAAAGGTGACTGAGATTGAAAAGTAACTAATTTTAAAACTCATAAAAGGAAAAACTCCCATCACAGACATTAAAACGCTGCTGCTGGGGAAAGTGAGAGAGTTGATCTGAGGAGTCTCATTTCTCTTCTCTCTCAGACATCTCTGCTTTGTCTCTGTAAAGTATTCACCACCCTGTGCTTTAGCAGACCTTAGGCAGAGGGATGCAGCAGCAAAGGACTGGGGTTTTTTTAGCATCACCTTTTTAAGCCACCTCTTAACCATTCAAGCTGTACATAAGACTAAGGGGAGCCCAGGACAAGGGGCATAAAGATCCTTTAGTTGTGCAAAACTGTAAACAAGGGTTTATAAAGTCACTACAAGGATTCAACTACGGACCTGCTGCAGAGTAGTTAAAGCAGCTCAGCCTGTTTTTTCTTCATTTTTAAATGACTAGAAAGAACAGCACCTCTTGCTTTTATCAGCTGGCTTGAATATTAGTGTACATACCACACAAATGGGCCATTTCAGTGATTACTGCTAAAGCAGCTCTGAATCAGAAATGGCTGTGGCTATGAGGTTAGAAAGAAACATTCCCTCTGTCTCAGCGTCCCTTTGGCTGGGGCTCTTGGTTCACTCTGTCACTTAGCCGGGCCTCAGAGGACGAACATAACTTCTAGCAGGAGGGATTGGAGAATGTTTCTCCAGCTGCAGCTTCCCTCCCTCCACATCCCCAAATTTCTCACCAGAAAACAAGCAAGAACTCAAATATGCGCAAAGAATAACATGGATTAAGAAAAACACTGCCAGTCTGTCAAAAAGCATAATCAAACCATTCCTGCGGGCTTCTGTGCACGTCACCATGAGCGCGCTGACCCAAGCAAACCTGTCGCGACCCCCCCATCAGCTTTAAGCAAGGCACCTTCAGCAAGCCACACAAAAGCCCAGCTACGGAATTCAGATTGCAGGAGCAGGAATGGAGATCTTTGACATTTTCCAACTGCTAATAGTGACACTCATTTTCTTCCCTGACAGTCTTAGCCTAATCTTCCAAATAAACTTTGCTACCGAGGAAGTGTGAAAGTAGACTCAAACTGTTTCTGAACTGCAGAATCACACACACACACAAAACCTTTGTTGGACAAGTCCCAATCCGAAGTCAAAATTTTTCTTCAGTGTTTGCAGGGGATGAGGGGGAGGACAAAACCCCTCTGCTTAGTTAGACAAAGGGAACTGAATGCCGACAACCCAATTTTGCCAGCCACAGCTCCCAAAGAGAGCTGATGTAAAGCTAAAGCAGCCTATCTGCAGACTTAATATTGGCAGTGTTCAATTCTTTCCCTCATCCTTCGCATGTGTTTGAGAACAAGCAGAGGCACAGAAGCACATGGGGAGCAGGAAAGGAGAAGGCAGAGAGAATGTGCATTATCAAAATACCTTGAGAGCAGTTCTTGGAAACGTGCAGCCTGCAAGCCTGTATCAGACACTCATTTCCTGTGAAGTGCACACAGGCCTTTTCATTTCTCCACTGAAGAGGACAAAAATAAGGGGGCAGCTCTAAAGTCTCCGAACAACAGAAAACCAGCATTTAGCCATTCTACTAAAGCTGCATTAACATTTTTATACTACCAAATACCTATCAAACAGAAACAGAGATTCCCAGAAGCTTAAAAAGTAGGCCTTTCTATACCTCTCACTTCTAAATCTTAACTTGAAATCTTGCACTTGGTCGAGGTGGGGGGAAATGCATTTTACTCGAGTCATTTTGACCACCCACTAACACAAAGCCACCAAATCCTGCTACACCAAACACCATTGCACTTTTTTTTTCTTTTTTTTTTTTTTAAGGGTCCGAGACCGACTTCAGCAACATGGTGAGCTAATAAATGCTTTACTGAGCCAGAAGGCTGCACGATAAGCACAAATGCAAACCAGAAGAGCAGGCAGTAGCGAAGTAGATTGACAGGATAGAAGAAGGTAAGTTGATAATCGTGCCTGCCTTCTGCCTCTACTTACATGTAATCAAGGATCTAATTAATGTAGCATTTAGTTGCATTAAATAAATATACGATGCCTCCTAACGACACACACACTTAATACCTTCACACTGTAAAAAGATGATCCCTGCATGGCAGACTCAGCTCTTGTATTATCCACATTTTCGTTTACAGAAAGAGATGCTGGTGCCCACCTCTCCCGGCTTGCGAGCTTTCAGCAAGTACCGCTAGCCGAGGTCTGCAGCGGCCTGGAATAACAGCTCAGGAACATGCCACCTCCCCACAGCTTTTATTAATCTAACCATAGTGTCAGCCCGATCCAAATGAAGTGATATTTAAGTATTGGCACTATCTGTCTACTGCTGACCAAACTAAGGTAGGAGAAACCAGGAGAGAAGCCTGTGGGTGGCAGGGGGAGATGGGGGTGGCGAGGAGCTGCAGGGAAAGACTTGGAGGAAAGAGCAAAACCCCAGTGGGGACAGAGAGAAAGAGGAGCAAGGGAAGAAACATAGCTCCAAAGGCACATTTTCTCCTTTGTTTCTCAGCAATGCAACCACAGTACTAGTGACAGCAACTAAGAACTTATACACCCAACTCCAGCTCTATCCTTGCACGAACCGACCACCAACCTCAGAGAAATCCCAGTTGGATTGAGGGCAAGAGGCACTGGCTACATGTTTGAAGCCGTCATCTGGAAACTGAATTTGGCCCTCTCTGAGCAGGCATGGCAGGCAGGGACACGCACCTGGGAGGATTTGCAGAAGCTCAGCCTTTCCCTGGTGCTCCTCTATGCCTGCTTTTGGGACACCAGTACAGTTTACCTGTGCCGTCCAATGCAATCTTAAACAAAAGACTCGTGCTGCCTCTCAACCCCACTACATTTAAGTAAATGATAAGCAAGCCAGGTTACTGAAGGACATACGACATACTGAATGATAACAAGGAGCACAGAAATAACAAAGGCCCAGATCCCACTCTAGCTCAGGAAAAGATGGGAACCTGCGTGGGAGGTTGGCACCCCATTAATCCCACAGGTTTGTGCCCAAGAGCCTTCCAATCCGGAGGGGACAAGAATGCGTACCTCAACAACTACATTTTAAATCACATACCCAGCAGAATCGCTCAAGAACACAGAAACTAAGCTTGGCTTCATCTGCAGCGACTGGCCACATCTCGTCGTAACTTGATTCAACCAAGACCAACATTATGTGATAATAGAGCCTCAGTCCCACAAACTTCTGTGCGCGTGCATAATCTTAAAGCACATGACCACAGCCCCACTGTGACTGAATGGGCTATCTGACGTTCATGCAGCATCCAAATTGCAGTCACAGTTGTTTGGAGAAAGAAGATATGCCCGCATATCCTCTTAAGGGCACAGTCAATAGAGAATGAAACATGAGGAAACTAGTTATTTCTGAACCCACCCCACTTTTCAGAGTTGAGCACGGTCAACATGTGACTGGGTTTTTCATTTAAGTTTTCTGAGAGCTGCAAGGACTAGAACTAGCAAACAGCGCTGCCTGGACCACACAGTCCTAAATAGCAGCTTGCTAACAATACTCAACTTTCCAGAACAATGGTCAAGCCACATCCCCCTCCTTCACCCATGCAGGGGAAGGAAAAAAAAACCAGGGACACTAATTTAACATTCCTGAGTTCCTCTTAGTTACCTCCAGGGTTCATCCAGATCCCGTTTCCAAGCGTCTACTGAGCAGGAAGGAATAGAGACTTAAACTAAATTTTAAAAGAAAGGAACAACAACAACAAAAAAGATCCTATGAGGAACACGAGCTGAGGTTTTAGGTGGCAATTATTCCAAAATTCTCAGTAAGAGCGTGTGTGTTTGTGGGAAAAAGTAAGTAGCTGATCCTACATGGCTGCAAGCACCATGACTCAGACTGCATAAAGGAGGAGGTTTTAGCGATAACCTTTGCCGACGGGCGTGCGGCACTGATCTTCTGAGAAAAGGCAGGTATGAGGCTGCGTTCTGACTACACCAGGTCTGGAGGACGGTGAGCGCCTCTGCCTTTCAAGGGCAACCCCAGCGGGCACAGACGCTCCTGGCTTCGCGGTTACCCCGTTTCCCCGTATCGCCTTCGATTCGGGCAGGCAGCTGAAGACCGAGCGCAACGCTCTGCCCTTCTCCGCCGGCTTACGTGAAGGGAATAGAAGTGACACGAAAACCAAGCGACCCGTCCATCTGCTTCCCTACCGTCCCACCTGAGACATTCCATAATTCGCAAGTTTTGCTTTAGAACAAGCATCTCCCTGCCCTGATGCTGTGGAGAACACCTCGGCGGCAGGACCAGCCCCGAAGCCTCAGGGAGCCTCCCGGGCTGCTCCCAGCCCAGCACATGGCTCCGCTCCGCCCCCC
>JANZLQ010000025.1:29135044-29154437 GCA_026212715.1 Elanus axillaris
GTGGTGAGTGAATTCCTTGGTTTGCTTTGCTTGTGTACGTGGCTTTTGCTTTACCTATTAAACTGTCTTTATCTCAAGTCACAAGTTTTCCCACTTTTACTTTTTTTCCCCCCTCGATTCTCTCGCCTACCCTGCTGCGGGTGGGGGAGTGAGCAAGCAGCTGTGTAGTGCTTAGTTGCCAGCTAGGGTTAAACCACAACACTCAGTTAAGGATTTCACTATGTCCTTAAGGCTTATTGCTTCTCCCCATTATCCCACATTTTCAGGACGTGTACCTGGAGTGCTGTCCAGAGATGGTGGACCTTGCTTGGAGCCCTCCACTCAGAATCCCTCACCTGGAAGATGTAGCCTCAGTCCTGCCCGTGCTTCCCCAGATTTGTTCCCCCACGCTGCGATAAGAGGCGATGCTGGACCCCACTCAGAGGAGACAGGCACCGAGCTCAGACCTATGCCCACCTGCTTCAGGGTTTTCCCCAAAGCAAACAAAAACAGCCATGAGAGGCCACCCCGAAGGAGGACAGGGAGCGATCCAAGACGCAGGCCCCACAGCAGAAAGGTCCTAAGTCATCGCTGGACCTCGAAGCAGGAGCTTCCTCAGCTGAGGAAGCTGACCCTCTAAATGAAGAAAAACAACATAGAAAGCAAGGAGTATAGCTATGGCCTATAATTTTTGGAGCATTTGTAGCAGAAGCATTGCAGGCTGGTACCAACTGATGGTGTCTGTTGCACTAGACTAATTTCCAGACCTGTCTGCTTTCCAGATGATCACAGGACAAAGGACTCTGTCACATTAATCGTTGTTTTGTTAAACATCCCATCTCAATTAAAAAACTGCCAATGGTTGGGAAGCTGCCACCACTCTAAGTAAACTGCTCAAGTATTTAATTACTTTCTCCTTTATAAAATGTATACCTCATCTCTAGACTGTTTTTTCTTGTACCATTGTTAGGCAGAGCAGCAATTAGAGGAGCAAAAATTTAATCCTACGCAGTGCTCCTCCCCCATAAGATGTCTTCCAACCCCTTAACAGGCCTTAGAGCTCTTGCAGGAAGCCTCTCCAACTTGTAAACTTCCTCCTTGAATCGTAGATGTCAAAACTGGGAATTCCTTCACACCAGTAATCACATCCATGAAATGAGCAGGTACAATATAATCTCCTGCAATATAATCTCATTACACCTGCTCCACATTCCCTGCGTATACGTCTGAGGATGGAATTAGCCTTTCTGACTGCAGTGTTGCACTGGGAGCTCACATTCAGCTGCTCCTACACCGTGAGTCAAGACTTTTCCAGCATCACCTCTTCCACAGACAGAGCTGCCAGACCAGAAGTGTGGCCTACATCGAGTAACTCACCATTGGGCTGTTTCAAAAACACCTTATGCGCTTGTACCAACTTTAACATTTTGACACTTGCTAGCTAGTCAATTTTCGATCCAATTACAACAAAATTTGTTAATTCGGTATGTATTGGGTTTCTGTGGCAAGGTTTTGGTAGCAGGGGGGAGAATGGGGAGAATTAATTCCATCTCAGCCAGACCCAATACACGGTATCATTCCATTTTTTTAAAAAAATCAAAACACAGTGTAAGACTGTATCAAATTCCTTGCTGGAGCCCTATTAGATCAACAGCTTTTACATTTATCAACCAAATCCATAACCGAAACCTATAATTTACATCTCCAAAAGTTACCAAGCAGTTTTATGGATTATTTTCCATAAACACATGAGACTTAGCATTAACTAGAGCTCTTCCCTTGTTTTTAAATGATCCTTGTACGTGCTATTTCCTTATTTGTCTGAGGTCAATAAGGAGCTGGTAGGCCTGTAATTACAAGTGTCAGATTACTTCTGGTTTTTGCTATTATTTTGTCTCAGCCTATGGGGAATCTGCCAGATTTTCCAAGTGAAGGAAGGTTAAGTCTAGACAAGAGCTGGAGAGAAACTCCTCTCCTTCCCCTGCTGCTTCATACATTAAAAGAGGGACCTACTCTAAAGGCATGTATGGGCTTTGTAAAGAGGTGGAGAGTAGCTCGCCTCCCTAGTTAACCAAAACAGGCCCAGGTGATGGGAACAAGCAGAGACTCCTGAATTTGTCCCAAATACAAATGACTTTCTGATTAAGGAGGAAATGGAAAGCTGAGACAGGAAAGAGTTTATTTGTATGATGGGTGCTCATATATAATTTATATGCAATAAATGTTTCTAGCTATTTCATTAGTTGCAAATAAAGTGATACAAATGTGCACCACTTGGAGCTGATGCATGGTGTGTGCCTGGGGCTGCTTCCAGCTGAACGGCAGTGTTTCACGTGGGGATGATTTAACACTCCAGCGGCCCCACTATCCAAATTCTGCTGCAGGTTAATCCCTGGAGCAGACACACACCACTTTTTCAACCACTCATAGCTTGGGTTATTAACTTAAACAAAGATTTCCATTTAAACTACCACACTGGCCCCAGACTGTGGTGGGTAAAGAGCCAGCATCTATTTGTGTCCTTCTGCAGGGCCGGAGAGCTCTGGGATAAGGAGCGCAACAGGCAGGCGCTTGGAGCAAGGGGAGAGAAACCAGCTTAAGCCATCACAGCATTTTTAGAGCATAATATGTCAGCAGCTATTTCAGACATCAGAAACGCATTGCCATCAGTGAAATTCAACATGAAATCAGGGAGAACCAAAGGAAAAGTACACCACACAAGGTACCTGGATGGGTCTGCTGCTGTCGAGCAGAGCCTAGTGATGGCAGGATGTTCATATCCTACATCAACTCTTCCCACATGGGCAGCTCATTTAAACCCTTGTGACTCCCTGGGACCATCTCCAAGGCAAGCAAGGTTTGTGGATGGGACTCAAGGAAGGGAGATGTCCACTGGGAAATGTCTGCAGGGTGCAGATCTGTGGTTCAGCCCCTCGTTGAGCCCCTTCCTTTTTGTAAGTCCCATTCTTCCACAACAAGTCAAACCAGGGGATAGGGTCCTCACCTCCACAGCCTTGTGCAGAGGCCAGGGATGAGAGGGCAGCTTTCCTCAGGCACGGGGACATCAAGCAGTTTGGGTGACAAAAGGCAGAAGACCCATTAGGGAACCAAGCACTGGAAAGGTGGGGGCTTCCCTGTGGTCATTAAGTGCCTCTCTGCTTCTGCCGACCCCACTGTGGGCTACCCAAGCAGTGCCTGCACCCAACACCAACAGCTCTGCACTCACCAGATTTCCCCCCCCCTCCCTTTCCTTGCAGCAATCCTTCCCCTGCTCTGGGCTGCTGGAGCAGGGAAGGAGCTGGTCCTTGTCACAGAGGAAGAACTGGTCTGCAGCCCCCGATGGCACCCCAGACCTGCCTGCCGCTCACAAACCCAAAGCCTGGGAGCCAGCGTGCTGGGGCTGGTTACGTGATACATGCTGCCCTGTGATCACTCTTCCGTCCACTATAGTTTGCAGCATATGATCACAATGTGGGCTTTATATAGAGGAATATGTTCTACATATCCTCTGAAAGAAATCAGTGAAGCTAGCAATAGCATGCTTTTTTACTTGTATAACCACATAAGAGAGTTTGGGGTACAGGGCTATTACTAATAAATCACCACAAATAGATCAATATGTCAGTACTTCAGTGCTTGAATCCAACCAGCTATGGGGAATTTGTCCCTTGGCAGCAATCAATCTGCTGTACTTAAAGTTTCCTTACCAGATCTGCAGCTACCACAAACTGATCAATGCTGTTCCAAGTCAGTGGAGCATAACAGCTTTCCATGTCCCAGTGTTCACCCTTGCAGGTCTCCTCCTCCTTTGCAAGGACACAGAGGTTAAATTATCCTTTGCTAAGCAGATGGGATATCTCTAACTCCCAGTGCTTTATGCAAAACCAGCCTTTCTTACTACCAGCCCACTGCAGCCCAGCCAACACTCCAACATCTGTCCAGGTGGAGTCTAATTTGGTCTTCCGCAGGCAGCAATTCCACTGCAGTAGCCTGCGGCACTTCTTAGAAGTAGATGCAGCAAAATGAATTGTGAGCCATCCAAATTTTGCCATGCATCCTGCATAGGACCCTCCTCCTGGGGGGTGGCTTGCCAGTAAGTGCAGGAGAAGATATGCAGTCTTGTAAGATGCTGGGCTGCTCTTTCAGAGGGGTAACTAGCATTGCTAGAGAGGACATGAGGGACCTGGAGAAGATCTCAACAATCTGGCTTTGGCTAATGGGATGACAGGGAGGGTTCAGGGCTGTATCCTAGTGCAACCTTCTCAACTTGGACCTCTATCCCACATCACCTATCGGTGATGATTTCTGCAAGGAATTTTTCCTTTCCCATCAGGTGCCTGCTGATGGAGCCTCCTACCAGAAGTGACTAGGGATGCAGGTCACAGGAGTCTGAATTCACTAGAGAACGCATCATTCTCACCTAAGCAGCAGAGGTCATCTCTGTGACTCAAAGCAAAGAGACTGCAGATCCTACTGGCTGCTGGAGCAGGGGGAGAGGGCCCGAGGTGGTGCGGGAGAGGGTCCAAGACCTGTGACTGGTGATGCGCATACCACCAGGGTGAGCATTTACACCAGGATCCCAGGGTTATCCCAAACAAGGCTTGTGCCCAAAACCTGGTATTACATAGGGAGATCAGAGCTGCCAGATAAACAGCTTTGGTAACTACCACCTACCTACAAGCTCTATCCAGAGCTCTTGGCCGTTAACAAGCTCCCTGGGACCAGCTCTCAGCGTGTAGCACTCGGAGGATGTTGCTTGTGGGTATGAGTTCTTGGAGGTGAGGTTCCCTGTGCCCCGGGCACATATGGCAACCAAGGCCTGGGGACCGTGAAGGTCATACCCTGTGCTGTGCCTGCATGGCTGGCTGGACAATGCTGCCACCTTTGATGGGTTCTACTGTTCCCCAGAAGTGGGTCTGGCTCACGAGGATGGGCTCTGTGTCATGCTTCAGGTCTGCATGCCTGGTTCTCTCTCCTTTTCAGATCACAGTTAAGTGGCAATGGATCTTCCTGGCCATGGCCTGTTGTCCCACCAACGACAGAAGTTTGTGCAAAGGATCCTCCTCACTCCAGCTCTTGACACAGGGTCCTCTTCCTCGAGAGCCATGCCATAGACAGAGAAAACACAAGCCTAGCAGCCACTGCCTAACAATTACACTGCTTTCTGGTAGTTTGTCATGAAGAAATCCCAGCAACTCACAGGAAGGCCCTGCCCTCCGTAACAGCAGCAGCAGCAATTGATTATTGAGTGCATTTTACAAATGTGTTCTGCCAAGTTGTCTCTTGCTCTTCACCTTTTGTAATCAGACACCTACCTCTGACAGTCGTAGGAAAGAAGCTGTAGATGGTACTGTGGCCCCTCTCCCTCCCTGTGGTTCCCCAACACTCGTGGTCTACTTTCCTGCTCCTCTTCCATGGAGGCCTAAGAAAAAGCAATGCACTGGACTTTCCAAACTTACAAGAATTCATGTTCTTATTTCCTTTCTAATGGCTCACCTGGAGGGGAGGCTGTGAGCCGCATAGCTCTATTTCTTCTCAGTGATGCATCCCCAAGGTTACCTTTCAACTGTTGCGGTGCGGAGCCTATTTTGCCAGGATGAGTTTGAGCTAGGCAGGAGAAACAGGGCTGTAAGCTTCTACCGCTGGTTTCTTTCAAGCTTTGCAGGCTGTTCTGAAAACATATTGCGTAATTTAGGAGACTGATGTGCTGAACTGAGCAGAGAGTTTTCAATTACCAATATAAAAATGACTCCCTAAGAACAGACATTAATTCTGCTCTCCCCAACTGTTCCAGCAAGGCATCCCACTGCTTACAGTGCAGTTTGACTTTGTTTCGTTTGATTGCAGAGTCCTTGACTGAAGGGGAATGGTTGTGGTCTGCGTTAGGCCTGGTAGACTCTGATTGCTGGAGGGAAAGTGAAGCAACAGCAAGCAGTATTCCCAGCCATACTCAGGTATTGCCTTTCTTGAAGCCTGGTCTACGCATCCAGCCCCTTTCTGGACAACTAGTGAGTAAAACTATAGAAACCTCTCCAGCTGAGAGGGGTCTGTTTTTGCAGAAGAGGAGTGGAGCAGCTAAGGCAGTGCTGTCTGCCGTTTACCTGCTGCAGCTTGGCTCTGCAGAAAAGCCCGTTTACCGCAATGGGTCACAGTATGGGAGAGTGACTCTCATCCCTGGAGCAACGTGATTCCAGCAAGCGTTGAGTTCAGAAGAGTTTCTCTGATAGAGAGCAACAGAAGTTCAGCCTTGGTGTCAAGCACTGGGCCCGTTTGATGTGGATGCGATGCTGCTGCGTCACAGTTAAAACATCTCACGCTGTGTAGCTGCCACACAGGCAGTTTCTATTGTCAGTAATGCGTCTTCTGGAGGTAGTCGAGGCTGCAGCCGTACCTCCATGATGGCGACTCCTCACAGGTCCCCATCATGCCCACCAGTCTGATGGCAGCTTCAGACCCCTCGGACATCGACTCCTTGTTATTCTTACCGACTCCCATCCAAAAACCGGCTCCCTCCCACAGCTCCTCCCTGTCCTGGGCACCCAGCGGAGAGCTTGCAGGAGCCGGGTGGTGGTGGTGGTGTTCCAGGACCAGCTGGAGGAGGTGGAGGCTGCCATGATTTCACCTATTTGCTCAGGCAAGAGGTTTCAGGGTCCGGAGGAGGGGGCAGGCTGGGTTGCTGTGACTGGGGAAGAGCCAGGCCAGGAGGAAAGCAAGGAGGAGGGCTGCTGTGGAGGGTCTCCTGCTTGCCAGGATGGCCCCTGGCTGTGGGGCCAACCAAGGGCCGGGAGCGGTGGGGAACCGGGAAACGCTCCCCAGGCAGGGGAGGCCGCGCTGTTGTGCCCCCACCCGCCCACCATCCTGCTTCCCAGGGCGGCCCTGAGGCTGTGAGGGAGGACAAAAATGGCGGCACCTCTGCCCCGCCACGTCTCCCGGGCCGGTGGAGCGGCAGGAGGCGGAGGCCCGGGGCGCCCCCGGGAGGCGAGGAACAGGGCGGTGCAGACGGTCCGGCCCGCCCCGCCGCCGGGCCGCGTCCTCCAGCCGAGGCGTCCTCCAGCCGAGGCGTCCTGCAGCCGCGGCCTTGCTCCGCCGTCCCGGGCGGACAGAGTGGTAGGAGGGGGCCGGGGAGCAGCGTGCGGACGGCGCGAGGAGCGGGGCCGCCAGCGGCCGCGGCGCTCCGGGGGCCGCTTCTGGCGCTGGGCAGCGGTCGGTTCCTGGGGGGGCGGCCCTTCCCCGGGGCCGCGACCAGCGGCCCCAGGGCACGCTGAGGCGAAGGCCCGGGTGTAGCGGCCCTTCCTGCCCGCCTGGAGAGACCCCCACGGCGGAGCCGGGGCGGGGGGGGGGGCACCCCAGAGCCGGAGCCCTGCTGGGCGATCAGGCTTTGGCGGGTGCCCAGGTCGTCAGGCGGGTCTGTGAGGAAGGGGCAGGTCTACGGTCACGCCAGGGATCAGCCCACCGTTGTCAGAATCAGGCCTGGCAAGCGCAGCTGAGGTCGGACACAGCCCAGCGGTCAGCAGGCAAGGCCGCGGGTCCTGGGGCTAGCGAATTTCTGCTGAAGACCAGCACTCCTGCAGCATTACTTGGGACTGGTCCTGGGCTGAGCTTAAACAGGCTCACGGTCAGGAAGAAAGGATATAGGGGAGGCCCAGGTGTGGCTGATTGGGACCCTTAGGGCCTGTACGTGCTCTCAGGGTCTTGACAGCAGCCTCACCTCTCGGCTCACCCCCCTCTGTCCTCACACCTTGTGGAGGTATGGGCTCAGCAGGGACTTACTGTAGAATGATTTAATTGCTGTGGGCTGTCAGGGAGCTGTTTAAGGGAGCAGACACCTGAGACAAGTCACTGGCAAGGGGATGTGACATGAGAGACTTGAGGATGGGGGTAGTCATGGTGAGGGGCCCTGGGGGTTAGAAGGGCTTGAGGGTAAAGGGGAGATATTCAGTGCACTCCTGGAAGACCCTCAGAGGCTGGGTGTTACTGGACACTTCACTCAGGAGCCTGGGCTTGAGTAAGGGTCAGATGTAGCTCAGTGACTGCCAGGCAGATCAGCAGTGATGAGGCAGGTTTGAGGTTGAGCGGGTGCCTGGCGGGTTGTGGACCCATATCCCGTGCAGGGTCGCTGTCTCTGAGGGGCAGGGGTTGTGTGTGTCTGTGTGTGTTTGGCAGCAGTGACCTCCTCTGTGGTGCGTAGCCAGCTGCTCTCTGGAAGGTGCCGACTGGTGGTGTGAAAGAGGAGAAGCACCAAGGTAAAAAGAGGAGGAGGTGGTAACAGTCTAGTACTGGAGGCAGCATCCTTATTCCCGAAATTGTCTTTTTGTCCAGGACAGGTGCCAGGCTGACTGCAGCTAGCTGGGGGGAATTCTGTGTGGTTCCCTCTTGCCAGATCACCTGTGCCTTCTCGTTGGGTTGCAGCTGCTGCAGAGACACAGAGAGGAGACTTTCTCCTCCTGCATAGGGAAAGCTTGTTTCTTCCTAGGAGCATCGCTAGGACGTGCTGGGAGGAGGATTCCCCAAACAGGCAGGCAGGGATGGCAGCTTAGGATGTTGAATGGGGAGCTATAAATCAGCAAGCTGCTAATTGAGACCACAGGAGGCTGGTGAGTTACTGAAGACTTGTATTACTCTTTTCAGAGCTCCAGGCCATTAATAAGATCCCTGGGACCTACTCCGAGCACGTGGCTCTCCAGGGACATCACTTGCGAGCACTCTGTTTTGGGCATGTTCTCAGAGTTGAAGTTCCCTGTGCCCTGGGGCCATGTGGCAGCCAAGGCCTGGGGACCCTTGGAGGGATACCCCGTGCTGTGCTTGCATGGCTGGCTGGACAACGCCAACACCTTTGACAAGCTCATTCCACTGCTCCCCAGAGGTACGTCTGGCTCATCAGGATGGTTCTTGTTGTGTTGCGGGGCTGTGCATCTGATGCTCTCTCCATTTCAGATTGCTATTATGTGGCAATGGATTTTTCTGGCCATGGCTTGTCATCCCACCGACCTGCAGGCTCCCTCTACCATTTTCTGGATTATGTGAGCGATGTGCGCCGGGTGGCTGCAGGTGGGTGGTTGAAGAGACCCTTGAGGGGATGTTTGTGCAGGGGGTGCTATATTGCTCCTGTTCCTTAGAACAAGCAGGCAGCTTTTACTGCCAGGAGAGGGGTAGGCTCCCTCTGATTCTCCCCAGCCTGATGTTAGCCGCTGCTTTGTGACCACAGGTGGAATAAGCATCCCTCTTTCTCACTATTTTGTGAGGAAGAAACAGTAAGCCCCGAGAAGCAAGTGTTTCTATGCTAAAAAGCAGTAGTGGCAAAGTGGTGGATGCAACTAAATACTTTTGCCAGACTGACTTTTTGTAAGCAGCCAGTGACCTCTAACCAGTGTTAGGTATAAGTTGACAGCTTGCTGCTTGCTTTGGTATCATACAAAGAAATCTGAAAGCCAAGGTGTCTCGGGCTCCTAATAAATCCTGATGTAACTGCTCATCTGTATGCTGATCTCGCGTGAGGTTGTGGCATGTGCAGTTTTGCATCCCTCATTCAGTATACGAGGAGCCTCTAGAAGCTCTTCGACATTCCAGAGGGTAAAACACATCTTTCAGTGAGGTATATTTCAGATGGGCAGCACTGATGAAGCAGTATTTTCCCATAAGCCTCTTTGGAGTGCCATAAAAATGAACTGAAGAGCCTGATGCGCTAAATGGTACAGAGAGCTTTCACTTGGGACAATCATACTTTTCTCAAGGCAGCTCTGTGTCCTCACGGCTCTTGCGGGATGCCCTGCAGCAGGATGCTCTGTCAGGGTCTCTCTCTTCCAGTAGATGCTGCCCAGTTAGGCTCCTTTGCTTCTTGCCAGTCTCGTGTGTGGCAGTGAATGGGAATTTGCTGTAGTTTGCCATACAGAGAGAACTTGAGAGGTGCGTGACTTAACTACCAAGGAAATGAGGTAGCGGATGCTCTTTTTCTTTAAAACTGGCCTACTTAGCCACCTCATTTCTGGATTAGAAAGCAAATTAAGCAGTGCAAAAGCCCTCCCAGGAGAAGGGGCCCACGTTAGTGGAGAAGCAGCAAGATGCCGCTGCTCTGGTTTCTAATGCAGCACTGTCTGTTTTTGTCTGTTGCCACTTAGCCTTGCAGTGGAGACGGTTCACCCTGATGGGTCACAGTATGGGTAAGTGGCTGTTGTCCTTGTAAGCTGTGGGATTCATGGAAACAGGAACAGATAATTAAGTTACAAGACATGCTGCTTGAGTGATTAAAAAAATCTTTGCCTTTGTTTGAAATGCCTCTGCTTTCAAGACCCTGTAGTACAAACAGTGGTAACTTGCTGTGGGTCTTTCCCCCACCACCAGAAGGGAACAGTGATGGACAAAGAGGGGTGGTCTGCAGCAGGAGAATTTGCAGCAGGCCTTCCTGCCTGGTCCCCACAAGGCCACAAAGCCTGGGGACAGCAGGGCCCTTCTTGGTGGGTCATGGAGCTTGCTGAGGGGAACTGGACTCCAGGCTCTATCCCGTTATGCTTGGGACATGATTGGGATTTGCCATGATTAGGGTTTTGCTCCCCAGGGCTGCTCTGACCACAGCTTTACAGGACCTGCACACACCATAGCTTTTTAACTAGTACCTCCTCCTTGGCCTTTGCTGCCTGATAGGGAGAGGGGGATGGCACCGGACGCAGAGTCCAGCTGGCCAATAGCCCTGCTCTCTGCCCACATCCTGCCTGCTGGGAGAGCTTTACTCTGTAGTTGGGGCTTTGTCCCTTGGTACAACATGCATTTCTGCTTCTAAGGTAGCTCCTGCTGTGAGGAAGGAGAGTTTCTGTTACCAGGGGATGTCCTGTGCATAACTGAGCACCATTCTCTCCTTTGCAGGTGGGTGTGTGGCAGGAATGGTGAGTAAAGCATCCTTTCTTCATGGGGTTTGTGATTTCTGCAGCTGGAACAAGGAAAAAAGGGACAGACTGTGTGGGACTTGGATCTCAGGGGAGGAGAGGCCCTTCCCTGACACCTTCTGAGTGTATCAGGACAAAGACATCACTCAGTGCTCAGCTTTTCTCTTTTCTCATATTGTTTCATCTCTCCTCAGTTCTGTTTCCTTTATCCTGAGATGGTGGACAAGCTGATCCTGCTGGAAAATCTTGGCTTTCTGCTAGGTCCAGAGGTTAGATTTTACATGTCCTTCCCCTCCTTTTTTTAAATAAAAAAATAATTTTTTTTCTTTTCCTCATTTGTTCAGAGAAGGCACGGATGTGACCAGTTCCTGGCAGGTCACACAAGTCTCAGGGCTCTTCCTTTTGGCAGGCACAGATCTACTACTTGTTGCATGGACTGAGATCCCCGCTTAGGGTGGCCCTTGGGGGACACTTATTAGCGATCCACATTCTGCATTCCCTTAGCGCCAAAATTCACTTGTCTGTGCCACACCCTTGTACAAAGGGAACTGGAACCTCTGTCCAAGCAACTGCCAGCTAAGGCTGTCTTTTTGCCAACAGCTTGTTGGGTGACCTGGGTGCAAGCCTGGTGAATTTCTTTTTGTGTTCCTGGCAGGACATAAAGCTACATTCCCAACCTGCCATCATCGCTACCAGATGCTAGGGCTTTGGTTGGCAAAAGTGGGACAGAAGCCCAGGGTCAGGGAGACAAAATACCAGATTTCCCTTGTTCTTTTGGACAGTTGTCCTCAACTCAAAAGTGGGGTTGAAAGGGGTAGAAAAGATCACAAGGGTGAAGTTATTAAGTTATTTACAGCAGTGCTTAGCTTTCTGTTCCTACCTTGCTTTTTAACTATTGCTCTTCCCTTTTCCCTAGAAATGGACAGTTTTAATATGATTTCCATAACCAGTACCAGTTCTGAGAGATGTTGAAGGGTGGAATGCCCTCTTCTGAATCGTTTTACCCCTTATCAGAGGGTAGAAGAGAGGGGTTACTCCTGTTTGTTACCTCTCTCTTTCAGGACACTGAGGCTTGGCTGAAGTCAAAACGGATGGTGATTGACAGATTACTGAGTCTAGAGGCAAAGCAGCAAACTCCCAAAGCACGGAGCCGCGAAGCAGCATTGCAGAGGTGGGTTCCCATCTGTCCTCTTCATTTGCTGCCTGCCCAAACCTTGGACGGAGTTAACGGCTGCATGAACGAGGAAGGGAAACTGTCCCTGCAGTTCCCTTTTCAAGTCCTCCTCTGGAATCTCAGCAAGACCTTTTGCTTCTGCTGCCAGAAGCTTCTGCTTCTTCCTGCTCTTTTCCGAAGCAGCCCCAGAGCTCACCGTCACCTTGTCATGCCATTTTTGCTTTGCTTCCTCCCATTTCCAGCAGCACAGTCTCTCTGCTATGTCTTCTCCAGGCTCTTAGAAGCAAACAGACATCTGACAGCAGAGGGTGGGGCAATCCTACTGCAGCGAGGAGCAACCGAGACACCCGCTGGTAAGGGACTGCATGGAGACAGGGCTCATCACAGTGCTGGGCCAACACTGGGTGTGGGAAGGGAGCAGTACCAACAGCCATTGTCTTCTGCAGGGTACAGGGTGCCCTAGCTACAAGTGTACACAGCCTGAGTGGGATCAATTAGGTCTGAAGGCAGAGCTCTCCATTCTCAGCAACTGGGGTTGGTACTCAAGTCCTAGGACAGCTAAAGAATAAAAAAAAAGGGGAGAGATCTGAATCAATCCTGTTCCTCTTGTCTCAAAAAGTATTGGGCATACCCCAAAGGGGAGGAGAAACAGAGAATACCTGCTCCTGTGAGACAAAAAACCTTGTGTTTTTTTTTTATTCTAGGGCTGGTGTATAACAGAGACATGAGAGTCCATATGGTGAGCATTGCTCTTCTGATGTGCTCCCTGCTGCTTCTGAGCCCTGTGCTTCCAGAAAACTCAGGGGTAGTGCAGGTCCACTCACTGAGCCTGGGCCCTGCCTCCACCCAGCCATGCACGTTCTGCTTCCCTAATTTCCACATCTCTTTTAAATGCTGCTGTTAAAAGAGCCTGCGCTCGATCATTAACTGACTCAGCTTACAGAGTCACTGGAAAATTTTACTGATTTTTTAGCAGTTCCTCTGCCCCAGGGCCTCCTGGCCACATTTCCCTGCCATTATAACTCTTCAGACAGCAGATGGATGGATGCTTTGGGTCAGCTTCATTGTCAGGTCACCCATATAAGAAGGGAGAGTGAAGCAGTCCTTATGTTTGATACTTTGATAGCTTTGTGCCACTTTTGAGCAAGTAGGGCCTCCTATACCTGTGCTACTGCCAGGGTATGAAAGCGAGAGTAGCGTACTGTGTCCTTTTCAGTAAAAGGGTTTTTAAAGCTTTTCTCTGCTATGAGATCATTCCCATATGTGCTGCATCCCAGCAGGCAGCATTGTTGGCAGCCCTGAAATGCAGCTGGACAGAAGGAGCCTTTGCAGAGCCAACTACTCTTCTGTGCAGCCTGGCCGCCTGTCATGTCCCAGCGCGGCACCTTTAGGGCTACAGCCACTTCTGCCTTCAGAGCTGGTAGTGTGGCAAGGGTCGGGGACACCCCATTCCCCCAGCTGCTGTCCCTGACTTTTGCCACTCTCCCTGTCTTTGCACCTGCAGCAGAGTCGAGAGTCCTTCACCACAGAGCAGTGTGTGAAGCTCCTGCAGAAGATCCAGGACCGTGTTCTCATCATTATGTGAGTGAGGCACAAGCCAAACCAACCCCCACTGCCTCCCTGCAGCCCTGGTTGGAGGGACCAAAGGTTAGAAAGGAGTCCTTTGCTACCCCCTCCTCTGCAGTAGCCCCTCAGACCTTTGGGCCAGTTGGCACAACAGTACAGACTCACATCTGAGAAGCGTTTCCCACCTGGGCAGGGCAGGCTCCTGGAGCAGGCAGAGAGCAGCTGGAACATCATCCTTGCAGCCTGGTGCTCTGCTTTCAGGATGGGCCTCCCTGGTGCGAGGCTGACTGAGGAAATGCCAGTCCTGCCCTGTTCTCCCCATGCTCCTGTCCCATGACTTTCTGTCCATTGACCTTACAGCAAGGGGCCACCCTGGCAAACACACAACCCTCCACAGCAGTCCTCCTCCTTGCTTTCCTTCTGGCCTGGCTCTTCCCCCAGTCACAGCAGTCCAGCCTGCCGCCTTTTCCGGACCCTGAAACCTCTTGCCTGAGCAAATAGGTGAAACCACAGGACCTTCCACCTCCTCCTGGAGCCCCTGGCCCCTGCAAGCTCTCCCCTGGGTGCCTGCTGCAGGGAGGAGCTGTGGGGAGGTAGCCAGTGGCTTGTGCAGAGCCGCACAAGCTGTTAAGCTGTCTGGGTGGGTAGCTAGTTCTGTCAGTCCTCTGCATTTTTCCCCATCTCCTTAAAGGAGAAAACGTGCAGGGCTCTGGCTACCTTGGCCTGTGTGGTGCTGTTAAAAGACTCTAGGAAATAAGAAATGCTAGAAGTTGAGAACTGAGGTGCAGTTTTGGATTCTGTGGTCTGTTGAAATCATAAGAGCTCAAGGATTTTCCTGCTTGTCCAGAAATGCAACGTCAGGATGGGGACAAGTCTTCTAGGCCATACAGAGTATGTGCCTTTGAGCCTGGGATGTCACCTTGTCCCATCACCTGCAGCATGGTAGGATATAGCATGAGGCTGGCTCTGCAGGAGGTCTAATGCTGGCTTCTCTAGGGGGGCTGCCCTGGTACCTCCCTCTCCAAGCAGGGCACACCCTGTTTAAAGGCAGCAGCCTGGGGGGAAGGGATAGAAGGGAGATATAAAAGCTGTATAGAAGGAAAAAGTTAAAAGTAGAAGACAGGGTGGGCATAGGGAATGATGTACTCAGAGCAGTTAAGGAGCCAGCCCTGTGGGGGACAATATTTAACCAGTCTCCACTCTGATACTACTAGGCAGTCTCCCAAGGTTTTAAACAGATGGTTTGATAGAAAATAGCTGCTTAACCAAGCTGTGTGGTGCTCCTTTACCATGTACGACCCTGTAACCCTGCTGTTTACAAGCAGCCTGGAAAGAGCAGTTGGGTCCGTCATCCCACTGTCTTGGGGACACTGCTTCTGCCCAGGACAGCAGCAAAGACAAAGAGAGGCACACTATGGCTGTACTGAGCCTTGCTGTTGCTTTTCAGAGCACAAGATGGACTCTTGGTACCGCACAACCTAGACAGCACACATCACTTTGTGAAAGCCCTATGGGAGGCATTTGAGTCTACCCTCAAACAGGTGAGAGCAAAATCCACCCTCGCATCTCTACTCTGTGCACCACCAACCTGGGAGCAGCAGCTAGGAAGCAGCTTACCTTGGTGGACACCCCCCCCCAATAGGTGATTTGTCCTGAACAGCACAGCCCTCATACAGCAGGAAGCCAACTTTGCCCCTGCTGCCAAAGTCCCAAGTTAGTACTGCCCTCTGGACCCAGCTCCTCCCTAGTCCTCCCATCCCTGTCCTGCCTCACTTGGCATACCCCTTTGCCTAAGTGGCACACAGTAAGCACAGCTTGCCTGAGGGAACATTTTCCTGGTCCACATCTTCTTGTGTCCTTTCCCTCCAGCACATCCAGCTAGTAGAGGTGCCTGGGAGTCATTTTGTGCACCTGAACGAGCCTGAGGTGGTGTCTGGGATCATCAGCAACTTCCTGACGGCGCAGAACACCAGAGCGAGGCTTTAAGAAGCCCTCACTGCTGCAGCAGTCCAGAACAGAGACCTAAAAAGCAGACTCTGGAGGAATTGTCACCATTCCTACCTTGCATCCAAGATAGTTTCATGATGCTCTTTCCTAAGCTTAGCTCACTGCAGGGTGGAAGCAGGTCTGCCAGGGTTCCCTGGAGGATTGCTGAGCAAAGCATGTCATTTGTCAAAGGGAAAAGGAGTATTTACTCCACTTCCAGCTCTGTGAGTAGGATAGAGGCCCAGAGTGGCCTTTGCTTGCTTGCTTGCTCCTAACTTGCACCCTGGAGTGGAGCAAGAATACAGGCAGAGGCATCCTCTTTGGGAGCAGCAGTACCAGCTGTAGCATTCCAAGAGACAGGTGGCTCATCTTGCCTCCTCCTTGAGGATGGTGTGACCAGTCTCCTCCCAGGATTAGGCCTACTGAAAAACCAGGAAAGTGTTCTGCTTCTCTGCTTACTTCCATGGGTGCCTGAACTGAGGGCCTCAGTGTCTCTGTTCCACTGTGAGAGCTGCTACTTTTTAAAAAAATCAGCTTAAAGAGCTCACCTGGGCATGGAAGGCCATTTTAATGAACTCCTAGGGAATGAGTCACTAATCCTCTAGCTGAAACAGCTGGCAGAACTGCTAATAATGGAAAAGTTGACAAGAGATTATTTCCATCCTTGTAAATAAAGACTAATCTCTCCATGTTACCTCTGTCTTGACTCTATAGGAGAGTGAACCTCCTTTCTTTTGGGATGCTCACCCAAGCAGCTGAAACACCAGTCTTAGAAGGCAGTGATTTTTACATGCTGTCTGCTTTAGATAGGGCATATTAAGGATCCACCTGCCTCCTAGTTAAATGGATGTAAAAAGCTGCTGAAGCAAGCAGGCCTGGCAGTCTCCCCATGCAGTGGAGACTGCATTTGCAGTGGGTTTTCTAGGAAAGGGTAAATCCATTTTAATTCAGCTCTGTGGAATTTACTAGCATTTCCACCTTACATTCACGGTCACGCCCCTATCGAGGCTGCTGACAGTAAAATGAAATGTGTAAAAGCCTGGGGATGGGTGGGTTACAGTCCCTTTCTGATCAGAGTGCGCTGGGGTGAACAATCAATAAGTCCAAAGCTGCGTTAAGTGTTATGTGGGCAGTACAGAAGTGTTGCCCCACAGCTGGATGTGCCTGTCACCACCCTTACGTGCCTCCTGTGGACTGGTGAACAGTTAAGTGGAAACAGGCCTCGGAGAGCCTGGTTTCTCCCTCCAAAGCCAGGCTGCCATCTCACCTTGTTCTAGTGATGGTGCTGAACATCAGAAGTTCCCATAGGACAGGCTGAACATGGCTGTAGAGGTCCACGTACAGCTGGAAGACTGGGCACCTCAGCACCTGGCTGACAGGGAGCTGCCTGGAAGGGAAACACTGAGGGAAGGGGTGGGGCTCTGTACCAAACCACTGATCTTTCCTTATGACAAGATGTCAGGGAACTTCCCAGTTGGGCTTTTCCCCGAAAGTCACTTCCCTCCTCTTCCTAGTCACCCCCAGATAAAACGTGCAAAGGAGTACCAGCATACAAGCCATGACTTTTATCGCCACCCCAGCACTCAAGAAGCTGTCCCCCACGGCAGACCAAGGGGGAGAGAGAGGCATTCCTGTGTTTTGAGAACATAGCAGCAGTTTATTTACAGTTCTTCAGCCATTCCCTGTGCCTGCAGAGGCTGTGCTAGATCAATCCCGGCTCTCACCAAGCTTTAGGAGGGCCTTGGGTGGCAAGAAAATACAGGTTGTCATAGGAAGTGCCCAAGCCCCTTGACCTGAGCACCCTGGGAAGTGCTGCCCCGGTGCCGGAAAACAGGAGGACACCAGTACAAATGAAGAAAACTCTCCCTCCAGTGGCAGTTGCTGGGATATCCCATTTCAGATCCAAGGGCAGGGACAACCTGAAGCTGCCTCAATTCTTTGAAATCCTTTGGCACACAGAGTCTGTAGGCATCTCTCCTGCCCTCTCCAGCACAGGCATCTGAGGAACAGCTCAGCACAGCTTAGTATGGGCGAAACTTGCGCTGGGCTCGCATCAGCACGATTCTCTGCTTGTCCTCCTCAAATTTCTTCCTCAACTGGGCGATGTCTGAAACAGGCAGAAGGAGGAAGAGGACACGTCACACGGGAGCAGCAGATCTCCCTCTCCTGAGGAGTTTCGCTTCCACGCGCCAGGAGGGGCTCAGTCCTGACACCGGCAAACACATACTTCCCCCAGCAGGTCCTTTTGTCTGGTCTGAGTGCCAAGCTGGGGCTCTGGCCGTTCATCTCGAACAGAGCTGCAGCTCCCTCTTGGGGAGGAAACTGGCTAGTTTTCCCTTTCAATTGTTGCCTTTGTGCAGGCTGAAGAAAACTATTGGAAAGTCACAACCTGTGCGCTCTCCCGCAAAATATTCCAGCTGCCCTTGCTAGGACAAGTGATGGCAAGGGGTGCCCAAGAGCTGGCAAGGCCGTTTGCACAACCACCCAGCCAACTGTTCACCTGCAGCTGGACATAGCCTCTACTGAAGGAAAAAGGACCCTCTTTGGGCCATAGAGAGACAAGAGACACAGGCAGGGATAAGAAGAGACTCAGACACTCACGCTCTCTCTTGGTCTCGCGATGCTGCCAGGCATAGAAGTTGAGCAGCTCTTTGCGGGCCCTTTTCTGTTTCTCCCTCTCCAGCATCCGCAGGTTAGCGGCCTCCGTCCTGGGCAGGCCAGGCTTTCGGCCCTTTCGTGTTACCTTCACCCAGCCCTCCTCATCTGGAACACCCTCCTGCTTGGCTGCTTTGGCTTCTTCCTGTAAGGACAGGAAGATAAGGCAGCTCAATACAGGCAGTCCCCCTTAAACACATACAAAGCTACAGCTGCTCCTGCTTCTGCACAAGATTTGAAGGAAGGCATGGGACCAAGGGCACAGACATTCAACTAACATTCACAACACTGCACACCAGCCAGGACCCGATTTATTTGTGGATACCTATTGTAAGCCCAGGGTGGAAGGGTCAGGTGTTGTGGACCAAACCAGGACCTGACTGCCCACCAGCAACTGGGAGTAAAACAACCCTGCCAACCAGTGTGTTTCTCTTTGCCCTTTCCACTGAGGCCAGGGCACAAGAAGATCTTC
The DNA here is from genome assembly GCA_026212715.1 of Elanus axillaris. NCBI lineage: Eukaryota > Metazoa > Chordata > Aves > Accipitriformes > Accipitridae > Elanus > Elanus axillaris. The sequence continues at coordinate 29,153,754 of JANZLQ010000025.1, forward strand.
TCTCTTCCTTTCCTCTCCCCAAACAAACTGCTTAGCTGGGTTCCCTTCCCAGCCTGACCTCACCTCTGCTATCTTTTTGTCATAGTCTTGCATGTAGGCATCCACCTCAGCCTTCAGCTCCTCCCGATCCACAACTGAGGCTGCATAGCTGGCGATCCACTCTGAGAGAGAGGGCACAAGTCAGCAGTAGCCTCTGTTAGAAGCAAGCCCTAGAGAAGCCCAAAGGCATCACACCAGCGAGAACTGCTGGGGGAAAAGACACACTTTGTTCCTATTCATGTTCAGCCTCCCCACTGTCACAGCTCAACCAGCTTGCGGCCCAGGCCACGGCCAGTAAGCGACGGGAAGAGCTTGCAACTTTCCCAAGCAGGAGCGTGCTAGCCTTAAGCCCAAGAGGTACAACATTCAGGGCCGCATTCCTGTCAAGGGATCATGTCTGAAATGCTGTCATCTTGACAGACACCCAGGGCCTATTATCGAGTCTACATTCCATTTTGAGGGCAAGGCACAACCAGTTTCTCTGAATCTATGTGATACTGAAAAGATGTCAGGGAAAAACTGCCTTTCCATTGTACCAAGTGACCCCATTCTCTCACAGCATCACTGGACAAGACTCCTACCTTGTGAATAACAATAGCAGTGCAATGAAACACTGGACATCTCCCATCTCAGTATAAACTGGTG
>JANZLQ010000025.1:29154537-29167565 GCA_026212715.1 Elanus axillaris
ACAAGACTCCTACCTTGTGAATAACAATAGCAGTGCAATGAAACACTGGACATCTCCCATCTCAGTATAAACTGGTGAGAATTAGTCTGGGACATGCAGGGTAGGGTTCAGCCAGGAACGAGTACAGTTCTTCCCCAGCACTTGCTAGCAGGAAGACAGCTAGGGCTGACTTACTGCTAATGCCTGTTTTCACAGGGTGACTCTCTGTTGATATCAGCAAGGGACCTTCCTGTGACAGAGTCTTGGCTGCCTGGACACCAGCTGGTTTCCTGAATACCACATATGCTACTTGAAATCCCTAAAAGAAAGAGATACCTAGGCCAGTCAGATACATCAGTGAAACTGGTGAAGCAGCAAGGAGCTGCAGTACAGATAAAAGTCAAACCACAGTGGGGGTGGGATAGCAAAAAAAGATGACATAAACTTAAACAAGTAATCACATCAACCCAACGCCCCCAAATGGCTTCCCATATCTCACGTTCCAAATAACACCAGTCACTACTTGCGATCTTTTCCCATCGTGACCAGCATCAGTATTGCCCGCTCCGGCAAGCTTACCGTTACAGCTTTGCTGTTGAAGAATTTGGACGGCTGTTGTTCTTTTTTCTCTCCCGGCCCTGGCTTGTCACAGATCTCCACAGACTGGACAGGCCCGCAGCGGGCGAACATCCTCGAGAGAGAGTCCTTGACGCGGAGAAGGAGCGAACAGCCGGTACGGAGCAGCAGGGGCGATTCCCGCCCCCCCCGCCGCCTCACGCACGGAGCACAGAGCGCCCCGCCAGGCCCTCCGGCACGGCCCCAGCCCCTCTGCCCACCCGCGCCGGGCTCCTTCGCCCACGGCCCCGGGCTCCCGCCGCCTCCCCCATCGGCGAGACAACCCCCGGCCACGGGCCGGCCCAGCTTACCGGGCTGCAGTACGGGGGGACGTTGAGGACGAAGAGGGTGCGGCGGGGCGGGTGCGTGGTGCCGGCCCCTTCCCGCACCTGGTGCTCCTTCACCAACAGGCAGTGGGGCGAGCGCTGCCGCGCCCCGAACTTCACCGCCAGAGCTGCGAGCGACGCACCGGTTAAAGACCCCCGCTGCCGCCCCGGCCCCGCGCCCGGCCCCTCCCCGCCGTCCCCTCACCCGTGTAGCCCGCCGGCGCCGCGCCGAGCGCGCGCTCCTCGCCGGCCGCCATCTTAGCTCGGCAGGAAGCGGCGCGGCGCGGGGGCCGCCGGGAGTTGTAGTTCCCCGCGGCGGCGCGGCGCCGCTAATGGCCGCGCTGGGGAACGCGCTGCCGCCTGGGGGCGGCGCTTAACGCGGAGGTTTCCCCATCCGGAGCGTCCGGCAGGACGCGCTGCAAGAAACCCGGCCGAGGCAGCGCCAGTCAGTCAGCGCAACGGACAGCGCACGGACGGGCCTTGCGCGTCATCCCAGAGAGGCGAGTGAAAGGAGTAGTGTGAAGATCCGTGAAAACATTCTGACACAGCCTTAAGAACTGCTTTTAAAGACTCCTGTTAATCAGGGAAAGAAAAAGATGACCTTTACAGAGGAACTTACATTTATGGCTGAAGACAGGACCACTCCAATAATAAAGATAGTGAAGCAAGACATATGTACAAGGTGAAAAAAGGTCAGTAAAAAGTAAGAAATTACATGGAGGGTTGACTCAACCAAATATCCAAGTTAATGAACATTATCAGAAGTGGGACATGCAAACCCCATGAAAATACACCAGACAAACTTGCAAATTGTGGCATCACTTCAGAAAGTCAGCATGTTTTTGAAAAAGCAAAGGAAAAGGAAACAGTATTGCAAATTACCTACCACCTGTTCTGGCCAGCAGTACCGAGTTAGCCCAAGTAATCACTGTTTCATACGCAAGTTGATCATCTCCAACAGCCCAGGAAAAAAATGGAACAAAAATATAACCATGCTGCATGAGGGCAAATGTGCGCAGATGCAAGGGCAAAAGGTGGTAGGTGAACTCCGTGGAATGCAAACAAGATCAGCATGAGAACTGCAGGACGGCCAAGAGAAACTGGAGAGCTGCAAGGTGAACTACTTGAAAAGGACTAGGAATAACTGGTTAGTCTTCTTTCAGTGCCCAACGAAAGAAGGCACACTATGAAATATGAGAAGGCTAAGATAACTTTAGAGAGCTGACTGAGAACAGGAAGACCAAGGTATCGCTGTAAGACAAATCATGGAGTGGTGTTTAGATGATCATTGACTTCACCAATTAAAAAAAAAAAAGTATACTGCCATAGATCACAGAGCTAGGGAACAGAGCAGTTCTTCCAAAGAAGTATGTTAATGTCATCATAATTTCTCACAAATAACTTAATGCACAATTTAACAGTGAGTTAAAGTGCATCTTGCTATTTTAGCTTTTGGAATGGACATGAATATATTAATAACAATTAAAAAAAACATAAATCTCCCCATTCTTTCAGAAGAGACCAGATATTCGCTCACAATACATGTGTCTTCACATTTCCACAGCTTTCTATCTAGCTGATAGTACCCTACCTCACCTAAAACAGGTACCCTGATTTCACAGCTTTTTTTTTTTTTTTTTTAAAGTACTTTTCAAATTACTAGGCTGTCAGTAACTGCCTGACAACAGAACTGAAACTAGGTGGGGACACAAATTGCTCCCACTTAGTAGCAAGAATCAGCTTCTAGTTTTGATGATTAAAAGGCTTAAAAACACCAATTCTCTCCTCTTGCTCTTCATCACATTATCAGTTTTGAAGTTTCTATATTCTTCTAAAAGCATGCTTGATTTGATGTTGGAACAACTGCACCTATCTTTAGTTGCTTCACAGCATCTACAAAGGCTTAGAATCCACTCTGTATAACAAACGTTTATTCAGAAACAGATAATACATTATCTTCTCCAACCCCTAGTATTTCCTCCCCCTCCCCCCATTTTTTTTTAATAAAACACAGGTGTTTGATGGGCAATCTAAAAAAAAAGGAGAACAATAGCCGTCTTGGGTCTCCTCCCCTACAAACATCTGCTGTTCACAAGAAGCACCCTACCAATAATGGTGGTGTTGGCTTCCAAACCAAAGAGAGTACTCCAGAAAAACAAGTTCTGCCAAGTCCTCAGTTATTTTCATGGCCAAAAAGGATACAGTGAGATAGAGGAATGGTCTGCATGAGCTAGACAGAGCAAAGAGTTAATACAGAACAAGAAAGCAAAAGAAACACAGGGTTGACCAAGAAATGGAATCTGGACCTACAATGGTTACAGACAGTTCATTAAAGTTCAGCCGAGCTGAACAGTATGGATTAGGTTAGTCTCCTAGCTAGAAGGATCAAGTTCAAACCCCAGCCAGAGTCTGGAAGTGGCTCTTAGCTTTCTCTCTTACAATACAATCTGAACAAATACAAACGAATGGAGCTACTGGGACTTCAAATACTCATGGCAATAATGCTTTACAAACATAGGAAGTATTGGAAGTGCCACCTAGTGGCCTGTGGCTTGTCACAGATACTCACTGGCCCAAGGCACATCCTTGCTGCTCTCTGCATGGGATTTAGCCCTCTGTAAGGAACACACAGGAGAGGAGTGTTAACTACTCTCCTCTACAAAACCTCTACCTGAAGCCACAAAGTGCAGCAATCATCGTCCAAATCTACACACACAAGCAGCATGGCCGCACAGCAGCCAAACATTGCCCAAATGACCTCTCTCTCAAAAGAAGTGAGTTCTCAGGCACAAGAAAAGACTGCTTCCTAGGTAATGGTACCTGAAAAAGGCTCCAGCTCCTTCCTTTTTATAGGCCGGGTAAGTTTGAAGGTAAGAAAAAAAATTAACATCCCTGCATCAGCCGGAGGATGCAATACAGTCTGATGGGAGTGAAACACTTGGATTTCCTCTACCTCTGAGCACAAGACTGGTTCTTATTTTTCAATCCAGAAAGAAGAGAGCAACTGAGCCTGACCCTACAGGACTAATATATTCATTGCACAAGTGCCAGAGCCTTCCCCCCTCCCCCACCTCTCTGCATTACTGGAGTTGAAGCATCCCTCCCACAGCACAATCAGTGGTGCACTTGTGCCTATATCCTTTTTGCCTGATGCATCCATTGGCTGGTATACACAGTGGAAGCTCAGTTTTTCACACTTCCCTGTCACTGCTGCTGAGCAGAAAAATGTCCAACAGCCAGAGTGAAGTAGTATGCCACCAAATGCACACAAGTCAAAGATGCGAGATGGTGCTTCCTGCATGGAGCCACACCTGACTTTGTACCCTGCAGAGCAATTTCAGAAACAATGTGTTCTTGCCTGTTAATAGTCAAGGGGATGCACCTTTTAGTTAAAGGTCAGTCAGAAGAAAAGAGGAGGAGATCACCACTCCTTCCCTTGAAGTCTATGTGCACTTTTAATGGCCACTAGGGGCTTTGGAGTAAAGGAGAGAGTTACATGGTATATGCTTGGTAATATATTAGTGGCAGAAGGGGGAGGTTAATTCTTTTGGAAAAAAATAATGGAAGAAAACTCCAACTATGAAAACAGAAAGTACACACACAAAGAGGAAACACTATTGTACAGTAAGGTAGCGATCATAGAAAACAAAAAATTTCAAGACAGGCAAATGCAAATAACATCTGCACTCCTGCACTTTTCCCATTCCCCAACTTAAATTTGAGTTTTCCAGTCCACTGCTTGCTCCCCCTTCTCAGAGTTTAATTTTGAATTCTGTGGGCTGCACAGAGGCAGAGACCCCCGAGGATTTGAAGAGTGCCTTCAAGATAGTGTCAGGGTCCACTTCAGCTGGGGGATTTGAGGTGGCGCTTGCACTTGACCGGCGTGGTTCCCCTTCCTTCTTCACTGAAGGGGTGTCACTCAACCGGCTGGAGGAGTTAAAAAAAAAGAGAAAAAAGCAGTATTTAACCTCTCATTATGAAATAAAATTTAACGCTATGTCTGCATTTGCTGTTATTATTGTTGCCCCCTTACCAATATTAGAGATAAAGGTTTTAAATATGCTTTCCTCACAAGAAAACTTCCTCATCTCAGGCTCATTTTGAAGATCAAGGCTGGGAACACAATGGAGTCAAGCTATATTGCACTCAGCTCAACATAGAGCGCCACAGAGAGGAAGAGAAGGAAAATACTAATGGGACAACAATTTGCCAACAGTTCCCCTTCCCTCAGCTTCTCCTTCAAAACAGAGCCTGCAAAGATATTTGGTTCTTCCCCCCACCCAAAGGACACTTACAGCAATATAGGCTGGTCTGAGGTGATGACATTCCCATTCATATGAAGATTGCATTTCATTGGTTGACCTAAACAAAAGCACAACAAAAGTCCTTCAGAATTGTGGCAAGGTAAGACCCCAGAAATATCACACAACAGTGCAAGCAATAGACTTCCACATGCTGGGGAAACATGAGAAAGAACAGCTGATACACGTTACATATAAGTACAAAACCCTTAGCAGAGACACAAGAGAATCACCCATTCTCAGCTGTCTGTTCCTCATCTGACATTTATAACATGTCACTCATCTAGAGAAAGAAAAATCATCTATTTCCAGCTAAAAATTAACAGCTAATTTCAGTCTGTAACAACACTGCAGGTGGATCCAGATTAAAAATTAGCTGATACTAATAATTTTACAAATCCAATTAAAAATGTTTCTGATTATGCCTTGAGACTTTTGCAAATACTAGTTTTACTTATACTTTGCAAACAGCTGTTCCATCAGCAGGTAAAGCCTTCCTAAGGACTTTCTAGCTCTCAGCACAGGATTAGAAACAAAAGAAATTTAATCTCAAAGTTAGACCAGCGGACTCACCAGACCCTGCCTCTAGCTTTGAGCATTCTCTAAGAAAATGTTGTGGTTTTCCCCCCTGGCAAATTTCACTTAAACTGTGCATATATTCAGCTAGTTACATAGGAGCGTATTACATTGTCTAGCTCTTGAACTGATGTTCTGGCATTTCCTCTCTCTTGGTAGTTTATGAGCATGTGAGATGCTTTTAAACTCTCTGCTGAGGTGGAAAAGTCATCACTGATTTATCTATCCTAAATGCAACTCTTGCCTCAAACTTACCATCTAAGCACCTGTTGTTGTATTTCTTATATGCTGTGATAGCATCTTCTTTCTTCACAAATACTACTTCAGCCACTCCAGGGTGCACCAGCCGGGCTCGCTTCAGAGCGCCACACACACAGAATAGCTCCTGAGGGCAGAGAGTTTTTTATGACCATGGCCACATTAAGAAGTACCACTTCAACCAAAGACAACGAGTGAGAAAGGCTTAGTTTCCTGATTGCACCATCCATCCTGCTTAGTAAACACATGGCAGAATCTTGACATTTGTCTTACCGTGTTTGCTATGGTATGAGTACTTGGCATTAGTAATACAGCTTGCACAAGCAGCAAAGTTCAAGGCCAGTACTCTATACATTTGTCACACATGAAGACCAGGCTCATCCTCAGCCTGCTGAGAAAGGAAGCACCTAGGTAATTTGGATAGGGGCATAAGTTCAAGGAGAACACCAAGCATGACTTGGTATGAACTTTTCTAAGTGATGTCAGGTATCTCAGTATACCCTAGAAATGGGATTTTGTCCCATCTTAAGCACATGCTTTTTTTTAAAAAGCAAACAAAGCCCAAAACAATCAGGAACTCTCAAGAGTTTTTGCAAGGAAAGCAAACCCATGTCATACCCCTCTTCATTGCATTCACCATAGATCAAATGATTTCTCAAAAGAGGTAGGATAAGGGAAGGAAGTGTCACTCATCCACAGTTCGGCAGTAAGCAACACTCACAACAATGTCTTCCTCTGTGACTCGGGGATGCAGATTGTTTACGGTCATCTTTGTGCCTTCCAAAGGACTGAACGCCAGCTGCCAACACAAACAAATGCATCACATACAAAAGGTCAGAAATGCAGCAGGCAAGATGGCATGGCAGCGAAAGCATTAAGAAAAAAGTCACTAAAGGGATGTCTGGGAAAGTCTGTACACGCACAAAGCAGAGAGCTACAGCTAATAATGGGAAGTATCAATGCTTAAAAAAGCCCAGCTCATCTGATGGTGAAAAGGAGCCCCTTTTCCATGCTAATTTATCTGAAGTAACTTTTCTCTTTCGTTCCCAAGTGTAACACTAACTTAATCTGCATACATACACAGTACTCTCTGATCATGTCCACACTTTTAAGCGCCTGTCTCTGCTGCGCTCTACACCAGCCAGCAAACCCCAAAATACAGCTCCAGCCCCTCAAGAGCAAGCTGAACTCAACGTGCCTGGGAACACCTGGTGGGTTACCTGTACCCAACATCGGGCAGTTTGGCAAAACAATTCCAGCAGGTTGTCTACAAATTGCCTGAGAGGTCATGTGTGTACAGCAAGAAGCTGTATTTGGAAGAATCCTGTTACTCTCCTTGCTAACAGGAGCAGACAGAAAACAACATATCTAGCAGTGTTAAAACACTACTCCTAGGGGCACAGAAGCCACCAAGGAGTGTCTAAACAACAACTGCCACCTCCCTGTAACATAGGTTCCTCCAGGACCTTGTGCTCGCATGCTAGAGAGAAAAGACGAGAGAAGCAAGATGCACTAGCTGAGAACTCCCAGTCTCCCAAACTCTGAAGAAAAGAACGTTTAGACAGATTTCAAATTCTTGGAACGTGAGATGCAGTTATCAGAATAAGCTTGATGGAGTCCCAGAAATAATGGTGGAAGGCAGGGAGAAATGAGCTGCTCACAGGACCAATGATTGCAAGTTTCAGATGTTTCAGAGACTTTTTATAAAAAGCATCTGCCACTTCCCTGAGCTCACCTCAACAGGTGCTGGTTCTTTTGGAGGCTCTTCCTTTGTCACTAAGGTCCGGGACATGTTTGTCAAGGCCTTTGTCCGCATAGGAGAGGGAGGTGCAGGTGGAGCTGTGTACGTATCGTTCTGGACCACCTTAGTCAGGGGAACAGTCTTGGACAGAGAGAATTTATTGCCACTCAGCCCGGTCTACAGGAAGAAAGAAAAAAATATCTTTAAGAACTGCAGGCTACAAAAGTCATCCCTCTTTTTCAAGCACCAACAACAGAAGAGTATTACTTGCATACACTAGAGAACTGCATGTCCTTCCCAGTGTCAAAACCACTACAGTGCTGGAGACTTCCAGCTTTGAGACAAAAATCAACAAAGGTTTCTGGGCATAAACATAAAAAGATACTTTTATTCCAAAAGAGCACTTCCCTCACTAACGAGGACTTTTTAGTTTCATATTCTTCTTAAATGAACTTCACCAGTGTGATTTGAATTTGAAAAGCTCCTTTTATCCAAAGATTTTCAAGTACTTTACAAAGTGTTCACAAAGATTGCTCATTAACAATAAGATTGAGCTGCCCTAGTACAAACAGCAATACTTCTTCAGAAACACAAAGCTAGGGCACAGAAAGACAGGGAGTGTAACCTTTCTAGTTGAAACTACCTACCTGAGTTTAAAGCCAGACTAAAAATTGTGCTTGGTAGCTGCCATGAACAAGAGATAACACATTTACTACTAAAAAAACCCCAAACAACAACATACACATAAGGCTGTTTTTAAGGATCACAAATGGCCAGGAGCTCCATTCTGAATACCCATGTAAGAAAACAAGCCATGGGATAATCATTGCACTAGACTGCCTATGTGATGGTAAAACAACATGAATTTGCTTTTTCAGAACCAGAGAAAAATCTAGAGCTAACCTATGTCCAATCCCCACATCTGAAACAGGGTTAACTTCAAAGATCTATCAGGTTGGCTCAGGGCCTTATCCAGTTAAAACTCTGAATATCCGAGAATGGCAATTTCACAACCTCTCTGGGTCCCTGTGCCAGATGCTGACCTGAGAACCGCACAGCTTCCACCCCCTGCCATGCAGCTAGAATTTCTTTTGCTGCAACACATTTGTTGGTTCACCTTTTCCCTGTTCACTCCTGAAATGGACCTGGTTTTGCCTTTTCTATGACCACATATTAGGCTGTGAGAGTGGACAGATCTCACTACAGCCTTCTTTTCTCAGCCTTAAAAGACACCGACTGCTCTCTCACCCTCTCCTCACACATCACGTGCTGCACCCCTCTGACCACCCTGTTGTACTGGTTCCAGTCTGTCAGTGTCCATCTTGTACCACAGAGCCCCAAAATAGGCACGGAATTCCAGGTGCATTCTCAAAATGCCAAAGAGATGGGAATACTTATCTTCCTTGATTTGCTGGCCATGATCTCACTAACATACAATTGGTCCTCATTGCTGGAAGGATGCACTCACTGCTAACTCAGTATATCACTCAGCAGGACCCCCAGGCTCTTTCCTACAAAGCTCCTTTTGAGCCAGCCAGTTCTCAGTTTAAGTTGCAGAGGGTTATCCCATCCCAAGAGCAGGACCTTGGACTTGTCTGTTGAAATCCTATCTTCTCCAGAGCGTCAGTACTGCCCAACAAGCTGCGAATTGAGATTTTGCATGGCAAGAGATTTCCTGCTTTCATGTCCAGTCTCTAGAAGCAGCAGAAAACTTCCCTTTCTTGCTTGCTCCAACAATAACAAGATAGGTTCAAAGAACCTCCCCAACAAGAAGAAAGTCCAAGAGCTAACATGCAGCGACCTGCCAGCAAGGGAGAAAGCACAAATTCTGGCTGCGAAAGGCCTATAAAACCAAAGTTAACCTAAAAGGACTGTGTCCCAAAAATAACACTAGGAACACTGGCACAAAGGGAAGGGTGGGAAGCAAACATTTCAGGAGAAAGCATCGTTTACACACTTCAAAAGAACGTAAGCCCTGTAAAGCCACAGCCTGTGTGTCCACCCGACATGAGCATAGCATGGTGGGGACAGTTCAGCTAATCCCTTACCGCATTGTGCAAGAAACTGTTTGTGGTGGTGATTTTCATCTGTTTGCTAGTAAGGGGAGAGACACTTTCATCGTCATCTTCCATGTCATACAGACCCTGAAGAGAAGCAAGGTAATAGTTTACAAGCAGGTAGATTTAATCTAGACATCATTTCCAAAACAAGTAGTTTTCTCCTGTCTTCAGCCTTCTTCAGGTAATGAACATGACTACATTGGACTTTACTCCTGTCCTTGCAGCTTGAGGACAGAGCTGAAGGTATGCAAGTCCATTTCAAAACATTGGTGCAAAAACCATCAAACCTCTTTTCCAGAAATGCCATGGTAAGTAAAGCCATTTTCCTGGGTGTACTGACACCATACACAGCTTTCTCTAATCCCTAGACCTTACCAGGACTGATGAAACCACATTAATGGAATGAAGCCTCAGTGCCTTACTTTTTACCACCCTGCTACCTTTAAAGTTGAAGGCTGTGCATAACTCTTTTTAGTTTTCTTTTTAAATTAAGCAGATGCTTGCCAAATACATCTGAACCAAACGTTCCTTTTGAATAGCCTGCTTTCCTTAGCACAGCACATATCTGTCTGGAACTAGAAAACACTGCACTAGGAGGTTTACTGAATGAATAATTAATTTCCCACTTCAGCTTAACACTTGTAGCCCTGCCTTAAAATACCAAGGTGGACTCCTACACAAATATTTTTTCTTAGACTCTAAATAATGTTAAGAAAAAGTCTATGCACATATGGCACTGCCCAGAACACAAGTCACAACTCAAAACAGCTTCCCATTAATTCAGTAGAAAGGTAAAGAAAAATGGAGGGATTAGCAATGAGAGCCTGCAAAATAAGTGAGTTTAGTAAGTCAGCAAGATTCTGGTTTACAAACAAGAAAGTTGTTCCAGTCACAGAAATGCTATGAAGGAAAAAAACAAAAGGGATATTAGAACAGAGGAGAACTGTGCAGAAAAGGGAAAAAAAAAAAAAAAAAGGAAAAATGCTAACTATCAGGACAACGGACTTGAGACAAATGAAATGGAATCAAGGCTTACAGTGATGAGGTCAGAATAATGAAGACACTTCCTTAAGTGACAGCATCTGGGATAGGTGAGGGCAGTAGGTCAATGTAGAGGTAACATACACAAATAGCTAAAGTTACCATAATTGGGGCTAAAAAACCCCAGGACATGATACTGTGAATGTCAGTTTTCCAACACTTCATGTAATACTTTATGTATACACACAAAAAAAATAAGTAATAAAACCGTGTAATTCCTCTCTGAAAGCACCCAGGGTGGTAAGGCGGCTGAATGGCTGGGGGCTGTGACAAAGGCCTTTAAAATTGGTCCCAGAAGAGACAGCACAAATTCTAGGATCTTCCTCAAAGCCTGCTTGATAAGGGATATGGCAACATTGAAAGTACATCAGAATACCAGTTAACTTCATTCACTATCAGGTTTCCAGCAGGGACCCACAGCTGGGATTTCACAGGAAGGCTGTACCCTTTCCCACCTCACTGTAGAACATTTGACCATGTACAATCATATCCATTCTCTGAAGAGGCTGGCAGGATGGTGAATCAAAACAACCACCAACTTGATCTGATGTGGTGTCACTGAGAAATTTACAGAAAGACATCAGAGCTAAAGGTCACAGTCTCTAGGAGAAAAAAACCATTAGCACATACAGATAAAAACTAGGAATACCTACTTTGCATTCATACAACACACAAGGAATTGAGATCCATTAGACTAAATGAAACCCTCAATTACCATGAAAGTATCTTAACCATGCAAGAATAGGGAGCTAAGCTGTTAGAGAACTTCCAGACACTTTTCTTTCCTACTTAAAGTGTTCTTTGCAACTACCAATGTTTATGGACACCTTCGCCCCCGCCCCCGGAACGGTAACAAGCAAAGAACACAGAGCAGGCACACACCTGTTTGTGTGTATGGTTGTTCACGACATTGATCCTCATTCCTGCTGGATGAGACTGTCCAGGAACTGCAGCCTTCTGCTACAGTTAGAGAGAAAGAACCAAAACATTAAACACTACAGTGCGCCAGATCCCTATTTCAGAAGATCAGAGCTGTTAGTGGATACCCTGAGACCACTTAAATGAAACTTGCTCTCCTCCTCTTGAAATGTTACCACAATATGCTATTAGACAATGTCTATGTTTCTTGTAATATGTTAAGTATGAGATAGCTTCACTTAAAGAAATTAAAACCTAAGGCCAGAGCAACTGATTCAAATTACTTGAGTTTTAGTCCAAGATTAGTGCGAACAGGACTTAACGCCAGCCCTGCCAGCACTGACTAGATCTGCACTTCTGCCAATACGAAACCATGAATGGGGTAAATCAGTAAGCAAGCTTTTCTTCTTTCATGCTACAGGGAACCAAAAGATACCTATTTCCATCAGACTCAACAAGCTGGGACACAACACAATTTAGTTCAGTTCCATTTCAAAGGAGAAGTATATGCTGCCCCTTTACACTAGGGCTGGAATAAGCTGTAGTGGAATAAAAAGATGCACAGGGTAGTATAGCTGACCCTTCTGCAGCCTGTTATCCCCTGAAACTGGGAAATCACAACAGAAGTGGTCAGAAAATATAGCTGTACTAATCAACAACTGAAATCAAGCAGCAACTCCCTCAAAAAAGCCCTCTGGTTTTTGAAAAAGCTGGAAGCTGTCCACTACAGAAAGGATGGGTATTCTTACAAACGTACTCCAAACAGGCAGCAAAATCTTCAAATTTGCATTTTCTCTAGACTGTAGCTTACACTACAGCACCCACATGTTTCAATTTGCTAATTAATTCAGAAACAAGGGCATCTGTCCTACAGAAACACCAGCAGAGCTATGGAAATTCTTTGGATTTCAAAGACGTTTTTTTCCTTCCTTTATGAGTAAAAAGACCACAGTACAGGACATTAGGGCTGTGTGCTGCATCTCAGATCAAGATACCTCGGCTTGATTCTGCTCCCACATTTGGGAAGAGAGGAGGGCAATTTGGAATTTTGCTGTAAATCTAAAAAAAAATAATTAGGTAATTGCTCATGTACATGGTTTTATCTACAGTCTTAATCACCATTACATTCTGATATAATTTTTCTTGCACTATGCTAACAAACAGAAAGTACTATAGGTCAAACCAAGTCATCCTACCCTGCCCGCGCCCCCCC
>JANZLQ010000027.1:0-14732 GCA_026212715.1 Elanus axillaris
GGCCGCCGCGCTTTCCGGGGGCGTGGCGGGCACCCCGCGGGGCGGTGGGGGGGGGGGGCGGTGGAAGCCACGCCCTGCGTGGTCACGCGGCGAGGAGGCGGAAGCCACTCACCCCGCTGAGCGAAGGTGAGGGCCAGCCGCGGTTTTCGGGAATGGCGCCTTCCTGGCGGGAGCTAGAGCCGGACCTTCGGAATTTCGGAAATAGGTGCTACCGAGAAAAAGAGAGGTGACATATTCCGCCACGTGGAAAGCAAAGATCTCACCTCTCTTTTTCTCGGCAGCGCCTCTTTCCGAAATTCCAAATGTCCATCTGTATCCCCCACAAGGAAGGTGCCAGCCGCAGAAGCTCTTGCTGGTCTTCACCTTCCATTGGCAGCCTATTCACAGGCACAACAGTACAGGGGATCTCTGCTTTCCACATGGTGGAATACCTCTCCTCTCTTTTTCAAAACTCCAAACATCCAGCTTTATCTCCCACATGGAAGGTACTAACCCCAGAAGCTGTTGCTGGTCTTCACCTTCCCTTGGAAGCCAATTCACAGGCACAAAAGCACTGGGGATCTGTGCTTTCCAAGAGACAAAACATACCATCGCTCTTGTTCTTTGTAGCGCCTCTTTCCGAAATCCAAATGTCCGGCTATATCTCCCACAAGGAAGGTGGCAGCCACAGAAGCTCTTGCTGGTCTTCGCCTTCCCTTCCAGCCTGTTTACAGGCACAACAGTTCTGGGGATCTGTGCTTTGTAAGAGACAGAAGATATCATCACTGTAGTTCTCAGCAGTCGGTTTTGAAATTCCAAACGTCCAGCTATATCTCCCACAAGGAAGGAGCCATTCTTGAAAGCTGTTGCTGGTCTTCACTCTCCCTTAGTAGCCTATTCACAGCCACAACAGCACTGGTTTTCTGTGCTTTCCAAGAGACAAAACATACCATCGTTCTCTTCTTGGTAGCTCCTGGTTCTCAAATTCCAAACATCCAGCTATATATCCTAGAGAGCTGGGGTACGCCTCCCAAACTGTGCTCCTGTGGGGCAGCTCTGTGCCTGACATACGTGCTCAGAGATTCCTCCAAAGACCTGTAATAGGTTTCATGGTTGTGTATCTAATACATCTACTGTTTCATTATGGTTTATGTCAATTGGCAAGGTACAGCCATCAGCTCTGTTGGATCTCTACAGAATCCTCACACATAGGTGTGGGGGTTTTAGTTTTTCTTTTTTTGTTGTTTTGTTTTGTTTTTTGGTTTTTTTTTATTTTTTCCTTTAAAACATATTTTCCTTTTTTTTCTTCCCTCTGGTACTAAGGGAGTTCTAAGCAGAAATTAGCATTTCAGAAATCTTATGAAAAGACTTCATTACCTTAATGAAGTAAACACCTGCTAGCAACTTATCAGTTTAATAAGCCATTTACTGACACTTTCAATTTCAGCCAGATCTTCTGATTAAGACACTGTACAAAAAAGTCAACAGCATGGAAACTTTGCTAAGGACTGCAACAGCAAGCACAGATAAAAAAAAACCCTCAGCATCTTTTCTGGTCTATTCTTCCATAAGTGTTCCTTTACACACTGACCTCCTAGTTGCCCAAATCCTTTGACAACTGTCAGGGACAGCACTGTACTAAGAGCCACATCAAATCATGCAGAGATAGTATTACTCCTGTACAGCACAGAGACAGGTTTAGTGCTGGCCATTCTAATATCCAGATATCCTGCCATGCAGTAAAAATTCTTTCGGATTTGTTTGTTTTTAATAAAAACTGTTATGAAAACATTTTTAAATTAAAGCCTTGTCAGTATTCCACTGCAAGGCAAGTTTTCCAATCTATACAGTTTAGACTAAGAGTAGAGCAAGAGATATCTCAGTCATCACTTGTAAATGACTCCATGGAGTAAGAAAAAAAAACCCTTCCATATTAGGTCTCTAAGCTAGCTGAAAACAGAAAACATGAGGTTGAAGACAAATAAACCCAGACTAAACATAAAGCCTTCCCTTTATTATGATGTTTATTGACTACTAGGAATGATTAAAATATATAGACCATATAGCTATCCCAAGATATTTCTTATGTTTTGTTTGTGAGAGATACCATCATAGCTCAGACGGAATTAATAGGGTTATTCCTGATGTAACTGGGCCATGATTTTTACCTCTGTTTTATATATCCAGTTACAAAATTATATTTAGTTTCCTCAGCCTCAAAACGTGATCTTATGATAAATTATGTCTATTCAGTATCTCCTTTGTATCAGTGTTACTTTGGCTTTAATGTAGTAACAAATCATCCTGTGTGCATAAATTAACATGCTCCTACTTTAAAATTTCATATAAGCAGCATGACTTTGATGCTTTATGTACACTGAAAAACTCAAATATTTTGAATCATTTACCTGGAGAAAAGTCTGTGTTCAAACTTTTTTATGGCAACTGCTGACAAATAAAATTTTTGCAGATGAAATCCTCCCACAAAAGTAGAATAAAATAGTAATATAAAATCGGAGCAAGGTTTTTAGACAAAGGCTGAGAAAGGAGGGTGTCGTGGTTTAACCCCAGCCAGCAACTAAACACCACACAGCCGCTCACTTACTCCCCCCCCCCAGTGCGATGGGGGAGAAAATCAGGAAAAGAAGTAAACTCGTGGGTTGAGATAAGAATGGTTTAATAGAACAGAAAAGAAACTAATAATGATAATAATAACACTAATAAGATGACAACAGTAATAGTAAAAGGATTGGAATGTATAAATGGTGCACAGAGTAGTTGCTCACCACCCGCCGATCGACACCCAGTCAGTCCCTGAGTAGCGATGCCCACCCCCACACCACCACCACGCAGTTATTTCCTGAATGCGACATCCCACGGTATGGAATACCCCGCTGGCCAGTTGGGGTCAGCTGCCCTTGCTGTGTTCCCTCCCAACTTCTTGTGCCCGTCCAGCCTTCTCGCCGGCTGGGCATGAGAAGCTGAAAAATCCTTGACTTAGTATAAACACCACCCAGCAGCAACCGAAAACATCAGTGTTATCAACATTCCTCTCCTACTGAACTCAAAACAGTGTCGTACCAGCTACTAGGAAGACACTTAACTCTATCCCAGCTGAAACCAGGACAGAGGGATAGAATCACTGAATTACTGACTTTTTTTTCTCCTAGGAAAAACAATGGAAGTAAATAAGAGATGGACATGAATCCAGTAGTAATAAGCCAAAACGACTACAATATAATTATCTGCTTATGTTTAAAACAATCTATTTTGAAAAGAGCAATGAAGTCTGGAGCAATTCATTATCTTTGTTAACTTATTCCAAATATTCAGAAATTACCAGCTGTTTACATTTGCTAGTATATAGTTATAGAGTATGCCAAGCATCAGCAGGGGTTTGGTGCCCTCTTATGTTTATACAAGCAACTTCAGTGACTGCAAACACTTATTGGTGATAGATCACTTGTGAAGGCTTCTCAGGTTACAAATTGTTAAGAAAGTGTCAACTAAGATAACTAAATATTTAATGCTTCAAAAAGATTAATAACCATGTTAAGGCAGAACTTACTCACAGTAACCAGCATAGCCACAGACGTACCTGTGCACCGTCCCCTTCAGCTTTTATTGAGACAGTTCAGCCTCACTAAACTGATCTTGCATGGCACAAGCCTGATTCAGGCTTCCTTTGTTTTGGCCAGACAGAGATTGTTAATCATTTGCTGAATACAATAACACACAAGCAAAAAAAGGCTGGTTAGCATCACAGAAAAAAATCAAGATGAACTGTATTAATAGATCTTAGAATCAGATGAGAGAGGACTACATGACCTGGTCTTACCTCCTGGGAATGTCATCCACCTAATCTAGGTACTTAACCAAAACAAAGGATCAATTAAAAAAAACCCCAAAAACCCACAAACCAACCAAAAAAAAAAAAAACCAGTTTGCAAAGTTGGAGACATCAAAACATGGAATATTCCCATTTCCTTCACTGGGATACTCCAGCGATTAATTCTCACATTTAAAAGTTGCCAATTATTAAATAAAATTAGATTTTTGGGTTGTTCCAGAAATCACCTTAGGTTTTCTTTCTTGTCTAGTTAGCACTGTAGTACGTTATTTTTCTTCTTGCACAAGTATTTCTAAGCCATTGAGAAGTCCCTTCTTATCTTCTAAAAACTGAACAGATTGCTCAGTAAATCTTTTCTGGAAATAAAACCAGATTCTGTATTAAGAAGTGCTCTGTAAGTTTGGTTTTTATTTCTCTATTAGTGTCAAAAGGGTATAGAGTTTAATTTTTTTTTTTATACTTGACATTTATGTAACTCATCATCCCATTTTACTAATTACTCAGATGAAAACATCTGGGAAAGATTTATGTGCCTTTTTTAATATATATATTAGAATGCAAAAGAGATGGGCCGCCGAAATAGTAATATGTAAAGATAACATGGAATTTTAGATTACATTTGAATGTTGGTATCAGATATTATTAAATACCTTATTAAAGTGCTGAGGACCCCATATTTAGTAAAGTAATCCATTGCAATGGAATGTATTGATATTAGTACAGAAATAAAGATCCAAAGCCTTCCATAATGGGAAATTCTCAATTTATTTTATCAAATTATCATAGTATGCAGTTTTTCAGAAATCAGGTTTGAGACAATACATAAGAAAGCCTTCAGAAAATTAGCAAGTTAGTGTACAATCAATCATTTTCTCAGTCTGGGCATAGACGCAGAGGTAACAAGGAATCTAAGCATCTCATACTAGTTAATAATTAACACCCCTTCTTATCACAGATACTCAAATGCCTAGTGGCAAGGCACATTTTGGTACCATGGCCTATTTCAGTAAATCCAGACAAAACTGAATGAATGCTCCCCATTTCTAGGTGCCGCAAAAGCACATGTAAAAAGAGAGCTGAAAGCAGATCAACACAACAAACAGAAACTTGTAAAATTAACTTACTCATCCACATCCAAAAACGCACTACTCCTTTACTGATCTTGTTCCCAGAGAGCTTCAAGTTCTGTTTCAAATTAATGTGACAAAGGAAAAATAAATAAGGAGAGGATCTGGTGAGGACAGATGGATGTGCCCGGACCCCTTACACCACCAAGATACACTCAAATATAGTTAATAATATTATAGTAATATTTATTGAGAGAAATCCACCTTGTGTAGGTGAGAAATAGCTAAAATGCACACAGACCAGAGATCCCTGAGCTAGCGAAGACCTAGTTAGAAAATCCATACAACACACTGCAAAGCAATGTGGACCTATCCATCTAGGTCTAGCAAAAGTACTGCTACTTTTTCAGCTAATAAATATTGCTTACTAGCTCCCATTCAAGACCATATGAATAACGGACCACGCTTGCTAGTATATAACCCTGAAGTTCTGGTTCTAAAGCTTGCATGCGAGCAGCCAGGCAAGATCGGCTTTTGTAATTGTGGGTATAGCCAACAATAAAGCACTCACATTTAGTGCAGTAACCTCAAATAGTACTGAAATCAGGCTCCATAGCCGAGTTACTTTCCACAGAAAATATGCATCTGACTCTTCTGAACAGATTTTCCATCTGCTGACCCACAAATTTGTGATCATAGGTTGAAACCTGCCAAATTAAGAAGCATTTGCTTTTGATAACATTCACTGAAGCAGGTATTTCCCACGAGAATAATTCTACTTCCCATATTCCCTTTCTAAGAAAGTAGGAAAAAAAAAAGTCTCTCTTAGCTGGTAATTAGCATTGAAATAGTCCACACAGTAAAATATCTGTGTGGAAACAGCAAAAATCTTCCCAAATGTTTTGAGGAGCTAGTATATAAATATGGAATGTGAGTCCACAGCTTTACAGAGGTCATCAGTTATTCACTGTCTCATTTCTGCCATGCCATTTTCCCCATCCCATTTTCCTATAGCCAGTTCCCACTATGCTATAAAGTGAACTAACTTAAAAACTTGTAGCAACATGTAAATTAAACAGAACCACTCTGGAATGGAAAAATACAGCATTTTTTAGGACAGAGCATGGAGACATCTCCTAGGATACAGCGTAAGAAACTTAACTCTAGACATTAATGGAGTTGATTAAGTCTAAGTTCTGGATGTAAAACAGTTAAAAAGCCCCAAATCAAAACAGATGCACTTCTGTTAACTGACAGAGCTTCAACAAAACTGGGAGAAAGTCACATGTCTCCCAGTCCCTAATGCTGGTTAAAACCTTCCTAGCAAATCACAATTTGTTTATCTTGAGGAACTTAAAATGAGTTGAACTTCAATATGTACCACTACGAAATCTTGTGGAACAGAAAACTCATGCTGATATAAATCAAATCAGATTAAGATTCATTTAGTTAAGAATCAGTACTTGGCTGCTGTGCACATACTTTTTATTTCATTTGAAGTGCCTGATATTGATTTAACTTAAGCTTATTACAGACTCTACCGCTTCAGCTAGAGCTGAAAACATAGATTTCAATGCTCATGTCATTAAATACCTAAGGCACGTGCCACTATCAGCACTGACACCAGTACCCCACAGCATCTTATTCAACATCATAACATACCCTATATTCAGTGTTGGGCAGTATCAGCACAATGATTCAAAAAAACAAGTGAAGAAACATTAAAATGAGGTGCTCACCTCCCAGGAAATCAGTTATACACTTATTTCAGACGGTTCTGACCTTCATTTAACAACACACACAAGCTAAGTAGAGGAGCCCCAAGATGACCCTATACATTTAAGAACAGCAGCCATGTTCATAAAGTTTTATATAATAAAATTAATATGCTTATCAAAGTCATTTTACAATTGCCAGCCACAAAAGCAAAAGGCACCACAGCATTACTAAAATGAGTGACGGCTCAAGACCAAGTACTTCTCCAGGACTGCACAACAGCTAGGACAGATTCTTAGCTCTAGTGTTCTGGGAGCACATTCTGTGCTTGTCGAAGGAAACACAAGCTACAGAGAACTCAAGGAAATGTGGTCATAGGTCTTATATGTCACAGTGCTTGTGCCACAGGGAAACCATCAGCTTAAGGGTACATATTTTTGTACTTGCTGGGCTCCGATCTCTGCAACATAGACTGCTCCACTCTTCATGTCTACATCCACAAGATGTGGTTTGGTTTCATCTGCCAGCTGGACTGTGTTGACCATAACACAGTCCCCAATAGAGCCAACCAGTGGTGCTGCCAAGACTGCTAACCGGTTGATATTCAGCTGAGCTACGATCAAGTATTTGTAATTGCCAGTAAATCTGTGAAAGACAGAAATGTATTTTTGAATTATGAATTCCATATGACATTTTAACTCAACCATGCACCTTAACAGTACAGTTTTTGAAGGCTACAACAGACTAAATGCAGTGAAACATTGAGAATTAACTTGTAAAAGCCTTGCTCTACATGCTGCTGCTCCTTGAGACAGATTATGCTACAGAAAGCTCATTCAAGACAATGTTTCTTCCAGTAAAAGCTGCACCAGTAAGGTCAACAACACACAACAACTTTATTTTAAAGTTCCCAATCCTGCACTGAAATCCATGGGTCTTGTTTTAAAGCCAGGATTTCCTTGTGAAGATAAAACTGTGAAGATAAAACTGTGCAGATCTTTGCATATGATTAGGGTCCAGCACCCTATCAGTTAAATTGGTTAACTCCTCGTCATCAGGCATTAAATATCAAAATTTTAATTCACCAGTAAAAGTACAGATTTATTTATCTAATTACACACTTCTAGAAGAACTGTTCAACAATACCGGACAGAATACGGTCCATCTTCTGAAAAACAGCCGCTCCAAGACCCGAGCCATTCCCCTGTGACTTTATCAAAAACTTGGATTCTTTTGTTGTCTCTATCTGCAACCCATACCTGTTAAGAACAAAAATAATGGCTGTTTACAAACAGAACAAATCAAATACATTAGTTTCTTACATGAGCAAAGTATCCTGTAGTAAAAAAGAAGTACATCTTGGAAGAATGTACCTCCCCATTCAAAACTATGTAAGTAGATATGACTTCCAGATATAAACCAAAACTGCCACATAGTTAACATACACAAATTATTTTATACTATTTTAACAGAGAAATCAGTGCCTTCTCTTCATTTTTGTGGCTATGATATAGATATATTTAGTAGGATTTTTTCCCCTCTCAGCGAGGACGTATTCCCACCTATTTAATTCTAAAAATTTGTTTTTCAAAGGTAGTCTTATTTCATGATCCAGGCCTATGACGACTGCATCTGCAAACACACCTGATATACCTAATACTATTATAAGTATTAAGCAACTTAAACACTAAGAGCATTTTCGGCAGGTTTTACCTCATCAGTTTTGTGGAGCTTGTCTCTATCCCACCCTGTGCTAACTGGGCTCAAAACCAGTGCAAGCTAGCAATACAACTAGGCAGTTCCAGTGAAGGCATCTCTTGTACTACAATCACTGAAGTTTTAGCTGTTGACAACCTGTCAATCCGGTAAGTAAATTTCATGGCTTTTCTGGGATATCACCCAAAAGGGAGCAATGAACAAGTTGACCCAAGATCTTTCATCACTATTTTGAAATGAAATACTACTACAGAATTCTCTTAGATTTCTTAGGAATTAACAACTATTTACGTAGTCTGACGATCAACACTACATTGGCAATAAAATCATAGCTCATCGCAACTGCTGTCTTTGAACGTATATACTCATGGTTACTTCAACACAAAGCAACCATGTTCCTGCCCTTCTCCCTCTCACCCTGCCAGTTTTGGCAGGGAAGTGATTTTTATATATGCTTCTTACTCTGGTTCAGACAGCATCAGCAGAATTAGCTCAAAACAGTGATTTAAGATGTTTTAGTCAAGCAATCTTATTTTCCCTGAAACAGATTAAGGAGCAATCACATAAGTCCTCTACAAGGGCAGCAGAGCAAAAGCCAGACTATGATTAACACCTGGCAGAATTAGACTCTTGAATGCCTGGAGCTGCATGTAGAAAAGGAAGTCCATGACCTACCTAGAGCCTTACTATCATCTTAAGCTGTCCTGGTTTCAGCTGGGATAGAGTTAAGTGTCTTCCTAGTAGCTGGTACAGTGCTATTCTTCAGTTCAGCATGAGAATAATGTTGATAACACACTGATGTTTTCAGTTGTTGCTAAGTCGTGTTTAGACTAAGTCAAGGATTTTTCAGCTTCTCCTGCCCAGCCAGCGAGAAGGCTGGAGGGGCACAAGGAGTTGGCACAGGACACAGCCAGGACAGCTGCCCCAAACTGGCCAACAAGGTATTCCATACCACTGGACGTCACATCCAGTATATAAACTGTGGGGAGTGGGGGTGGGGGATCGCCGCTCAGGGACTGACTGGGTGTCAATCAGCGGGTGGTGAGCAATTGCACTGTGCACTATTTGTACATTCTAGTCCTTTTACTATCGCTGTTGTCATTTTATTAGTGTCATCATTATCATTATTAGTTTCTTCTTTTCAGTTCTATTAAACCGTTCTTATCTCAACCCATGAGTTTTACTTTTTTTTCCTGAATTTCTCCCCCATCCCACTGGGAGGGGGCGGGGAGTGAGCAAGCAGCTGCGTGGTGCTTAGTTACTGGCTGGGGTTAAACCACAACATAAGCTTATTCAGAATTTCCAAATAGGAAATTAAAGTCCCCTGAAGAAATGTAAGTGCCTGGGTAGATATTTATTACAGAACATAATCCTCCTGTACTCTCACAATGGCAACCTGTTAGAAAATGCAGGAGAAACACTCTGTTGTTGCATGGACTTTGACAATGTCGGAACCCTTTTGTTAAACTTGGAGCCAGCTACTTCAGTAGGATGTGCAGTGTGAAACTACAGCTCATGACCACTATCACGCTGAAAACTGTAACCCCCATAAAATGACCCAGATCATAACAGTTCAATTAAAAAAGAAATACAATTTTTTTTGTTCAAAGACATGTAAACAAGTCTGTTGGAAGATGAAAAAAAAATTCTCCCTTTATTCCTTACCCGTCCAAAAGGATCCACTGTTACACTGTGAGGAATCTTGAACTGACCAATGCCGGTCCCATTTGTTCCAGTCAGCCATATCTCTTTGTAATCTAAACAGTGAGCACCATGAAAAATAAAAGTAAAACAAACAAACAAACAAACAAACCCAACCACAGAAAGAAAACAACAACAAATAAAACAGCTTTAAGTCATTCCCTTGCAAAGTTACTTTGAGTAATTTTTAAAAGGTCAAAATTTCTAAACTCAGGCTTTTTAAACACATTACTCTCAATATATAAACGCAAGAAATACTGGAACTACTTATAGTGATGTTGGATTGTTATTAGTGGTTTCCAGATTATGTTTACAGAAATGTAGCCACTAGTATACAAGAGCCATAGTCCAAGGCTCTGTTAAGCACTGTATTAAAAAAAAAAAAACATTAAAAAAATAGAAATAGTTGGCTGATGTTTGTTTACTAAATTGATTTTTTTATGTTTGTTACCTGGCAGTTTTGAGCCAGTTTTGAGTTTTAAAAATTTACCATTTTACAAACTAGATATTAGGAAAACAACCATTTTATGATAGTACAAAGGAGAAACAGTAGCTCCTCCACTTTTTCCCAACTGTAGGCATGCACAGAATCCTCCCTCACTGCCCTAACCAACACTGATCGTTTAACTGGGGAACATGAGCAAGCTAATTGAAATCACGGAATAAATTTAAGTATAAAAGATGTCCAGACAGCGTCGGGTCCAACCTGGTTCTCAAAGCAGGACTAGCCTTGATAACAAATCCAACTCAGGTTAGATCGGTTTGCTCATAACACATCAAGTTTTGAGCATCTCCAAGAGTGGAGACTGCACACCATCTCTGGGCAAACTATTCACTGCCTGATCACTCTCACTCTGAATCTCTTCCTCCAAAAATCAAACTGGAATTCACCCCTCTTGCATCTTTTGCTCAGTGTTCCTCATTCTTCACTGTGCATCTCCAAGAAATGTGTGGCTCTGTCTATACCTGTCTATACCCTCCCGTTACTGACTTGAAGACAGCAATAAGAATCCCCCTTAACCTTCTCTCTTGAAGACTGAACAAACTCATTCTCTCAACCTCTTTTCATAAACAATTAGATTTCTCCTGAAGTGACAAGCAATAAAACAACATCTCACTCAACAAAGTCTTCAAACTAATGTTAAATGACAGCTCTACCTAGTCCTCACTTAAAAATAGTCTCAAGCTGTGTTATTTAGAATTCAATTTTCAATGGTGGGCTACTGCAGAAGTTAATTTTTCCATACCGTTGGATAGTTTGAGCAATCTGTTATTCATTCCTCCGTCCCCATCCACAACATAGATATCTCCACTCTCCTCTACAAAGATCTCTGCTGGTTGATCAAATTGTAGGGGAATCAAGCTTGAACCAGCATTACCTGGCGTGCCCAAGATCTGCATAAGTTTACCTGAAGGGCTATACTGTTTCACGGTGTGCCCATATTTCCCTGAATTAAGAAAAAAAAGTGCAAAAACATCTTAACAAAATAAAATGTAAGTAATACAACTGATTACCAACATTAAAAAAGAAAATCTCTTGATACTCATAAGTGATATTAGTAAATCAGACAAAATTCTATAGTGAGAATATGACTGTGTGTTAGTAAATCCATAGGCTACAATAACATTCATCCATTGCATCAGGGTCACCAAACCTAGGACAGACAGCTAGTCTAGCCAGAAGATTATTTTTTTTCCCTGATACTTCTCCTGGGGGCAGGGGGAAGTGCTTACTAAGTTCAGAAGCTATAAGCAGACATACAACACAACTCACGAACCTTCAAAGTATTTTGTGCACCACATGAAAAGTTTGTTCACAGCAAGAGAAGCACAAATTGTCTCAGAATTGCTGAGAGACTTAAATGAGTTGTTTAGAGTAGTATCTGCAGTATTAGCATTTTCTTCCCCACCTAATACTTCTCATATCACCACCATGCATACCTGTTCCAACATCTGTGATCCATACTGAACTATCTGTTGCAGTGTTCAAAACAAAGATACCATGAGGCATTTCAACTGTATCATTCCAGGAGTAAAGAAAATAGCCTTCCTCTGAAAATACAAGTACCTTTGGCACATTTTCTCCTCTCTGAAAAGGCAAAAAAAGATCTATTAAGAAAACGTATTGTCCTCTTTTTGGTTTGGATAGAGTTAGTTTTCTTCTTAGTAGCTGGTACAGTGTGTTTTGGATTTAGTGTGAGAGTAATGTTGATAACACACAGATGTTTTAGTTGTTGCTAAGTAGTGCTTATCCTAAGTTAAGGATTTTTCAGTTTCCCATGTTCTGCCAGCAAGCAGGTATAGAAGAAGCTGGGAGGGAGCATGGCCAGGACAGTTGACCCGAACTAGCCAAAGGGATATTCCATACCACAGAATGTCATGCTCAGTATATAAACTGGCAGAAACTGGCCAGGAGGGGGGTGGATTGCTGCCCAGTCATTGGTCACCTGGTGGTGTGCAATCACATTGTGCATTACTTACCTTTTCTTGGTTTGGTTTTTTTTTGGTTTTTTTTTTATACTCCGTTACTATTATTATATTTTGTTAGTATTAAATTTTACTTGTCTTTAGTTATTAAACCATTCTTATCTCAGCCCACAAGTTCTACTTTTTTTCTGATTCTCCTCCCTGTCCCACTGGGAGGGGGGGCAGTGAGAGTGCGGCTGTGTGGTGCCTAGTTGCTGTCTGGGTTAAACCATGACACATATTAAGCAAGTAATCCTATTTTTGAAAATTCCTCTTTGAAAAGTTTTTGCAACATTTCATGAATCATAAGAATCTCCCGAGATTGTCTGGTAGATCTCAGTTTTTCCAGCTAGAAAAGAGAGAGAAGGGTTTAAGTTTAGCATGCAAAACCTTCTACTCATTCTAGTATTTCAACTTAAATCACATAGAGTCCTATTTTCAGAGCAGCCAAGGTCCTGCAGCTATCTTGGTCTTCATTTTGAATTGTGTTTTTATGTTCTTGCTGAAAAATATGCTAAGCATAACAGAGGCGTGAAAATCTGTAACCATACTTAGTAGCTGCATGGCACTCAAGTACTCATATGGTGCTTTATAATCCCACTTTGCGTGGAGAGAATGTCTTGCCTGTGACCTAGAGATACCAATGCGTGGAACTGGGTGAAGCAAATAATTGAACTCTAGTTACTGTAACTGGCTGAAAGAACTGCATGGTTTTGATTTCATGGGACAAAGGCTGAAAGAGTGGAAGATTCAGTTGCCCCAGAATCACATTTTACCTTACTGAAAAGTAAGAACTGAGAAGAAGTACTGTAACTCAGTTAAGTTGGATCATGCATTCATACCACAGAAATTTAATGCTTTTAAAAGCACAAACAAGTGTGGTGCCATAACTGCTTTAAAAAACGGATATAGGAGAGACATCTATACTTATATTTTCACTAATTGTGATACAATAATTATTCATACAGACACTCGCAGACATATGCCAATTTAAACCAGACACTTTAAAGGCAAAAATACACTAGAACAACAAGGAGAGAAATATACTATTCTCACTCACTTGTCCCACATAGACCAAACCACGAAGAGAGTCAACAGCAACACAATATGTTTGGCCAGTGAAGTATTCTGGAATTTTAGGCCAGCCTATGTCCAGCTTGTACATCTGTTGCTGTCCCTTCCAAGGAGAGAAGTAATCGAATCCTATTAAAACCTGAAAATACAAAATAAATATCCATTAGTTAAATTCCATGATGGTGGGATCAGAAGAATCAGCAGGAGAAAGCAACTGCGTGCTGAAGCATCATAAACTGATTTATTCAATTTAAATTAAGAAAATAGATAAACAGAAATAGAATTGTAGCTAGGGCTTTGGACTGCAAATGGGAAAATTTTGACAAACTAGAAATTAGCTGAATGAAGTCCTTTGACTAGAGGGCAAAAAACATACCCTGAAATTTTTTACATTTCAGTTGCTATTACAATCTATAAATCACCCTCCAAAATGAAAAAAACAGTAGGGAAGGTTCCAAATACAAGAGAATCAATAACCACTTCAAGAAGATATGAAAATAAGAAAAGTCAGAATAAAGGGAAAATACAAGTCAAGAAAGAAAACTGCATCTTGGAAACGGGGAAGCGTAAGATACCAGGAACTGCAAAACTCTGGTCAACGTATGCATTTTAAGGGATAATGGAAAGAAAAAAATCTTCTACCTTTTTGTTCTATTTTTCCAGCAGAAAAATGGACGCTAAGCACAGATGCGCTGCTGCAAGCTAAGCACTGAACCGGAAAGATCAGGCTAGAACTAAGAAGTAACAGGGGGTGACTCCGACGGATGGGGGCCATTTAACGTTTCTGTTAATTGCCTTGCCAGAAGTAGGGGTAAATTGATGGCACGTAACTAGGAACAACTTAAGGAGGACTAGACTATCATGAACGAAATCCGACAGCAAGATGTGCAACGTTATTCACCCGGAGATGATAAAACAGCAGAGCGTATTGCTCGCAGCCCCCTGAAAGAGAATCACCCCGCACACGCCTTTCCTCCAGAAACGCCACAGAATCAAGCCCCCGTCGAGAACGACCAAAGCCAGAAGAGGCGCGGGAAGGCACCACAACGGAGCGGGTCCGGGACTCTGCCCGCGCCCCTGTGGGCCCCCGCGCAGACCGGCCACGGGCGGGCGCCGCGGCCGCACCACGGCCCCGGCCCCGCCGCCCCTGAACGCGCCCCTCC
>JANZLQ010000027.1:14832-55774 GCA_026212715.1 Elanus axillaris
ACATAATACCTGGTTTAATTCAGGTCTTTGTTTCACCTCCTCATAACCAGAAACAGCTCATGGAAGAATTCAGTGAAAGTCTCATGAGGTTTATTAAATATTTCTCAATCTATAATTCTAGCCTGTAATATATTCAGAAGATTATTCATCCAAGTGTTTTCTACTTCCACCCAATGTTTTAGCTTTTTGCACAAAAACAAGGCTAGTGACAGTTGTATTAATTACACAACAGAAATGCGTACCAAGTAAAATGATTGAAATAATTATTGCAAATATTTTATTTAAATTATACCATAATATGTTAAAATTGTGGGAGAAAGAATAAGAGTTCCTTACTAGTAAGAGTTTCCTTAATGTTACAGTGTAGTAAAAATCCTAGAATGATCAGCAGAAAAAATCATTATCCTTTCTCCTTTGCTATTGCCATCTTTCTTTCCATTTTGGAGACTATTTCTGAATTGCAATGTAATTCTGTTTTTTAATTTAATTTTTACAAAGCTATCAGTACATATTTCAAAGACAGAAAACAATTTTTTTATATATTCATTACAACAAACTGCAATGCTGCAAATCTTACATTAAAATATAGATGCATACTAGTAATTAAAAAATAATAATCAAATAAAAAGCAGAGCAGAACACTTCAATTACTGATAGTAATCATAGCATAATCTTGTCCTACCAAGTGCGTCTCCAGGTACAGTTTAAGGCTGTCTGTCTCTGCTTTAGGAGGAGTCCAATTCTCTGTTGTTTCCATGGCTTCATTTAACCAGTGAATGAATTCATCCAGCTTGCTTACAAACCCCTTACCAGATAAGAAAAAAGAAAGAACAAGAAAAGCATGTTTGTTAGTAAAATGGCAATCTGAAAAATGTTTGCTCAATTTTATTTTTGTTTTTTAAGCCAGGACAGTATTGTACAGTAAAATTTTGCCTTTTACAAGCATGCAAAGAAAATAACAATTAGCAAGTGGCCTTCTAATAAATGAGGAGCAGAACAATGTTTCTGGGGATAATCTAAGGTGATATTTTGGGACAGGACAATGTGAGATCCCTATGACTGTGATAAAATAGAGAAAAAAGCAAAGTTTTAGAGGATATGAGGGGTTATATAAAAAGCTGTATATAGATTACAATGAAAATTGAGCTGAAGATCTTGCACTGGGCAGACTGGGTGTAGCATGAGCACTGTTGGTTGAAAAAAAGTGCTGAACAAAGCTGCATTAACGAGGTATACATCAGTAAACTGAGAGAAGAAACTACTTGTCAGAACCTGGGTCTTGTGATTCCTGTTTTGGTTCATAGGCTCAGACTCAGAGAGAAGGAATCAAACAGTAGGTGAGGCAGAATATATAGCATTTAATATAAACATTGCTGATTGCATATGAGCCACACAGATGGTGCTCCTGAGAAGACAGGAGCTCCTGCTTCTCAGGAGCACCATTTATTTCAAGATTAGTACCAATTATATTGTCTGATTAAAAATAGTGCCCCTGAATTTACATGATTGGATGATATTATAGGCACATACTGAGTACAGATAATTTTACTGAAGTCTTATCCACCACAAAGCAAGAGAGTAAATGGAATATACTGACCGTGATGTTTATAAGCACCCTGAAAATTAACTCTGAAGAAGAATGCCCATCTATTACACGCATTGTAAGACTAGATTAAGTTAGGTCTAATACTGGTTATTAGTTATTAACTATTAATTTTGCATTATGATGAAAAATTTAATTTCCAGTTGGATAACAACTCACTATACACACTCAGTAACTCACTCCCACCACTTTATTTATGGAATGACTTCTGATAATTATTAGTCCATTCAGATAGCTAAAAACAAGCTAAGCACAAACTTTTAAGGATTCCTGAGTGACTCAGGAGCCCAAATCCCCTTCTCCAAAGTGGCACATGAAGTTGGAATTCTAAACAAGACAGAAACAGGAGTTTGAGCAGTTGGTGCACAGCTGCATTAAGCAAAGAAGTGCAATGGTAATAACCGAGACCAAGCAGAGCCACACTTCCTTCAAAATTCATGGTAGCAGAGTCATTTTGGCCCAACACTGTGCCAAGAAGCAGGGTCAAATAATCAACTCCTGGCTTCCAGCTGAAGCAGCAGTCCTTCTGAACCAAAGCTAGCCTCTGGCAGGACACTCTATTGCATACTGCAGGCATGACAGCACTCACTGAGGCACTCCGAAGACTTTGTTTTAATTATTATTATTTTTTACATGAGACCCTACAACTCGTCAGGATGTGAAGGTGGCTATTGCCATTTCTATTCATGGAATCCACCATATCTGAAAGCATTATAAGGAAGACTGTTACTCTACAGGTTTCATTGTAGGCTGTTTATCAGGACATTCTAGAAAGGGGGAAGAGAGACAGGCACAACAAACAACCCAGTGGATATGTTGACTGAGACAACATGCCTGCACTCTGGGCCAAGTAATGCAGGTAGCTGCATCTCCTCTTTCCCACAGCAGGCCATGCCACAAGGGCTATGATCCCCATGTTGAGCCATGGGACGGGACGGGACGGGGGTGTCAAGATGTTCCCCTGGCTCTGTTGCTTGCTTTCTTCCAGCTTGCAGGGGAGCATAAGAGATGCCAGACTGGCAGAGGAGTGGAGGACGCGAGCTGAGGGGGAGAGGAGCAGGAGGAGTAAAGTCCTTCTAGTCCTTCCAATAAATCTCTGCCTGCATTTTAGCAATGTGCTGTCCTTGTGAGACAAGGTGATATGGTAAGCACAAAAAAAACGAAGAAAAGCTCTCTCTTGTATATGCGTCATGTATTTTACGGAGACAGACATGTATAACATCTGCCTGCAGTACTCGATGTCTGTATGCCTTCAAAAGGGTGCTCAGAAACACTGCAGGCTTGCACCAGTACAAAAAGCAACTACTAGCAACCGAGTTACTCCTGCCCTCTCACAAAACGTGCCCGCGTTTTAATGCCTGCTACTTCACACGGGTGTTTAGAATCTCCCAAGCAGCAGGCTCCAGCAGCCTGGCGTGTATCTCCCTGCCGCACGGATGAGGTGGGCTGCAGGCACACGAGCAGGCCCCGCTGGGGCGTGAAGAAGGCCTGGGGGCTAGTTTGGGGGCCTGAAACGTATATAAATACGGTCTCCTACAGAACCACGATGAGCCAAGTTATCCGAGATAAAGGAGGTAAGGCTGCAAGCACCACTGCCACCTGGCACGTCGGGATGGCGGCTGGGGCCATGGCGACCGAGGGGGCCCCGCAGCAGAGGGGGGCGCCGGCCGCGGCCAGCCAGAGCGCCAGCGGCCCCCTCCGCCTCATGGAGGCCGGGACGGGGAGGGGCGCCGCACGCGCGGGCGGGCGGGCCTCGTTGTCACGGCAGCCACGTGACCTCCGGTCCCGTCCGACCTCCCCCCTCCTCAGCGGGTGGCCTGGGGAAGCGGGGGGACTCGTCCCCTTCGGGCGGGTTGCCCGCAGCTGTGCCGGCTCCGAGCCGAGCGGCGGCAGCGCAGAGGCAGGCCAGAGAGGACGCAGCGACGCCCCGCAGAAGCAGTCAACGCTTCGACGCGACGTCCGGGAGCCGAAACAGAGGGAGTCCGGCTCGAATTTCCGCCGTTTCCGCGCAGGCATCGTTGTGGCCACCATGGAAAAGGGCCTTCGCCTCCGCGCTGTGATGTCATAGGAGCGCGACGGCGGAGAGGCAGGGCCGGCTGAGTGAGGTGGTCTGTTGGTGGCTCCGGGCTGCGCGCCGCGCCCTCGCTCCCTCGGCCGCCTCGACTCGCTGCCCCGCGCTCCCCGGCGGCCCCTCGGAAGCGCCTCTGGCCGCCGAGAACCAAGGGTGGCGGCGCAGCGAGCTATGGAGTGTGGGGCCGCCCCGCAGGCGGGCGCGGGCCGCCTGGGCCTCGGAGCCGCGTGCTGAGGGGAGTGTCGCGCCGCGGTCGTGGCGCGGCCGCTTCGAGCGGCTGCCCCGCCTCGACCTCTCAGCCCCTTGCCCTTCGTCTGCCATCGGCGGCGAGAACAGCCCCGGAGCGTGCGCTGAGTGGGCGCGGGTGTCCGTCGAGGCGGCGAGCAGCACCCGGCGGCCCGCTTTTGTCTCTTGTGCTGTGTCCAGCATCGCAGAGGCGTCAGCGCCAAATTCCTAGGGGCCGAGAAGATCCAAAGCTGCCTTTCTTGCCCTGCTGCCTTTTTTTTTTTTTCTTTTGCCTTTTTTTTTTTTCTGTATGCTTAAAGGCTAAGTCTTTGTCCTGGATATTCCCCCCCCCACCCCCCCCCCCCCCATGTTTAAGTATCTGCGTTGAATGAACTAGTAAAGATGGATAAGAAATCATTTGAAACCGTGCTGGATGAAATTAGAAAGGTAACTTTGCATCTTGCGTGTTAGTTTAACCATTTGATGGTAGAATATTCCTCTTGATGAACACACCAGGTTAGGTATTTGCGTTCTTTAATAAGCACTTCAGGATTCAATAAAGACTAAATTTCACCTCGGTGTAAAGAATTGTAGTTCTGTGTTGCTGGTGTAACCTGGTTTCTGTATGTTGGATATAACAATGTAGAGTTGCTGTGACATGCTTGCTCTCCTTGAGATGTTTTGATTTTCTCAGAAAACTGCAATTGAATGTCCAGACTGCTATCACTGAGCTAACGTGCTTGAAGAGCACTCATTTGAAATAAGCACTTGAATAACTTTTATCGCAGCATTTTCCATTGCCAAGGAAGCTGAGAAAGAAAAGCCAAAATAGCCAAGTATCTCTTATTTGCGGGGAGGGGCTGCTGTGTTTGCTTGGCATGACTGGAGATGGAGACTTACAGTGTGAGGTATCCGCCTTTTGTATGATGGTTCAGGAGATGTGACACACAAATACGACACGAGAGGGCTGATTTCAAAGCTGCACTCTGCTGTCCTTGTTCAAAACCACATCTCCCACAGCTCAGGAGTGTGTGCACACCTTTCCAGGATGTAAAATCCTGGGGTTTGATGCGTGCTCTGCACTGTGTTTGTGCATCTCCTGTTAAAAACTCGCTGAGCAAAATACTTACTGGTTGTGGGAAGCAGAGATACAAACCTAGGCTTCCTGGTGCCTGGCAGGTCTCTTGTTCCTTTCTGCACAGAGGCCTGCTTTTAACAGTAAAGCTAGAAGTTGGTGGCTGGGACAGTTCCCCAAATTCTGGAGGTGGAAAAGAGAGAGATAAAATCAGAACCTGTGAGATGAATAGTTTCTGTCTTGCATGGGAAGAACAAACCTGGGATGACATATTTTGCTGTAGTTGAGCAGAGGTGATACAAGTGTCACAATAGAACAGTTACGTGTCCTGCTAAAGCTGTCTGTGTGAAAATGAAGGGCTTGTTTTGGATAAGATTGCCTTATGGCAGAAAAAGAATCCTTAGCATTTTTGTAATAGATCTGTTTTGTTATGGGTTGTCTAGAAGAGGTAATTTCCTTTATTTGGACTTGGGTGTTACAGAGTTGAGTTTCTGTTCAGCTTCTCTTCAGCATGAGTTGCAGTGATGGCTGCAGTTGTAGTATTATTATTTTGGAACATATTGGGATATAAAACGCTGTGCACAAAAGCCCCAGGATGAGTCTTTGTTATCACAACTGCACTTGCTAGCATTTTTGCATAAGGTCATGGTCATAAATTCTCCTTTATAAAATAGGTATGTTCCATGCTGTATGACCAGCTAAAAATGTGACAGCCTAAGATATTTCAGGGTGTGGACTTCCCTCCCAACCTAAGAATTATTGTGGAAAATCTGGGGGAAAAAATCAAGGAACAACTTCCATGTGACTACTTAGATCTCTGAGAATTGATGGTGGGAGGGGGTAATGTTTCAAATATTACTGCTGCAGTGCGGCCCTTCAGAATATGCTCCGTGATTACTAAAGATTTCAGACAAAAGGCTTTTGACATGTGAGTTTAGGCAATTATGTTTCCTCTATGCTATCTGCCTGTATTCCTGTAAACCTAACTTACTTTTAATCTAAGGATCAGTGCTGTGCTGTGTTAATAATGGCTGTGCTGTTGCAGTATAACGTTCATTTTCCAAATGCTTATTTTGTTTCTTTGTTGCTAAGTCTTTGTTTAAACTTAATTTCTAGCTCTGTGTTAGAACCTTTATTATGAAATTCACAAGGCAGTTGTGTTGGTGTGTTCCATTTTCAGTCTTACAATTAGCAGGAACAATTATTTAAATGTCTTAATGTGTAGCTTAGTTCTATCTTTCCCCATATATATATTTATGATTATTAACAAAATAAAGGTTTGGGATTTTGTGTGTTTCCCTGCCCCCCACCCCCAAATATACTTAGCAGTGCTTTCTGTTTGTGCTTCTATTATAAAGTCATTCAGTTGTTGATTTAAGGAGGAAGAGACGTTTGTTTTGGTAAAGTAGTTGCTATATGACATCCAGCTTTTTTCCAAAATACATGAAGAGAAGGAAGGGAGAGGAGAAAAAAGGAGCATGAAGAGAGAAATTCTATTTCCCCTGTGACTTCAGCGCGTCTGGTAGCGTTGGTCTCAGTGAGGTACAGAAAGGAAGGGAGTTGCCTCAAGCAGTGTGCAAGGGGGTTTCTGTGCACCTGTGCTACAGTCGGGTTGCAGTGATGGAGAACTTCATGTCTGTGTGTAGGACAAGGACAAAAAAAGAAGGAATAGGGGTAGGTTTTAGGGCTATTGAGAAGATAGAAATGGGTGTGTGGGTGAAGCTGGAGGTCATGTGAGAATAAGCATGAGAGCTAGCAATACATGGGGGCCTGGGAAACTGGGGCAGAAAGGTGTTTGCAACCAGTTTGGGCCAGGAATTCAGCTGTTACCTGTCTTCTTTACACCTTGAACTTTTACCAGCGAGCTGGGTGTGAGGAGAGGGAGGAACCCCATGGTTATCAACAAAACTGTCTTGCCACTAAGTCAGACAAAAGTGGTGGCCAGTACTGCATTAAACTACTCTGCTTGCTTTGTTTTGTATGACTGCATATTGAAGTTTGAACTATGGGAAGGTAATGATAAGACAACATCAACAGCTGGAGCAAACTTCCTTGTATATTGAATTCTGTCTGTACAGACTTGTTATCCAGTCTCTTCATAAATTCACTGCAGTAGGATGCTTTGCCAGTTGTTTTACAGGGAACATACAAAGAGATTGTATGAATAATCAACTGTATTATCTTGTTTAACGTAAAGTTGATGTAAACCTTTGAGGCAAAAGGAAGAGTGATGATGATGTTCTCTCAGTCCAGTTTTAAACAACAACAAAAAAAGCAAAATGTAATTAAAAAAGAAAGTAATTTTTAAGAATTAATTTACATCTCTGTTTTTCATTGTTCTCTCAATTATCTAAGGAGTATACTGTTACTTAGAAATCTTGCAGTGTAATTGATGCAAATGTCACTTTGTAAATTCAGATTTTTTAGATTAATAGATTAGTCTAGCAGATGGCTGTACTATAATTACAGTTTTTGAGGGACTAATTATGCATCTTTTTTTCCCCTGTATCTTCTAGGCTGTATTGACTGAGTACAAATTAAAAGCTATTGAATATGTTCATGGATACTTTTCTAGTGAACAGGTAAAAGTCAACAGTCATGGGTTTAATGGGAGCTATTGGTTTTGTGTATTCAGTAATGCAGAAAAACAGTGTCTCCAATCATACTAAAGCTGATCATATTAGCTTTTCTATTTATTAACTGAGAAGATTTAACTCATTATTGTTATATCAGCATTAAACTGTTAAAAATAGTTCCAAATTGCTTTGTTATCAAAATCATTACATTTTCATTCTTGTGGGGGAAAATTGGAGAAATTTATTATCATGGAATTCAGGATTATTTTGCATGTATTTTCTAAACTGGCATGTAGTGGTAAGTATCCAACTTACTTTGATACTATGTAGATTTTTTTCCTGTTTCTTCTGGGGTGTTTTTTTTGTGTATGTTTGGTGAATATGCTGCTTGAGATACTGAATGTTGATAGGCTTTTTCACAAAGTCTTAATTTTTTTTATTCTAATACTGTGGCAATTGTTGTGCATATATGCAAATATATAGAGAGGAGTAAGTATCTATTTTAAATATTTTCATAGAAAAACTGCATCTCATAACATAGAATTTTTAGGTGCCTACTTAGAAGTAAAAAGAACATTAGATGCTGATAGGCACTACTGTAATCAAATATCACAGACAGACACATGTTTTTTAGAAGTATACCACTGGACTCCAAAATGGAAAGATCATATTGATGCAGTTAGCATAATTTTTTAATATATATAAAAGATTAATTGAAGGCTCTTCTGTTGCAGGTTGTTGAGTTACTGAGATACTTTTCCTGGGCTGAACCACAGCTCAAGGCAATAAAGGCTTTACAACATGTAAGTTCTTGTGGCATAATCTTGTAGAGTAAGTTTGCCCTCTTAATCTTATTTTTAGTTATGAGATGTCTACTTTTGCAACTGATGGGTCAGCCTGCCTTTTAATCTTCAAAGTTTCCTCTTCGTCTCTTTCTTGTTCAATGGCATCAGAATAAGAAACGTCATACTTTTAAAAACCAGGGTATGGTTTTGACTAAAGTATCTTTTACTTCCCTGTGTATCACAAGAATAGATGTAGCCCTTTTTAACTGTTGTTAACTTTCCTAATTTCTCTGCTTTTCACAAGTGCTTTTTGCAGTTCCTTGTTCAGCTTTTTGTGCATAGAGTCTCCTTCCCAATGGGAGGGAGAGAATATTAAATGTTTACTGAAATACGTGATATGGAGCTGTTACTGATTAGCACTCTGGGTTTAAAATAATTGTAGTGTCTTACTTTATATACACTTTTTTTCTTTCTTGCTTACTCGTCAGAAAATCGTGGCAGTTCCAGCATCAAAAATGGTTAATATTCTCAACTGCTTCACATTCAGTAAAGATAAACTTATTGCCCTTGAAATCTTAGCTTCGTAAGTATCTTTCATATTTTATTTCCTTAAGTTGTATTGTTTTTACTAATGTTTCAGTATATAAAACTTAAGATACCTCTAGAAGGAATCACTGTGGCCAGTTCAGGTAAAACACGAATCTGTTATTGATGGGGCTGTAAAAAGAAGAATTAGAAGTAGGCATTTTGCAAAATTCTATAGTTCATCTGAGTCTTGAGAGTGCTGCTATGTGGGCTTCTGCCTGCTGGAAAACTGCCACTTTGCCGGTATCTTTACAGTGGTCTTCAAATCTTGTAGACAATGAAAAGGGCCTTAAGCTTATTTCTGCTCACTGAAATGTAAAAGGCTTGAGACCTATTCTGGGAATTGACCCTTTTGCTGTTGAAAAGCCCTCTAAATATTACGTATGTAAAAATGAGTTAAGTAAGTACATCTCTTAAGTTGACATACTTGATTTACAGATCTAATATCTATAAAAGATGTATAGGTATTCTAAATGTATGTTTATATAGAAAGTTGGGGGTTTTTACTGAACACAGCTGCTTCAAAGGATCTACCTTTTGCATATGTTTATACTGGAACTTTTCTGCCTGGTTCAAGGGATTTATTATATGAAGTGTTGTTCCGTTCTGGGTTGGGTTGGGGTTTTTTTGCATGAAGTATGTCTGCCTTGCATATGAATGCTATATATTACAGCCAGCTTGAACGTTTTGAGGCATATAAATTCATTATATAAACGTCCATAAAACAAATAATACTGAGGATATAGACATGATCTTGCTTTCAGAGTTGAGCTTTAAGAAGCTCTGTGAATGATCCTAATCTCTTTCAGACCAAAACAAAACAGGGTAGCCTAAAAGAAGTTCAGTGGCACATTAAACTAGCCTGTTTTGCTTATTGAAATGAGATTGGAGCTCACAGACTCTAGCTGCTACACTTCAGCTGGTGCAGGCGGAGAGTGTGGTAACTTCTTGAGCTGTTGGGTTTCTACAGGGCAAGAGCATAATAAGGGAGTCATAATATAGAAATCCTAACCCAAATTTGTGTACTACTTACTTTGCCAATCAAAACTAGAGAACAAAGCTGCAAGTTCATTCACATTTTAATACCATTCTTTGAGGTGTTTTTCATGTCTTTGTTCAACATTCTGCTGATTCCTTTTCTGCTAATATCCTCCTTTGAGAAGTCTGCCTTTTTGCAGCTGTGTTGCATTTCCAGTAGTTTGGATGGGGCAGGTAATGTTTGACAGAAGTATAGGTGATGTGGTCAGGGTTTTGAAATACGCAGGTAGAATCAGGCATTAGGCTCCTTGTACTTGCACATTTGTTGTTGGTGTGTCTAGTGTTATTTTTGGGAGAGGAGCAAGGAGAAGGGAAGGGTACTTTATGGAACTGCGTGAGGGGTTTCACTAGCTCTTCAGAACGTGGAGAGAATTGCCAGGAGTTTCACCTTTTTCATTCTGGAGTAAATAAGATGAAAATTTGTTTCTCTGCCGGTCTAGTAAGAAACAGTGGCAAACTGAGTGGCTGCTGGTTTTCTGCTGTGCTGGGAATTGTATGCTAGTAGCAATTAAAGCTTTCTAATGAACTGTTGTGATGCAAAATTCATTTTGTCAATGTAGTTTATGGCAAAAATAAGTTTAGCCATCATTGTCCATTGTTTCATATTAATATTTAATTCTAATACTCCATATTGGTATTTAATTCTAATACCGTGTTTCATTTACAGGTATGAAGTCCATATTTAAGCCTGGGGTTTTTACTTTAATAATAATAGTAATATTATGATCTGAACTAATTATGTTATTTTAATGTAGTGGTGGGTACTGGCTGAATAACAGTTGATCACTTTTCAGTAGTGCATTATTTCTGATAAGCATATGGAATGGCAGTAATTATCCATCAATGTCTTTATTTATAGCAACATTGTTGATGCTCAGAATTATCGCCTTATTGAAGATCTGTTCAGAATTAATATGTCAGAGAAGAAAAGATGCAGAAGAATTCTTGAACAGGTAGTCAAGATACTCTAGTATCCTTGGTTCTGTCAAATACAGTATTATTTCCATCCTTATGGTCATTGTGCGGTCAGGACTTACCATGAAGACCACTGGGAACTCCTGGTGGAAGACAAGCTGAAAGAAGCAGCTGCAAAAAGATAAAAGCTATGTAATACATGTGCAAAAAAAGGGAAAGTTTCTGTCAGTCATTAGGATCATATGGAAAAAGGGGCATAGAATTGCAACCAGTGCTGAAGGAAGTAGTCTGCATTTGTTTTAGAGAACGCCAAGTGCTTAACCCCAAGTTCAGTAGAAGCAGAGGTGGTCCAAGTAGAGTAATTCAAAACAAAGGGGACTTTGGCAGAACCTCACACTATTTGGACTATTTGGGAAGACGATTAGAGACGAAGCTTTGAATTGTTCCATGTAGGTTGACTCATGCAGTCTAAATGTCATGAAATATTAATTCATTTCTCTAAAGCATTGAATTTGAAAGCAAATAATGTCCTTTCTTGGTTACTTTGCAGGCTTCAAAAACAGGTTGCAAGGCTCCTCATGCTATGATATCATCCTGTGGCATGATTCCTGGCAACCCTTATCCCAAGGGCAAACCAAGCCGCATAAATGGAATTTTCCCAGTAAGCGTGATTCTATGCTTTTCCTTTTCACAGCATCCTTGATTTAGGTTTCATTACAGTATAGCCCAAACCAGTATTCATGTACATGGAAGGATGAATTGAATCAAAAGCAATTTTTTGTGCTTTTTTTTTTTATTACCCTGTTACACATTTAGAGGGAACTTGCATTATTTTTATTTGCCCCTTCTTTCTGTGCTGCTTCAGGTAAAGATTACTGCATAAATAAGACATTGTTCATATAAGGAGAACATTGTAAACTTCAGCAATATTTGGCAGAATCTGGAGAGGTGTCAAGAGTCTTACTGGCAGGTTGATAAGATGACCTAATATGGTCAATACAGTACTACTGCTAATCTTACTTTAGTTCTTCAACAACCTTGTTAAGTATTTCATGTGAACGCTTAAGGGACTGCAAAATATAAGTTACTGTGTCTACAAGTCAAAATACAGAATTCTAATTATGTCAGAAATGTGGTCTGTTTAATATGCATCTCGCTACAAAAGCTCCATGTTACAAACCAAGCTATTGGAATGCTCTTACTTACCATTTTACAAGACTAGAACACAGCTGTTAAATATCACTTCTGGAATATTAAAAAACGCAAATGTAGTTTAGAAAAAAAATAAAATATGGGAGAAATTCCATAGCGATATTTACTTCTAAATTAATACTTAATAGTTTAATTTTATTTTGTTTCAGGGAACCCCTATCAAAAAGGACATGGAAGAATGTACTAATGAAGGAAAGGGAATAGCAGCCCGTATACTTGGACCATCCAAACCAGTATGTCTAATAAATGAATAAATAAATGAAACTTTTAAGAAAAAAAAAAAAATCAACCACCAGCCAATTCAATAAGGCTTTGATATAAAATGCTGTTAGGTTGCAAGAAGACTGTAGAGCAGCAGTTTAAACAAAGCAAAACTTCTATAATGAAGATAATGTCACGTAGTATTATTTTATTTAACTTGAAAAGAAGCTGTAGTTTATATCTGTGGGGGATAGGATTCTCTAGTGGATACAATGTGTGTGCATTGGAAGGCGTAATTTCAGTTACAGTAGGAGAGGAGAAAATGAAAAGCATTTTTAGTAGTCCATCATGAGCTAGTGGAAGTTTTAGATACCAATATATACAATTTTTTATTACCATCTCTGAGGGTTTCCCACGTGAACATAAGAACATCTTGGAAATTTGAATTATAGCAGTGCCTTAGAAGGAGGTTCTTGTGTCTTAACAACACAACTGATCTGTATTTCAAAGATTTTAAGCATGTGGGACAAACTTTCAATGAACCTGATGCTGCTTTGAAGTATGGTCCAAATGTTTTATTTTCACTTTTATTATGAGATGTTTCCCACTAAGCTGTATTATTTTAAAGGGATAGGTACCTTCATAAGTATTTGTTAGTTTTAAATTTGTTAAATCATTAAAATGAGAAGTCAGTCCAAGACTGCAGTGTGAAGACTACAAGGCAGACAGGAGTTCCCTTTCCCACCTGTGTCCAGTATTACATTACAATCTAAAGGTATACTAGTTATGTTTGTTTCATTCTTTTCAGAAAGAGTGAAATATTTGCAGTTACTATGGGTATTATGAGGAAATTTGATATCAAGTATTTTTCCCATGAAGTACAGCTGTCTGTAGTAGTATCTGAATGTTAGGTTTTTGTCTGAGAAACACTAGATAATGCTTTCACTATTGCTTCTTCTGTTTGTTTTTTTTTGTTTATGTAGGCTCCATCAACCTACAATCCACACAAACCAGTTCCATACCCCATCCCACCATGTCGGCCACATGCAACTATTGCACCAAGTAAGGCTTCTGTGTGTTTTAGCTTGATGCTATTGTTTCATCCATTTGCTTTTTAAGTAATAAATGTCAAGTGTCAGTTTCTCTGACCTTGGTCATATCTGAAATTGGCTTGTGCTCCTGGGTACTGGTTTCTATCTCTTCCTGTCATGACTGCAGAGTTGATAGGAAGAGGAATATATTGTCTTCTTTTTCCAACATTGACGTCATCAAGGAAAATTCACAATTCTGTTCTGATGACAAAGTATTTATTTCATTTATGGGAGGCGTTGTGCTTGTTAGTCAAGATTAGGGCCGTGTCTTTGTCGTAACGCTTGACCAAGGTTTGGGCTTTGGCTTGACAGGTCTGTTGACTTGTTGCTGTTGTACCAAACTTAGGATATGGTCAGGCACAGCCCTGAATCAGTTGGAAGTATGTAGGAACTTGCTGAAGGATGGTAATCTGTTTCTCAGTTGCCTTCAGTTTTACTTTCTTTCTATCACAGGGGAGAGAAAACTTTCCTAAAAGAAAAGTTTAGGCATGTAGGTTTCAGTCTCAGAAGGGACATAATGATTGCCTTTTCCTGTGTTTGGTCGGGCTATTACTAGCCTTGTGCCTTAGGTAAGATTAAGTCTTTCTTCATAAACTCCCCTCTCTTTGCTCTGCTGCATCAGTTGTTTGATTCCAGATGTTTTTGGAAGGGAGCAAGGCAATTGCCATTTCTTTGGAAGAAGAGGTTGGAGTACTTACATAGTCAGACTCTGGTCTTTTTGAGCAACAGCTGAAATCTTTTCCTAATCTTGCAATTCTGTACTGCAAAACAAAGAGTGCTCTGGTAAGGAAGCTTGCTTCTCACTGATGTTAGGGATTTCAGGGAGTTTTTAACGTATTTGATAAGAAAGTGTGGTAGAGCTCTTAGCATGTGTGTTGAAGGGTGAGTCATCTAACTAACTTGATGTCTGCAAAGCTCTCTATAGTGAGTTTGGAAAAATGGGCACTACTAGTGGCTAAAGTAAGTCTGATGATTTGTGCCCTAGAAATGACTTGCTCCTCAGAAAGTGTACAGGAAGCTTGCAGACTAGCTCAAATTTGTATCAAATAAATCCTACCCAAAGTAAGTTAGAGCACAAAATTTGGCCTGTGACTGGATGTTTTAGTACTTTTTAGGATATGAAACAGCTTTTGAGGTTTCAGGGCCTTATTAGGATGCAACATGGTTTTTAAAAAAACTCTTGTGACTGATGATATGTTTATATATATATAAATGTGTTTAATGAAATTGCAGATGCTGACCTGAAACTATTGAATGTGATTGTTTTCAAGCAACGGTCAGAGTGATGTTTTGTTTTCTGCCTCTGAAATGTATTGGTTTAACATTTCCTTCTTGGGTGACGCAATGATTGCTAGCTGCTTTTCTGATTTTCAGCCAAGAGTTGTCATGCAAGGAATCTTAACATTAGGTAGAACTATTATGAAAGTGTGAAATCAGAAGGGAGTTGTGTGTGACAAATTACTGCATTTGTTCAAGTGCTACCTTTTCCCATGAAGCATAAGTTCTTATGCTCTTAAAATACTCACTTAGGACCACTGTGAAGTGCATTTATGTTCCTGTGATTTAAATTCTGATGTTCTTCATCAGAACTGTATACCACAGCAATACAACAGTTTGAGTTGCTCCAAAGAATAAGGAAGGAAAAAAGGTATTTTTTTAATGTCAAGTACAGTAGGTATTTTATATTAAAATAATTTGCTAACCCACTTGAATTTCTTAACATTTAAAGATATACTGAAGAATGATAGACTAAGTATTTGAGATGGGACACTTTTCTCTGAATTTTCTGTCTAGTGTTGGAGGCATGGTCATGGTCATTGATGTATGTTTGGCTCATTTGTTTGTCAAGACTTTAATGCTAAAGGAAGAGTAGCAACAACCTTTAAGTTAGGCATAGAAAAAGAACAAATGATGTTGCAGGCACTCTGAATCACTCCTCCTTTTTGAGTTTTTCAGGCAAAATGGAACTGAAAGCAATTGAAAGCTGGCTGAAAAGCTTTTCAAGAGAACTGCCATTACTAAAATTTGGATCACAGTGCATGTCATTCAGGCAGACATTGGCAAAAGCCAGCATCCAGCCTGGATGATTAACTGGTCTGGCTTTTTGGTGAAGGAATGTCTTACAATCTTAAAAGTGTTCTTTTAAAGGAAGACACTTACTGGTTCATTTGGATAAGGGTTCTTCTGACAACTGATATGTGAATTGCATTTGTTCTTTTTAGGTGCTTACAACAATGCTGGCTTAGTTCCAATGGCTAATGTCATAGCTCCAGGCTTACCAGCTCCACCATACACTGCTAATCAAGTGGTATCAGGTAAAGCATGCATACCTTTAAAAAATGCTGATGGTATTTTTTCTAACTCATTGTTGTGAATGGATCATTCACTGCTATAGTTTCATTTGCTTTTAAATAACAAGCTGAT
Organism: Elanus axillaris; assembly: GCA_026212715.1. Taxonomy (NCBI): domain Eukaryota; kingdom Metazoa; phylum Chordata; class Aves; order Accipitriformes; family Accipitridae; genus Elanus; species Elanus axillaris. Next base: position 30,634 of record JANZLQ010000027.1, read on the forward strand.
GTTCTTTGTTTAGAAAATGAGGACCTTTCCAGCCAGGCAAAACCTTCCCAAAATCAAGGTAAATTGCAAATCCACAGGGAGATTTTTGTGTTGATTGTATATTTGTTATTTGTTCAGAAAATGTAAACAACTTATTTGTTTAGTTTACAATGTTTACAGTTTGTTTAGTTAGGATTTTCATAAGCCTCTTAAGTATTTAACTACTGTTGGAATAGGATCCCTTGAGAGTTGAGAAAAAATATAATATCAGACATTTGGCACTTAGAAGTTAAAATATTAAAATTCAGCCTTTTGTGACAGCTCATTAAAGTTTCATATTGTTCAGCATGTAAGTATGTGAGAAATGCAAAAAACTACATCAAAATATGCTTTACAATGTAGTGTGCTGAAACACTTCAGTAATATCTTTGCAGTTGTTAAAACTCTGGACATCTATTTGAAAACTCATTCACATTTTAATTTCATATATTAGTTGCAGTGGGAAGCTAGGAATACGAGAGACAGATTCTTTACTTATAGTTTGTTGAAATCCACGTGTAGAATGTCTTATCCCTGACTGTTAACATCCAACAATGTCTACCTGCACTTTTGTCTTACCCTTTAAAATCCAATTCTTTTTGCAGAAGAGAGAGTTGTGCATTTTAATTTTTTTTTCCTCCATTTGTCTGGTACTTCATACGCTTTGTACACTTAGTACAAATCATAATAAATCCCATTATGAACTGCTTATACAAAGGCTTTGATAATACTTTGTTAGGTTTGACAAACAGAAACTGAGAATCTACTGGTCATTGAGTCAGGCATATTAACAAACACCCAAAACAGACAAAATGACCATGATAAGTTTAGCTCCTGTAAATATTTCTAGGGAAAAAAAAGAAAGTTATGTTTTGTCTTTTCTTTTTTCTTTATGCCCAGGGATGGTTCTACAGAAATGTTACTATTTCAAATAATCACTTTATTCATATATATCTGTTTAAGTGTGCATGTATTTTCAAGGTAGTTTATACAGCTAAATGAATACAGTGTAAAGAATAAAATCTTCTCTTAGGAGGAGATAAATTCAGTAACAGCTCTGGGTTCTATTGCAGCTGTTTTTCTCTGGTGATTATCTTGGCTGTCAGGATTAACAACAGTGATCTTTAGGAGAGTCTTCAGCTTGGAAACAGGATGAGGAAAGGACACAATCCAGAGCTGAGCAATCTTAGTCTAGATTTTTGGAAAAGAATATGTAAAAGGAAACAGTTTGTTTGCAAACCTGCTGGTTTTAGAGTTTCAATATACATAAACAGGTGTTTGTCGTATCAACTTAGGTCCAAGATATTCACGATTCCTGTTTTGGGTTTGTGTGCGTATACGTAGAATTTGGGCAAGAGAGAAAGCTAAGTTGTAGAGAGTTATGGGTGATCAGTTTGACTGGTTGGATCAGTGATTTGCTTACAGCTGAACACATCATTTTAAAAGTAAAATAAACCATGAGTGTTGTTTGAGAGGAATGATTAATTAACACATTCATATTCTACAGGAAACTAGATAGAAGTGTATCAAGGCTCTTGACATGCCAATGTTCCTAAATGCAGCTTCTTTCTATCAACTTCCACATCCCCATTCGCCGTGTGCCTGCCTGTTTTCCTCCAGCTTGACTGATGTCTCTTTGACCTACTTTGTAGGATTGATAGAAGCTGATGTTCCTAGTGGCAGGTGCTTGCCTCAATTATAGACACCTGACTAAAGACTTATAGAAATATTTCTTGATAAAGTCAAGTGCCAACGTTAGTTTAATACTGTAGTGTGATACATGAATTTAAAAGTGTACCTTCTTAGAATCAAAATCTGAAGGAAACACAATGAAGAGAATGACCTGATTTTGAAGGAAAGAAAATTACCAGCACCTGAAATCAGCTTTCTTCAGCTGTTGACTAAACTTCTCTGAAATCATGATACATTGAATTAACTGGTTCTGAAGGAAATTCTGACCTTCAGTGAGAGTGGATGCAGAGGAGCCCAGGTGATCTGATGCTGATGGAATATTAGATCTGGTTTGGGTACTGCCAGATGTTAGGGACCAGAGGGAGGGATTTTACCTGTATCACTTAAGACATTCTTACAGAGCGTATTTGAGTATCTAACTTGCTTGCATGAGATCGTGAAGAGGTAGCAGATGTCACAAAGTGTTTTAAAGAGGAGTGGTAGCCTACATGATGTACAACTTGTGTGATGCGTTTCTACGTACCTTTTTGTTTTGTTTTCATAGGCTCCAGTGTTCATTGTTTATAAACAGACATTGTATGTTAGCTATTGCCTGTGTATCATATTTTGAAATGCTGTATAAAATGTGTTTATGTTGATTTCAAACATTTTGGACAGTTTCAAGTATTCTTACCAGTTTTGTTTCTTTGCAGCTTTTTCTGCACAAGCGAATCAGCTCTTTACTCCTCATGGTTCTAATCCTTCAACACCTGCTGCTACTCCAGTCCCTACCCCATCACCTGTCAAGGCAATAAGCCATCCATTAGCACCTGCAACACCACTCGTCTCTGGGATGAACATGTCTACCCCTGTCCTTCCTGTTTTCCCAGGACAGGTCTCCTCTTCCATCCATACATCTCAGCCATCCACCCCAACCCCTACTGTCATCAAATCTCTGTCATTGCCTGGTGTTCCTGTCACATCTGTTCACAGCGCAACCTCTACCCCTGTCCCTGCAGTTTTTTCTGGGCTGGCTTCTATACCCACAGCTACGCCAGCTCCACAAGGTTCTTCCACACCGTGCGCCACACCTGTGCCTAGTGAAGCTTTCGCATCTGCTACTGCACCATTTGCTGGCCTCCCATTTTCTGCAACCTCTTCAATTGCTTCCGCTAATAATCCCACTCCATTGCCATCAGTTTTTGCTGGCCTCCCTTTGTCCTTGCCACCCAATGCCCAGGGGCTTTCTAGTCCTGTTCCATCTACAATTGCTAATTCTCCTGCTACTTCCATTCCTGGTTCACTTAGTTTGCCTAACCCAATTTTGTCTGTCTTAAAGGGATTTCTGACATCAAATGACACTTCGTTAATCAATTCATCTGCTTTACCTTCTGCTATGACAAGTGAACTTGTGTCTTTATCTGCTCTTGCTAATCAAAACTCTGACACTCCCACTTCCTCTGTCAACAAATGTTACACTCCATCAGCCACCCCCACCCCACAGCGTTCCTCCACACCTGGGCTGGCCATTTTTCCAGGTCTTCCATCCCCATCTGTAGCCAATTCTAGTTCCACTCCTCCAACATTGCCTGCGCAGTCACCTTTAACCACTTCACCATCGATCATGCCAGTCAACTGTGGCTCTTCAGCCTCCCTCTTGCATGGCACAAGCCCTACTAATCCCGATCAGCAGCTTTCATCAGCCCCAGCTGCCACAAGTATCCCAGTTCTGGTCAAAACAGAACCCATGAGTCCTACCCTCTCAGCCTTCAAAGGTCCTTCTCATTCCGCTGGCCCTTCTCATGGCACTATAGGACTGTCAGCGCTTGGGCGTGCGTACACCTCAGCAGCTTCAGTGCCAGTCAGTTTACCCAGTTCCCTGAATCCAGCGCTGTCAGGTCTCTCCTCTTTGAGTGGTCCTCTAAACAATTCCAGTTCTCTGGCTTCCATGTCCCTCGCCCCACATGGCTCCTCTGCTCCCATTGCCCCTGTGTTCAATGGCCTTCCTCCTTTTACATCTCTAACCAGTAACTTTGCTTTTACTGGTAATCCAGCACTTACACCACCTGTCACTCTCCCAGGGTCTCTGTTAGCTACTCCGTCTACAACTGCTGTGTCTGCCCCTCATGTGAGTTCCACTGCTGCTGTGCTCTCAGGACTCGCTGCCTCAGCAACAGTCTCTGCTCCACCCTTCTCACTTAACTTGTCCAGTGCCGTCCCTTCCCTTTTTTCTGTTGCCCAGGGACCTCTGGGATCATCAAACCCATCCTTCCCTGGTTTTCCTGTCTCTAACACACCCTCTGTCACTCCTGCTCTCCCTTCTTTCCCTGGCCTCCAGGCATCTTCTGCAGTAGCAGCAGTTGCACCGTTGCCGGCAGCTGCCACAGCCCCATCTCCGGCTCCGGTCCTGCCAGGGTTTGCCTCGGCCTTTAGCTCAAACTTCAACTCTGCACTTGTTGCACAGGCTGGGTATGTTTCCGTTTCTGAAGGAGATCAGAACCATTTCTTTTTCTCTTGAGCAAAACACTGATTTTACTTTAGGTGTAGACATTATTTTCACTCATAGTTAGAAATCGCAGTTAATTTTTAAAGTTAGTTCACCAGGAAATTTCCACCTGTCTTTAGAAACTGATAGAGTAGTTACTAAATAGGTTGTCCTCAGTAGTCCCCATTATGACAGTCTAATCCAGTGAGGTGCTGAGTGATCTTATTTCCCAGATGAGGATACTTGGCACCTCCTAGGCTTTTACAAGAATGAATTCCACGTGGGCATCCACTGACACATCCAGGTAATAGCAGACAATATCTTAGATGTTCCTATGTTTTAAGGAAGTAGTCAGCATTAACTTTTGTCTGTAAAATTTTTTTTGTGTGCAAACTGTAGGCACAGCCAAGGTACAAAAATTTCCAAGTTCCCTTCTTAGGTGTGCTCCAGACAGTCTTGGTTTGTGTGTGCATGAATAATTTGTAGGTGGGTAGGGACTGGGCTTCTGTTTGGAAATTCTGGCCTCTATGAGGTTTAAAAAAAGAGGTGCTTTTCTAATTTATATACACATAAGCTTGTAGAGACAGAAGCATAGGACATGATACAGATGTTCCTAATAATAGCTGCATCTTGACGTTCTTTCAGCTTGACTTCTGGACTACAGACACCAGGAAACGCAGTTTTTCCTGGTCTTTTATCTCTCCCTGGTATCCCTGGCTTTCCCCAAAGTGCCGCACAATCTTCCTTGCAGGAATTGCAGCATAGTGCAGCTGCACAGTCAGCACTACTACAGGTAACATGTCTATTTGTTAATACTGTTTTGCTTCCAGTAATTGTTTGAGTGTGTACTTGCATGTTAACTTCTCAGGATTAGTTTAAGTCAGTAAATGATTAAAACCCCTAACCTGTTTGAGAACTGATTACAAGGATGATCAGTTTTAAGAAGAACAACTCATTTACTTCTTACTCAAGGTCAGTATACTTCTGGGTGTTATGAGTGTCATTAAACACTTTTTGAAAACTCTTTGTAAAATGTGAGGGAGTGAAAGAAAAGACATGCAAGTGAAATTTTTGCTAGGTTTGCATTAAATCTAATGAGCTGACCATGTAGTTGCAAAATTTGTGTTGGGTTCCAGTCTGACATTTTAACACTTAAAGTTTTCTGTGGAAGACCACTTTGTTGTGAGTTATGTGCCTCTACACACGCAATCAAATTGTCTTGAATTTGTGTCTGTTGTGGTTGTGCCTTTCTCTTGACAGTTCCCACAAATACAATTGTTGTAATACAAGCTTGAGGTGGCTTCAGGAAATGTGTAGTTTCATCATCTCTCTTGTCCATGAAACAACTTGTTTCAGACATCAACCTACACAAGTTAACTGAAACTATCATCAGAGTTTGTATTTAGATGTTTAGTTTGCCTTTTGTTAAAAACGGTCTCTGTGCAGATTAAGGATTCTGATAGGAAATTTGTCCTTCTCTACAGAATACTAGAAGAGGCAGTTGAATGTCGTGAATTGATGTTTTCTCTCTTCTGTGACACATCAGATTTTGAAATGGAGCATGTATCTAAGTACTGTTCAATATGCAGAATATCATCAGCTATATTTTGAGTAGCAGGGGAAATAGATTGAAGAAGCAAATTGCTTAATGTAGGCAATGCTGCTTTTGCAAGTCAAGTATTTATTTATTCAGTAGAAATCTATGTATACAAATTGCATTGAGGAAATGTCCGTTTTCTTGTTTACAAGTTCCAGTCACTAAAACCAACACTTAGCTACTTGAGCGCTGAAGATAAAGTAAGTTCAAAGTCAGTGAAATACTACCGCTCCTGATGTAAGTTACGCCTTCCAAATCAGCTGTGGCTTACTCCACTGGAAAGTAAATGCCAGTAACGCTTCATTTTTCCTCTTAATCCAACTGCTTTCCTCATTCTCTGGTATTTCAGCGCAGTAGTTGCACTGCAGTTTAACATCTGCATATAGGTGCATTGTTCATCTCTGTTATTTGCATACTTCAGATTATACTTTCTTTGTTTTAGCCTGAGTAGGACTGGTATTGTGCCTGAAATTTTTCTTGATTTAGATTTTTGTTTGTTTCTTTGTTTTCATCAGTGCTGTTTCCTAACTACTTCTCTTCCTTGAAGGCACATTCTGCTTCTGCTCTGGAGAACTATACAGCTCAGCCTGAAGGTTTTGCTAACTATCCGTCAACACCAGGAACACCATTTGCATTGCAGACCAGTCTGCCCCAGAGTGGATGGCAATAAATACCAGACATTTTTAAAGACTGCAGTGGTTGCTTGACAGAGCCTGATCCTAGTCACTTTGAAGGCTGTCTCTGCATTAGTGGGAGCATGGTCTGAATTGGGGAAAGAGGGGGAAAACAAGAGGGTAAAAAGATTCCAGGAGGCTGTGTCAGATGTCAAACCTGATTTGTGATTGCATTTAATTGATTCAGGGTCTGATCCTGTGAAATGCTGAGCATCCTTGACTCTCCTTTTAGCTTATGAGTTGAATGTTTGGTGTCTTACAGGATCAGGAACATTCAAAACATGTTTATGTAAATAGAACAACTGGCTGTCAAACTAACCGGGGAGAACAAGTATACTTAATAGTGTGTATAAGCACCTATCCTTCTGTTTCGTTTTATGGTGTGTGTGGTTAATATAGAACGAGATCTACACTAAAGCTAGATACTTAAAGCTGTAGATGATGTTTCGTTCTACATGCACACTTCTTGTGTGTGCATAGATCAAGGTCAGTTTATGGTTCTTCAGATCTTTGTATGTGTGAGGATCTCCCGTTAGCATCAGCAGTATGTTAAGGTAGGGTGGATCAGAGGGATGGGGGGGGGGTCTTATGCTCTGAAATATTGTCATAGGCTTGCTGCTGAATTGGATACTCCTTTGAATCTGAATGGGAGAGCTAGGAAATGATGCTGTACTGTATTTGGGTAGAAGTGGATTGTGTTTTACTGGAGTATGGTTTAGCTAGCTGAGAGTATGTCTTTCCAAAGTACATAAAAGCATTTTAATTTGTCTCTAAAATGATGTTCCATGACATTCTCCCTGCCGCCACACCTCTCTGAATGAAATACTTGTACTGCGGATAGGCTGCCTATCCGGCACTTTGACTGCAGACTTTTGTGAATGTTTACAGACATGGGTCAAATTCTTCTCTCCCTTATACTCAAACTCATTGGTTCTCTATATGCTTTTCAGCTATAAACCACAACTTGATGGTGCTTATGTTATCCTGTGAATATAAGTGGGAACAGAATTTGGACCATGGATTTTTTTAGTATTTTTTCTCAGAAAATGTACATTATTTTGAAGGCATATAGCTAAATTAACTGTATTGGTTAGGAAGGGTTATGACAGCATATAGAAAGGTCTTGCTTTATTAGTGAAATTCAGTTATGCGCTCTTCTAATAATGTTAGTACCTGTGGCAATGTGTAACACATCATTGAATATCATCTATTTAAGATAAACTCTTGATGTCCTAGAGGCAATAGAGATGAATAGTATTCAATCCTGTGAGTAAATGAAAATGTAGAGGATACTATACTGTAGAAAAGCTCTGCACCTAGAGTTTTAGTTTTTTAAAGATGAATTCTGCTGGGAGATGTTGCTAATGTATTTTCTTTCAAGATGTGAACAAACTTTTTTAGAACATTAACAAATTCCTGTATTGGTTTTTAACACAACTTTTTTAAATAAAAGGTTTACAGTCATGGCAAAAAGGCTTTGCTGACTATTTACATATTTGCCTAAAATACAGATGAATAAACTTTTTTTTATTAAGACACTTCCTAATGTTTAATCTTGATTATGCTGTTTGTTTATGATGCAGAATTATATACTAAATTATAAAACTGGTTTCCTGAAGAGTGGCAATAGAATTACCCTATGAAGTGTTTAGATAAAAAATTTAAGTAGTGTCCTCAAAACTTTGTCAGCAATTGAGTAGTCTTGCATTTTAATAATGAAATTTGTGTACTGCTTTAAAGATAAAAACATTACACTTCTACTTTTTTTTTTATTTTGTGACACCTGTTGAATTCTAATGATTCTCCACTCTGAACTGCTTTTAAAATCAGTGCCTTGTATCTTGACTCAAGAAATCTGTGGAAGCCCCTGAATGCCGAGTCTTCTTTCTGACCCATGCAAATTTCTTGGCCTCTTTACTGTACAGTGACAATGACTTCAGCAATTAAGCAGCTCTGCAAGCACAATATTTTTTCATTTGATCCCCTGCAGGATAATTGCACTGTTGTATAATGGATCAGGGAGACAGAAATTCCTGCTCTCTCTTCCCCACGTCAGGGACAATAAACACAGTAACTAGTAGAGTAACTGCAATTTTTGTTGTATTACTCCCCTCCCATCTACAAGAAAATAGCCCAGTCAGCAAAACAGATAGCAACAGAAGCAGCTCTGCAATGTTTCAAGTGCCACTCTGATGTAAAGACTTTGCAAGAGAAATTCAGAAGGAGCTCAGTCACAGTCACACGGATAGGATGTGGGGAGCAGAGCAATCGTTCAGAAGAGGCACAGGCCGTCGGGCACGTTCATGAAGTCCTGCAGGTCCGCACAGGCTTGCCGGTGCAGGGTGGTGTGGCACTCGCTGTTGTCTGGAATTTTCTCCACCCAGGCTTGTGCATCAAGGAAGTACTGCATCCTGAGTGCAAGTGGGACAGGTAAAGGATGTGAGACACTACTGCTGACCTGCAGCAACAGGAAAGTGTAAACCTTGGGGAGTCACATCCCTCCACTGAGGCATCTCTGAGATCAGGAGAAGTTATACTAGCCAAGAAACTTGCCTGAAACTTAGTTTCACCAGCAGGTTAACTGAGCTTTGAATAAAGTTTAGGAAGATTCAAGACATGGAGTCTTTGGTCTTAAGCAGGCATCTGCTGAAGCAGGCATCCTGACCTAAACACTCACGTTGGTGCCATATAGAGATGGAGAGAGGGGACCTTTTAAGGTTTTAGGAAGTTATGTTTACAACTTGACTGAGAAGGTCTCCCTCCTAGAACCTTTCGAAGGCACTACCTTTCTGCAGTTCTGCACAGGGAAATTAAATATTTAAGATGGCTTTCTCACTGAATACTTAATAGTCAGACTAAATTCCTCCTTAGATAAATTTCCTTGAGAAAGGAGAAGATAAATTCCCGATAAGAAATGAGAAGAGTGACATATTTACATGCATGATGTAACAGAAACTTTGAGAGCTGCTTTTAGCCACAGCCCCACCCATTCCTTTTGCAAATACAGGAGTTGTGTAAGGCCTTTGCAGTAGATGGAACCGTGTAGCGGTTCCCATTCTCCTTTTCTAGCTGTGAGTTTTTAACCCAGTGGAGTGATGACCACGTTTTGATTCTAAAAGTGTGGGAATCTGGCTGTGCACTTATAGATGAGCTGATGGATTTGAGTGGCTGAGCTCTCCCCCACAGCTTGCCTTTTGCCTAAAGAGTTAGTTAAGTTACTCTTCACATTTTAGTAATGCCAGCAGAATCGGTCCCTAAGTAATTTGGCCCACAAATAGCAATAGCAGCCACTGCTGCTCAGAAACTGTTGCACTTACTTGTTGTTGCGATCAACCGTTTGCCCATCTTTCCCCATGAGGAGGTACCGGTTGCCAGCGACCATGTTTAACTTGCATGTGGAGCGCGTTAGGAACTGTCGGTGGGCACCCATGTGGATGCTTTCATCGGCGGCTGTGGCATGAGAACAGAAAACCCCATGAACTTTTCTAATAAAGAATAGAACCATAGCCTGCAAGACACAACACCTTGTGGTCATGTACTCTACTGCTAAGCCAAGGTGCTATTTCACTTGGGGGTTCCGGCTTGACACAAGAGTAAATAACCATGCTATGGTAGGACATATTTCCTTTAACATTACCTGACAAAAAGCCACTTCTGTCTTAGCTGTTTGTCTTGGCCTCCTCAGTAGTTACTGAAGGAGCTGTTTTGCTATGTCTTTCAGGCTTTATGGCATTTGTTTAAATCCCAGAGATTGAAAAAAAAGCCAAAGGAGAAAGAGAACATGCTATCTTACATTTCAGATTGCTCAGGTCTTAAAAGCTAGCAAACTAAATTCAAATGTCTTAAGGCTCAACAATGCAGCAGGTAGTATTAAAACCTCACTCTCCTTAGCGCATCTGACCTGAACGTCACTGATTTAGCCTTTATGCTATTTCCTCTGAAGCTGATATGTAGGATGTACTTGGTGATCTCCACATTAAAATAACTGAAGATTCTGGTCAGGATTCTGTCCCAGAGGATTATTCATTCAAGAGCTGCACTGCCTGTTACAGAAGTGGGCATCCAAGGCAGAGGGGAAGGGGTTGATTCTGTGCTATTTTGCATGGGCAATACTGTTCCCCTAAAGGACTCATAGGACAGCATAAACATTAGCCATCCAAAACACATGCACTAGTTCTATTAATAATCAAAGTAATCTGAGCAGTGTACATTTGCAAGGTTCTCTTTTGCTGACTCCCAAACACAAAGAAGTGGTTCCATCTGTCTTCTGAACCAACCCTTTATTTGCAAGGATTGATACTGAAATAATGCCAGGGGTCCAGAGGATGGTAATTTACCCTACTAATTCTCGCCTATCCTTGGTGATGGCAACAAAGACCAACCTCAATCAAAACAGCCACAGAAAATACAAAAGATAGCAACTCTAGTTCAGTCATGAGCTGATTTGGATGCAATGCCTTGTACTTTGTACATCATGGCTTCATGCCTCTTCTCAGCCTCTCCCAAGCCTGCTAAAACACTCTTCATAGCCTACTGATGCTCATAAACTGCCTCATACAGCACAAACCAAGGGGCTTTTAAAGGGGCCAAAACCAAGAAGGTGGAAATGGGAGAAGGCATCTCTTCCCTTCAGATTCAAAGGATGTTTCTCTCAGCTGCCAAGAAACCAAATCTTTCCACTGCTTGCCTGTGAGTTCTGTGTACAAATGCATTGTGGCCTAGAGCTCTAAATCCTTTTAGATCCTGTAGGTTTTCTGGAGGGATTAATGAACCTTTCCCTCATGGTACTGGAATCTTGCCATAGCTGCTGTTTTGATCACTTTTAGTACATTATCATTTTCCTGCATATGGAAAGCCCTGGGTATGACTAATGGTGTCTCTGGACTCACAAACCGTGGACCTGATTTTCTGACAGGAACTGGACATTGGGCACAGATCACAAGTTGTATGCCATGAAGTACTGGGTGACATCGCCAGTCCTTGGGGCAAAGACCAAAGGAGTGAGATAATTACTCTGTTCTGGGGAGGGAAGATTTTGAAATCTCTGAAGTTGCTTTTTAAAGGCAATATCTGGCTGCCAAACTCAAAACTGACAACCACGTGATACTACAGTGGTTGAAGTCTGAAATGTCATCTGACAGCCTCTCCAGAAATTACTCTGAAGAATATCAGTGTTCACTGATGTTGCTGATAAAGTTCACATGGGGACAGCTGGGATGGCAGGCCTGCAAAAGGATGTTGTGGGCGAGCAGTGCAAATCTTTACACTGCACCTAAAGAAATAGAAAGTATTCTGTGTTGTTATCACAATTATTAAATCAAAGTTCTAGTTCTCCTTTGTTCACTGACTTCAGGCAAGTCATATTCTGCAAGGGTTGTAAGTGCTTAATAGTTAATTAACAAGCACTTCAAATCTTCATCTTATATCAAAACAGAGGTCAGTGGATATGTCCACAGTAGAAAAAAATGTGGCTCAATAACAGCAGTCTATAAAGTGAAATAGTTGATGCAGAAGACCTAATATCCATACTATACATGTTTTTGGAGGGTTTATCTTAGAGTAGCCCCAGTTTGGATCCATGAACTGAATGCATCTGGAATGTGTCTTCTGGCTTATTTTCATCTGAAAGGATTGAAGCTCATGGGCTCTGCAATTGCTCCACAATGTGAACCAAAGCAACCTACCCCTGAGCTGAACTGAACAGGGAGGTAGCTGCATCAAATGAGCCTTGCAAGACATCGGTTTTCTTGCAAGCTTAGTATAGACATATATCTCGTCCTACTCTCCACAGCAAGAGAAGCATCTGCATGGCTTCCACTGGCTAACATTAATCAAGCTAGTTTTCCTGCAGGTGAATGAAAGGAGCCAAACATTTTGATACTTACTGGCTTTAAGGATTCTGTGGATTTTGGCCTCATAGTAATCAAAAACATTCTTCTGTGTACTATTGAGGAGCTCCACCTCATATACTGCAACAGGACAACAACTGTGTGAGACCAGATGGAAATATGAAATTTCATGCAAAAACTGAAAAATGGGTATGCTTTTACCAGATATCTATATAGAGACTGGTGTTCCATCTATTCACAAATCATGGAGGTATGAAAGACAACAGGATAGTAATCCTGTATATGTAATATGCTTTTAGAAAGTCAGGTATGAATCAACAACCTCTAGATTTGTATACCTTTTCTGTATTTGTTTTAAAAGAAGCGCCTATATGATTAGGTTTTCACTTTTTTCCCTGTCATTCTGTTAGCACCTAACTTACCAAAGCTGCTGAACCAGTTTTCCTTCAGTACCTCTTCCATCTTTCCATCCAAAGAAGAGGCCAGAAAGGCAAATTAACAAAGGAGAAAATATTTGTCTAGCTCTGCAGAAGGAGCTGCTGAGCTATATGGTGTGCCGTGCAAAGCCTACTCTTCTTTATCTCCAGTCTGTAACATGAGGGATGGAAGGGATAGTGGTGCTCACACCACAGGTCTTTTCTAAACCATGTAACATAATGTTGTCCATGCTTCCTTCCTCCAGCATCCCACTGCATCTTTCTGATGACTTTACTTTTCCTTTTCACCCCCCTGATGACTGCTATAGCACACAGCTTCATTTCATCTCCTCAGCCTCTAGACCAGATACAAAACCCAACTCATTTCAGGAGGGGTCTGGGCATGTAAAACCAAGAAATTTATCTTTATTAAAAAGAACTATGTCTAAACTAAATGAACAGTTGTCTTGCACACCTTACCATAATCTGCAATAGGGTGGTAGCAGACAAAACTAAAGCGTGTGGTTTGTGTTATGGCTTTACTGAAAGTTGATCTTTGTCTTGGGCAGGGACCTAGAGTGAAGAAAATAAATGATACATCTGTCACTGTAGGCATGGATATTTAGATAGATATAGTTTACACAAACTCATTCGCTCAACATTATAACATAATAAAAAGGCAGAACAACTTTCTTAGAGGTGTGGTAGAGGGTTTTTACATAGGTAGAGGGTTTTTACATAGGTTTGCATATATACATTGTATTCAACTGTCAGGTAAACCCTGGATATCTTAAAAAAAAAATACTCAATTTGGTACTGAACATACTAGAGGATGCTTTGTGTCCTGTATTATGCAGCAGGATAATTGTAATGGTCCTTTCTAGGCTTAACAATTCTCATGTTAATGCTTTGTAGAAGTAATTATCTTCTTTTAGACTGGCCTTACCTTCTGCACACTGGCAAACGTTGGCATGGCACACCTTTGAAAGCATGGCGCTGTGCTTGGGAGCTGTGTAGAATACGCTGCACTTTCTGTCTGTGGAGAAGAAACAAAATGGCTTGTCTCAGAGAGCTCAAGTGGAAAAGCCTATGCAGTAGAAACTACATTTGCAGCTCAACTTTCCCCTGGTCCAGAGAAATCAGACCACTAAGTGACACATCAGCAGTCCAAAAAGACCTATCGCCTCGGCATGTAGAGTACAGGGGTCATCCTGCCTTTCAGCTGGGCAACAACCTGGGTTGTTGCTTCTGGGGTTTTGGGTTGTGTTTTTTTTAAAAGTTGTACTCTTCCTTTTTTTTTTTTCTTTCATCTGAAAAACACCCATCTTAAAAGCATCTTTAGACCATAGAGCTACAGTGAGCACTGCAGTGTTTCAGAATAATGAGATAGGATCACCAACAGTTAGTAGTTTAAACCTAGTGTAAACTGTCCTGGATCCCTCAGCTGCAGACAAAGTAGAGATTTGACCTAATTTTCAGATATTGTTTACATAACTCTGGCAAATGAGAATGATTTGCATTTAACCGTCTTTGAATGGGGAATGAGATTGGTTCCCCCAGCAATCACAGTACATAAGCCAAACCTCTAAGACTGCCTATCTTAGATACAGAGAAATACAGCCTGACCAAAAAGATAATGTGAGTAGAACATGCTTAAAAGCACTGTGAGAAACAGGAACTCAGGAAACTCAATTTAAAAATCCATGAGTGTAAAAGTTTGTATCTTCGGTCCATTTGCAATTCCTGAAGATGTCTATTTAGATGATCTTAAGCCATGGTAGTAGAAGACAGTATTCAAGGCAGGTTATTTTAACACTCGACAAAATCCCATATTTTCACACACTACATCAAAACCACCTTTCTATAGAATGGAGTTTCTTCTTGTAACTCTTTCAATCAGTTATGTATCATTTTTCTGTGCCCTTACCAGGGTTGTAAAAATCATAAAGGATGGCATTTGCTGGCTGAACCAAGCCCATGGGATTGATCTGCTTTGCCCCAAATGATATACAATCTGGGTCTGGTCCACTTGTGAGCTGGAAGAAGAAGGAACAATAGTTATGATGAGTAAACTAACTCTTTCTCCCCAGTCAGTTCCTTATTCATTTGTGCCTGTACTAGCTGTTGAATGCTTGTTTCTGATGGCATAGGTGAGTTAATCCTGACAGCTGTAGCCTCAACTTGAAGAAGGCATTTCCTTCCTTGATTTTACTGGAAGATTTTGTGGATAAGTTAAGACTGGTAAAGGTAGTTTTGTGAGATGTGTGCAGGTCTTCTCTGCCTGAACCTGTCTGATCCAGACTCACTCCATCATCACTACTTTGGGGTTTACTTTTCAGCTTTTGCCTAAAGCCACCTTGCACTGTAATATAGGTTCGCAGCCTATCCTGTACTGCTGGCTGCCAGTATATACATCGCCCTTAGTAAAATGCTAAGGTCAGGGACAGCTTTTGACCTATGTAAAATACACAAATTACCTAAGACAGCCATAGCTGCAATAACATTTACATTTTTAAATCTGTCTATTATCTTGTATTTTAAAAAGTCATTGCCCTGTGTGTGCTTTCTACAGGGACCCCCCTGCTTTGGCTGTGGAGGTGAAGCAACTCGAGTGGGTGAAGTAATTATTAAAAATATGAGGAAATATACACAGAAACTATGGGGTTTGATGTTTCCGTTTTTTTGTCACTATATGGATCTTGATCCAGAAATACTGAACTTCACGTGCAAGGTGTCCATGTGGAATTTACAGGACCACCAGTTAACACTGTTAATCTGGGATGAAAAGCATCTCTTCTGGCTAGAGAGAATTTCTGTCTTTTTTTTTTTTTTTTGGCCAAAGCCCGAATCTCAAACATGGACTACATCTCCTGGAACACAGAAAGGCGGAGGATGAAGATGCATGTTTCCTTTCTTCCCTTCCTCCTCCCTCTTTCAACTGAGCTGTTCAATAATAATATATGATAGGAATAATGTATCACAGGAGTATATAAATAACAATATATCACAGGAAGGTGATGATTAGCTTTAAAAAGAAGTCTATGTATGCTATCTGAAATGGCAGAGATTGGAAAATCATTGGGTTGGCTTACCTCACCAAAGTAGAGCAAAACCTTTCCTTCCTTGTACTCATAGTGCTGAATGTATTGGTCTGAAGACATCATCAACTGCAGGAAAACAAACAAACAAAAAAAATCAGAACAAAAACCCAGCATAAGAGGACCATCTTTGCTACTGCCCTCTATATTCTGGTTTGCTTTGTTCAGCTGTTTGCTTTAATCTGCAAAAACCTCTTTCTTCCTCCCTAAAGAAAACAGTCTCTGAGAGCATGAACCTGGGCAAACCTCCCCCAACTGAGCAGGCTCCAGAGCCCAAAACTCTGTTGCCACATTTGCAGAGTGTTGTGCCCCAGCTGCCTGTCACTGTGCCCTACCAGCAACCATCTCTAAAAGATGTGCTTGCACTCCCTCTTGCAAGCATAGGACACACTGTCCTGGCATGTCGTGGGACAACAGTGTTGGTGGGGACAGCAATATGTGTTAAGAACAGGCATGTATTTAAGTGCCCTGCTGAGCCTTGCCCTAATTTCTATTTTGCAGGAGTAAGAAGGCTGAGCTGTGTTCACCACAAGCTTTTCATTTCTTGTATATATCCAGCAAATATTTTATCAGAACAAGAATAATGAAAATATATCTATCCAAACTCTGTTTTGCTGCCTTTATTCTGTGGACTTTGGAAAAGTTTTGAAAGACAAATTTTCTATAGAATAAACTATAAAAGATTGCACAGAAAAGTGTGTTTCTAACCTGTTCGAGATCCTTTGTGTCAGGCTCCAAGCCACTCAGCAGAGAGAGATCAACCAGGGACATCTTCGGCGCATTGGAACCTGTGGACCTTTATAAAGGACATCGTCAGCAGTGAACGTGCACTGAACTGCCAGCTTGCTTTGAAGAGTTTGGCTCTTCAGGCTTGCTAATGGTGAACCAAAACATTTTGCTCCATTTAACTTTCCTAAGTGGATTTTAATTTGAAAATTAGCTGCCTACCTCATTAAGAGTCATGAGGCAAAATTAGTTATCTAAACTAGTCAAATGGTCATCCAAAACCCAGATGTCTTGCCTAAGCTTGTCATCAAGGCTTTCTTTAGAGCTGACAGGCAGAAACAGTCACCTTCAAAGGACAGTTCATCCCACCTATAAAAGCACTGCTGAAGACAGGGAAGGCAAACAGCACTGACAAAGTGTCTGGTTCTCCACTACCTAGAGGGTGGAGACAGGAAACGAGTTTATCCAAAGTCTTTATGGACAAAGTCAAATTTACATCACCTTTGCTGTCCACGACAAAAATCCTCATCGCTTTTAACTATCCATTAGGTATATATATTGGACTTCCAATCTTTTCTACTTCCACATTCTCAAAAATCAGGTAGTTGTATCATTGCTGGAAAATGAAGTTGTTCTGCACTCACATAGACTGCCTTGCCCTAAGATATTCTACATACGCTTTGCAGTGCTTCAGAAACTTCTATTTTGGCACCCTTTGTTCCCCACAAGGGACATACCATGGTGCAGGGAAGATGTGCTTTCAGTTTTTCTCCTGTGTCTTAACTACAACAAAGGGATCTCCACATAATTGGTTAAGCCTCACCCTAACACTCAGCAGTGTCCTGCAGAACAGTGGATTTGATAGTTCATAGATGGTACATAGCAATTAATGGGGAAAATGATGGCTTCAGCCATCATGCCCAGTATAGAAATGGGGAGCGGGCTGGGGGTCTCTCTCAGCTTTCGGTGGGGAAAGTGGCGGAGTGCCGGGTTCCGGGTGCTGAGCAGTTGCACTGGGCATCACTCGTTTTGTATGTTTGTTTATTTGTATCGTTGTTGTTGTAACTTCTCTTTTTGTGTTGCCCCGGTAAATTGTCCTTATCTCAACCCTCGTGGTTCCATTTTTCCTTTTCTCTTTCTGATTCTCCTCCCCATCCCACTGGAAGGGGCAGGGGGAGCGAGCAAGTGGCTGCATGGCCCTTTGGTACTGGCTGGGCTGAAGCCGCAACAGGAGCAAAAGCAGATGTTTCAGTATTACTCTGCATGGGAGGATTTCTTTTTCACTAGCTCTGCCCTTGCCTACTTCTTGATTGCCACAGAAGGATATCCCTTCTGCCTCCTCTCCTTCCCCAAATAGTAGTAGACATCTTTTCTTTTTTATGAGGCCAGAATGTGACCATGAAGGAAGTAACAGCATGTCTCCAGAAAGCAATGACACTGTAAATGTGTTATTACTGTATTCCAGCTGTATGTACTTTATTTAATAAAAGACTTTCAAATGATTAGCCAGTCAGGTGCTTTACAGTCTCCCCAGAGTTTGACGGGGCAGAATCTGCAATGGGCATTTGAGGTCTGTGTAAACCATCTAAACCTAATACATTGTGTGGAAACCTTTTCTCCTGCCATGGGAGAGGGGGTGCAGCCTCACCATGTGTGCATACTCAGAGAAGATCACCAGGCTGGATGCTGAGCTTGCGGATATGAAGAGGGTGACCAAGTAGAATTACAAAGAAAAATGAATGCATTTTCTAATGAAGAGCTGATCTTAAAGACCTACCTGACACAGACCTTGTACTGCAGTGATTCTGATTTACTGGGAGAGATCACATCCCTTTTCCTTCTGCTGTGGATATCAAACCACTCTATTTCAGACAGTGGCTCAAACGCGCTGTTTTCTGTGGCAAATGCGTCCTCATAATCTTCATTTTCATAAGAGTATGCAGCTTCTGGAGGTGACAGGCACAATCAGCCATGCACAAATTTGACTGAAGACCTGGTAATTTGGCTCCTTTTTTGTATAATTATAAATACCAGTGGCACCTCTATGGGTTTTATAAAAGTTTGCTGTATACCATCTCAGTATTTCTAATTAATTCAGAGTTAAAATTTTAGGAATAATTATAGTAAGAATAACCAGCAGACCTAGCTAAGAATGGGGTTTAGGCTATGCATAAATAGGCAAAGGACAATCCCTGCCTCCAGAAGTTAGCTATTTAAACAGAAAATAACGCAGACATAGGCAGAGAGGATGATAAATACACGCTTCAGGGGATGGAAAACAGTCTTGCGTGTATGAAAATCTTATGACAGATCTGCCCCAAAGAATTGTTAAGGCCACGCGGTAGCTGTAGGTCCCTTATTAGCCAGGGAACTGCACTGGGCTTTCACCTCATGGTAGTCAGGAACACTGTGAAGGGAGTTTACCTCACTTTCCTCCCAATTAACAAAGAAACATTACTATTAGTGCCTGTGTATCTGTTAGGTACCCACTGCGCCTACAGTGACTCAGATAGCTATTAAAGTATTTAAAAATATTAATAAGATGAATGAAACGATAGCTAGGCAGAATTCAGAAGCCTCTCTCTTTCCGTGTTTCATTCATTTATTCCCACTTTCCAAGGCTGGAAAGCCATTAAGTATCATTAGCAGCTGTCCAAACTTGTCACCTTTGAGACCCAGCCACTTCCCAGTTTCACTCACCAGAGTACTTAATGCTCCCTTCCATTTCCACTGTTAAAATCAAATCGTTACATGTGTTGTTCTTCAGCTCAGAAGACCAGTACACTTTTAATATCTAAAATGAACACACAAACATCAAACCACTAAAAATATCATTTAAATGACAAGAGATTTACTCCTCCAAGACTTCAGCAAATGTTGGCGGGACATGGGAGTGCAGAGAGAAACACCATTCTCCCAGAGGCACAGATGAGTCACGGAGGACTGTTGTGGGTATAAGCAGGAGACGTCCCATGTGCAAATCACAGTGTGGGACCTTTGAGAAAACTCTCCATTCCCAGCCACAAAGGGGTCTTTTGAACTCCAGCTGCCTCTGTCAGCATTGATGTTTCATGGACTGAAAAACAGGAAAAATTGACTGCCCCTCAGGGCAGTCTGTAGGCACTGAATTTTAGAAACTTGGAGGTAGGAACACAATGGATGAAGCCACGGCAAATAATTTTGCAGTCTGTTTTCAAACAGGCATTAAAAGACTTTTCTGATTTACAGCTTACACTCATTGTCCCATTTCCTCTGCCGTGTACAGACACTTCCAGTTTTCTCCCAAGTTCAAACTGCAAACCAAAGAGGGAAAAAAAAAAAAAAGAGAGAGAAAAAAATATTTAGTCTGTGCTCAGCATTTGATTTACTGTTTTCCTGTGATCTTGACTGTCTTCTGTGCCTTTACTCCTCAGAACTGGGTTAGGGAAAACCTTTAGCTGTCGTAGCAGTTATGAGACCTCAAGTTTCATAAGATTTTTAATGTGCTGGGCTTGTGCATCTTACTGTGCTCTTACTTCTGGGACCCAGGAGACATTTTTTCCCAAGTTGACTCTTTCCTCTGTAGCCTGGGTTTGACATTTTCACAGGTTCCAACACACTGAATATTAGAATATTCCCCTTATTCCTCATTCCCTAGCAAGACTTGGGCTCCTGGCTGCTCTTCACTACTGGGGGAGATTCATGTCATCAAAGTCCTTGAAGAAGCAGGAAAGGGCCTCTTAAGTGTGCTGCTAAGCATCTGTTGACTTTTTTTTTTCTTTCTTTAAAAAGAGTCTGTTGTTTTACAGATTCAATTATTAAAAATATTATAAACCAGCTACATCATGATTGCTTAACATGAGAAAGCCTAGGCCAGATGATCCAATGTTTCTCCTGTTTGAGGAAAAAAACCTTGAAACTTGTGTACCTCTAGCTGCTTCTGAATTGCTTCATCAGTATCAGTCAGAGTAATACTGTAGTCTTCTTGTCTTCCAGGTGTTCCCAGTTTTACAGTCAGGTTGGTGGAAGCAGTGTTCAATGTCTGTATGCTGTATGCTGACAGAGCTTCTAGGGCCACCACTGTGTCCTAGGTGAGAAAGAAATACACAAAACATAACAATTATGCCAGGTTACTTCAACGATATCTAAGATGCAGGATCAGTCACCTGGAGCTATTCTTCATTTTTATGGGTTTTGCTGCTTTGAAGTTTCCTGTATCTGCCTGTTCCTACCTATGCAGACTATTTGTTTCCTTTCCCAGCTTCTCCTTTTAGCATTAAAAACCTAAAACCACTGGAGTTCTGACCTTCAATTATCATACATCTTCATAAAGACAAAGAATCTTTGCTGGCTTATAACCATTCTTTTTGGCCCATCTTTTATTAATCAGCCAAAATCTTTAGTGCTTCCTACACTGAAGAAGTTCAGGATTAACTGTTATGATGCCTTCAATTCTAAATGAAAACATCTTTATGGAGCTCCTGCTTTCTTCCCGCCCCCTGCAACTCCTCCAGGAGTGGTGGCCAGGCACCTGTGTAGAGCAGTATCCTCCACCATAGTTCCGTCTTTCCGTCAGCCATGTAGCAATAGGCCTTGCATACTCCGTGTCTTTCAGAAGCAATGTTTGAAGCAATGCATAGGCAGTTGTTTCCACTGAGACAGCATCATTGCCATTTCCCCAGTAGCGCTGCTGCTTTGCTGCAAGAATAACGCAGTCCTGAATCCCCTTGGTAAAGACATTTGCCAGAAATGACTATTTTTCTACACAGTAGATACTTCATACCATAGAGCTAAGGCATCACAAGACACAGATGCTGTCATGAGAGCAACAAATCAGTTGGGAAGCAGAGATAAAACAGGAATACCACGATTTTCAATTTTGACTTATCCAACCATCACAGTCTAATGATCCCATGGTACAGCAATGTCCATCTGATGGAGTGGTAGCATTGTGTCTGGTGGTCCCCAAGAGATAATAGCATTAATTATGCCCAGAAGTCCAGTCTCGATTAAGGAGAAGCATATTCCCTATGCTTAAATTATGGCTATTAAACCATAATGTATTTCTCAAACAAGCTGGGAGAAATTAGTAGCGTGGTAGCACAGCCACGCAGTGAACTGACTCAGTATTAACCACAGCCACACACTGCGGGGGGAAGAGGTGACATCCATGTGGAGCTGGAAAAAAGTACTCAGAACTGGCGGGGGGCTTTGAAAGCAGGTGGGCTTGAAAAATACTTCCCTCTTGATCACAGATCCAGTCTGGACTACTCTCACATGTAGCTGTTCACTCCTATTTATTCATCAAAAGTTTCTGCTTTCTCAGCTGGCTTGGAATTGTTTTTTTTAATGCACTTTAGGGGGTTGGAAACTTTGGTAGGCAGCAAGGTAAGCAGAAGAGGTAAATGACTATTTACCATGGTTTGGTTCCAATTCCAGTATCAGATAAGATCATGATCCAAACTTCACAATGCTAAGTTGTTACTTTATAGTGATACTAATTATGCAGGTTACATATTACAATTTCAACATTGAAATATTTAATTATGTAATTTAAATAATTAAGTATATTACAAATATACATACAAGCTTCTATAAAATTAAATGGTCTTCATTTACTGGAATTTGGTTTGTTCATGTAAGAGTGCTCAAAGTACTTTAATTAGGAAAAGTGCTTTCTAGCTGAATTTTTAAGAATGATTACCAGTACCTGCATCAAAAACAGAACAGCTCCTTAACTTTTCTTTAGCAAGCTGGGTTTCTTTACTATCAGACTGCACAAGTGTCAGAGCATAAGCAGTTATAACTGTAGAATAGCAGTTGGTATTTCTTGAAAGTTGATTTTTCATGTAAGCCACTGCTCCCCTAATTGCTTGTACCTGTGAAAACAGAACAGATCCATTTGAAAAGGTCATTCAGACCTACTAACTGTTACTGCTGGTCAGAGTAGTAGGAAATTATAATACTTTACTATATTCATTTTTTAGACAATTTTAATAATTTTTGCTTAGCGATTAAAGCCGTTGAAGATGGAGTATGTAGCTCGAAACACCTTGTTGTACATTGGGCCATGGCATCTTTTCCTGTACACCACAGATGTAAACAGACCTTCACCTCCTCATTTGTAGTACTTTAAGATAGTAGCGTGGACATGCGATTGTGCAATAGCCTTCAGACTTAAACAGCCAGGCTTCCTACCACGTCAGGTGACTTGTAGACCTGCAGAGTCTGTTGCAGGGCTATAGTTACAAAGGCTGTCAGAGCCAAATCCTCTTCTGCTGAACCAACGCCACCCTGAAAGATGAAACATGAAAAGGAAAACTTACATGTACATGTATGTGCTTATGATTAAATTTAGAAAATCACTTTTCATGAGGTCAATGACCTTCTTGTCAAACTATCTGACTGCAGACCATGTAGTTTTACCCTCTAATTTTGCTCAGCAACTTGTGTCCGCCTAAAGTATATCTTCTACAATGGCAGCCAGTTTGCATTAAACAATATTAAGAGATTAGGAACCCACTAAGTTCTTCATCTGGTAATTGAATATTTAATTATTTAACTTCTAGTTTAAAACTGACAATTTCTCATTGGAATATTCATGGCTTCAATTTCCAAACACTAGTGTTTGGGGTTTTTTTCCCCATTTCTCTGCTACTCCTTATAAAGAGCCCTCTAACACACAGAACTTTTTTTCTGTAAAGGTATTTATACAGTATTACAAGAATAATTTCTTATTCCTCTTCTTGATAAACTAAATACAGTGCCCTCATTAGCTTTTTCCCCTGAAGATCTGCATTTTCATTCCTATTCTTCCTTGTGATTCTTTTGCTCATGCTCTCTTTTGACAACAACCTTAGGATCTTCAATAACGTTTGACAACAACCTTCTCCTTCACTCAGCCCCAAATATTTATCCTTAGGAGAAGGATAGGTTGTTTGCTTTGAAAGACTTAAGTCTCTGTACAAAATTATCGTGCACAGCTCCTAAAGCAAATGTAAAATAGAAGATAAGTATCTCAGCATGAACACAGGTCAAAAAAACCTTTGGCCAGTTCTTGAGCTGTTTTTTTTTTTATCTCCGAACAGTGTTGCATCAACTGTGGAACTGGCTTTGAGGGTGAAAGCCTCACTAGTGATTTGACAGTGATCATTAATAAAATTAATACATTTTTTTCATGCAAGATCACTACAAAGGTATCTGCATTTTCCATGAATTTTGGAAGATGCACATTGTTTTCAAATCCTAGTTGCACGGACAGTGTAAAAATTTTGTGTTTCTGGACACTTGTAGGGGATGGGTAGCTGAACGTATGCAATTGGAAATTCTGATTAGGTATTAAGTTTGTTTGGGTTTTTTTTTTTTTAACATGGGAATGGTTAAATACTGAAACAGGTTACCCAGAGAGACTGTAGGATCCCCCTCCTTGGAGAAACTCAAAACTCAGTTGGACATGGTTCTGTGCAACCTGATCTAACTAGACCTGTTCTGAGCACAGGCTGGACTAGATCAGCTCTGGAGGTCCCTTCAAAACTAAATTACAATTCTATGGCTCTATTGCCTTTGGCAATAAAAGGCATAAAGTTTTACCAAGCACAAAGATCTCAGAATTAATTTTCTAAGTGCTCTAGAGGCATAGGTCAGCTGCAAAATTATCTAAGACTGGAACAAAAGATAAAGGTAGCAAAGTGCTAGCTATGTGTCTTTGACATAACAGACCTTTTAACAACCTCATTTTACATTAGAGATTTTCTACTTCTTACATTACAGATTTCTTTTCTTTAGTCACATTTCTTGTTACTCAACAACTCACAGTATTTCTTTCAATCCCTAGCAGCCCTAAATGTGCAACAGATTCTTCTAAATACGGATGACCCACCTGCATATTCCTGTCCAATACAGGGTGATGGTCATGGAATGAATCATCTGCCTGCTTTTGATTAATCAAGTAGGAAATCGAGTTGCGTATGTGACTGTCTTGGACGCTAATGTATTCTCTGCACCTTATGAGTACTTTAACAATGAATGCAGTTAACCTGCACAAAAGAAAACGTTCCAAACTTGTGCTGACATATATTTATAGGAGAGTATATTGACAGGAAAAGAAAAATACTAATTTTGTACATAGACTCATATTGAATAGTGCACTCACTGGAACCTAGTGAGTTATTATTCGACATCAGCATGAACATTTTTGCTCTGTGGTAAATGCAAAATAATCAGTGGCTCAGTATAGATCTCCTTCATCAAGGACTAAACATGCTCAGAGACTTACGTGACTGACTACCCATGACAAAAGTGTGTAGGTGTCATGGTTTAACCCCAGCCAGCAACTAAGCACCACGCAGCCGCTCACTCACTGCCACCCCCCACCCAGTGGGATGGGGGAGAAAATTGGGAAAAGGAGTAAAACTCGAGGGTTGAGATAAGAACAGTTTAAAGAAAAAGAAAAGAAGAAACTAATCATGATAATGGTGACACTAATAAAACGACAACAGTAATAATAAAAGGACTGGAACATACAAGCGATGCCCAGTGCAGTTGCTCCCCCCCTGCCGATCGACCCCCAGTCAGTCCCCAGCGGCGATCCCCCCCCACTCCCCCCAGTTTCCATACTGGACATGACGT
>JANZLQ010000027.1:55874-68069 GCA_026212715.1 Elanus axillaris
CCTTGTGCCCCTCCAGCCTTCCCGCTGCCTGGGCAGGAGAAGCTGGAAACTCCTTGACTTTAGACTAAACATGACTTCGCAACAACTGAAAACATCAGAGTGTTACCAACATTCGTCTCACACTGAACTCAAAACAAAGCACCGCACCAGCTGCTAGGAAGACAATTCACTCTGTCCCAGCTGAAACCAGGACAGTAGGTAACACCATGCCCATCAGATTTTGCAAATCCATCCCCCCAGAAAAACTTCAGACGTATCAAATGATAATAGAGGTATTTGGGTGAAAAAAAAACCACCTGAAAAATACCTTACCATACACTACTGGGAGTTGTTTTGAATGCTCCATAGGAGCCATCCACCTTCTGAAACTCAAGCAGTCTAGTATAACCTGCATGAACAGGACAGCACATAACTGTTCAGAGAACAGATATTTCTGGGACATTTTCTTACATCACTCAAATTAACATGTAGATGTTCAGTATTGACTAGTGGAAGAGTACATGGTACTGGTACATTAAGGAGGAAATGACTGGGTCAGCCAGCCTTTGAAACAGAAAAAGCATTAGGCTTAGAAGGTGCTCTGTCTTGTTTGACTTATTTGAGCCATGAGAATAACCTGAAAACTGCATGTTTCTATAGTTAAAAAGCATCTTCTGTGTAGTGAATCTTGGGAAACTTATTTCCCATTACTGACAGCTTTTCAAGCTGTTGACTTTATGGTGCATGGAATCAAAAAATATACAGAACATCATCTCTTGGGTCAGACATTGGCTTAGAAATCATGAGTTGTGACCTCTGATCTTGACTGCTATTTTCTTGATAAAGTCTGTATCATAGCCACACAACTCATTTTCTACTCTGGTGAACTTTGGTGAGAATCAATAAAAGCATAATATAGGGACTAAATGCTGCTGATAATACCAAATACTCATCAGCAGGATCTCATGTCACTTTAGGCAATCTTAGATAAAGAGGCAAAGACCTCCATTCAGCAACTGTTAGGATGTTTTTTAATCGCTATTTATACCCTTATTTTTCTTGATGAAATGTGTGACGTTTTCTGCAGATCATGGAGACCAGTGCATTATATTGCTTAATGCCATGTGCAAACCACTACAGTTGGAAAGATCAGCTGTACCTGCTACAACACAGATAGCTGCCTGTTAGTGCCTGTGACATTGATCAGTCAGATTTTACTTTCTACTTCTAAATTAGGCAAGGGAAAGGGCAGACTGTGAATGTCAAGGCTGTACAATGTCAGATGTAGGCAATTAGTGACCTGAATCCTCCTCACCAGTTCTGTTTCTCATGTCTGTCTGCAGATCGTCAGGGGCATTTCTGCGTGTCTGTGTTAAAACAACACTCCCTCCTTTGGCATTTAGCAATGGTTAGTGTGCAATGCAAAAGGATTACAAAGACTGTGTCAGCTGGTCTCTGGGTTTTTTTTTCTGGGTACCTTTTTCAATCATGTTAATGGCTTCCTCCTTCCGTTCAGGATTAAAGTTCACCCACTGCTCGCTGGCATCCAGGTACTCAATTGCGTAGACTGCAGGGGCCATTTTCACCATTGTTTGCTCTGCACAGCCTGTGGGCACTTGAATAAGCTTCTCAACTCCAGTGAGACTAAGACAATTTTCAACAGGCTCATCCATAATACTCCCTGTGTAAAAAACACAAGCCATAGTACATATGGTATTTTAAACCTGGTTGGTGTGACATGAAGAAAGGTGATACTAACTGTAGGTCAACATTCCAGCATAGCCTGATACTTCTCATTATTAAACACTGTTTTCAGCTACTTAAGACTTTGTAAAGCTGGAGAAGAACAAGGATGAGGTGCCAGGCCCTGGGAAAGCTGGAGAAAGGAGGCTGTGGCAGTGAGGAAGCATGGAGCAGAAAGAGTTCTGAGGCTACTGGAGGCAGGGAAGCAAGGGAAGGAGGGAAGACTGATGCTTCAGGTTCAGGCTGAAAAAGTCTTGTCAAACCAGACCTGATGCTCCCACAGAGGGCAAAAAGATCATGCCTTAATCATGCCAAACATTTTGTGCAGAGGGTTTTGGGGTGTTTTTTTATATATATAATTTTTTCATTTGATGAATTCAAGCATCCCCATACTTTAGAACCGGGATTTGAAATGGAAGCCAATAGCCTTTGTGTCAAGAAATATTTTACATTTTCTGGGAAAAAAATATTTCTATCATTAATAAGAGCACTTGCTAATAGATAGTTTTAAAATACATATGCATGAGTATATATATATTTATACTATTATTTGATTAAATGAATATAGGATTGTACAAATCTTCTCTTTAGAAAAACAGAACTTTCCAGAACTTATAGATCAGAGTCTGGCATCCTTATTTCTAAGGCAGATTTCTACAGACCTACGTGCAGTGTCAGGTTGTTGGAGAGGGTGAACTCTTCCCTTTTCTGGCCTTCCCATAAAGTTAGCCTGGGCACAGTGAGGCAGGATGGACTGCATAA
Organism: Elanus axillaris; assembly: GCA_026212715.1. Taxonomy (NCBI): domain Eukaryota; kingdom Metazoa; phylum Chordata; class Aves; order Accipitriformes; family Accipitridae; genus Elanus; species Elanus axillaris. Next base: position 58,359 of record JANZLQ010000027.1, read on the forward strand.
AGCTATTATATCCAATACAAGTGAGAAGGAGTAATTAGAAAGGGGAGAGGTACTGGATCAGCCTCGGGGCTGTTTTGTTTTATGACATGGGCACATAGCACAGACCATTTGAGTCATAGCAGAAAAACTAGGAGGGAATGGAAGCTCGACACTGAGGAATGAGCAGCGCGAAGGGGCATGTCTCTTGTCACCTGTGGTGAAGTTATTGACAAAAAATTACATTTACCTTTCAGGCTAACAAACACGTGACTATCAGAACCCGGTATCATATCAGATGGTCTGTTCAGGTCCAGTGTGTGGGACTTTACTGTAAATAAATAGTAAATAGAGATCTACATCCAGACTCTTTAAACATAAAAACATACAGTGTAATTTTAGAACATGCTTTTCATTAAATATCTCACAGTTGATGGCAATGATAATAGAAATGTTATCAGAAACATTAATGGAAATTTATGAAAAGAAATATACTTATCTTTCTGAAATTGATTTAATGTTCAATCATTAAAAATATTTTTTGTCTTGAAATGAGGCGCTTTTTTAATACCTTTTAAGGCCCATTAGTAAATGAAATAGATGCCTACTTAATATTTCAAGAATGCTACCTTGAAACACAGAAGTAATACAAATCAATACTAAATATTTCGAATGAAATGATTTTTCTTTCCTGAGTCTTTTGCTATGTACTAGATGAAGAAATCTGTGACAAGTTCTGGTCAAAGCAACATTTGTGCGTTAAGCAGTATTTCACTGCACCCATCAGATATTCATACCAGACTTTACGCCCTCCATCTCTACCCCAAACCTCATCCGTGTCTAATTCTTTTGTGTAACTTACAGCCACTGTTAATGCAAATGGTCTTTTCTTCTCTCTGTAGAACACCTTCAGCCTGTGCAATTGAGGAAAGAAAAGTCAAAAACTTTTGCAAGCACTCACACCTGAAATTAACCTGTGTGAAAGCCAAGATCTCTGCTCTTGCACTACACCAGCAGGTGGCAGAAGTAAGTTATTTTGGAGTGAGATTTCTCTCCAGGTAAAACTGAAGCTTCAAATCAGAACTTCAGTCTCCTAATTGAAATGCTAATAAACTCTACTGACTTTTTTTGTGTTATTATTGACGTAATTCCCTGGATGAAATTCCTTTAACTAAAACTAACCCAGAAAAACTAAACTTCAAAGTTTATTCTCAGCTTTGTGAGCTGTGCAAGTGAAGTTCACAAGTGGACTCACTTTTATAAACCTCTCATCTGTGAAAACCACCAAGTTCTGCATTCATCTTGTTGGTGAAACATAAACTTTTTTCCCTTCTGATTTCCACACACCCCTCTTCCTACAGTTGCTATTTTAATAAAGCTATTTTTACAGACACTTTTAGTGTTTTGGTGTACCATTGAACTCTGAGACTGTGCCTATCTCTAGAAAAGTTATGGTCTGTAACAACAGCAGATTCCCAGCATCCCATGCCTTATCTTTAGCTGCATGGCTATCCCCGGACATTAATGGTGCAAGGATTTATATTTTGCGCTTTTTGTGTGGATTGAAAATAGGCCTCAATGGGCTATTTGGGTGTAATAAGTTTGTGCCGGTCAGTGTTGACTCTTAAAGAGTTGTCTTTTCTAAAAGGCTCCTCCTTTTCATCATCTTGAAAGAGAACCAAGGTATTAAATAATCAGTACAACATCTTTGTTTGCCTGTATGTGTTTTACCTATGCATTGTTAAGTTTGACGATCCATTAACCACAAAGAATAAAATAAGGCTTAACTTTATGACTAGCAGAGAGTATTTCCTTCTCAAAATATTGCTAGATGGACATCTTCAATCTTGGCTTCATAAGGGAAAAAGAATTTTTACAAATGCTGATGAAGCAGGTGGAAGTTAAAGATCATGAGATGGGCATTGACTGCATGAAGGAAGTTGTTGCTATGTCATGGATAGAAGGATGCCTTTTTGCCGTAGAAAACAATTCTTTCCATATACACCCAATACAAGCCCACCACAGGGTTAAATGTCTTCCCCATGCTCTAGCTCAATCCTTGCTGAGAAACAGGTTTCCTGAGACTGTTTCCATCCTTAGATTTCTATGATTTCACTCTCTTCACAAGAGCTCCACATATAGTGAATGTTATATTTGAGGAGAAACATATATTCATGAAGTGCCTGCCCTCAACTAGTTATACCTACCACAACATTGAGGTTCTTCCTAATGCTGTCACTGTGCCCAGAAATTGCGTCAAAGGCAGTAATAATAATTGGAATTTCTCCTACAGTCAGAGGGACAACCGAGAAGTAGGCTGGTGTTGCAGAGTTCCCCTTAACCACCAGCGTCAGCTGCACAGCCTTCTCCGCTGCCTCCGCGGTGCACAGCCCCTTCACTGCGTCCATCGTCACTGTAACCTGCAGGGACAAGGCAGTGCCTGTGATTGGGCTTAGTGCAGCACCACACAGGAAAAATACTCCAGCTCCACCATGTCTAGATAAGCATGGGAAATGACAAATAGGTATAACAGGAGACTAGCTTTTGCTTAAAAAGGGAAATAGGAATGCAGACATTCTGCAAAACAGAAAGTGTTTTTCATTTTGCTCCACTGAATTTACTATTCTCCATTTATAAAATGGGAAAACATTTTTCACCAAGAAGTGATCAAATGCTGGCACGGCTTGTCCAAGGATTTTGTGGAATCTCCCTCCTTGGAGATATTCAGTATTTGACTGGACAAGGCCCTGAACAACCTGCTCTAACTGGACATGCTCTGAAGTAGCAGGTTGAACTAGAGACCTCTGGAAATCCCAGCCTAAATTGTTCTACGACCCTGTTCACATTCAGATCTACATTCACTGACTAGGGCTGTGAAGGTAAATCAGCTAGTATTTCTTCATTACACTGAATTTGCACTATAGTTTTGGCCTATCCCTGAACCACAGGGAAGTAAGAAGGATACTACATTTTTATACATCCAGCTCTATGCCATTCAACACAGTTCAGAAGCTGCTGCTCAAGCAGAGCTTGCTGAGAGATGGGAAAAGATGAAAAAAAGAACATCAGCCTGAGGATGATGGAGGCCTTAAGCCCAGTGACAGCTGTGGCCATATGCAGAGCTGGATAGGTGTCCCATGCAGACAAGAAGTGCCTTTGCATTGTATGCACGATGAATTTTGTGGCTAACTTATTGGATTGTGTGCTCATAATTTACCTCTGTATCTTGTATACCTGCTTTATCAGCAGCTGGGTATTGCCCAGATTGGCAGGCAGCAAAAAAGTAGCTGGTTGCTTCAATGAAGGGGGAGCAGACAGAGAATTTGGCTGTATAATATGGTAAATAAAATCTGTTTTACACAGTAAGTTTGATGAGCAAGTAGAACCGTATCCTGTCCTTGGGGAGACATTCAAAACAGGAGCATGATGTCTGGGGTGTAGGAGGTCACTGAAAAGTGGCTGTTTTTTTTACATTATTACATAGCCATACCTCTATCTAGGTAGATGTGTAGCACAGCAGTTGGTGGCAATACTACCTGGAGATCGCTGGGCAGATAGTTGTAGATCACTGCTTTTATTTCTAGTTGTTCATGGCGTCTGACTGAGTATGGTAATCTCAGGGATACAAAAAAGTCTTTGAAAACTGCAAAGGTGTGGGGGTCAGCTATGCAAAATCCTGGGATGAGAAAAAACAGAATTTAGAATTACGCACTTAACATCAGCTGATAAAAAGTTAAATGTCTAATCAAAACTCATTGCCTGGGCTCCCCTGAGGTCAAGAGCAGGAGAGGAAGACAGTCATGCCCAGAAAACATTTCAGCTCTTTCACTGAGAGACCTATCTCAGCGGTAGCTGATTTGCCCTCTGGAGTCACTGCCATGGTTTTTCATAGGTAAAATTTGGCAGGAGCGTTTGTAGCTTTTGAGAGTTAAATGTGGCCCAGCTTTCCTGCAAAGGCCATGTTTAAAGCACAGTGACCTGTCTTCACGTTCTGTAAATACGCTCCATGCCCATTGCTGCACCCCTGGATGAGCCTCCCTTACCGAAGGGGAGAGGGCAGCACCAGGTGGACCCTTTGTCCCTCCTACATCATCCTGGTCGATCCCCAAGAGCTCCCAGAGAGCAACACCTCGGAACATGGGCTCTCTGGTGTCCAGCCTTGCTGACCCTCTGCTAGTCTTCTGTTTCTTTTCTGTTTTCTGGCTTTCCAGGCACCACAGATTTTCATCTGAGCTGGCCAGAACTCGCTCCCAGAAATATTCAAATATAAGCAGTGTAATTACCGCTACCTTTCTTGTGGCTTCCTGGCCATATGGAAGCTAAAACGAGATGGTTTATAGGTTGGAAAGAATAAGAGACAGTTTTGATTGTACAATCCATCCGACTTCAGAGCCCACTTCACGTTGTTTTTATAAATATATATCTATCCCTTAAATTCTAGCTGGGCTTTAAATAAGGCATGAAAGAGAGTAGCAAATTTCATGATCAAAACACTTTGTGTTTTTCAGCACAGACTGTCTCACTCTGTCAACATAACATTGTATCTCTGTTTAAAAAAATATACATTCTCTATTCATCAGTACAAAGAAACCTCATAAAGCACCCAATACTTATACCTTTTTGGGGAGATATGCTTATTGCCTGAACTTCCCAGGTAGTTATAGAGTCAGGAGCAAATTTTTCTACACTAAGAAACACAAAATAAAATGTATTAGGAAGGATGTATAAAATTTAAACACTGTGATTTGCTGAAGTTTGAGTATTGTAAGGGAAAAAAATATTCCCCCAGTTGTAGAGACAAAGAACTTGCAAATATTCTGAAGTCCTCTGTATCAGATAACACATAAAGCTGATATTTATATACATTTTACTGTATACATTTAGACATATTCATCTAGTCAGGTAATACAGTACCTATGGTTCCCAGGGTTTTTCACTTCTTCAAGATTCCACCACCAGCTCTCAGGAAAATAACTGCGCAAGTTGACAGAAGTTTCATCAAACAATTCTTCATGGTCATCATAGTCTGTAAAACAAGAGCAGGGTTTCTGTTCTGAACTCTTTGGCTGCTGACTTTAAACTGTTTTGCAGGGAGTCAGTTTGTCAGAGAGAAAGAAGCATGAAAAATCCTTTCAATGAAAAGACCTGTCTGGGTGCCATCTTGTGTGTTAAAAAAAAAAAAAAGCTGAAAAAAGAGAAGCAATGACCAAAGATTGTCATTGAACAAAAGGATAATTCTTCTTTCTGGGTTCAATAACTATGTGCTACTGTCCAGGACAGCTACCAACCAAGAAAACGTTCCCCTTCAGGAATGCATAGTAAAGATGTTCCCACCATCCCATATTTGTAACAGAGCATGAAAGGGGAGCTCTGAGAAAAATGGTAGCAGAAATTACACTTAGAATGGGGCCATTTTCAATGCAAAATATTTTTTTATAACATGAGCTCTTCTGTGATCAGAGATAAACTTTGGGGAGAGGAAAGGAAAAAAGAAACAAAATTGTCTCTGGGCCCTTCTCATGAGGCAGCGTTTTGGAGGTATTCACGTGTTATAGCAGCAGTACCACTAATGAAATAGTCAAGAATCCGAGGTCACTCGGAGTCCTGAAGGCAGACAACCACCCCCTTCTCTGCTCCGCTGTTTGCAGCCTCCCGGGGCGTGGGCAGGGACCAACAGCCCCTCCACTCCATAAGGCTCTTGTGGGGCCACGACTGGCTAACGTGATTCCTGCCTTTTCTCACACCAGGAAGTTCTTCTATCCTGCTTCCACCTTCACAGCGTACAGTTGTGAAGATGCAATGGCCTGTGGGTGCTGCACTATACTGGGGCTCACTGAAATGTTGATGTGAAAACTTCCTCCCTGGCCGCACAGCATTAAATGGCCCTTAAGCCTCCCCTGCCACCATATGAAGGGTATTTTTCTGTAGACAGCTGCATGCCACTGGTCTTTACATCGTGCCAAGCCCACTCTGATCCTCCGCGTCGCCTCCTTTCGGAGGGCTGTGGCTTTCTCACAGCAGTCCTGGAAGGCGTCTCTACATCTGGGTGAGCCGGCCACCTTTGTTGCCCTTTTTGCACAAGAAAACCTCATGGGATTTGATTTCATTCCATCTTCACAGCATTTTTGTAGATCAGTGTTTTGATATTTGCTGGCTGCAATATAATTAAAGTCCAGAATTAGTGCTGCGGAAGTAGCAATAAGCATAAAGGTGTTCATCATGCTCACTCCTGTCATCCTTCGCAGTTAATGTGAGTTGCTATTGCACCAGTCCAACTTCAGCTGGGGACCTCTTCTCCATCCTAAAAACAGTTTGCAAACATAGGACGAAAGCATGGGCCCTATGGCATCCTAGATATTCTATTCTAAGTTTTCTCACCAAATTCAGACTGTGTATTAAAAACTTCCCATTGGCAGACTGGAATTAGATATCTTGTCAGAAATAGCCATGGCAGTATTCTCATTCTTGAATAAAGAGACCTACTTCAAAAGTAAGGAGGATCCCAGCTTCAGGCCATCATGTCTTCTGGCAAGGAAATAACAATTTGTGTAAATTTTTTTTTAATTTAGACCAAATATTATACTAGCTCTTCTCTTAATTGGAGCACAAAGTACCAAAGCTGGCACAACTTCAAAGCAGAATGTCAAGAAAAAAATAGGATCTATAAAAAACTTTCTGGCTATACAAATAATTTTGAAAAACTTTAAAGCCATGATGGATTCCATGGCATGATATTTAGCAGAAGTACTTCACGTTTGGGATTATAAACCGGTGAATTAGTTTCCATTTGCAGCCAGGCTAATCTTTAGTTGGGTTTTTTTGAGTTGTTTTGATAGATGATGCATCAGGTCACACGGCATAGTAGACACACTCAAGCTAGGTTTTGGCACTTCACACAAGAACCGGGACTATGAATATCTTGGTAACCTTTACTATTCCATCAATTCTTGCCCCCTAGATTCCAGCCAGATCCCTTTGCCTCCCACTGCTAAGCCCTTCAGGCCACCCAGATGAGCAGACATACCAATTCCTGACATTTTCTTCTGAAAATCGAAAGATCTCTTCTGCCGTCTGGTGGCCTGGAAGCATTTATAGCCTGGGAAAGCAGAACAGAAGAGCGCAGCTATGATACTGTGACGGTAGGAGCCTGATCATCCAGGTCATTCGTGGAAGACGCACCTTAGGACCCGTCTCATCCTCGGAAGACTCGTGGTTCGAGCAGTTACCGTACAGCCCCAGCCAGCTGTGCCTTTCCCAGCTGAGCTCTCGACCAAGGCCAAGCAGCCGTGGCCTGGGCTGTATCTGAGCTGCCAGCACCCAGCGGAAGAACAGAAGAAAAATTCACAGGCAAGGGAGATCTTACAACATCACGATGAAACATCTCTGATCTTCAAGCAATCAGCCTCCCCGGATCTATAGTGGTCTTGTACAAACTTCTAAAGTAAAGGGCAGATTGCACTCACCTTCCCGAGCTTTGGATTTAATCGTATCTGATAAAAAGGCCAGACCAGCATCAGTAAAAACTTGAACACTATTTGCACCACCACCTGCAGAACATCCAAGATCATACGAATTCATAGCATTAAATACCTGCCAAATAAAAAAAAAAAAGGTTTTTTTAAATAAATATTTTTAAAAATTCTTGTAGCCTTTGACTCACAGAAGCAAGACAAACTGGTGGTACAAGCTGCATTTGGAAACTGAGGTTAAAGCTGAAGGGTGTTTTAATTGGGGAGTGCTTTCAAGTAATGCTTTTTTGATTTACAGACTTGTCTGCTGTAGCATGGAAATCCCCACCTTAAATATATAATTAATCTTAAATAGATCCTGAATTGCAAAAACAAAAACATTTTCAAGTTTAGCAAAGCTTTGATTAAGCAATTAATAGCCATTAATTACAAGCTGACCCTCTCATTAGTCATGGAAAATTTCATTTCACTAGTAGATATGGTATTTTCTTCTTACAGATATCTTACTTTTTTGGGTGTAAGCTTATTTTTCTTGTTCAGAATAAAAATTGCTTTGTCAACCACAGCTAAGGCAACTGTTCCTGCATGGTCCGTTTCAATAAGTAAATTGATGTTGTCTGTTGGTTCGTATATCTCTTGTTCTGTTCTCACTTTAATCTAAACAGAAAAGATTGAAACAAAAATGTCGTGTTTGTTAAAAAGCGAAGAACCTTTGGGCCGGGAATACTGTCAGCCATGACCGTCCGCAGTCAGAGGCCAGGGGATGTTCCTGTTCTGTGGTGTTTCTGCCTGGGATCCTGGATTCTGGGAGACATCAAGGCAGATTGCTCCCACTAGATGACAATGTGGGGGGTTAAAAGATGTGTCTGTGCAGGATATTGGACACTGCCTTTCAACAACACTTAAGCACCAGTGGGAATTAAAATATGTGTAAAGGGTTTGCTGAACTAGGGCCCTCAACATCACTTTGTTATTTTCCAGTGGAAACAAAATCACCGTGAAATACAGCAAAAGACTAATTAACATACAAAATTAACTGACTTAAACCACTCTGTAATAGTACTACCTCCTTTCTATCTCACATTTGAATTTTTCAACATGACTGGGTTCAGATCTGGTGCATATCTAATGTAGACACTTCTGTGGTTTAGGAGGAAGCAGTCATGGTGATTCTGAAATTAATAGGGAATTATTAATAGAAATGCCAACTGAAATGTAACTGGGTTTTGTCATCGTATGAATGAAGCATTGGCTTGTGTGTTAGAGACGGATAATTTTTCTTGAAAACATTTTTGCCAGTGGACTATCACATTCTTTTTCCAAAACAAACATTTGGGGAAGAAAAAAATCATTTTAGACAGCTGACACTTTTCGGCAGTTGCCTTTCATGCTACTGGGAAAAATTCTCTTATCCTTTTTTGGTTTATGTTATGGTACCAAAAAGGATGATGAGGGAGGTGAAAGAAAGGCTTAGAGGGACTCCTATTTTGTCCCCACTTCATTTTCTAATGTAAACTATTTTTTGAAGTGCTACAAAATATCAGAAAACTGCTTTCAACAGGAATTTAAAAGCATGAAAAATTACTTCAAATTAATTTCTTTTTCTCCAATAAATTGCTTCACTTTCTTTCATGTGATGCACCTCACTACAAAAAGAAAGTTATAAAGGGATTCTGCCCCTCAGTGATTCTATTGGTGTTTCCCTGCAGATTTCTAATATATAGACACCTGCAGAGGGGGATTTAGCTGTATAAAACTCTATTTTTCATCTCTTTAAGGCATAACCTGTCCTATGGAAGAAAGCTATCTCTTCCATCGCTCCTGAGAGCCTTCCCCAGCTATTTCTTTTAGCAAGAATCCTGACAGCTCCCTTTTTCAATAAAAATGAAATGTCTTTCACTTTTTAACCCCAGACCTGCACTCGCTCTGCTGATGTGCCATGGTTGTTTGCTTTTTTTTTTTTATTTTGGAATACAATAACAGAAGCTACTTCCTTTGAAAGTACCTTTCCTTCGCAGACATCCATAACGTCCACCCATACAGAATCAGCGACAATCTCTTGATGGCCCTTGTTCTCAATGAAGTAGTAAGCTAAAAAGCGAAAGGCGGGCACCATCTTCTCAGTGATTTTAAGGTTTATTATTTTGTTTGAGGAAGGGACCCTTCCCAAAAGTTCAGCTTGTCCCTTTGCCACAACCTGCAAGGCAGAAACAAATAGAAATCAAATATTGTGAATACACACTAGACTGGGCATTATGTTGCATAA
>JANZLQ010000027.1:68169-95002 GCA_026212715.1 Elanus axillaris
GGCATTATGTTGCATAATTTTATATATATATATATATATATATATATATATAATTTTCTGAGGCCATTTCTGTTTAAAATTTATTCTCTTCTAATGGCACTTAATAGTTTTAATTCCCTGCTTGCATATAAGTAGCCTAGAGGAGATCAGCACACAGTTCCTCTAGCACAGGACTGTGGTGGTAAGCCTCTGCTACACTGGTCTTGTGGCCTGGGTTTGAACACAAATCTATCACCCTCCACTCAGTCTTACAGCTTGAAAAGGGGGTCCCAGATGGCAGTCTTGCTTTTGTCTTCTACAGTAACAGGTCATCACCCCCAGAAGGATAACAGCTTTATTTAATGGATATTCAGTACTGAATCTTTCAGATGCTATGGAAGTCTTGGAGCAAGAGGTTTCACCCAAAAAGTATTATTCAGGATAAAGTGGCACAGACTGGCCCTTAACTGATTTCAGCTCATCTTTCACTATTAAATTCCTTTCTTCATGTGTTATGTTAATTATATTAATGGGTTGTCAGAGTAGTGGAAAACAGACAAGGTGGCAGGACTGATAGTGCTCTTCCCTGAAAAAAATACACGCAGCTTTCCTAAACACACAATGAATGGGCTTCAGGAAGAAACAGCCATGCTGCAGCCTGGGCTGAAATCCTCGCTGCCTTCGTTTAGGCGACCAAAGTCCAGGAGAGATCCTCACCACTGAGCTCCCGCAGTGTCTCCCACCACCCTCCCACAAGCCCTGCCTGCCCAGTGCTGCGCCTCGCCAGAGCTCACCACCAGCAACTCCAACCCTGTGCTAAGTCATCCAATGAAAATTAACCCCCAAGCCTAAATTTAATTCCTAGGGATACAATTATTCCAATATGTCAGGGTCCTATTAAAAATAAATGGGAACTGGTGCCCGTAGTGCTTATCATCCTGGGAAATTTAAGCTGGCAAGGGAAATTAGGAGGAAGAGAGGGAGTAGGGCATTAAAGGTATTTGACATTTAACAGATTCACTCCTGGAGTATAACCATGAACACCTTTGTCTTCTTCAGCAAAATAAATACTTTGCATTCTTGGTCCCAGACTGAGCAGGATTGTTTCCTCACTTTTCTATCTATAGAACCACTTTTCAGCCCCAATTTCAGGATGCTATTTAGGGCCACAACAGCTGATGCGTTTGGTGAGCCTTCGTGACATTATCTGTTGGAGAAAACACTAACCTGCCTGTTACTATGACTGGGTGCAGGTAATATGGAACCATGGTAATACGAGAATCATGTGTTATTCATTACATAAACAATAGTTAACTATAAAAGGCATTTTCCAAGATATTCAAGGTCTCCTAGAATATGACTGAGTTTTCTAGTTGCAGAAATCTTATGTATGTGTATGAACTGCCCACAACAAGGTGGGCAGCTCTGTAATAGCTGAAACAAAGGTATTTACCAGAATCAGACCAATAAAAATAATATTTAATATTGGCTTATTATAAGGAAAGAATACAGATTGGAAGGAGCGGGAAAGAACAAGATATGGATTATGAGAAATCAAATTGTCATAGATATCATAGAAGTTATATGTCCAGGATTTCAGCTTTCAAGGCTGTCAGTTTAGTATCTTCCAAAAATTTCCAGATAATTATGCAGACAAACGTTACCCCATATGGACCTATTTGCTCTAGACTGTATTAGAAACTAAAGACTAAAATTTGTGCTTATGTGTCCTTCTTCAGAAGAAAAATTTACAAAGATCTGTATATTACATGCCCCCAAATGAATGCAAATACATAAAAATAATAGAATCAAAGAAGTAGTTTCTGGAAGGGACCTGTGGGGATCTCTAGTTCAAGTGCCTGCTCTAAGATGAGCCATCACCAATGTAACATTAAGTCAGATGTGGCTTTCTATAGCTGAGTGTTGAATGCTTCTGAGGATGGCAATTCCCTAAACTCTCCGGGGAAACTCTTCCAGCAGCGCATTCATCACTAGTAAAAAGATTTTTCCAAAATGGACCTTCCAGGCCAAAATTTGTAGCCTTTGTCCCTTGTTATATTGCTTGGCACCACCTAGAAAACTTTGTCTCCATTATGTCTGTAATTCCTCTTCAAGAGATTTTAGGTTGCTGTTAACTCCCTCTTAGCCTCTTCACCGAACTGAACAAGCCCATTGCCCTCAGCCCGTCCGGTGGGTCAGGTCCTCGCGTGGACACTGATCATCTCAGCTGCCCTTTGTTGGACCCCTCTGGTTCCCCGTGTGTTAGTAACTAGAGAGATGTTCTGGGTTGTATAATTTCTAAAAGAAATTACAGATATGCTACTATTCTGTTTACCATATAATAGAAATAGTCAATCTTTCCACTGCCAGACTGATGAATATCATTCAAGGTGATGCGTAAAGTATCTTCAGGTGCCACAACAGTATGTGGGATGCTGATGCTGAGGTAGTTTGGGGAAGCAGACTGGTATCTTTCAGCTCTGATACTGGTTTCAGGTGATTCTAATTTTTCTTTTCCCTCTTCAGCCTTTACCTGTCAGGGAAGAAAAGGAAAAAGTGAAGTGTCCTTCAGGAGAGAGTACAGAGTGTCACCCTTAATTCATATCTTGCCAGGTTGTTCAGAAAATGCTGGAAAATTAGATGAATCACTGCTGCAGAACCCAGCATCAAAACCCAGGATTTTAATAATTACTTTATTCTCTCACCTTATTTCAGCTCTTGCTGTATTTGCACTTGATATTTTTCAGCCTTGGCTCTTTCTGAATGAGAATCAATGGCTCAAAATCACAAAGTGATTTTGTATTTAGACAGCTTTTTTCCCTTTTTTTATACTGTGCATATAATTGAAACCTCTGAGTGTCCAGATGTAGCCTACCATCTGCATTGCTCAGGACCTTTTACTTCACCTTCTTCTCATCATTTTCTGTCATTTCTCATGGTGATATTCCTTGCAGTCCTATTTCCAGTCCTTCATGCCAGGAAAAGGCACATCCGAACCCCCCAAAAGCTCCACTACCACCAATGTATGTACCCCCAAAGCTCCGATGTACACGAATGTCCTCCACTTCAGTAAGACAACCCCCAGGCCCCTGGTCTCTCTAACATACCTTACACAGTCTGGACAAAGCTGTGCAGATGGTCTAAGAAATCACATTCCACCCTCTGTGCTAATTTAATGAAAACATGATCTTTACAGTCATTTGTAATTGTTTTATGAGCTCTTCTCAGTGGTATATATTTAAACATGGATGTTTGGGGTTTCTTTACCATTATTTGAAGCATCTGAGCATCTCCAGGGACGTCGAATATAAAGGGGATTAGACCATCTTTATCAGAAAGTGCAGTCTTCTTCATTGGTGTTTTTCCAGGCAAGGTAACAGTAGCAGTGACAGGTAGAGAGACAGCAGGAGAGCCATCAATCAAAGTGACAGAGGCCTATTGGAAAAAAATGTTTTTCTGTTACTTCAAGGATATGCCTGGGTTTAAAAAATGCCCACAAACAAGAAGCAATTATTTTTAGAAACTGAGAAGAAATACAAAACTGTAGACATTAGTGTTTGAAAATTTGAGCTTTGAGAAAAAGGAGTAGCAATTGTCTCAGTCTGAACTCCAGCTAAGGTAAAACACTGTGAACCCAGATTAACAGCTGCCCCAGATTTTCACAGCATCTATTAGATCTCATCCAACCCCTGAGATATTTATCTTTAACTATTATAAGGTAGATTTCTAACTTTAACTCTTTGTAGAAAACTCTGCAGAGAAACTTGAAGGCATGAAGTTTAAAACCTCAAAAACTTAAATACTTTTTTCCTTTAAAAAGACAATACCCTGTTTTAGTTTTCAGAATTTTAATTTGATATGGGATTAATTTGATACATTATTATTTTAATCTTTTGATATGGAAGTGAGGAAGAGACTCCTATGTGTTTTATAAAACCTTGTAGAGCAACATTGCACAGATGACTTCCAGCACAGAAAACCAGCATTTTCTGGCTTCATTTTCCCTGCTCAGGGTCTGTGTATACAGAAACAAGACAAACCAGACACAAACAGTAGCTCCCAGTTGGACTCGTTCCTGAAGGTCTCTGCCCTACAGAGCTCTGCCTGGATCAGATAAGGATTTTATAAACAGCGCAGATATAAATCCCTTGTTATGGAGGCAAATGGATACAGCTGGCTAAATTCTACATACCACAACAGTGAAGGAGGCTCCAGGCACAAAATACTTTTTGGTTTTAGACAGATCAACAGCATAAGGAGATTTCACAAACTTCACATTGCTGAGTTCCTCTTCCCTCATCTCACCACCTGTTAATATCAAACAGTATGTGTTGCTATGGGAGTAGCATCCGTAATTTCTGTTTTCAAAATAAATTGGATTTTTAGCAGCGTATGTAAAGCAAACTGACATACGATCTCCCCAAAGAGCTTCAGTTCTGAGAAGAGGAAGAGATGGGTGCAGGCCGATGGGGAACACAACTAGAGACAGGCCAGTGCAAGGGCAGTGTGATGCGCACGGTGCTCCAGCGAGCTAGCGCTGGCAGGTGTGTGCTCTCGACAGCTCAGACATGGAGACCTGAAAAGTGGTTCGTTACTCGCAACATAAAAATTCCCCTCTCGCACATCAGTCAGAGCAAGGTGCCTGCAATCACAGGGCACGCTGGTGCCACAGGAGCCGCTGCAGCCCTGCACCTCCCTTTCCAAGCTGTCAGGGCTTCGTTCCTGGGGGGAGGCTTCATCGAAATCCAGCATGGAAGTCACCCAGAATCAAAGGGTTTGGATGTTAGATCTCTAATTTTCTGAAAGAGGGTTTTTTTTTCATTTCATTTTCATTTTCATTTTTTACTAGTGGTGAGAGTTCATATTACCTAATATCATCTTCTGCAACTTTGCACCTACAAGACAGCTTGAGTGTCTGCTTCCCATCTAAGACTCTTCTAGTTAAACCTCTTATTCTTCTAGTCAAGTTCTAGCTAAACCACTACTCATAACTACTTCTAAAAAAAAGCCAGTTACATGGCTTGCTTGAAACTAAGTGCATTTAGAGACATATTTTCAACATCCTTATTTTCCACTTTAACACTCCAAGGCTGAGAGGCGTCAGTAAAGCCCAAAAGCGTGCCGTCGCGCACATAATTAATACCAAACCCAGCAAGTACCAGGTGTGGAGGCAGCCTGCCGGTGGCAGAAAGAAGAAGTATGCACAGCGTGGTAGAGACTATGTCACACCACAAGATCTTATGTCCATCATGCCGGTGTGGTAACGGGAGGTCTTTCAACCCCTTTTGCTCTTGCAATAAATGTCGCAGCAATAGTACGTGTAAGTACCTATAGTAAAGTATACTAAAGAACTGCACAGCTGCAATACATTTGACTTAATTCTAGGATTCTAAGGAATCCTACTTAGTATTTAGGATTTTTAGGAACTTTTAGAACTCTAGTAATTCTAAGCTAAGTAACTAGACTCCTGTAACCAGTGGGGACACCTCTGGAGTGCAGTTTAACCCATCCGTTCTCTGTACTGACTATACAAAGTGCCTGAGCTCTGACTAGATACCTTACTTCCAGATACCTAAATTAAAAGGGATCAGTCTCTGACAGCTTAGCCAGCTGAGGTATAAATCAAGCTAATATACCACGCTCAGCTAATAACTCTGTATGTATGGCAGGAGTAGATGTGGCTGAGGCAAGTGCTGAAACAAGATCTCAAGGGGAGCAATTTATTTGCATTCATACAGGTGTTTGGCACCACTTCAGAGGGACTAGGGTATGCTCACAGTGCTGCTTAATATGGGACAGACTCTGTAGGGGCATACTTAGAGGAGACTCGAGCACTTCTGGACCAACAGTGGAAGACCACACAGGACTACATAGGGCATTTAAAGTGGTACTGGACATTAGCGTTCAGCTAAGTGAATCCCACCTCAGATTAAGTTTGTGCACAGAAGGGGGTCAGATGAAAGAGATGGTCATCCACTATAGCTTTGCAGTGAAGATTGGTCCAACAGGACAAGATTTCCCCCACAAAGGATTACACTAGAGAAAAATCAGTGTAAATATTACAGACTGTATCAGCTAAAGCATAGTGTACTCACTTGCGGTTTCTACAGTGGTAACAGCCACATAGAAATGAAACCCTTCCAGTGTGGAAATACTCTTTCTTAATTTCTCTTCCAAAAGTCGTGTATTTAAAGTAACTCTTCCTTTTCCATTCTGTATCTAAAACAAAAGTGGGGAAAAAAAAAACTCTGACAATTCTTTACTGGTTTGTTGCCATTAGAATAAAAAAAATTGTTGCTTATAGCATGACTATGGTATCACAGGGATCTATATTGTGATAATTTCTGATAATATTCACCAGTTCCATTGAACTCCAGTACTTACTGATAGCTGTTGTTCCAGGCCTGGAAGAAAGACTTTTTTCTCGTTTTCATCAATTATGCCAAATCGCACATATGCAGTGCCTTGAATCCCTTTGCCATATGAGTGTCTTTGGAAGGAAGAAAAGTGAGGAAATGAATCATAACATTAACAAAAAGCAAGCATAAATCAGATTGATCATTTTATGCTGAAATAAAATTGGGATATCTGCAGGCATCCCATCTCTAACTAACAGCTTAAAACCAAAAATTAGTCCCACTCACTGATAACTCAAACTCAAAAAACTCAGACTTTTACTGGTCTGTGTACAAAGTGATAATTTCAAGTGCAGAGAAATATATGGGGTAAATCTCATTGGCAGAATCACATGCGGAGACATCATCTGACAAAATTTACACCAGAGAAATGGAAACTTTTTTTTTTTTACAAATTAATGAGAACTTTAGTTGCACGGTGATGTCTTACGCAACTCATCCCCTTCACAGGGAGCAAGGGAGGTATCCAGTCTATTAGCTTGGATGAACAGCTAATTCATTTGTATAAGATGTCTCATGGGCACAGCATTTAAAATAGGGAGCCAGAGAATTGTCTCAGGGAGTAATATGAAGTATTTGGTACCTCTGAAGACCTCCAGAGACAGATCCTACCTTCTGAAATCTTAACCTGCATTAGGCAGACACCCTCTGCCCCACAGGTCTTCTATGGATTTAGGCAGTATAGCATAGGGACCTCTTGTAAGTGAAATATTTGCCAGATAGATACCTGGCCAGAACACCCCTGAAATCTCCATATAGGTCATGGAGAGAGAGGATGGGTCATGTTTTTGCACCTGGCAGGCTCCTTACTCATGGAAACCCTGGCACATGGCACCCTCCTGCAGCACAGCATGTGATGTGCTACATAAGACCTGCCATGGCCATGCCATTGTCTTTTGCTTGTACAAATCCTGCTTCATCTCAGCTCTGTAATGGCTTTTTTTTTTTTTAACAAAGACTCTTTCAAATTGACCTGACCAGCAGCACTGTTCCATACCAATGAAACCAAGTGAGAGGCAGTTCTTAGGAAAACTGCTTGAAATGCCAGAAGTAATAACTGCGGGAGACAACAGTCAATACACCAAATAACTGTTCATTACATGAACAGCCAGTTCAGAGAAATAAGTTCAATTATCAGGAATTCCATATATTGATTTTGTTGGAAGTCAGGCAGGCCTGTGTAGCAGCACGAGGACCTTTTCCAATAGACAAAAGAATGTTATCCAGTTATTCAACCCCATTTTTTCCTCTTAAATAATTATGATGTTAATGAGTAGTGAATTATATATGAAGGAGTTGCACATTCCATAAACTCAAAATTGAGTGCTGCAATAATGTAGAGAGAAAACTTTAGAAAGGATTAAAATATTAAAGCCGGTTATCTGATATCACTTTGTATCACAGTATCGAGTAATCATGATTAGAGCTAGTTATTATTCAATAGAACCAAATAAAGAAGTGAAGGTGGTCAAGAGGAGATTAGTAGAGTTGAGTTTGCTCAGCCAAGCAAAAGGAGGTGGATACAGGATTCCACCTGCTCTCTCGGGCTGTGCTGGGAAAGGAAGGATCAGCACAGTCAAGGCAAAGAGCTTGAGGACAGTGGGCAGAAGACCAACAGGGTCTAAGCTGGCTGGGGATGAATTTAGACCAGAAATAAAACTGACTAGAACTGGGGAGGGGAGGATCAGTCTTCCACCTGGATACAGTGCCAGGGTCTAGACAGCAAATCTAGTGACTGTACCCTGGTTGGACCAGGTTAGTTAAATCAGTTTAAGTGAGCGCGGTGCTGTCTCAGAGGCTGCGGCCAGCTGGCACAGCGCAGCCCGTGCCTGCTCTACTAAACCCCCTCTCTTCCACAGCAGGGCGGCCACATGCAGGCGTGGGGTGGACCTGGGTCCATGCTTCCTCCTGAGGAGTTCCCAGGAATCGTTTGGGGAAGTGCTGTATGGCTGAGGCAAAGCCTGTGCCATGCACCAGCCGTGCCGTCGGCAGCCAGGCTCTGAGGCTCAGGAACCTTACCTGGAACTATTTAATTTACTACCTAGGTGGCTCAAATATCTTTTTTGGTATCACAACCAAATGCAGACAAAGCTCCTACTGTATGAGAATAATTCCTCATATAAGGAAAGCATCTAAGAAATAGTATCTCAAAAGATATTAAATAATGTTTGAGTATAATAATAATTTGTTTGCTGCTCTCACTTTGGAGGGCTTTCCAGAGTCAAACACAAGACGAAACACAGATGGCTGCAGCAGTGATGATACTTCAGTCACATGCAATCACATACTTCAAAGTTAGTATTTAATACCTATTTAACTAAAGGCTACTATAAGCAAACTTACTTACAAGGTCAGTTACTGTCAGTGTTTAACAAAGCCACAAACTTTGGTTGTATAGACCAGGCTGTTTTGTTCTTACCTGTATATTAGCGACTTCTATACCTAGATCTTTCCTCCTTTCTGTATTGACTGCCTCCTCTCTGCCATCCTCACCAGCTACTGAGATAGACACAAACTGTCCAGTGGTGACTTATCAAAAAGTTATTCTTATACTATTCAATTATGTGTATGTTTGTAAAAGGCAACACTCAAAGGGCTTTGCCTAGGAAACTTAATGAAAACCCTTGATAAAATTATACAAGTTATTCTGTAGAGTTAGTAAATTATTAGAATCTAACTTCACTGTTAAAACATCTCCCAACAATGTCACATGTGTATATTTTTATATTACTAAAAAATAATTGCAAACCATTAATAGTCAAAATACTAAAAGTGAACAGATACAATAAGCTTTACAGGCTTCAAAAATAAATACTGGTTATTTAATAAAATATACACAGTTCACTTTCCACTACCTTGGGTATCACTACTGTATAGAAAATTTGCCCACTGTTTAACATTAAATGTATTTAACAATACCAGCTACAATAACTCTGTGTGATCCTATTTGTGGTTTTGGGTTAAAGAATCTTAAGGAACATAATGAATCAACCTCAAAAGCCATGAGGTGTTGACTTATTTTTTTAAGGAGCTGTTCTTAGTGAAGGTCTGACATCACTTGCTGATACTGTGTGTTCAACTCTCTGCTGACACATCAAAATTGCCCTGAAATAAATCTGAGCTTTTGTCTAGACAGGGAGAAATAAACAGAATAACTGTTTCAGTGTTATTTAGATAATGCAGAGTACCTCATTTCAGGAGATATATTTCTTCCATATCAACTATCCAGTATGTTTGGCAAGATCCTAAAAACCTACTCAATTTGACAGTATTTGCTAATATTATTTTTTGATCTTTAAAGGTACAAAAAATTAGGAATCAACAGAAACAAAGAAAACAATACATGAGCAAAAAGGTGGTCAGTCTCCTCACTCTTTTGAAACTGAAAAGATTTCTCTCAACCATGAGAGAAGTCCAGCTGCCTCCAGCTGCCTGTTCTCATTCCATAAAATTTATTCCTCTTCAGAAAAAAAATAAAAGGTATCAAGTTCTAATTTAGTCACCATAGGGACAATAATTCAGATGTCTAACTTTACACGCAGAGGTTCTTTGACTTCAGAAAACATAAACTTCTGTTCAAGTGCAGCATTAAGTTTGTTTCAGCCAATTTCTAGTACATTGTTTTTCATGAGGGAACTTTACATACTCTTCATCAATATGAAACCATTTTCATACCATGATTTTTTTTTTTGCACCGAGTCATCTTTCAAACAGATTTAAAATCTAACTCTAAATCAATTTTGTAACATCTGAACTAATGCCACACTTAACCACTTTACTTAAATGACTGGCATCTAGATCCTTGACTTACAAACCTCATATAAATATATCCTACCAAAGTCATCAACTCTAGCTGCATGAGTGGTGACTTCAGCGAAAAGGAAGTACATGCTGAGTCTCCAGAGAACTATTTGACTTCTCTCTCCACCTTCCCAATGTGCAAGGTGGCCAAGGTACTTCTACTCATTTTGGATTTCAGCTGAGTGGTAAATAAAGGAAGAACATTCTCCTAACAAGCAGTTGTTAGTATTTTCGCCCCTAAGAAACTTGAAAATTCAACAGCCAAGAAGGCTTGATATATGTCAATAAGCCACTGTTAGATCATACAGCAAATTCAGATGTCAGTGCGGGATCAAAAACACCAGAGCCCCACAGCACAAAATACTTGATCAATCTAGGTCAATCTGATTCTTCTAAAGTATTCAAAATATTTTGATGGGTTACATTTTCACTGTCTGACTTTCTAAGTTACTCTGTGTTTGATGCCATTCTAATTTGGTATGAGATCAGGTGTAATTTATTCTCTGTTGAGCCCTGTCCCATGTTCTAACCAGGCTGAGAGCTTTGTAGCTGTGTCTCATCCAGATCAGTGTCGCACTGCTGTGCAGTAATGCACATGTCTGTAGTGACGGTCATGGAAACCCCTCTGATTAACTGTATTTATACATCTGGAAGTGTTTCTGCATAAAATCATTACTCTCAAATAAGCACTAGCTTATTACTTCCAAACATCATTGGCTTTGAGAAAATTTCACACTCAAACTTGAATCCATCTCTACTTGAATTACATTAAATAGCAAGATCTGAGGCTTTAGAATGTTTCTAAATGTTTAAACCAAAAACTATGAAGAAAAGCAAGTTATCGGTTTGTCTGGAACCTTATTTAGCAACACAAAGGAGAATCCTAAATAGTCACCTTTTTACTAGCAAACTGTAATATTCAGAAAATCTTGTTCCGTTTTGATCACCACCACTTGGACCCAGGTAGCATTTTACACTGATGTCTCAAGTTAGTAGTGGAAACAGAGAGTATATAAGATTAAAGTCAGATTCAAGTAAAGCCAGAGGCTGGTTAACTGTTAATGACAAGAAAAAGGAAGAAGCTGCAAAGTTCATTATCTACTTATCTGCCATCTAAACCAGGCTTGCTGTGAGCACACCTACTTTGCCTCAATATCAAACACAAAGTTTTCATCCCAGATGTGGTAGTATGGCTGAAGCGGGATGAGTTTGACTTCAAAAGATGGAAGTTCTGCATGAACAAAAGAAGACAAGAAGTCACGACTTGCGAGTTTCAAACATATCTTAAACTCCTGGTACATGGCAACACCCGCTGAGAGGTTGCAGCTGCCCTGAGAGGATGTTTTAGTTCGAATCAGCAGTGCACTTCCCAAGCAAATCTCCCGATCATCTTCCCTTACCCTGCTTTGTTTCACATTGTGGAGCAGTCTTTGAGCCCATAAAATTGATTTATTTACCATGAAAATAAGCCGGAGGATAAGCCCTAACTGCTAATGGGCATTACGTCCCCTGGACTAGAATCAGTCTGAAGTAAACCCACCCTGAAATGGGTCGAGAGTGGCCATGAGGTCCTCAGCATCAGCTGTGTCACACTGCAGTTCACACCTATAACGCCAAGCTATTTGCTACTGCAGGTATAGCCAGAGTAATTTGCTCTGGGACAGAGGTGTTTGCAGAGAACGCAGTAGTCTCCACTATTCTGTTACATCTACTAGCTAAGGCAAAGCCCCTTTCATGAAACTGAGCTTTTTCATATAATCTTGAGGTTTTCTTTTGCCTTTAAGGAAAAAATAAAACAACAAAGCCAAACAATACATCACACAAAATTTTACAAGAAAGCATGATTTCAGCACAAATAAATCAAGCCATTTCTTACCCCATATTGTTAAATTTCTAAATTTTTACTTTTTCCACAGTGCCCTTACTTTTTTAAAAAAAAGCTTCTCTGAGTATAGGAATGATGCTAATCAACTTCTCAACTGACTTCTACTGAGAGAAAATAGGTAGCTTTTTTTTGCATTCTAGTCTTCACTTAAAACTTTAGCCAGAATTGCAATGATTTTAAAACAGAGCTCATCTCTTTTTTTTCTGCAGTAGGAGGGCCCTTCCAAAAAAGGATGTTTTGTGAAAAATGTTAAAGTTACTAAGTATGTATAAAAATAAAACTTCTTTTTCAAATATAAGCGGAAGGCATATAAAACCAGAGTTCTCTCCCCTTCTGTGCACCAGAGATAGCAATGAGGCACTGAAACTCCATGAATCTTGTCCTTAGTACGTAACTACAGCCAGGTTTAATCACTGCATTATATCTTTTAACACACAGTGATGACTGCATATATTTATAATGCAAATTAAATAGTCTCTTACCATAATTTTTAACTTCAAATTCAGCAGAAACATTGGACATTTCATATTGGCGAAACCAGGCTTTGATTTTCCAAGTTCCAGGCCTAAAGTTCAGATTCAGCAGAAAACCGATAATTAGGATTCCTCAGATATATTTTATGATGATAATATATTTAAATTATCCCTAAATGCTAATATTTTCCTTGCTTTGATCTCATCCCAAACTAATTTATTAATAGCTTTCTCTTTGCTGGGAGGAGCCAGCAACATACTGCCAAATGAGCTAGGAAACGCTCAGTACAACTTTATGAGGAACTGCAAGATAACATATTTGCAAACCACATGTAACATGCACTGCCTTTGAAAAGCCCTCAGAAATCAAGAACTCATCCTATATTTCCTTATAGCTCATCTTCAGTGTGATGTCAAAATCAATCTAGCATGCAAGAACACACTGAATATTAAAAAGTTTGACAGTTTGAAACCATGTAGTCACATGGTTTAGCAGATATTTAAGCTGTTCGCTAAATTATTCCTTACCAGGATAAATGCTGCTAATTGTAGCTCACTAACATTAAATTCTGGGCTCGTGCCTCCAAGGTGAGGTGCTTAAAGGCAAAAACATATTAACCATAGGTTCAACCTGTGCTCCACGGGGAGAGAAAGACAATTTTGAACGGTAATTCAAGCAATTCAGCAGTTAAAATTCTCAAGGGCTTCAACAGGTAAGGGGGTGAATCTGGGTCGTTTGATGCTGCTGACAGGAGGTGGGGTTGGTCCTCCTCCCTTCAGACATTAGACTGCGAGGTCCCCCACGCCCATCGGTCCCCTTGGGCTCCTCTGCTGCCAACGGAGAGAGACAGGGAGTGCTGGGACATGGTACATATTGTCCTGAGGAAGGTGTCTAGAATGGCTCAGATCAATCACAGCCTAAATATTTGACTTTCTCCCCAGGGCCAGGGAAGGGACTGCGGGGTGACCGGCTGAGGTGCAGACCCCAGCAGGGCGGGAGGCTCCAGAGCAATCCTGCGTGGCTCCCTGCTGTCACACTCGGCAGTGTGCTGTGCTGCTTCCCAGCTGGGATCAGGGCAAAATTGCTTTAGCGCACCTCCTGTTCTGAAGAAATGGTAAAGCAGACAGTACACAGTAAGAAAACAAGAGAAGAGAGGAAAACAGAAACAGAGCAGAAAGAAGGGGAGGACAGGACAAGACTTGGTTTTAGCTTGAAGATAATTCTGCTGTGAGAGACATTTTGACACGTGAACTGTTTTAATGCAGAAGGCACGGCAGTAACGTACTCGGCAACGTCGGGTATTTCCAAGTTTTCACTGAACACTGTTTTTATTTTCCGGTCTGACTTTTTAACCACCATTCCTTTTGAATTCTGTTGAGAGAAAGAAAACAAACATAAAATTACGCACCACGTGTCAAACATTTACACGCAGGAGCTCAAGTTCATATACTAGTCCTAAGGAAGAGAAAACGCTCTGCTTACTTTCCTACTTTAATATTCACGTTACGTTTCCCTCCAAGCTCCTGACATTGGCCAAAAATGACTAGACATATCTCACAATGTGTAAATACTGATTTCTGGAAAGGAGTCATAGCTATAGTTTTACTCTTGGATCTTTTGTGGAAGTTTTTCATAGTTCCTGTGCTGAGAAGCACTCATTAACAGTGTTTTTTGTATACTTACTAGCACAGCAACTGTAACTGTGTCATCTGTTGGCCTCATAGCATTGTCCAGAATGAAGATCCTGTATTTTACTGTTTAACAGAAGAATAAATGTGTTCATATATTTGTTTCTGGCCCATCTGGATAGTAATTATTACAAACTCTAAACTGAGTTACTGAATTTAGGATAAAACACTTTCTTTTGATGCAAAGAAATGTGAGAAATTTTAAAAGAATTGCATTCTTCCATAGGCTTTGCATGTTTCATGACCAAACATACGTCTTTGAAGCAAATTCTGAAAAATACTTGGGGAGTTTCACTCACTTTTGTATTCCTTCTGCAGTCAAGGCCTGCAACCAAACTCAAGAACTTTTTTTTACTTCCCTCTGTTGTTGCTTGATTAAACTGTTAAGTAACAAAACAGTCGTCTTAAAGTGCAAAGGATACTTACTGCTGGTGTTATAAACAAAAGCAATAGGAGGCTTTTTGCAGGTTTCTCACAACTTTGTTTTCAAAAGGAAAGTCATTATTAAACTTTTTGAACAAAAAGGAGAAGATTTTATCTGGCTCCTATCAGAAGAGAGAATGACTTTTTTACTCCAGTGGCATTTCCACCTGGGTTGCTGCAATGCGTGGTGCAGACCCTGCAGAAGCCCTGATTGCAGAAGAAAAGTTTAAAATCTGGACTGGCTGGTAAGCACAGAGATAGCTGGGGTTAAATGAGAAGGATTTACATTAGCAAGGATCAAGTCATTATTACTTTTTCTAATCATGCTCTTGTAATATCTATATTCAACATCTGAAATCCAGCATTTGCATTTTAACCTTTGGAACTCGGTGTGTATATAGGCTTATCTGTCTGAATAAAAATGTAGCCTTTCTTGGAAGACAGGAGGATGCGAGTGCTTTGGACAGTCTCCTTATAAAGGTCCCTGCTTTCGGTGACTAGCAGAACATATGGCCGATTACTCTTCTTGAACAGATCCTGTTGCAGAGTCCCTGGCTTGATCTGAAGAGGACAAAAGGAAAAACCCCACAGAGTCAGATACGAACCTGGTAACTTCAGAGCCACACAGCTGAGGCCCAAAAAGAGCTGAAGGGCTAAAATAATTTTATTAGCACCATTCAACAGAAGATACTCAATTAAATCTTTCTTACTGGGTTAGTATTTCCTTTAAAGTAGAAATACTATCTAATCCCCCCCCCCCCCATTGTCTGCCATAGAAATACACATTCATCTGTCTAAGGGCAATAAGTCAAGGCCAGTGACTTTTCTTCAGTCTACACGCATGCTAAATTCCAGTTACCATGTCATTTGGCAGCTCTAGCAGCATCCTGTAATCCCTCACTTGCTCAAATCTTGGCTATGAGGTTAAAGCTTTACCTCATGCAGGTTAATACAATGTTTCTAAACATGATGTTCAAGAAGACCCTGATTTGAAAGCGCAGCTTTTAGCTTTGGGAGTAATTAATCAGAGCTAAACCGAGTCTTGCTGTGTGCTGTTTCCCAACCAAATAGTCCAAACTAGTCCTCCTGAACTAAAAGCTGCCAGACTTCAAAGAATCCTGTCAGAAGTAAATGACGCAAAGAAGGACATAAAGAAGAATCAATCAACTTACAGCTTTGCAGGAACATGACAGGCTTTGGTCTGAGAGACTGCGCATTTTTAAAGGTTTCTCCTGTTTTGTAAAAATGGCCAGTACGCCAAAGGCATGAATGCAGTCTTAGTTTAAGTGATGCAGAACAACAAACAGGGATAAAACAACTAAATGTTTTTAATTTCATTTCATCACTCATCTACAGCAATGAAAAGATCTTTCATCACCAGGTGACAAAATCTTGAGCTTGCTTGTTAGGCACAAAAGAGCACTCACGATCACCACTGAAATTACATTAGGCATTGTTTTCTTAGCTGGTTGGGTGAATAGTGTCACTGGAATTGGTGTTTTGTCATCTGTCTCTAGGGATCAGTGTTGTCTCTGTTCCAACATATTCCTAGTAAAGATTATGTGGGTTTTATCACCAGATTAAAACATTTACATCATTATGATGGTAGACTCACCACTACTTTTTTCATCTCTTGGTAGTTGTTATTTTGGTTAAGGTTAAAGACGATCCTCTCTGATAGGAGCTGATTCTTTGTCTCATCTTTGAAGTATGCAGTAACTTGCACAGGGTGCTGCGCTCCATGGACTTGAACTGTTACTGTCTGGTGTGTGCCCAGATGCACCACGTTTGGGGCAGTAATAAGATATCTAAAACAACATAGAAACAGATTGTCCACTATGTAGGCTGATTTTTGCAAAATACATGAATGTCCAACCAACACAAATTTTAAAGAAAAAAACAGACTCTCACAGAATAGTTGAGCTTGGGACTTGTGGAAATCACCTAGTCCATCCCTCTTGTTAATCAGAGCACAGGTTAAAAGAAGACAGTTTCTTTCCGACTGATCCCCAAATTCTGACCCATCATATTTAGGTCCTACAAAAGATCAGACCCTATAGATAGGAGAGAAAAAAACCTGCAATATATCCCAGGAACTGCCAATGACATTTATAGCCTGGTTTAACTCAGAGAAACTTCTATAAACTCAGCATTCTGGAAACAAAACCAGGCCATGCATTAAGAGACAATGAATGGATATTCATAAATACCTATTTGATACTACAGAGTCATGTATCTTCACGTACTAGCACCTACATTATGCCATCATTACGCTTTACATTACATACATACATTACGCTTTAATGTAAGGAGGTATCAATTTCCTATACAACCCTATGTATGAGGTTCCAAGTAGCCGCTCTTCATTCAGATGTCACTGATTGTGAAGTGCTGGTAATGAGAGACCACAGAAGGCGAGACCACAGCCCTGGGAAGGGCTGAGCTGGAGGCTAAACTGGTTGCGATTCAGTTTTTTCTCTTTATTACTTTTCTTTATTCTTAAGTCTCCTCAGGTGCTTCTTGTTAACTAATTTAATGGCCTTTAAAATGTAGATCATCATTCTTGCTCTCTTTTTTTCAAGCATGTTTTACACACAAAAATCTGAGAACTATGTGAAGAGCTATGTCTTAATGATATCATGGCACACACACACAAAGAACAGTTCTGAGCTCAAGAAAGCTGCTTTTGGAAAATTATCATTCTGCAGAAGACTTCTAAAATGGACGGTAAATAATTTGACCATTATCAGAATGAGTTGGCTAATCTTTCTCTTTTTTAACATTTTTTTTTTTAATGTTTCTTCTTTCTTAAATTTATAAATTCAAGTTGGGGTATAGAAATAAGGGGATAAAACTGGTATGTTTTTTTCCAATGAAACTCAAATTTACTTTTTTCTGATAATAATAATAGTGGTGTACTGTGAAAGCAGAATAAAAATCATCTCCCTCCTTCCCCATGA
The DNA here is from genome assembly GCA_026212715.1 of Elanus axillaris. NCBI lineage: Eukaryota > Metazoa > Chordata > Aves > Accipitriformes > Accipitridae > Elanus > Elanus axillaris. The sequence continues at coordinate 85,796 of JANZLQ010000027.1, forward strand.
TTAGTGAAATTCATCTTAGGTGGTCTGAGCCTTCACACAAACACAGGGGTCTTGGGAAAGAAAAAGAGAACAGCCTCCAATAAACATTTAAAAGTTTTATCAGTTTTACCTATACATTTGTGAAAATACTTTCTAATGTTTCTAGTTTACAATGACTGATGAAACGTTTCTTTCAGTTACATCTATCTACCTTTATGTAATAGTTGATCCTGATCTTTATTGTTTTCATTTGTCTAACTGTCTTCACTAACTCATTAGTCAGGCAGGTTTGGCACCTACGTACACCTATGTACACTTGAATGTTGAGAAGAATGTTTTCATTTTCAGCTGTGTTCATTGTATTTTCTCAATGGCATTGGAGGGGTTTTACTCTAAAAGTGTCACTGCATCACCACTCAGAGTCTGTTGGCTCTAGCAAAAGGTTATGTAACACCTGTCTTCACATATGGAAAAAAGAGTGTAATGCTCGCTTTCTGCCACAGCCTACAGAAATTTAGGGTCTTTTTTTTTTTTTTACAGCAGTATGGTTACCTGTTTAAAAGTTTACCTATGCAATACATGACAGACATGGTCACTAGCCTACACTGCACATAATCTCAGCTAGCCAGACACAAGCCAGGTCTGGTCTCAAAGCATCATGATGATATTTTACTGATGCAATGTTCAGTTTCATATACCTAATACATCCAGGACCTTGTGTTTCCCATATCCAGTTACCTCAGAAGAAAACTATCTCATTCCCTGTTTCCACTAAGGTTTCATCACAGATGACAAAGCTTGTGCTTTTGTGTGACAAAACCTGTGGAGTGTGCCTCAAGATGCGCCATAGGTACCCCAATATCAAGTTTCTATGGGGCTGTAGTTTTCGTGCTGATGTGGACACTGGAGGTCAACACCAGACTGCAGGCAGGAGTCTGCACCTGACTAAAACCTCATAAGAGGAGAAATAAGTATTTGGGGCTGGAGATAACCCCAAAGGTAGGCTGACATGGAAGGGGAGGAGGCTTTGACCTGACTGCCCAAGTGTCTCATCAAAGGTCTCCTCTGGCTATGGCAAGTACCTGAATACACTTGATCCTGGTAGGAACAAAGCAAGAGTCTCTTCTCCTGTACCTCTGCCCTAGAGACAAAGGTCAATTTGAAGGACCTTTGACATGCTCCATAGGTTTTTTCAAAGAGTTAAATCTATTTCCCAAACCCAGGAATTTGTCCAGCTAGAAGAATCAGTATCAACACATGTAAATCTCCACTAAAATAGAGGATAAGTACAGAAAAATCCTGAAGCTCTCCCAGTGTGAAACCTTTGCTTTCTGCAATGTATAAATCAATTACAGAAAGGAGACTTACTCTTTCCAAAGGTTTTCCAGTCTGGTAAATGTCATAAACTAAAGATGAACAAGCAGCAATAACAGCATGAACTTCATGCTTTAGTAGGACATTTTAAATTATTTGTTACTGGATGGAGATCTCTCCCCTTAAAAGTGCCTTAAAAGGTCAGTCTTAAGCTTTTTACCCATTTAAGTTTACACAAATTTTCAGTGGTCCATAAAACAGGCTTTGTTGATCTCTATCAAGACCATTAGCATTTCCTACTTTTCTTTCAAGGGATTTGTTAGGAATGAAGAATTAATAACAAAATGTACTTACGATGGTGCTTGCTGTGTATTGGACAACAGCAAACAAAAGCTCATCAAAAATACCAGCCTTCCCATTGGAAAACTCTACAGCATCTGCAAAACAGAAATACCAAACAGCCACTGTCAGTCTACCCCTGAGGCGCAGGTTGTAAGAAATGGGCTGACAGCACATTGCAGCAAAGAACATTACCTATCCTGGTTATTTATTAATAACTTGCAAAACCGTGCAACCACTGATGATGGACATGCTAGTGGTGCACAAATTAATAGCCTGAGGAGAGACGTTCTGGACTAAGCCACAATTTTACATTTGATTATTCATTCATTCTCTTCCCAGCTTGAATATTTTCATGATAGCAACTAAAAGTCATGTGCAAAGAGTTTTCACAAATACTGCAAAGGCAGTCCCAAAATCAAACAAGACACCATGGCCAAAAGAGTGCCTGTAAAGCACCTCTAAATGGGGGCAAATGGAAGAGACAAGTCCCTTCTCTATGCCATCACTTAACTCCAGGCATTTCTGCAGTCCAGCAAAAGTGAGGGAAACCTCCTTCTGGTGTAGAGAGCACCAAAGGAGCTGTGCTGGAAATCTGTCTGTACAATGTGCTCCCAAGCTGTGTCGCTTGAAGGCTTTCATCTGCCTGCTTTAACTTAAGTGGAAACAAAAGGGGTGTCTCTGAGCTGCTATTCAGCCCGATTTTCCTTTATGGTCAAGACAGAGGGCCTTCCCAGAGGGAAATTAGTCTCATCTTAGCATAAGCACCTAGAATGACTCATCAGCTGAAGGCATTCCAGACTTCAAGGAAGACACACAATATCCTAAAAGGCAAAATACTCAAAAATGGGGGGAGGGGGAATATATCTGAGGAATAACTGTTTGTGCAGGAACCAGTTTTGATCAAAGGCAAACAAAAGAACAAACTGAAACTCTCATCAGGTCTCATTTTTGCAAGCCTTTACCGGATTGTTGTCTCCCAAACATAATTTTGTTGACTCATGAGAATGGAAAAATGCCCATCTGATTTACAGGCAGGTCAAATCCCAGAAAAGATCACGTGGCTGCCCACAAATCCTGGGGATAAACTGCCCTTTAACACGCCACATTTAATCTGTGTCTTTAATTATCAGCAATGGATGCCTCAAATCGGCACTCCGTTACTCGCAAGGCGAATCCATGCCCGCCGCAGCCCCGCACTGCCTGCCGCCCTGTTGCCCTGCGAGGGTGAAGGAGCCTCCACCCCACCCCACCTCCTGCCTGAGGCAGAAGCAGCTCCAGCAAAAGCTGCTCCAAGACAAGGAGGTAGGGGAGGAGAAGGCGTAAGGGGTCAACAAACCGGTTCCCTGCTTTACATTACTTGTGTCACAGGTGTGGTAGCTCCCTCTGAGACAGGACAGATGGACAGCAAGTACTTTCTCTCCATTGGTGGTCACAGCAGGTACCAGCAGCAGCAGCAACGAGAAAGTTTCTGGCTTCAGGCTCAGAAAAAGCTAATTTTTGCCAGCTCTAGGCATAGGTCTTTTCCAAGAGACAGTGAGTTCAACTCTCCTCTTCTGGCTTCCACTCTCATTTCAGCTGTCAGTCAGTCAGGAGAAGGTGAGGAAAGGTCCATGTGATCCCCAGGGTCCAAATCCATGCTCTTCGGGAGATGTTTACAGGAGATCAGAAATGGGAACTCTTAAGACCAGAGTTATTTTCACTCTGTCCTCCCTCCCCACCCTCTCATTCCCTCTGCAGTTATGCACTGACAAAACTGATTTATTTCTGCGCCAAAACCACATCGCTTTCCTCAGGGCCTCTGGCCTCCCGAACCCAAGCCAAGTGGTGAGGAAGACTAGAGGTTTCCACCACCTCAGGGCCTCTGGCCTCCCGAACCCAAGCCAAGTGGTGAGGAAGAGTAGAGATTTCCACCACCTCAGGGCCTCTGGCCTCCCAAACCCAAGCCAAGTGGTGAGGAAGACTAGAGGTTTCCACCGTGAAGCTGGTCCATGCTCAGGACAAAGACAAAGGGTTTGTGGAAGAGCGGTTCTCCTGGGAATGTGGCTCAGGCTCTCCCTGGGGAGTAGAAGAGGCTTGTTAAACTTGCAGCTGGTAAAATAAGGACTTCTCGCTCTTGCATGAACAAAGAGAAGATAATGGGGGAAGTTAATTAAAAGCAGCAGTAGCTTGGCAGCATGCTAAGGCTTCTGCCATTTCCAGAGGCAGTTCCAGTGCCAGGTCTCACACAGCTGCTGTCCAAGGTCAGGCCTGAATGCAATCGCTGAGCCATCTCAGTCACCAGAACAGAATGAGTATCATTTGGTCCTTTATTTTGGCTCCAGACAAATAAAAAATAAGAGAAAAAAAAAAAAAAGGCAACATCTGCAAGGTCAATGCCCTTTCCCTGAGAAACATGTATGGGGCTCTCCCAGCTGGAAAGTCAAAAATTTGCAAAAAGGCTGCAACACAGCCAGCCTGGATCCCCTGCTCCCGAAGGAAGTCACGGGAAAGGCAGCTTTGCACCGTGGGTCACACCAGCATCTCGCCGTTGTGCCAGTCCATACCGGCGGGAGGAGAAGGGCTTTCCATGGGCTGGGCTGGCTTGTTTGCCAGGGCACTGGGGTCTGTTTGTGCAGCTATACAAATAGCCATGGGTGAGCTCACAGCAAGACATTTTCACAGATTGCTTTTTAAAGGGGACCTTGAAAAAGCCGTTTTTTGCTTTCACCTGTTTTTAACTGGATATGCGTTCTTCTGCTTCCTTGTGAAGTATGAATATATATGTGTGTACAGAGCAGCTATGCATAGCAAAATGTTGCATAACCATTTTAAACTTGAATTTAAGGTGTTCTGACTCTTAATAAAGGCATTTTTTTCTCCAAATTATGAACCAGTAACTGTAATTAATAGGGATTTTTCTTACTGTCTCTTACAAACACAAAAGAGCAAGTGTATACATAACAATTTATATAACTAGGCTTAAAATTCCTTATACTTTATGTTTCTGTCTCTGCATTTGTATAAAGTGATCATTGCACCAATTCTCTAGTATCACAGATTCTTCAGATTGGCTGGGATTGTGATTTCTAGTATAATGCAAAATATTCCAGTCCAAATCCACATTAAAAAAATAACATAAAAATAAAATAAAATAAAATTCTCTCAGTTGAAGGTCTCCAGCACATGCATGAAAGAGAAGAAACAGAAAACTCGCCCTCAAATAACTTTTTTGCCTGTTCTTTTTTGAACGGCAAAGTCCTTTCCTATTTATTCAAAACCACTTTTCATCAGGTACGCTATTGATCCTTCAGTTGACCCACAGTCCAGCACAGTCTGTGCAAAGTACAGTCTGGGACTGATGTATGTGTAAGAAGGAACTAGTGAACCCTGAACTCAGGGACACAGACTTGCTTTATTTTGAGTATATGCTACCTCTCCTTTCAGTAGCTTCATTTGAATTTTGTAGGCTTTCACAGTGTTTTGAGCACCAGCAGTTTTTGTTCTTTGGCTTGAAGTGCTTCCAAAAGCTTTTTTCCCTTTAATCTGCCTAAATACTACCAAGACCAAAGTTTTCTTTCACTTTCCTCCTGCACTCTTTCACTTCTGCCTGGCAGAGGGTACAAAGGATGGCTTCACAAAGCACATTTTACAAATAAGCACCACGGTGATACCCCCTTTGCTGAATTACAGGGAATTCTAACAAACACAAAAGGCAGTATTTCTCTTCTGACATTTCAGAAAATTAGATTTTGAAATCCTTTTTCGACTGCAGACCATGAAGTGTGGGTCTAATTTGAAAAGTTCCTCTTAACAGCAGGATAAATTCTCTTTAGCATCAATGTACATTAAAAAAAATAAAATTCTTTTCTTTACCATAATCTGGGTCATTAACTAAAAAGTTAATCTAGGCTCCAGTGGCTTTTGTCATGAAAAATTGTCCTTTTTGTCTGTATTTTCTTTAAATGTTCTGTATGTAGTGCTCCTAAGTGTATCTGCCAGGAAAAAATAAAATCTATTTAAAAGAGGAAAACCAATATATCCATAGGTTTTTCTGCTCTCAGTGAGAAGCCTGGATTTTGGGGGGGATTAAGCAACCAGTCTTAGTATTCTCTCATGGGTTCCTCCCTCATTTTCCCCATGGGCAGGCTTGATTCTGTGATTTTCTTAGCATAGTAAAAAAAAAATTTAAAAAATTTAGGATTTGTGAAAAATGTACAGAACCAGAACTGCTTCTGGGAATTTAAAATACTGCAAAAGTGACCTATATAAAACAGTATGGGTTTTTTAGGTCAAGCAATAATTGCATTACACTACTGACAAAGTATTTCACTCTACTGTAATTATGCATCCTGGTTTTTTGGTCAACCACCTTTTTCAGAATCTTGGAGCTTTTGGCACATTTAATAAATGTAGGTCAAATTTAATAAATATAACAACTAAAGCCTTGCTGAGAGAAAAAGCCATTGGACAGATCACGGCTGGGAGGGGAGGAGATGTCTGAGCATCCAGGTGGCTCTCTCCTGCCCCAGGTGAAAGCAGAGAACTGCTGGAAATGAGGAAGAAAACAACTTGGCTTAAATCATACAAGGTGTTTGGGGTACCCAAACATCCTGACACTCTGTCTGGAATCTTATTCTCAAATCCATCCTTTGTGGTGTTTTTTCTTTTCTTTCAATTTCATTATAAAACCCAGAACCAGCCCAATTTTTCCTGGCTACCAACTGTAACAAATACACATTACCTACAAAAAATGAACATATCTTAGATATTTTGGTCTTTCCCAACTTCTCTATTCTTCTAGACTGTAATGAACATAAATTTCTCTTTAGGGCATTCTTTTCTTCTCCTTTTCATGGGAGCAAAAGATAAGAGTAAGTTAAAAAAGCAAAAGGCATCTTGATCATTTCAATGGCAAAAGCTAAAATACTAACTAGCTGAGAAGAGTAAGAATAAAGGTTACATATCCAGTTCTGTGGATCTGGGAGCATCTCATGAAATCAAGGAAAACCAGACTTTTATGCAGGCAAAATGCAGAGAAGTAGTTTATAACTATTACTGACCCTCATTCCTTGCAGTTCCTGACTTGTTAAATGGAGATACTCTAATGTTTCAGACGATTGCACAATTATACTAAAAAATGTTTCACAGACAAAAGGAGAAAAAAAATCACATACCACGTACACCACAGCTAGCCAAGTGCCTATCTGCCACTGGCAGCTTCCCTTGTTCTGATCTGCAAATTAAATCTAACTTCACCCAGCAACTCAGAGAAACCCGAGACAGAAGGAAGCTTCTCCCCTTGTCTGGGAGGGGGCTTCGCTCTGACCTCCAGCAGACTCGAGGAAGCTTAGGTCAGCTCCACCGGCGTGTCAGAGGCTGTCCGACTTTTTTGATCCCTTCGTTTTAGTGTTCAAGGATGAAATTCAAAGAGAAAGGGGAAAGGAGATGGGATGTGAAAGTCAGGAGAGTTTTGGTTTTATTGTAAAGGAGAAGCTGCTCAGTTACACCACGTTTCAGTGTCAGGACCTGCAATACCTCCCCAGGCAGCAGGCAGAGCATCTGCTGTCCTGTTATAGAGAAATAAAATCTGGATGACTTCTGCAGCAGCTCAGTTGGACAGTTATTCAGGTAATGTATGCTGATTGCTTCTTTATCTCAACCCATGCATGTTCTCGCTTTTATTCTTCTGATTCTCTCCCACATCCCGACATGGGGGGGCTGCGTGGTGCTTAGCTGCTAGCTGGGGTTAAACCACGACAAAGGCTTTTTTATAAATGTGGGTCACACTTCCAGGCCATTCTTGACTTGACTTCTGAATGAGGAAGATGAACTTTCAGTCATATGGGGATGTGGCTTAAAAACACCTCTGAACTCCTCTTCTTGTTCAGCCTGTGGCCCCAGCAGTGATCCCGCTGCCACCTCTGACAGCAGCCTGGCCTGCAGCCCTGCTGCGAAAGCCAAGCCTGGGGCCGTACCTCCGCTCTCCCCGGTTCGGGTGGTGGGGAAGAGAGTTTTGGCAGCTGGTGCCGTCCACGTCTGGGCATCGCTCTTAGCTTTCCTTCTTCTCCATGCACTGGGTGTGCCTGTTGTGTCTGTCTCTGGCTTGGCGAGGTAGAAGAAATAAATGGCAAGTTTGAAAGAGCCAGTGCCCATGGCACTCTAAGCCTCAGCTAGAAGCCCAGGTTTGAGATCTAATGCCCTGGCTGTTCCTTCTGTTCCTGGTCTTGGACACCATCTTGTCCTGCACCCAGAGTCCACTGGCCTCTGCCATCCAAATGGTGAGGCAGGCTTCTTCTCAAGGTTATGCACAGTATGGGGATGCCAAGGCTGGCCCCCACCGAGCATCTCAGTCTTGGGGTGCTGTGCTGTGCCCTACAGACTTTTTCTCATTCCTTGCTGCCTCCAGCAGCAGCTTCTTAAGTAAATTTGGGGCTGGCTCCCATTCCACAGACTTTTACATTTCTGCCTGAGCAGTGACAAGTATTCATCAGAGATCATTAAGAATTAACAACATACTGTAATGGAATGCTAAATTTCCAAACACCTCCCCTCTCTTCGGTGACTTCAATAAAGCTTGTTGGCTTCAGTAAGTACACTGCAGGTGTACATTTAGGCAGCAAGCCAAGCCTCAGTTTCTGTGTAGAAGAGTATTAACAGCATTTACTTGTACATTATTCTATACGTATCTGCCATAGGTTTGCTGTGCGTTCTCCACTGAGATTCCAGAAAGGGTTGACAATGTGGCACCATCAATGCCTCTGACCTGGGTCATACGTGGGATATCAGTACACTCTAAGACACAGAATCTCGCAGCTAGAATCTACTAAACCTCCAGCATCTACAGACTGCTACTGCTGTAGCTTGAAGCTTTGGAACAATATAGTTTGGGAAAAAAGAAAGTTTTCCTATCTATCCTATGGTTAGAAAAGGTGTATTCCACGTGTGTGACTATCCCCTATGTCATTATTCAGAAATAGCAGCCTGAATGGAAAGGAACACAAGAAGTACTCTGCAGAATATTCCCATCTCGGTACTACACATGCGTAGAAGACCATATGCCCCTTTGAAAACATTACGTGTGACAGCATTCTGTCTTCAGTGACAGCTTTCACATCTGTAATTTCTACCTATCTTTTTGCTTCCAGGGTCTTGCTGTATCTGTTTGCAAAGCACCACTTAGTCTAGTGATGGGCCAGGGTCAGGGGCGTTGAAGGGAAACACGCACACCTCCATCAGTGGCATGGGTACAGAGTCCTGGTCTGCTCTCCACCATGGAAGCAAACTTCCACAAAGAACTATGAAATTGCCCGTCCTGCTTGCTGAGCCCCCCTTCTGCCTCCCAGACAGGTATTAGGAGTAATGGGGGTTGAGCTCTGGGGTCCCACGCACACCAGTGGTTCTCCACAGTGCAGGCTGCTCGTACGTGAGCTGCGTATCTGAGCTCCGTGACAGTCAATACAGCTAGTGGGTCTTAAAAAACTATTTGGGCCATCCTAGTGGAGTGACCTATCCTGGTCTGCTCTAAGGAGTGCTTAAACACTTGTGTGTAAAAAGAGAAGAGAAAAAAAGCATAATACCGCTGCCTCCGCCCCC
>JANZLQ010000027.1:103132-116318 GCA_026212715.1 Elanus axillaris
TGCATGTGTGTATATATATGTAAACACACACACACACATAAGAGTTTCACTGAAGTGTCTACCTTATATTTCTAACCTGATAAATTTGCCACTGGGAAAAAAAATCTAATGAGCTGGCACAAGAAACAACTGACAGCAACATCAGCACTGTGGGAACACAAGAACTGCTTCCTGTAGACTCACCTTCACCTGTCAGTAAGTCTAACACACAATAAACCCTGCCAGCACACAGGAACACGGCAATCCAACCTGCAAAGGACTTGCAGATATCTAGAGATTTCTGATCTTCTGGAATTGAAAGCAAAATCCCTCTGTGACCCCTGAGTGTAACCACAATGATTAAAAAACAAACCCTGTGCCAAACACTTCACAACCAGAAAACAATCAGTTCAGGAACAAAGCAGTGACTTTTGCTGCAAACACAGTAGTAAGTTTATGTTCTTCCATTGATCTGACAAATTAATTTGTCCCAACACTACATTACTGACCCCTCTCCACTGTGATATTCGTACACAAATTTCAGATAAGTATCCAAAACTGAAGTAGTTTTATTTTTTTTTCCTGATACAAGTGTCAAATATCACAGCCATAGACATAAGCAAAAAATAGTTCCAAATAAATATGCATGGGAAGATTTTTGACAGCTTCATAACAAATTTAAACACAGTAATTATTGTATAAATGGTTTAACAAATTGTATTACTGCTAGCAGAATAAGCATCTCCAGGGAAAAGAGGACTGAATACATAATCTGGAAATAGATTAAATATATATATAAAAATACTCAGTTTATTGCATGGATAGATAAATATTAACATATTTGTGCACATAACTGGGAACGAGGCACTTATTCAGGTTAGTATAAACAAGGCCACTTGTTAAGTAGAAGGGAAAATGTTAATAAGCCTCCAATGTTTGCTGAAATCTAAAACCTTGAAGTCATTATAAAAAAGGCATGCTGTTACAGATGTATTTATAGTTCACTGAATTGTAAGAAATCTAGTTTCTTAAGAATGGGACAAATCTGGCAGACCTTACTGAAAACACTGGGATTTTTTCCCAAGGAGAAGACTTTGATATCCGACTCATGAATCTTACTCATGCTTGTCCAGCTTTTCAGTGCTTGCTTTGTATTTTTCTTTGTTATCACCAGTTTGCACTATTATTTTATATATTGTTAGAAAAACATTAGTCTAATAATCCCCATCAACGTAAACATTTTACAGAGTTGTAATCAGGTGCTATTCAAAGTAGCGATGAAGTTGTTTACTGGGCTCAATATTTGGCTTGTAGAACACATGGTTTTAGATGTGGTTTTATAAAAAGAAATAATAATTAAAAAAAGATTTTGCTTGCAAGCAACTTTAATTAATTTGGTGAAAAACTGATGAAATCTTATTAAATGAGTGAAGTCATAACAATATAAATCCTGAGCAAGAGCTTTCAGCACAAATGCCTCTGTGGGTATATTCACACTGTACCTTGAATCATAGCACAGATATTCCTGTGCTAGTAGACCTCAACATTTCTGAGTCTTTATGGCTCGGAGGACGATTGTGTAGAATTACTAGGTCAGGTCTATCTGTGCTGATAGAGCACCGCAGCCAGGCCAGGAAGCCTTTTGGATAGATATTTTAGTTCAGAGGCAGCATCGTGTGCTTGCAGCCAGGCTGCTTTCAAGTTGGATCTGCTCAGGTAACTCGGATCTCTGCAGCTCAGTACCGAGAATACCAAATGCCAAGTGCATTGCAGCTGAAGATAGTTGGGGGCTGCCCACACCCACCACCACAAGATTTTAGCAGCAGTCTCAACAGCCTGATTCAGGTTTTTTATATAGACTGTATAGTTTAATTCTACTGACTTGAAAGGACTTATTCTTATATTACGTTTGTGTGACAAATGGGTCAATCTGTCCTTAAGGTTACATAGCTTTCATAGCCAAGCATTTTGCAGGATGTCTTTGGGACAGAACAGGTCCTGTCTGGATAAGAACTGACATGGGACACTGCTGATCCAAACTTCTGTGGAACATCATGCTGTCATGTTACCCAAAGCAAGAAAGCTAAGAGAAAATGAGAATTACTCTTGCAAAAGTAGCCACTTGTTAAAAAATGCCCAACCATGACCCAGCACATTTGTCAAGGTGTGCTATGATTATACAGTAATAAATACTCCTTGATTCAATCAAATGTTAATTTTTTTCTTCATTTTGTTGCCATTTAATATGGCAACTGGCAATTACATGTTGGATTCAGTATCATCACTCCTAGGCTCAGTTCAGGCAGAACCTTGTCTTCTGTGTGTTGAATCTAACTCTTTGATCTTCTCTAGGTACTGAAATACTAATGTTTGCATTTCCCAGCAGTGGATATGCACTAACAAATATAATTCACCTTACAGCACTTCTGTGATCCATTATAAACTTAAGAGGACACAAGCATCCAGTTTCTGTGAAAAACAAAATTCTTTCTGGATTTGTTGCATTCTTTGGCTTTATATAAACATAAATAAGGAAAAAATTCTCAGATTAAATAGCTGAATAAGAATTTGCAGAAAAGAGTATGTATTGCGTCCTGTGACATGCAACTGTTCATAATGTTATGCTGTCTAATCTAGCTGTCTTTTGAAAAAGTTCACTTACACATAAGTAAAAAAAAAATCAAAATAAATCACTGGTATATCTTAAGTGAAGTCAAAAGCTTATAGGAAGGAGGATTCATGCCTAAGGCATTTCATCGCCTTTCAGACTAATTGTGGACATTGGGTTGTTTGTGAGAAACAGTACAAAATTTAACTGAAGAGTGTAAGGATTTCTCCTCTCAAGTATTCTGTCTTTCCAAAGAAACAGATTTCCTGTCTTATTGCAGACAGGATATATAGCACCTTTGGATAGCTTCTTCTGCTTTTTTTAAATGTCAGAAAATACAAAAAACAAAACAAAAATCTCTCCTTTACAATGCAGTTCCTTGAATTGCTGCTTAAGATTAATGCATGATATAGGGATATCAGGATTACCTTTCCTGCAAAGTGGGAGATTTGGTATGGATTCTTCTATTGTTGATAATGGCAGCAAGACTTCAGGATAAAAAATTTCAAGTTACACCTAGAAGCATATGAACTCTGTATTCCTCAAAATCAGTCACCATGACCTGCTGCTAACAAAGTGCAGTTCAAGTTTTTTTGAGGCACTCTGGAGACTCTGGCTTGAATCCTCAGTCTTGGAATCAAACCTCTGAGCTGTCACTGGTGTAATTATATGGTAGCATCATTGGTTCATCGCTGCCTGACTCCTTTGTGGCTTCCTTCTTCTCAGAACTTTGTTTCCATTTTAGCAGCAGAATTATAATTGCAATTAAGCAGATGGCAAGGAAAATGGCAGCAGCTCCACCAATGATTGTGACTATGCTGACCGCCACACTTTGGTTATTCAGTTCCCTGGGGAGAACGCCATTGACTGCAGCCTCCCTTTGAGGAACGTGTTTCTTGCCGGTGCGTTCTAGTGCTATGTGCTGTATGTTCGTTCCTCGGTTGTTTTCTACTCCAATGTCTTTTGCAAGTTCCGGGTCCTGCTCAACTCCCCTCTTCTGACGTCTCTGTGTGGATGCTCCTTGGCTCCCACCACTGAAGAGCAAGTGGTACTGGTGCTCCAGGCTTCTTTTGCCGATTCCCCGGTTAGCATTCTCTTTTGAACGCACAGTGTAGATTGTATGGACATACCACTCCCTACCCAAAGACACCTAGAAAGACAAACTTTTTTGTATTTAAACACAGACATACAGAATCTGGACAGCATTATATACAGACAAAATCAGTCACTGTTCTGAATTGATTGCCTGGACAAGTACTTTCAAAATCATGCACAGGTAACACCTCACTATGTGCCAGTGTGCACCAGAGGAGTAATGTTTTCAGCCAAAATTTTAAGAGGGGGTAGTCTCCATTCCCCTCCATGGCCAGACTCTAAGCCTATCAGGTGCAGGTGAAGAAGCATAGCCTTGGCATTTTTTCAGTACTGTTGGTACCAAAGGCCACACAAAGAACCTCAGATGTAGACAAACCACAGAAGAGGATCTTCCAGGCCCAACTTGCCCACTGACTAGGCCTTGGCTGTGGCTCTATTTCTGCCTTAACATAAGAAAACAATTTTGCACTAAGATGGTTGAACATTGGAACAGGGAGGCTGTGGAGTCTCCATCCTTGGAGATATTCAAAATCCAACCGGACATGGTCCTTGGCAATGCGCTCTAGATGACCCTGCTTTGATCCTGTCTCTCGGAACAGACAATCTCCAGAGGTCCCTGACAGCCTCATCCAGCCTGCGATTGCATGATTCCCTGCAGTCTGCATGAGATGGTGCTATCTTTCTTGAATTTCTCTTGTCTTTTCTCGATACATAATAAATTTGGCCTTTACAAGGTCCAGCAGGATTGCCTGAATACTGCCTTAAAGCTATTGGCTGATAATTTCAGTGGTTGCAGCCAAGTTCTGTTACTGTGAGAAATAATATATTTTCTATTTTACTCTTGTTTTTCCAAGTCCTTCTCAGGGCATACTGTTGTTTCTTCATATTCTCATTCTTTTGCCAGAATGAGGACCAAAAATCACTGTATTATTGGAAATGGATTCTTCATATAACAAATGAGATTTCATTTTCATGGGGGCAGATTATGAAACCCTTTTTATACTGGTAAGTAGGCTGTTCTCTTAAACATTCCATTACTTACAATGGGATCTTTAATACTGAAGTGGCCAGGAGTAGGATTAAAGTCTCTTCAATATTTTTTCTACGAATTTATACACTTGGGTTTTGCAAGTACTTCTGCAAATACTGAAGAGACAAATAATGAAGAGAAAATTCCTGACTGGGTTATATAGATCAAAGGGATGAATGCACAGAGCTGAAGCATTAATCGAGAAGTAGTTGCACCCTTTAGTTGTCAGTTTCTAGGCTTTCCAAGGCCCAGACGTTTCACAACATGCATGTTTGCAAGGAAAGAACTGCACAGAAAATTCTGAGTATCAACTAGACTTTGATGAAGTTCACTATAAATGCTTATGATTCTTTTATTTTTTGTCTTTGACAAGTGAGATGGGAAGCGACAAAACAATGCTGTGTAACAAGAAACTTAATCAAGTTCTTAGAAGAAATGCAGAAGAATAATTTGTATAATTTCTGGTTAGACTCTGGAATTAAGCGAGAGAAAAGCATAGTATCCCCACAGAAATATTTTAGTAAGTGCTCCAAATTTTACATCTAGAAATTTTAAGCATTTATAATCCTGTTTGACTGTCACTGGAATCAGAATAAATCTTTCTGCTGGCTTCAGTATGACTTACCATTAACAACACTTCTTGTGCAAGTGTTTCTTTCTTGGTTCAGTACTCTTGCTGAAAAGTTACAGAAATCATACCTGAAATAGAGGAGTTGAGTCTACTTTAAATCCATCAGAGCCTGGCTGTTTAACTAACGGAATTGCTTCAGGATCATCTACTGCAAGTTTTGCATTAAAAAGCACATTTCCAAAGCTTATGGCTTGGGTCTCCGGCTGAGCTTTGTCCTACACAGTCATGGAGGGAAAAAAGAAATACTTGTAAAACACAGATTCATTTATTCTAGGAAAAAACAGTTCTAATATATATATACAATGTATAAATTTTGTAATTTACACATGCTATTTTATGCAATCCAGTGTAGTATCAAGAGAAAAGACATGAGAAGCAGTTGTGCTCACATCTGACTTGTACTAACTTATATTAATCTCTTGTCTGAAGACTTTTTTGTTGAAAAAGGATGAAACACCACAGAACAACCATAGCTACATTTCTAAAATAAAAAAGATACATAAATGTGTTCTGAAATAAAAGCAAGAAGTCTATTTCCCAGTTTAAAGAAGCTACCTTTAGTTTCTATTAACAGACATTCATATAAATCAGTTTAGATAATTAGATAATCATCTTATTTAAAGTTAACTCTCTAAAAGTTGGGCATCAGGTCTCTAGTCATCTAGGGTTACTCTATAATTACTTTCAGAATGGAAATAATCTCAGATATTCTAAGCCAGCTTTAGAGGTATCTCTCTTTCCCTATTAACTACAGAAGGAACCTGGATGACTAACTTGACATTATACACTGAATTTTGGATGGCTAAAGATGAAACAAATTCCAGTCCTTAACTTGCATGTCTCCTAAGATTCTCTCTATGGTCAATGGATACAGACAATGCAGAGAAAAAGCCTATCTTGGGATTCTAACTTAGGTCAAACTCTAAATGATGAGAGTCTCCAGAAAGATTAATAGAACCAGGAGGGAGAAAGTTAAGATACTGCCTTCATCATTTCATGTTAGCTTGGAGTCTGAGTCAAAAATATGGTGCCGTTGAGAACATTTTAAAGAACAGCTGGTTTTGGACAAAAAAGAAATTAGAAAAAAAATATTAAATATATATATGTGCATCCTCCCAGAATGAGAACACTTACCACAATCTTAAACCTGTACAGAAGGGATGGCGAATCAGCAAGGCACCCATATTCAGTGTTGGATGGATTATATTTGGGTACATATCCATCAGCTCCTGTGCACAGGAAAACCTTCTCGATGCTACAGTAGAAGGAATCGCCCAAATTCTGCACTGGATCCACCATCACCCGACCATATATGATATCACCTGCAAACAGTTCACATCCTATTACACTGGAACGTTTAGCACAGTACTGAAGCTGAGTTGAGAAGCCTAGTCAAGCAGCTTAGTGCTGCGTAATGTGACTATATCCAAAGACACCTTGCTACCCAGGTTCCTCCGTAGGGCTTGCCAAAGGCCGTGATGAGAGCGCACACTCTTCCCTGCACTCTGGGCCACATGATAGCAGCAGGAGGCCATTTGCTGTTGCTATAACCTGAACCAGTTGAGGGGCTGCTTTAATTCCGGGCTACACTGGGCTCATCATTCAAAAAGTGACTTAAAGAAACATTATGTACTCCTCTGCACCAGACCAGGGTGTAGGGTTTGGACTCCTGACAATGTACTTTGTTGAAGAGAAGTTCTTTTTTATGCCAGCAGAATTCTGTTCAGGCTGCAGAAGTGCTTACTTATACTTGGTCAGACTGGCATACTGTACAAGTGAAGTGAACATTATGAAAAGTCACTGACACATTTTCTGAGACTTGGGTCCCTACTGTGTAATTGCATTTCAGCTGCCTGATAACATTTAAGATAAGACATGCCTGCCAGGCCTGTACAAATAACCCAGGCCGTTGCTATGCAGGCAAGAAAAGTACACTGTATGCAGTGGTCAGATACGAATAACAGAAAGTGGTTAGGAAGGTTGAGAATCTGGAGCAGGAAAGGAGAATTGTTGCATTATTTTTACAATGATTTGGAACAACTGTAGAATTTGAGACAGAGAGACCAGGTACCTGCTGTTCAAGAGACTGTGCAAATACATTACAAAAGACAGTTGTGCATTTGAGGTGCTGGCACTCTAATAAACAGGCAAAAAGGCACATGTGGAAAGCAGAGGACTGAAGCGACTGCTTAGGTCCCCTGACAGATGTATCGATGGAATCAATCTTCCCACCCCAGCCTACTCAGGAGAGGACAGGGGGAAGGAAGAAAGCCTTGATGCTGTGCAAGCACTGTTCAGTAGTAGCCAAAACACTGGCACGTTACCAACACTGTTTTAGCCACAGATGCAAAGCACAACACCATAGTGGCTGCTATTGAGAAAGTTAACTCCATTCCAGCCAGACTCAGTACACTTGATCACAACAAAAAGGCTGTGTAATATTCACTTTTCAACTAGGAATGTTCTTAATATCAGCCAATGTTTATAAAGTGCTCAGCTTATGAGAAATGGCACCAGTGCTGTAACCCTCAGACATAAGAGTTTCAGTGCAGATTGGCCAACAGTTCTGATGTAACCTGCCAGTAGGGAAGGCAAATGCAAAAGAACACAAGCAGCAAGCCCAAACCATTACTCCTCTCTTGATTTGAGTGAAATGGGATTCTGATAGCGTGGAACACATATTAAATGTGCATGATCTGTGCATGATTATACCTTCTGAGAAAGCAACATCACTTTCTTGCCCAAAGCCCATCGAGCCATCAGATAGCCACAGTGTCTTTTTGGAGAGGAGGAACATCTGGGTATTCAAGCTGAACTCAGCAGCCACTGGGTCACTGACCTAAAACACAACAGCATAAGGCTCTTCAACAAGTATTCTCTAATGACTCTTAAAGCACAGCATGATCTTCTCCCAATGTACATTATTTATCAGCTCTGCACATCTACATGCAATAACACAGTTTAACCAAAAAGATTTCTTTGTACTAGACATATATTGCTATATATTTTACATGCATACAACCTTTGGGTTATCTGCCTCCGTGATATTTGATAGGATTGTAGGTTAGTTTCTACCCACATTTTTCCAAATCCCATCCGAGGAGATGCCCAGGGCAATTTATGTGTGAGGGTAACATGAGGAAAATATTTCTTCAATAACTTGTCTCCCTCTGGCACACCACTGCCTGTTTTCTCTATCCCATTTTCATTCTTACACCGAAGTCCCACCTCTGCTTCTGATCCTCTGCCAATTATTTGGAAGTGCACATTGTTGAGGATTTATTTGCAAGTATCAGTTCTTCTGACATGCTGCAGCATATCAAATCATGCATGTGAAAACTCGCCAAACCATTTGAACACCCTTTTATGCTAATAATTATCTTTATATATTTGACACATTTATCTATAGTTCCTCCATGATTACATTACAAGAATAAAATAAATCCACACTATCAACAGCAGGTTTTCATTCGGCCATATAACCTAAGTTAGAAGGCAAACTATACAGGGATGTGGCATAACAAAAGGGAAAGAATATAGTGAACAGAAGAACTGGGGAAAGCCCAAAGTTCAAAAAGATGCACTGTACATGAGGAAACAATGTGGAGGTGGCCGCTAAATAAATTAAAAAATGCTAACATACATATGTATATTTATGTGTTATGTGTGTGGAAAGGAAGGAAGGAAAACAGAAAAAAAACCATTCTTGCTGGCTAATGGAGAAGGGGCTGATGGAATGAGATATAACAATATCAACAGAAAGTCCTGCTGCAAGTTATACAGCTGACACATTTATTCTTCTTCAAATCCTTTTTTCACAATAGAGTCCTAAAAGTATCAAAGCAACAGGATTTGGCAAGAGGAATGTATAGCTCAAATATTTTTATAAACCCACTGCTACTCTTCAGAAAGAGGAACCCTACCCTCATAACCTCTTCACAGAAATGATAATTAAAAATATAATTTCCATTCCATTTCCTGAATTCCTGTTACTATGAGTATCTCAAGAAAAAGAGCTGGTCTTGGTTTGAAAATTTTTGGTGATGGGGGACTAACTGGCCACAGTCCTTGGTGATTGATTATGACACTGTTGCAATTTTGCACCTTATCCCTAGATACTGTATATTTAAAGCTTTATCTGATGTAGTGAATCCCTATAGTATGCATTTGTTTATTCCAAGGCAGTTCTTAGTCTTAGTCATAGTTCTCAGTCATGAGTTTCTTCAAGAGTTAGGTCTCTCCCTAGGCCACTTTGCCCATTTTGCAATGATTTTTGCAGCTGTCTTGAATTTTCTTCGAATTATCAACATCTTGTTGTTTATACCAGGACCAGACACAAGCTGTGGTTTAGCATTGCTGTGAATTGCTTTAGAGTTCCTAGAAGCAGATTAGAAATACCAGACAAAAACTGAAATGCTGAACTAGTATAAATTCCTCTCACCCCATCCATTTCAAACTTTTCCAAAATCTTTTGCTGTTTAAGTCTGAGAAGGCAGGTTTCATGTCGGATCTACAGCAGTCCATTTCTCCGTATTTTCTTCTCAGCTACAGAGCTTTAGTGCTGGGCTTTGTGAAAAGTGTGCTGTTTGCCTGTTCCCATGTTCCCATATGATCCATATTGCTATGGGTGGGATTTGTCTCACTCACTCTTGTGAGCCTTAAAGCTAAGCATTTTACCAGTGCTGGCTATCTACGCTTCCTCTAGAGTCAGTGAAGGAACTGACTTAGGACTAAATGTGGAGGTCCCACTTTTAATACAAGACACCTAGCTCTGATCATTGTGTCAGACGGAAACCTTCTGACAGTAGTTCTGTATTTTCCTAATTATCTGATAAAACAATGTCATACCAAAGCCAACAGACAAGTAAAGAACTCCCAAAGGTTATTTCATATCACAGTAACTACCCCTCAAACCAGTGTCAATGAGCTACTGGCTATCATAGATTGGCTCTGCACTGAGGACAAAAAAACATTTGTGCTCCTACATTAGCCCTTCCCATTTGGGTACAACTGGTTAAATAGCAGCACAGCAGTATGTGCTGTCCCACCAGTTTAGGAATCAGTTTGTTCTCAAGCAAGTAAATTCAGTTTCTAGCACTATCATTATGAGACCAACAAAGGCAATTTGGGAATCAAACTAAAATGGAAACATGACAAAGGTATCATTGGGGTGGTACCTGCTGGAATCTGATATCCAGATCAAATGTGATCGGCTCTCTAGGATTGCAGATAACTGGTAGGCTGTACTCCTGATGTGGAGCAGTGATACAAGCTATCAGCTTCACAATGTACATTCCAGAATAGTCTCGAACCTGAAGAGAGAGAGAGAGAGAAAGCTCTTCCACCGACATCCTAACTAACAGGCTGGGGCAACAAAAGCCACAGTGAAGGATGAGGTTTTACCGCAAAATCTGAAACAAAGCTCCACTGCTGTACTGGCTGGTTGTACGTCGGCTCACTTCGGGTGAGGCTGAGGCTAAATGTCAGGCCTGGGTGATCAGCTGACATAACCATGGAAGCCAGAGATGAAGCTAGAAACAGGCCAAGAGATAGATTTGTCACCTTTCGTGTTTCACTGTAAACTCTCAGAGCCTGTTCATAAACCATAATGCCATAGTTGATGTTAATAACTTTACAGGGCACTGGCTTTTATTAACTGAAACTAACAGAATCAATTACAGTCAACACAGCTGGGCCCCCTTGAGTCTTGTTCAAGTCTCTACGAAACAGTTGCTTTTGGGCTACACAACCAGAACTGTATGAAGATTAAATTTGACAGACAGGCAAAACAGTGAGAGTGGAATGGCAAAGATCTATAATCCCTCCGGTTTTAAACTTGGAATGTCAGTCCAGGGAACAAAAAATAATGTCTCTTAGCAATGTAACCATTTCAGCTCTGCCTGATAGGCAAAACCTAAACTCTAGAGGACAGCTGAGAAAAAGTAGAAGCACTATGAAGGAGTTTTATACATTAATAAAACTGAGTTAAACTAAAAGAGATTTCTTAAAATGATTTTTTCCTTTCTCATTATTGTTCAGCAGATTTAATATAGTTAAATAATCTTTTCCATGGCCAGCATTAATGCTCAGATTTATGTCTGTAGACAGAGTCTTAAACCTGTGATTATTCTGAATAAAGGCAGTGGATTTTAAACAGATTAAATTTGCAGAATCAGGTTCTCAGCAATGACTAATTGAATGGCAGTGAGAATGCTTTATTAACAGATTGATGCAATGCTCATACAAGACCTTTTGTGACTATCTGAAAAAGGTCTAAATAACCTAGAAAGGCTTCACGTTAGGAAAGAAATTTTAATGCTATCTAAATTCCTAGGACAACATAAGTAAGAAGCTGATCATAGCTTTTGGATTAAAAACATGTATTTGTAGATCCTTAGTGGAGAGAATGGCCTAGTTCTTCATCTTTCATAAATCAGGCTCTTGATCAAGTGGAACTATCTGCTTTCCATCAGATTCATGTGTATTTTATGATGTTTGACAATCTGAATACAGTCATCAATGACAAGTAAGAAATCCCAAGCAGAGGAAAAATCCTTATCTGAAGAGTATGGTACATAAAAAATTCAGATCTCAGTAGCAGAATAAGAAAAATGAACAGTATAAAATTTGGGAGGAGTGTCTTTGTTTTTGTAGTACTGCTAAAGTGTAGATTAAGCTTACCAGGATGGGACATCACGAACAGACCATGAAACCGGGCTTCAGTCTTGAAGTTGACAACTAAGCGTCCCTCTTCACTAATACGCATGCTGGTTGGGTACAGGGAACCTGTCAGCAGAAGCCAATTCACAAGATTTATTCCACTTGCAGATGACAAATCACATTCCTGTGAAACACCAATCCCACTCTTTCATCTCCCATTGTCACGTCAGTGTTTTGGGAAGGGGCCTGCTGATACCTTTTGGGTTGACTCAAGATTCTTCTCCAACAAGAATTTACACCGTGGGGCCTAGAGTTTTCACAATGCTCCGGCTTTCCAAAGCACATACAGAACTTCCCTGCAAAGTCATGGTTTTACGTGTTACCACGGACCCACACGGCTGCTCTAGTAGACTGGGGAAAGTCCACGGCACAGTCTGTGCTTGTGTTCAGGCAACAGCGTTGTCAGTTGCCAGGGGGTTCTACAGAGCACAATACTTCTGTTCTCACCAGGTGTTCAAGCTGACTCTTACCAATGAAAGCTGCTTCAGAGACACTCTTTATCAGTGCCTCCCTACTATTGTTCTGAGGCAGCACCCACCAGCACTTCGTTGCAGCAGCTGGTTGTGGCTTCCACAGCAATCTGCTTGAGGGTGCTTGAATCTGTGAAACTCATTCTGACAGGCTTTGCATCGCTGGTGAGTTCTGGCATGAACCTAGCCCAAAACACGGGCCTAATGTTTTCTAATTTCAGGTTACAACGTCTTGTTTATACATCAGAAGTGGTTTAATGCTGTAGCTTGCAGCCACATCCCTTTTTCTCCAGAGTTCTGCAGAGCTTCAGAGTTCAGGCTTTTCCTCCAGTGCTCCCCTACAGAAAGCCAGCGATGTGCCACCATTCTGTTTGCCAGGAGCAAGAAGGAAACAGGGATGTTCCTCCGTGAATGTGTCAGAAACCTAATACACTTCACCAATGTGAATGTATATCACCTTTACAAAACCACCTGTACCCATCATATTTATTGGTACCTTAGAAATATTCATGTATGACTGAATTATGGCTTTAGAAGACCTTGACTGCTTTACAGTTTTTCACAGAATTTATGTAGAACAATTATATGTATCCAGAGGTATGGAAATAAACTGGAAGCTAGTTAAGCCCTCCCAGCCCCCCCCCAAACCCAGC
>JANZLQ010000027.1:116418-135150 GCA_026212715.1 Elanus axillaris
ATAAACTGGAAGCTAGTTAAGCCCTCCCTGCCCCCCCCAAAACCCAGCTGCAAACTGTGCAAGGCTCTGAAGTGAGAAAATACTGAGTTCAACATCTCCAAAGACCTGACCATCAGCTTCTTAAACAGAGAAATAAAAAAATTAAAGCATCAAAGGCAGGAGAATGGTGGCATAGATACTCCACAGAACTGCTGAGACTGAGAATTGGATCTGGTTGTTATTTGGTGAGTAGGACATCATAAGATTTGTGGCATGGGGCTTATTCTTTAGGCATAGCATGACATGTGCTTCATCCTTCATGCACTGTAGATTCCCCCTGCCACTCCTCATCTCCTGCTCTTAACATGAGGACAGAAATTGCATAGCAATGACTTCTGTAGTTCATATACAGAGTTTGCAGAAATAAAAAATGGAGTCCTGAAATTGTCTAAGTGTGCATACATAACTATAGCTGGTGTCTGTATTCTGCCTTAGGTTGAGACAGATATGGAACATCTGAAGCTTAATGCTGGGAATTATTAAGTAAATTTGGACAAATAGAAGAAAGCAGCATATAGGTGTAACTATTTTAATCTTTCACAGACATCTGTATGTCACTATATTTAAAAAAATAAATTAACTTTTTGCAAAGATAAATTCTGTAGTAATAGCATTTGATTTGTTGACTAAATAGAGTCACAAACATATATTGACAGTATCTATCACATTCAAAGAATGTTTCACAGTTCGCTACTCTTACACGTAGGACAGGTTATTATACCCATTGTATATTTCTGTATCTTTTGAATGTTTCACAATTAATGTTTTCAAAACATCAGAAGATTCTGAAACTGTACATTCATGGCCAGAAAAAATGATATCACAGAAAAGTTTCAAATTTTTTTCATTAAAGTGAAAACATCTTGTGTGGTAGCAGAATATGAATACATAGTGAACCTTAAGATTCTGAGTAGAAACAAATGTGTTAATTTTTGCACATGTGCTTCAAACATAGCAAGACAATTAATTCTTCTTTGCAACAAAAGAACTGATGTCAGCTTTACATGGTTTTCATAAACACCCCAGCAGAGAACTGTGAGTGCTAGGAAATGACAGATTGCACCTGGTAATAAATGATGTACTTTTTTTTTTTTTTTTCAGTATTAGAATGATTGAAAAAATCATCCTACTGTGTGCAAATGATACTCTTGGTAACAGAACATGAGTTCAATGCAAAGAAATCCAACACCCACCTTGGAGCTCTGCTTCAGGTGGGCTGCCAACCCCATCCTTCCACAGGATGGCCGTGTCGTACACAAAAGTCAGCCGGAGCTCTGACTGTAGGTCAAAGTGCTGCCAGCCTCCCACACCCACTGGAGAGTGAAAAACGTAAGAGACGTACAAGGGGACTCTGAGCGTGACGTAGGACTGCACTAGGTTGAGAACCTATAAAAAGGAAAAGTAGTTATTTAGGTTCGTGGTCATGAAAGGCAGCATTGCACAGGTAATCCAAATGCAAGGGAAAGAGAAGACAGAACTTGAAATAAATACCGTGACTGACTCAAATTATCTCACTTTGCAAATTTCAGATGAAACACAAAACACCACACTTGAAGGGATTTCAGCTAAGGTTACATCCCTTCAAGTTCCACTCTTGTATTTCAAACTGAGAATGCCTTCTGATCAAACATAAACCCCTCAATTTTGACTTATCATTTTTGTTCAGGTTTTTTAAGTACATAAACAATATGGCTACAAATGAAGGCTTTAGAAATTTTTCAAATATCCTTTTGCATTTGCTCTATCCTTGTGCCTTAACTAACTCCTTTGCTTATATTCTTGGGTTTTTGTCCTCTAAGAAGCTCTTCTGGAAGCCCCTGAATTTGCTCAGATGTCATTGCAAGACTGAGTCCTTGGACTATACTTGCTCACCTCTGGAACTATTTCTTCCTTTGTGCATGGATAGTAGCTAACATACTGCACGTAAACACACAAATCATACTGTTCAACACTGTGTGGAAGAACTAAAAGTAATATGAAAGTTGATATAGATTTAAAAATAGACCCTTTATGCATATATTGCACAAAACAATAGCTGATTTATTATCAGACGTTTACATGTTCTTTATATATATTTTGATGGAGAAGGGCAAGAAGAACAGTGTCAGTAAACTGCCACCTCTTAAGATAGCCCTTACACAATCCATGGATGCAAACCTTTCTGAAGAGACTTTGCATTTGCGTTTTGTTACAAACACTCTTTCATTCACATCTCTCTGACTAGAAATGTGCTAACCAGATCCTTTTAGAACATTCTGGATTATCTTAGCAAGACACGGAAGGAAAGGCATTGAGATCATGTCCCAGTGGGAAATTTTTCAAAGGCATAAATGGTGTTGAACTCTCATTTACTTCTAATAGAAACTCCGTATGTAAATTTGTACACCTCAACATTTCCCTGGAGTGGGAAGCTTCTAAGGAGTGTTTTGCACTATTGAAAGACCCCAGCATTCAAGGAACTTTACAAGCTGTGTAAAATTCAAACTGTTTCTGGGTTCACCCAACGGCATGTCAGGGCTGAAAGGCCGTTACCTTATAGCTGCTTTACATTTCCAAATGCCAGACAAAACTTTCAGTAATACTACAAAACCACAAATTTACTGCCTGCAATGACTAAATACTCTGAACTAATTAAGGAGTTCATTATAGCAACTGTTTGTAATTGCCACAACTCACTTTTACGGATGACACTCCTTGATCTACACACTATGCTGCTACCAAACCCCTTTCCACTTCTATTGTTTGCAACGTTCTATAAAATATGCTGGCATTTAGACAGTAGACAGTATTAAAAAACACAGTATCATGTAGTAAAGCAGCCTGGTAGATAATATGAGATGCTACAGTTATAGATTATTTTATATTAATGCTTCTTTGTTGATTTTACATAAACACAATCAAGAACTTCTATTTGGAACACAAAAAGGGGTTTTATTTTCTATATGTATTGGATGACAAATTGAAGTTAGACAAAAATATCCTTTAGCCCTATTTAAGTTGCTAGTTTATCTTTGGGATATCTGCATGGGTATCTGAGCAATTATTTCAGATATGGGTTTGCTAAATTGTTCCAAATAACAACAGAGAATTCTCACTTCTATAAAAAAAAAAATACAGCTATGATGTAACTCTACAGTGCATCATGGTTTGCCTTTGATTCAGGAGCAACCTTGAACATTTGTCATTTCCTGGAACAGTATCAAGAACAGAATACATTTGGTAGTATAACAAAGGTGTTACTATTGAGAAGTCATGCCAGACAAACTGTTGCCTTTTCTCTGTGTGTTTTTGTTCTCCATCTGTGTGTTGTATAGTAAGAATTAGACACTGAAGTCAAAGATCTAAAATTCAGTTTGCTTATGAGGAAGAGACAAAGGTACATGGAAGAAGATTTAATGTATGTCCATTATCCTCTTGAAAAGAAGCATACATAATGCTTAATGATAATGTAGAGGAGGAGTGGAATATCACAGAGGGAGAATTTAATGACCTTGAGGGCTAGAATAATAGAAGTGAGATGAAATTTTAAGGCATAAAGTATAAGGTAGTAGAAACTAGTGACAGGGATTCCTGGTAGAAATGAAAGACATTGGTTAGAAACAATAGAGGGGGAAAAATTTTTGTATGTGAGTTGATCACATAACTATGATCTTCACACCCTCTCCATGTGATATGATCCTAAGATAAACTGAGGAATGGGGTGGAAATTAGAATCATGCATGCCATTCTGCAGAGCACTAGTGAGAGCTTATCTGGAACAGCTTTGATCATCCATGCTTGAAAAAGCCTAATTTGCATTGTAGACTTTAGAAAAAGAAATCAACATAATCACAGGAATGGCAAAACTATCTGATGAGAAGGGACTAAAATAGCTGGGTTGTTTAGCCCAGTACAGCAAAGGCTGATGAGAGGGAACAAGTGTGCTGCCTCTACGCACCAGGGGATGAAGAGCGGAGAAGGGCCACTGATGAAGAAAGATGGTGCTGGCATGGGAACAAACAGGCCTAAGACGGCCACGACAAATACAGCCTAGAAATCAGAAGAATTTCTAGGCCTCACTGTGGTGGCATTCAACAAGAATAGTGAGGCCATGAAATCCTATTAGTTTTTAGATTAAATTTACTAGTCTTGGAACCACATTATATAGTTAAGACAGTGGCCTGGACAGACTGATCCACAAAACTCCTTCTAGCTCGGTATCTTATGCCACCTCAAGTAAAAAAAAAAAACACCTTCTTTCAAAGCCTTTCTTGATTTTCAGGTACAAGATATGATCAGCTCTTCACATACGCTGTACATAAAGCAATCCATTAATGGGACTTGTAAGCCATGTTTTAGGGTTTTCTTGCCTCCATTCAACGGGATCACAGTGTTAATGAGCTCAACTTAGTTCTACTGCCAGAAATCCAGCAGTACGATCCCTTCTGGGACAAGTCTGCCTGAAACACTGCTCCTTTGCCATATGCTACCACTTCTTTGTGGAAAAATCTGAAACCACGGTGCCAAAGAATTGTCTCCATTTCTAGGACCCGGGAATTTAGAAGGTTTTCTTTTAGCAAAACCGGTAAAAGACATCGGGGCAGCAGGGCTGCTTGCACCAGCCTAGGAATTTATTCATGTGCTTATGAATGTCTGTGTGCTTCCATCAGTACAGCTGCCCTTAAGGAGTTCTTGCTAAACCAGCTGATTGAGTTTTTATGCACACAAACCCTTCTTCAGGCACTCATGGATTTGCAGGTGTGGAAGAAAACCCACAACACTGATCGCCAGAGAATTACTGAATAAATAGTTCTCTCTCTCCTAACAGTAAATTAAAACTTTGAAGGCCCTCTCATTTCTTGTTGTAAAGGAAAATGGCATGAGGGGAAAACTACTCTTCAATAGGCAGAAAAGAACGTGCTATGTGAAATACAGAGGATCTCTTTGATATAATAAAAATAAAATAAAGAGGAAATTAACTGCAGAGAAAAACTGTCAGAGTAAGTAAGCACCCCCCCCCCCAACAAATGAATTGATGGAATGTGTTACACAGATGAGTGGTACTTCTCTAGCCCTCTTAATAATGCCATTTGGGCAAGCATAAGAAAACATTCTTTCCGTTGAGTTATCTTTATTTCCTAGCACTGCCTGCAAAGCTTATTGAAAGTAGCCAGCTGTTCATATTTTATCTCAATGTGACACTGATGAAACCAAAATGGTAACTTAGAGCTGTGTAAGCGTAGGATCATCTTAACTGCTGTGGAGAGACAGAACAGGTGCATTATGTATCTGTGCATCCCATGCACGGGAGATTTTAGCAGTTGTACTGAAAAAATTATATTCAATAACATTCATTTTAAACAAGAAGTGGGTGTGACTTTTAGCCTTGTGATACCAGGAGAGAAACACAGACTACAGCTACACCTCAGCTGAATTGAGGAAATTGTGTCTAATACTCTGTGACAATGCCAGGTCTGGAGAACCTGAGAAGATAGAAGACAAAAATTCTTCTAAGCAGGGAACACAGTCTTGCAGTTAGTATCTGAAAAAATGTAGACCACAAATCATTCAAATAGAGCATCTCGAAATTCCTATGTGTGAGGGAAGAACTGGACATTGATATAAGAAGTAGAATTTCATACATGTTTTTGCAAGATAAATTATCACATGGCCTAAGGTCTAATTTTAAACACTGACAGTTCCCATTTAAGACTTAGGAAATATTAATGGGATTTTCTATAGGTGTTATTCTTTTGTTCCCCTTTCTGACGCAAACTGTCAAACTTCATTAAGTAAAAAACCATAATTGGTTTGAGAATCTGTCATGTAACAAGTAAGAATATTTACAACAAAAAATATTTTCAGTTAAGTCTTTGGGGCATGGACTCTCTTCTACATTTATATTGTGTTTTATTTATCTGGCTTACATTTCCAGAGGGGAGAACTTGGCAGTGTGTGTGTGTGCACTGTTAGTGTTGATAAAATCAGAACTAGAAATAACACAAGTTCATCTTTTATATTGTATATCTAATGTCCATTGAAACAATCTTTTCATGAATATTGTATTTTTTGTCCTGCAAATTATCCGCAGCCTCATTTTCTATTGCATTTACTTGCTATGTCTGTGAATTTGAGTCACACACGCTTACCAATGTTATCAATTAACTGTTTACACAATACCAATATGGTAAAGCTAAGATTTGGCCCCAAGAAGGCATGCAGCCAGGTAGGTCACAGGTGAAATGCAAAGCAAGTTTGTTTAAAGAAGTCCGAATGGAGAGGAGAATGCAATACAGCACTGAAATGCCAGCTCCTTGAAAAATTTAACCTTTGACTTTGTTACACAGCTGGTGCATTAACTTTATAATAGAGTTTTTTCTTCACAACCCTTGACTAAATGCATATGTTTGCAGCTGGAGAGAAAAATGTTTGACTGTTAGTGAGCTTCCACGTCAAGGGAATACAAACTGCAGGGTTTTCTTAAACTTGACTGTGGTCGCTGAACTGAACATAAAGATCTGAAAACAGACATTTCTGTCTATTTGCATTTTACAGCATCTAAGTGAGATTTTCAGAAAAGCTGACTTTTCCCCTAAAGTACAGTTTTGGCAAAACTAGAACTCGTAAAGCTGGAAATATATTGTTTCTGTGTAATAAAAAACCTCTGCAAGGTGCCTCGTATAATTGTTGCAGTACATTAGTGATTTTAAAATCTGTTTTCAGAGGGGATTTTCAAACAGTGGCATAACATGTGTAGCATAAATGTGAATTGAAAATATTGGAAGAAACACATTTTCAGTTTTGGCCAGAAAGAACTGTTTTTGTTAAAGAAGAAAACAAACTGCTCAGCTGTACTCAATTACAGTAGCTTCAAGGTATCAATCTGTACGTTTAAGTATTTTAATGTTTGTTCTTCACCTTCTTGTTTCTGTCAAAGACTTGTGTAACTAGTTGTTGCTAATGAAATTTAATTGAATGGCAATTTCGTTGCTTCCTGATGACAAGTCTGGGAATGGACTAGAACTAGGGAAAGCAAAATCCACATATAAATACTTGGCCAGAACCACACAGAAGCCTTCAGATGCCAAACTATGTGGCTACAGCAAACAGTTATAAGAGTATGAAGAAATGAGATCAAATGATACTTCACACTCTATCAAATAATACTTCACATTCACATGATAATTCTATCACATAAATCTAGGCCAACACTTCAATATATATTTAAAGGCTAGACACTTACTTGGTTTTCACTGTTTCATTTTTTAACTTCCTTTCATGAATATCTGTCATTGTTCTAGTACCTGCATCCTGAGAATGTGAGATATCTGTAGTACTTGACTCTCACAGTGTCCCCCTGAAGTGAAGTCCAACCTTTATTAATTACCCAAAAATACAGGAAGACAGCCCTCAGGTAGGTGAGTTCCACATTTTTAAGGCCTATACATATCCAAAGGCATACACTGAATTTTAGGCTGTGACTGCAGGTTGTCCAAAAGAAAACTGTTGCTGCTAATTATCAAAGCTGACCTTAACTTTAACCGGAACAGAACTATAATCCAAATGAATTAGCTGAATTTAAAGAGGAGTAGGTTTTTATTTTTAAATACAAATTCCATCAACTGCACATCTAAATCCATCTTTAGATACATAAATGACTGATTTTTCAGATGTGGTGAATACTGGCAGACCCCAGGAGCAAAGCGTCAAGCTGTATACTGAAAGGAGTGCTGCATCTAACTCACGCAGGGTTTGCTCATGCACAGAGTAATTGAGAAAGAGAATGGGTCACAAGCAAAATGCCTCAAAGGAAAAAAAAAGAAAACTAAGACCTTCTCTGTATGTATTATGACAGTTCATGAGTTCATGGGAACTGGCTAAGCCAGCTGCAGCCTGCGGCAAACAGTAGGAGTACTGCCAGAAGAGCCACACCAGCTGCAGGTCTCCCACCACACGTCCCGCTAACTGAAGCTCATCTTCTTCCCCTCCCACAGGAGGAGCTCCCATAAAGCGAAGGTCCACATCATGCAAGATACTGCCAGTTGCTTTTGTGAAATCTCTCTGTCTGAATCAACAGCGCTATCTTTGTTTGACCCTACAGGTACTGGAGAGGTAGAATCAAGAAACAGAATTTTGAGCTCAAAGATCTAGCCAAAATATCTGGTAAATTCAAGCTAGCAAATTTGCAGTGGTAGTAGGATGTGGTAAGAGTGGTTTTGTTATTTAGCTGTTCTGTCTGTATAACAGAACTTAAGTTTCCTTTCTGTGTTAAAAAAAACCATGGTGAAAACCATAGCTGCCAGCTTTCCTCTTACACAGGAGGATTATTAATTGTTCATTGAAGGAGAAACAAACAACAATGGTGACAACCACAGAGATAGGGCACTGACTGCCTCCCCTCTCAGCTGGAGGGGGTCATGTGAAGATAAAGACCAAACTTGAAGAAGAATTAAATGGAGGTGGGGAAAACAGGGAGGGCAGTGAAGCGCATACTGGCTGTGCGGCAATGGTTCGCTGCTAGAAGTAATTCAGCTTGGTATTTCACTTAACACACCATGGTTAGCCATAACCTACAAGGCACTAAAGGATGACTTCAGCTGCAGTTTCATGGCTCTCATAGCTCACGTTCACCCCTCTCTGCTTTTAAATGAGCCATCTTACCTAAAGTACATAACGCTTCTGGAGCTTAAAGCAAGAACAGCTCTCTTCCTTGGCCACATTGCCATTTATGCATGTCCTCCACAACTGAATAAACAGGTTCTTTTCATTTACTAAAATACTGGAATGGTGCTTATTTCCTCCTCTGCTTATATGCATATAGATGTATATAGGTTTTATTTAGACACACATTTGTCTAAACCAGCTATTCAGCCTTTCCTCTGAAGGACACAAAAGTATTTAAAATGAAAAGGATTCATACCAGGATCGCCTTCCTTTTAACTGTGGGAGAAGTGGCTTGCATAGGTCACAGGATCACAGTTACAGCTGTATGGCAGCTGTGTGTGCTTATGTGCTTACACTTGTGTTGTGTGGGAAATAAGAATATACGGTTGAATATTGCATAGGCATAAGGAGATAGTCAAAGAAATGATGAGTTGAAGAAATCAAACCATTCTAAGAATAGTGAAGAGTGCTGTCATTTTTATCTTGTGGCAATGCATAAGGTTTACATCCCACACTTGCACGCCTTCCCCTTCTCTCTGACAGGTTTAGTCCCGGTGGAATGTACCTGTAGGAGGATCTGCTTGTGGCAGAGGGGCAATCCCAAGCAGATGCACCAACAGTGAGCTTCCAAAATCAAGGCAAAGACCTTGAACTGGTCTCTGCAACAGACAAAGAATCAGAACTGACAACAGAGCACTGAGATGAAATATCCATCAAGGACTTTGTATGTAAAAGGGCAGAAGCTCCATTTTGTTCTGGTCTTGTACTTTACAGAGTATATAATCTCTAGTTAAAAGGGGCAGAATGCTAGGAAGTTAACCAAAGGCTAAAAGAGAGCCTGATGCAATTTCTTGTCCAAACTGACTGTATGATCACCGGTGGACACCCACAGAGTAAGGTGGACTTTAGGCATGCAAGTATTAAAAAAAAAAAAAAAAAAAAAAAAAAAAATATAAAAATCAGCTTATCTGATATCTGTATGTCCTTTGGCACCTATCTTTTTGTATTAAAATAGCTTTGTTGTTGCACATGTCCAAACGTTTCTTTGGGCAATGACAGACTTTTCTGATCTGTTAAGGCCTCATGCCGTTTGGGACTGACAGAGTAAGAATTTGTGCATATAAGTCTACTGAGGTCTGATGAGCAGATGGGTCCCTGGCCAAATGAACACCTGTTAAAAAGCAGAGAAATTATGGCCATTTGTATTGGGTTTGTGTGGTGGGGTTTTGGGAGGGGCCGCAGGGCCGGCTCCTGTGAGAAGCTTCTGGAAGCTTCCCCAGCTCCAAGTTGGACCCACCGCTGGCCCAGGCCGAGCCCATCAGCGACAGTGGTAGTGCCTCTGGGATAAAAGATTTAAGAAGGGGAAACTGTGGCGGTGGAGAAGATTGGGATGTGAGAGGAAGCCCTGTGCAGATCCCGAGGGCGCTGAGGAAGGAGGGAAGGAGGAGCGGGGAGGAGGTTGGTGCCCCTGCAGCCCGTGGGCAGACGGCCGGCTGTCCCACCCCAGCCCAGGGAGGGCAGCGGAGGCCCGCCAAGATGGCCACCACTCCATGGGAACACCCGCTCCAGAGCAGCCTGGGACTGAAGGACTGTGGCCCTGCGGAAGGAACCCACTCTGGAGCAGTCTGTGAGGAACTGCAGCCTGTGGGAAGGACTCATGTTGGATAAGTTAATGGAGATCTGTCTCCTGTGGGTAGGACCCCACGCTGGAGCAGGGGATGAGTGTGATGAGTCCTGCCCCTGAGGAGGAAGGAGCGGCAGAGACAAGGGGTGATGAACTGACCCCAACCCCCATTCCCCGTCCCCCTGCGGTGCCGGGGGCAGGAGGGAGAAAAAAAACGGGAGTGGGGTTGGTCTGGGAAGGAGGGAGGGGTGGGGGAAAGGTGTTCTAAGGTTTGGTTTTACCTCTCATTATCCTTGTTTTGATTTGATTGGTAACAAATTAAATTGATTTTGCCTTTTTTTTCCCCAAGTCACATCTGGTTTTTGCCTGTGACCGTAACCGGTGAGTGATCCCTCCCTGTCCTTGT
Organism: Elanus axillaris; assembly: GCA_026212715.1. Lineage (NCBI taxonomy): Eukaryota > Metazoa > Chordata > Aves > Accipitriformes > Accipitridae > Elanus > Elanus axillaris. The sequence goes on from JANZLQ010000027.1 coordinate 127,131, forward strand.
CTTGACCCACGAGCTTTTAGTTACATTTTCTACCCCCCATCCCAATGCAGGGGGGAGGAGTGAGAGAGTGGCCTCGTGGTGCTTTGTTACGGGCTGGGCTTAAACCACGACTTCATTTCACACCATGACCTCATCGCTTCTACAGTGGCTCACCAAGGAAGGCTAGTGAGCCAGGAAAGTGACTGAGCTTTACTGCACAGCTATCACGCTGTGGATGGACTTCTCTGAAATGAGGTACTGGGTTCCAGTCTTTCTTCCAGCCTGTAGGATTATTCCCCAAAGAGACTTTTCTGTGTAATAAAGGATTGATCGTCATAGCTACAGCTTTTGTACTCCAGAGCCTGAGTGGGATCAGACAGGCTTATGTAGCCATTATACAAGGAAGACCTAAGGATTAACTTCACACTCACTGCACCAGAAGAAATCCTGCACCCTTTTGTTTCCACGTTACTATTTCTAGAAATAATTTTCCAAAGAACACCTGAAGATCTCTCTGATCTCTTTAACTCCTCAGTCACTTTCACAGCTCTGTTCTTCAGCCATTCCATATTGACAGCTTCTCTTCCTGACCAAGGAATTTTCTGCTGGGCAATGTGAGACCACTGTGCTGTCTGCACTGGCAGGTCTTGTTTCCCAGTGAGCAAGAGATCAGAGCCAAGCAGCTGGTAGGACACAGCAGTCCATTGTTATCAGCAAGAAGGCTCTTCACAATTTTTTTAAACTCTTTTTTAAGATACACTACAAGAAATACTAAGTAGCCCAGTATTACCAATCTGTTAAAAGCAATCCTTTAGAAGGCTTTCATTCTAACAAAAGACTAAGGTGGCTCACTATACAGTGAAAGTGGGACTGGTTTGTCCTAAAATACTTCAAAACTGTATTGGGAGAAAATCATAGCAAATTTCTTTCAAACTAAATTATTCCCTTAATTTCAATCGGACAACATATAGCCTATTTGCATTTAATGGATATTGATAGCTTTAAGAAATAAGCTGGACTTAGGGAAAGTCTATTTCTTCTTCAGAAAAAAAAGAACCCTTTTAAACTAAATTAATTCTAAACCCACTTATTTCTACTAGCATAGGTGCATTATAAGGGAAATCTTTAATTTTAAGAACACAGTATAAAATCAAGTTACAGTTTCATACCTGTCCATCTGTCCCAATGGTGCCTCCACAATCTGTGAGGAGCTCGGACATGTCATAATAGCTAACAAACTTCCATAAACAGGCTTCCAGGTTCAGATTGCGGTAGAAGCGTAAGGTATTGAAGCCTCTAATTATTGGGCTGTATTGATAGGGAATGGTTTCTCCAATCACATCTGGATTTTTGGTAGCATCAGTTAAGAAACCATGGTGGGTCTTCACTTCTGTGTAATCCAACAGGTTGGAGCATTTATGGTTTCCAACTCTAGTTCCATCAGGGCTAAGTGTCAGCTCAAAGTTGGAGAGCTCTCTTGTAGAAATAACAGGCAGCATGCCTAAAAAACATTAAATTTCAGTGGTCAGAGCTGCTTAATTTAGCCAAAGTTTGTCAAACCCTAAGCATCTTATGCAGTGCTTCTGTATTTTGTAGTTGGAGCAATTAATGTACTTTAGAATTCAAAGAAAGTTGATATACTAAGTGTGTATGAGAATGTTATCCACAATAATTATATCTTTACACTATGAAAGGCCAAATAAAATATTTCTACATCTCCAACATATTTTTCAATCAGGATTTTTTGTGATGTTTTTTCAGAAGCACATAGTAATTAAATGGCTTTATATTTTTAATAAATAAATTCTTTGGTATATCTCTATGATCTTCAAAGGAACTTTACAAAGTGTAGGTCTAGCCCAACTTATGTAAACTATGCAAATAATCTGAAAACACTTAATCTTCACATCAAAGACTGTGTATCAATACAGTATCTTATGCACCTTGTTGCAAACTGCATTTGCACATTCATCGCCTTTTTCTCTGGTCCCACATGTTAAAAGATTATATTATTATTGTGGCTATTTAAAATACCATGACCAATAAAGTATCTCCAGTAACAGCCTGTTGTATGAGTTCTCTCAACTTCACAGCTGATTTTATCATACCATCAATATGTGGCATTGTGACAGTCAGTTTGATAAGGTTGGCATAATCGGGATCTTCTGGGCCAGTATAGCGCAATTTGGCAGAGAATGGTTCTGCTCCAACAACTCCTGACATATGAGGTTGACAAAGACCTAATGGAAAAAAGAGAATTCAACTTTACATCCAGAGGAAATAACCTATACTTTCCCTTGCACTATTTTTAGATGCACTTTTTTTCCATTGTACAAGTTTCCAAAACAAGAAGACTTTTCTTGAATGACACATAAATGCTTTGAGCAGCATTTACTAGAAGTTTGAACAGGAACGTATGCAAAAGAGGATCCAAACAGAAATCATTACTTGATCAACCGAACCACATTTTCAAAACCAGGTGATGATACTGCACCTGTACATTTTCAGTTTCATGTGTCAACCATACTTGCAAAGTCAGTGTCAAGTGCCATACTTTCTTTCTTACAGATGTCCTCAGAGGCATATGCTTTAATTCCCCTCATCCTCTTAAGCACATACACAGCTTTATGGAAGATACCTGATCAGTGTTCAGTTGGTTTTGGCACTGGATTTGGGCGTGGACATAGACACACCTTCATAGGACTTTATGAGCCTTCTGTTCCATTAGCAACCAAAATGTAGTTAGAATAATTGTGTCAAAGGATCTTTAGAAACACTGTGCTCAAAGTAGAGCCAGGTTAAAAGTTAGATAAAGCTGCTTAGGGCCTTGTCCAGTTTAATTTTGAGTTTCTCCAAGAAAGGAAAATCTATAACCTTTTGGCAATCCTTTCCAGGATTAGTTCAACCTGTTCCAGTATTAGTCCTGGTTCATAGGACCAGAAGATCAGGTTTGTAATCATATGATCTGAGATACATGCAACTTCTAGTTGCATAGTTCAATGCAAGTGTCTACATTCTGGCCACAAGAACCATAGCACATTGTCATGTGATGGCCAAAGGATCACAAGGTACTCTAAGAAAGAAACCAGCAGAAGTGGAAAATCAAAACAGTCCCCTTTGCCCATGTTCTGCTCTTTGTCCATTTCTGAGGGATAATAAGAAAAGAGGAGACAGGACTCTTCTCTTGGAGAGCTTATTGGTTCTGGTGGACCTCATCTGGCTCAGTGGCTCCAAGTTGGAAAGTTCTGGCATGAGGAAACAAAATTTCTCTTCTGCACATGATAGCTTTTTGAGGTTTTGTTTTTCTGTTTTGTTTTCTCAAATGCAAGATGTGCTAAAGAGGCTAAATACACTTTTATGCACAATCTGACTTTTGACAATTTGGTCTATGCACTCTATGTCAAGCATCCTCAAAGGTGAAAATATTCAGGATTTTGGCAGGCTGCTTTGATCACTGCACTTCTTTCAAAATAGCATCTAACGATTCCCTTTATGTCATACACAGTCTTCAGTATTGTTGACTTCCACATCACAAGTTAGCTCAGGTACTAGAAGTAATATATGCATGACAATTCAGTCCTGAGCCAGAGCTAATTAGCTCTTCTAATTTGTCAAGTGTAATCCAAATAATGCATTACAACACTAACATAGCCGGCCTGTTTCACATAACACAACTAGCTCACCCAGCACAAGGTTGTCTGCCTTTAACAAGAAATACACTGCACCTTGTAGACAATACCCTTAGCAGAGTCCTCTTTAAGGTGTAGGATTTCTGACAGTGCAAACAAAGGTGACTTGAGCCTACAGTCAAAACGTGGAATAAAGGACAGGCGTAAATAGAAATTCCATTCATTAAGCTCCTTAAAGCTGTAACTTAGTAGAAAATAAAATCTTGTAACCAAAATATTTAGTTTGACAGGCCAAGGAAATGAAAATGATATTGTAAATAAACAATAGTGTAATTTATTACCTACCATAAGATCTCACGAAACCCAGAAGAGTTAGTGTAGCTAGAAAAGCAGCAGAGATGACACAAAGAATGCAAAATGGCTGCAGAAGGGTAATAAAATACAATGTTTCGTAATTTACCTTGATGGCTGATAATTACTCATTCTCCATATTATACAATAAACAAAAGTATCTGTATCTGTGATTTCTACAACAAAATAGCATATGCACTTGTGTGCATGTCAGTTCTTCACCTCTGCTTCATAATGATATCCAGTGCAAGTTCCATGAAAAGCATTGGCTAGGCAAAGAAGGTAGACTACAGTGACTCTGCTGGCTGACAGAATGCAGCATCAGTTCAGTATTGATTAGGTATCAAAGGATCAGATAGAGACAAAAAGAGTATCAGAGAAAGAAGCGTGAATATTCTGAATACCTCAACTATGAAAAAATTTTGTCTGTGCCCTGTTATTGGACACCAGTTGCTTTAGTCCTCAGTCAAGGATGACACTGATTCTCAAATGTCCAGTGAGGCCTGAAAGCCAAATGAAGCTTTTCTTCTGGCTAGGCATTCATAATAGCACTCCCATGTGGGCTCTCCAATGTCTAACAGGAGCAGAGATTTTACTGCGACATTACTACAGTTGAATTCAAAAGACAACAGAAGCCAGGTTTCACTAATTCCAATGCACATTATATACTGTTGACCTGACCATGCAAGTTTGCTATGTGGATAACTCTTTAAAGATGTGGAGAACTAGCAAAGATGAAAAATATTTTCTTTATACAATTGTCTGCTGTGTTAAGAAGAGTGTTTCTGCACCACCTCTATGAATAATGGAAAAAAAGCTGAGAGTGTAATGTTAAAACACTTCATCATGTAATCAGAGTTTGTTGGGATGGAATTTGGGATCCAAAAGAGGTCTGCAATAGGCGCAGATGTCTTACCTTCTGATGTGCTTATAGTTACAATAGGGCTCATAAGCTCAAGACCCTCATTCCCATCTGAATTCACAGCACGAGCTGCACACTGGACACGAGAACCAGCTTGAAAGTAAATGGAGTCGAGTGTAATCATCTTGGAGGAAGTGAAGAAAGTATCAAAGTCAACGTCCTTCATGGGACTAGTCACACCATCCGGACCAGTGGGTGCACTTACAAGCCACCGGTATTGTGTCAGAGTATTATTGATGTTCTCACTGGCACATATAGAGCCAGTCTTGTCAAAGTCTTCATATTTAGGATTACAAGCCTGCAGAACAAAGCAGATGTGTTAACAATTTATTTGCTTCATGGCAAAGGAATTTTAATTTATCAAGAGTCACAAAACTCAATAACATGGAACTGACAACCCCAGTAAATCTCTTAAGAAATCACCTTATTTTGACAATGATGCTTTTGGCACTGCTATGGTAGATTAAAAGGCACGTCTAATTATGCTTATGGAAATAAAAATATTATTTTAAATTATGATTTATGGGTGGAAAGCTAACATAGTTATGAAGGCACAAACTACACTCCCACATGCTACTTTAAGGTGAATTTCACCCTTTGATCTAATTCTGCAAATAAACTTTGCATTTCAAGATTTCTTTTCTTTATTTAGGAGAACCATTCAACATATGGTCCATTCCTGTGCATAAGGAATGGTGTGAGAAACAAACTGAAGATGCAGATGGACCAAAACCTTCCTCAATGCATAGGAACATTCATGCAAACCTTTCAGTTGCAAAATTACAATGAAAGAAGCCTGTAATACTTCAACAAACACTACTCATTTTTCAGTCTGTGACACTCCTTAAAAACAATGGCTTATCTGTTATCTTCAGTGAATTTAACTCTGTAAATTAAGGCAAGATAATGCAGGATATAGTAAGGTCAAGCAATCATAGATGTAGTGTGAGTATCAAACTGTTGATGAACACATGAAACATCTTTCTATGCTTTTTGTCCTCCTGAAAATTGATTCATTACCCAGACAAATTCAATTAGCTCTTAGGACAGTTCTAGCTTGAAGTCATGTGTGACTCACAACAATATGGATTGATACTGAGTGCCTAAAATCCATTGAACAAAATCCATATACTGATTTTGTTCCATCTTTCCACAGAGATACTCACTGTGATACAGATGACAGGATAGCCAGCTATGGGACTGGTTCTGTCTTTGGCTCTAGAAGTATCATCATATATCAAAAGGGATGCAACTTGAGGGACAGAGGGAAAGGTGACATCTGCCATGCTATTCATTTCTTCAATGTAAACAATGGCCTTGGCTGTCTGACAATGAAAAGGCAGAAACAGTTCTCTGTGAACATTTAGCTAAACAAGGGGATTCAACCTGGACCTTGATCAGATTATGAAATATTGTCCCAAAATAAGTTCTAAAACCTCATCTGGATGAGCTATTGAAAAAGGGTTGAGGCACTGGGAAGTATATTGCCAACTACAAAAGCAAGAGATAAAATGAGTTTTTTCTTTTCAGAACACTGAAGATAACAGACCCTTTAACCTTGTGTCCCAGCTTTCTTGAATCATTTCAGCATTCTGGTAGAACCCTGATGTGCACTTTAATGCCTGGTGGAAATAGGGTGTTTGTCATCAGCAGAGGCTGTGTCTCTGCTGTCTGGCTACCTGGAGTCAGACTATAACTGGTGTGATACTGATGAAGCGGCCAAAGAGTCTGAAGAACATTTTATGCAGAATCAGAGGAATATACTGTTTAAACTGAAAGTATGTATGATATAATGCTAAATAACAAGAATGTGTGGCTATTTCATTTCACACAATAAGAATAATGTTAACCTGGTTTTGACAGCAGAAGTCATATTTCACCTGATTGTTCTTTTTAGAGCATAGAGGTTATATTGTATTGCCAGAGAGTGTTTCCAAGAGGTCATCAATTTTTAGGGCTGATTCTAAGAGGAGACTGTGTCTGCAATGATATCTTGAAGCCTTCAGTCTCTCATTGTTTCTATGACACCATGAACATTATTGCTTTGGTAACAAACTGTCTTGGGTAGGTGCTACTGTATGAGCTGGGACGATCCTCTTTGTCTTTCAAGATACAAGCCAAGATGGCAATGCATAAACCTCAAAAGAAGAGTAAAGCTATGAGCCAGAAAGCAAGAAGGTCTGTTTACCAGATTTTGCTGTTGAGGACTTTGCAAGAATTTGTTACCTGTATTTCTGCGACCATGTTCTCATCAGGCTTCAGATGAACTGTGAAGGCTTCTCTCATCTCCCTTACTCCATCAAAGAGAACTTCGATCTCCACAAAGTGCTGTGTTTCACCCTCCTTAAACTCAATTTCTAAAAATATGAGACACTTAAAAATAAACCTGTTGTTTATAACAAGCTGTAATTCTAGGCCCAGCCATGAGACATGGCAGTTAATACTCACTTTTCAAATTACTGATGTTCATATACTTAGTTTAACCTATTTGATGATAAAAATAATAATAATGAATAGCAGCAGACACATGTGGAAATCACTGAAAATGAGGCATTATCATAATCAAAAGAAATTTTCAAAGACCAATATTTAGTCTCATAGAACTTAGTATTTTGAAAATTATCTGGGACCAATTATTACACAAATGTTGGTAACATATGCGAATGAGCAAAAGACTGAAGAACTCTAAATAAAAAGTATTGTCAGGTTTTACTCAAACAAAATGCATTTTAATACAATGGTGTACACCAAAAATAAGGCACAAAGGAGAGTTACACAGAAGAGTACTGTATTTTGAAAAGTATTGCCTCTGAAAAAATTTCAGAAGTCACAGAGGAGAAGAAGTTCAGTCTTAGCTGACTCTATTGGGTTTGCGTGGCAAGGTTTTGGTATCAGGTGGGGGGGGCTACAGGGGTCAGGGGTGGCTTCTGTGAGAAGATACCAGAAACTTCCCCCATGTTGGACAGAGCCAATGCCAGCCGGCTCCTAGACAGACCCACTGCTGGCCAAAGCTGAGCCCATCAGCAACAGTGGTAGCGCCTCTGGGAGAACATTTTTAAGATGGGAAAAAACCTGCTGCACAACAGCAACCAGAAGAAAGGAGTGAGAACATGTGCGAGAACCAGCCCTGCAGCCCCCA
>JANZLQ010000027.1:142490-174428 GCA_026212715.1 Elanus axillaris
CCCCGAAATAAAATAACTTAAATATTCAGGATGAGATAAAGACATAAGATCATATAAAGCAAATTCAGAAATGAAGTAATAATTTATTTTTTTCAGACTTCATAATTTTCTTTTTCATGAGAAATATGATGTTTATCACATCATGTATGATACATTTATATGATGTTTGGTTATTTCTGAAATAACAATAAAGTTTTACACAATTTTTGCCTCACTGAAAATTAGTTGAGAAGATAAATTCTACTGTCCAGTTACACTCTGGATAAGCATGTAAGGAAGGTAATTTTTATGCTGTCTCTATATGAGCATCTTAGTTGTAAACATTGTGGTTTGCCGGCAAAAGAAAAAAAAGTACACTAACACTTGATTCTGAAGACAAAAGCTCTGTCAAAGCACCACTGAAGCACACAGCTGAAGCAATACTTTTGCTGAACAGGATACTAGATAATCATTTTTCATTGCCTACAGTCAAAATGAGAGCAGCAAACTCTGCAGAGTGATTGTAACTCTGGGCCCAGAGTAGGCTGTTGAGGCAGTAATCAGCTGCCTTTGGGGGACAGTGTTTATACAAGGATTTGAAGGCGTTTCTCTTAGTGCTGCACTTCACAGTTGCTCCTACTCCTGTTTCTTTGAGAGAAATTCTGTAACTACTTAATTTGTTCTAAGAAGAAAGATCTAAGAGCAAGAGACGTATAAATTTCATCTTATGTAGCTGAATGTATATCAAGACCAAATGTACTAGCATTTGCTGTTGAGATGTATTATGAAATTAGAGCAAAACAACAACTTACCCTCTGCAGTGACTGGTTCGGATTTGCGAGACCTCACTGTAACAGAGGCAGCCTTAGACAGATCCGTTCCAGTCCTCCAGACACGCACCTCAATGTAGCCAGCACTCTCATCAACACAGTATTCACCATTTCCAAAGTAGAACGCTGGTTCTAGTGAAAGAGGAATAATGTCCATGAATGTTTCTTTACCTTACGCTGACGGTAACAAGAGAGCATAAAATTCACATTAGACAATGGAGAGCGCTTGCTCTCCCAGTAAGTGAAAAAAAGCGCTTTTTTTAAGATCTGGAATTTTTCCAAGTATTTTTGGCTTCTTTTCAAGTATTGGTTTGCTTGTTTTGGGGTAGCAATTGTTATATCAGCACTGCGCTCTTTTTCTTGCCTCCTACATTTTCAACTTTGTGTGTCAGTAGGAATGAATCTGTGTGCAAAACCAAATGTGTTATCTCATTAAACTTATTTGAGCTGAGTCTTACGTGCTAGCCAGAAAATTCCTTGCATTTTTCACTTTGGTGCAAACAGACAAAGGTGAATACAGATAATGAAAGTTTAACTTGAATGTTCTCACAGATTCCTGTTGCTAAAACTGGACTGGAACATGATATATAACTGGAGCTGCTTTGGGAAATGTTTTTCAGCTAACCAAAGGGGAAAACACTTAATTTTAGTTCCCCCACATCTAGCACTTAAAGCAAAATCAATCTTTTTTCATGTAAACTGGAATGTGAATAGTCTTTTATCTTAGTATTTAAGTTCCACAGTTTATAAGAAAGAAGAGCAAAAAGCAAAGGAGGTGAAGTGCTATCCCACTTAACAGATGTATTTTTTATCCCCATTTTTCCTCCTTTTTTTTCAGTTTTTCTATCCACAGCAATTTTGCAAAGTAAACAGGCTTAAAAACATACCCCAGCTTCATTCTGGATGTAGATCAGCTCCCCTTTTCTATCCCTTTCTTTCCTGTTTCAAACACCTAAGAGTAAGCACACCCAGCCAGTGCCTCAGTTTTCCTGTTGCACAGCAGAAATCATACTTACCTTCCCCAACAGCTGGGATATAATTTGAATACCAACACAAGTCCTCTTTGTATTTTGTCACAATTTTCTTATGTTGCCTAATGAGAATTTATTATAATCAAGAGGTTACAATATGTCAAATGTGCTTGAAAATCCCATACAGCCTATGGCCAACTCGAATTAAGTTCATCAGCAATTCATCAGTGCTCTATGAATACTTCCCCTTCATCAAGCACAGAAAAGAAAAAATTCAAAGGAAATTACTGGAGAAGTTTATGGTTCTAGAGAGCTATGCCTAGCACACAGAAAAGGTGCAACTTACTCAAAGAAGGAGACATAAATCCTTTTTAATGCTAAGTGGAAGTTGGGCCCATCATTTCCATGATTCAGTCAAATTTTCTTAAGATTATATGTTTGTTGCAAAACCTGTGACTTCTATTACAGCGGAACAAATGTTTTGGAATTGAAGAAACTGCTTCAGACTACAACTGAGCTCAGTAAAGCCAAATATTGTGAAGAGGTGTTTTGGAGAGGCTCGCAGGATAACCAGACAGACAAAATACCTACGCTTTTCTAAGGACTTGAGGACAATCTGACTGACTACACAGTGTATGGCAACAATATCCTCTGTGGCAGATTATATATTTATTTTTATAGAAAATTGAACAACGTAAAATAGGAATTTAATTAAAAGTAACCGGAAGTAAAATAAAGTAGTTGGTCAGTTATTACTAAGCCAAAACTTCAACTGAGAAGGCAGCAGTTAATAAGTATTTTGGACTTGCTTGCATTCAAGAGTTAAATTGGAAGTGTTGGAGAAAAGAATTTTCTCATCTGCTTTCAAGATTTTTCCTGTATTTTGTAACTAACAAAATAAATTATTAAAAAACAGGCAAGCAAACAAACCCCCCTTAATGTTCCACATCAGTGAAACAAATGCAGCTGCCTCTCAACTTACAGGCTAAAACTAAAATCCTGGGTTGTAACAAATTGATAGAACTGAATGTATTTACTGAAAAATAGTGCAGATTCATAGACCTCCTTGAGCATTATCAAGGTCATCAACCATTGCAGGATGAAAGGCAAACTTGGCAAATGTCTAGCTTTGGGAGATGAAAAGGCTTTCAGTTCCAATTTAACTTTTTTTATTCAACATTATATGTACTTAAAAGTGTGTTTGTGTGCACAGACAGACACACATCAATCTTACATTATTTGCCTACAGGGACTGGGTTGTCAGTAGTTGCACTTACACTGCGGACTAAGACCAAATGGTTATGAATGTGCCAACAGTCAGATAAAGGCAGTTAAAAACATTATCAAATCTAATACATGTCCTCTCTTAAACAAGTATTCTTAAAGTTTAGCGCACTTTCCCAAGTCTAATCTACTTCTTACAATCCTGTTCTCTCTATACTGATGTCCCAGTAGCTCTGGAATTAGATCTGGACTTGGCTGCACCTCATTTTAAGCCCTTAAGTGAGAGGGACTCACATCCACAGCCGGCTCGCTCTCTGTTCGCAAGGACAAAGTCAGGACATGCCAGGAGGCTTCCCAGCGTAATGAGGATACGGAAGGAGAGCTGGAACGGCTCACTCGCTGCAGTAAGAAAAGCCTGAGGAGACCTGGAAGCGTTCCCTTCTACTCGCTGACTACACAGGGAGCTTAGATGATCTGCCTTAAGACAGATGGAAGATATAAAAGGAAACGTTGTTTGCTGCTCCTAGTGTTGCCCTAACGCTTGCTTCGCTGCTGCTGAAGAAGGATCCTCACACGCTGTTCCTGGAGTCACAGCCAAACGTGAATTGCCTACACCCCCAGTTAGCTTGCCCTGTATTCCAGAGTGAGTTTTTCACACTTTTTGAGGCATGCATCTTCAATGAAAGACACGTTCTGCATGGTTACCCATCCTAGGACACAAATCTTTCCAAATGTTTTGTAAATTCATTTCCTGCAAGCCGTGTGAGCAGCTCCCCAGGGGAAGTAGCAAAGCCAAGCTACGAACAGGGAAAGCATTGTCCTTCTCAGGTCACGGCTGGAAAACTCTCTGCTCAGTGACTGTGGGCTCACTTACAGCAGATCTTTAATCTAGTAATCACTCTGAAGAGAGACCACTGCAAGTCTAATGGTTCCTCTTACAGAAATCGGAGGAAGTTCTTTTCTAGTTTTTTTTTGTTCAGACCCACAGATTTCACTGGCATGAAGTTACAATAATAGAGGAGGAAGGTTAGGAGCTTTAGTCCCAGGCTTCTTGGCACAGAAATGAAATCTTTGTCTTGCCTTTGTACTAATACAGTCAGGAGCGTCAATCAACTATAGCAGTAGGCAGTCAGCAAGCAGGAAAATAAACATACTTCTTGTGTTGTTAGAAATAGGCCTATCTTTGAACGTGTATCAGAAAATCAATGCATTAGCATGAAAATATTTATTCCCAAGGAGGCTTTTTTTTTTTTTTTTTTTAAACTATATCCTTACAATCTCCTTTAGAGGGACATGGCAAAAGAGTAGATTGGTTGTAAGATATGTGAGGTGCCACAATCAATTTTGGCTGCCAGTGCACATAATACATAAGGCAGGATAATTAGGAGAAACACAAAAGAACAGATTCTTCTGTGCTGACACCTTGATAAGCCTTAATACTAAAGTGAGTTTTAGTGATATAGGCTTCCAGTGAGAGATACACATATATATATATACACACACATATATATATATTCTTAGAAGGAGACAAATAATAGAAGAAAACAGACCTGCCTCTCAGACATATTTAGATATTGGAACTAGGAGAAGCAGTCATTACAACTGAAATCATGGTTGATCTTTTCTAGTAGTGTTAAACAGTTTATTCCTAAAAGCTTTTGCCTCCCTTCTTTCCACGCACAGTAAAAACAAGGCTACGATGTGAACATTATGAGTTGCCAGAGGTAGCAGAAACCTGTTGTGATAATGTTGAAGGGGCAAACCAGCGCTTTGTAAGCCTCCTGCCTGTTCTGGTACAATCCAGAGATGCTAGCGCAATGCTGAGTCCAAATGTAATGTCCAGAGTAATGAGTTCTGATGGTTGACACAGCTGATCAGCTTGGGCATAACAACAAACATGGCTAGATTTCCTCTGGACCTGATCTGGTTCATACCCAGACAACATATACATCCCTACACAATGCTTACTTGCATTTCAGTATCACAGGTAGCATTAAATGACAGGGCTGTTGAGTCTATAACACAAGAGACTCCATCCTTCCAAACGTGAAGTGGGCGAGTTGTAGGCAGACCAGTTAAGAACAAAAGTTCCATTAAATTTGAGAAGGAATAGACATTTACTGCTTAATAGCAGTAAAGGTCAACTTCTGTAATCTCTCTCATATATGCATGTTAATGGGAGCAAAAGAAAAGCTCTGAAAAATTGTCCATTATAAGCAGTTTATATTATGGTATTATCAACGAGAACTTTAACATCTGAAACTAGGTAGCACCATTCTACAGCTATTTACACATACTTGAAGCTATGCAAGCAACTGAGTTTGCATTTAGCACAATGAATTTAATTTGCCAAGTAATTTATTTTTGCTGAATGCTGTAGAAGCAGGGGTCAAGATTAGAGTCAGAGCTCAGTTCTGGAGCAGGTACCTATTGTGCAAATGCCAACTGCTTTTTATTTGATGTGGTCAAACCAGATTACTTTTCAAATTCATATGCTGTAATCTAAACATCTTTCATCTTCTTTGCACTGTTGTCATAACTTTTGCAACCAGAAAGTAAATTCACCTCAGAATCAAAATTACCAGTTGCAGCCAAATTGCAACACACATTATCTCAAGCAAATAATGTCTGCATTTCCATTTCTCAACAGCTCATTTCTGTCTAGCAACTTATAATGACTTTTTAAAGGATACGGCAGACATTATAACAGGTAGAAGGACAGACTCAAATTAATGTGACCTTTACCAAAGCCAGTTCTATTTCGTAAGAAAAACACACAATTTTTTTTAATCTACAAAGGTAATGCCATGCATTGACTGGACTGGTTCATCACTGAACTACTCTCATTTTACACAACTTAACCCTGTAATTTACTCAGTAGAGTAATACAATGCGAATCAAGATCAGTAACTGCTATAAACATTCACATTTAATTAATTTATGATACATACTAATTCAGTATAGACTTTTATATTTTAACTCACCCTTTACGTTAAAGCGCATCCATGCTTCAGTTTCTCTACACACAGTACCATCACAAGCAGCACCTGACTAGCAGGTCTGAAATCCACATCTAACCTCTGCTACATAAATAAGGAAAACTCAAATGTGAGCAAAGTAGCACAGAAAAGGAAGTCGACTTCTGCCCCAGCAGCAAGACTGAGGATGGCAGTAAGGTGGCTCCAGTGACACCCCACCTCTGGTCACCCACTCTTTCTTCTTGTCAGTCCCATACCTGCTGCCAGGATGGCCTGCAGCATACCAGGCAGCCTGAAGAACTGAGATAATTCTGAGTTTGCATAATCTCAGGTTGCAATTCATAATGGTTCAGTAATAAGCAGATGAGATACAGAGTATGCCTGAACCATGGAGAGTAAAGACATCTGAGAGCATGAAGCCATGCTGTAGCTCAACTCATTCAAGATGTGTGCCTTTAAACTGAAGATGAATTTTTCAACAATTAGTTAACTATTATGTACAAGATGGTAATGTCCCAGCTATAAATGACATTTCAGGACAAAGGCTGATGAGTGAGGTTGACTATTATGAGTGATGTTCTCTTGGAAGCAACTCATTTACCTTTGCTGGTTTGCTGAGAAACATCGTTACCTTTCCAAAACACCAAATTCATATATATGTGAACTAACATATATGTGAAAATATGTATTAGTGGCAGTAATATTGTTATGATCCTTGCACGCACCTCAGGAGATAACCTACAGACCTTGATATCACTAGAACTATCACAGGAGTCAGAGGAGCTTTTCCTATATTAAGGAGGACAAGGCCAAAAGATTTTTCCTGCTACAAGTACATCAAGCCCTTGGTGAAGCCTTGTTGGCTGTCTCCCATCACTTCCCTGTCTTCTGGGTGCTTCTACATATCCTCCAGAAGGATCTGTTCCATGATCTTACCAGGCACAGAGCTGAGGCTGTTAAAATCATTTTAACCAAATGAATTACAAACCTGAATCTTACCAAAGCAGCAAATGTGTTTGGTTTCATTGAAGAATAAATGAAGAAGAAAGGAGGCACAATTATTATAACTATCATTACTACAAATGCTGCATAGAAAGGAACAGCATAACCATGAAATGTAAAATACTTTGTTTTCCAGGTGGCTGTTGGTATTTGTATATAATTTCTGGCACAGCTGGTACCACATTTTTTAAAGAAAATTATGATTCTGTCCATTCTTGTGGATAGTTATTAAATCTGTTCTTCTGCTGATATGTATACACAGACTTTTCTGGATTAGAGACATCTTGACCATATCACAAGAGAGGCTAAGAAAGACACTGCCCCAATTCTGACTTTAGATTTTTGCACTTTTACTATTCAGTTGCAATGCTAGTTATGTTGAATTTGCTAAAATGGCAGAAACAATTTCTTACAGGCTTTTCTGCCCACATGCAATGAGAACACATTTAGCCCACTCAGGTCTGAGAAGAAAAATATGCAAGAGATCTTTTGTGCTCCCTTAACAGGGGCTAATGCAGAGGAGGGGACTCAGCAGAGAAGACAGACCAGAAGTGAAAATAGAGCAACAGACAGACTTATCAGACCACAAAAGCAGAGCTCTAATGACAGAAAACATGCTCTGCTGTATGTTAGAAGTTCTCGAATTCTCTCTTTTGGACTTCTAACCCCATTAGTGTGGGAGGGAAGAAAAAAGAGTTGCCAGACAGACAGCAATGTGAGATAACAACCGAGTTAATCCTGTGGGGATTTACACATTCAAAAGGAGAATCACTGTCATTAAAGCCCAATGGGGTACACTAGTTACACTGTTGTTCAGTATCTTTTGGGTCTTCCAAAGACCGATGAGCAAAATGGTGAAGTCTCAGGACAAGAGGCTTTGGAGGAGGCAAGATGATCTGAAAAGACCTTAGGAAAAACTGAATGCACCAAGATGTCCTACATCCATATTTAAACACGCAAAGCACTCACTAGGTCACTAAATTGACTCCCTACAATTGCAAGCAACAAAGAACAAATTATTAATTTAGGATGGTGTGCTAGGCATTCATTACCTTTTCAAATGGTCTGTAATAAATACAAGATCTGCAGTACAAAGACCAAAGCCATAAAAAATACAACATGCTACAGGAAGACAGAAGAGAGAAAGATGTTCAATGTACTCTTGAGCGAACTGTCATAAAACAATGATCCATTAGGCTCTGGAAAACAGCACTGGTACATATAGGAACACCATTTAACTCATTTTAGATTTAATGGAAAGTATAAATTTTCTACAGTTCATGTAATTTTGTACCTTCTGTTCATCAACTATTTGATGTGCTTTGAGTACAAAACTCAAAAGCCTTTTTTTTTTATAGTTCAACACTCTCCTAGACATACTACTATAATTCACATAGAAATTTAATAATGCATATGTAAGTTAACCATTTAAGAACCTGCAGCAGTGAAAGCTTAGAGCTATGGTGGCCCACCAGCTAAGTCCTCTATCGTTAAGGAGCCAACTGAAAAAGATGTAGCAAAGTATTGTCCGGAGGTCATGCTCCGTCCTCCTTGCCTATCAAAGGAGGTTAGATCATAAGGTTGGACTGACTATATACCTAGATATTAAGAAGCTAAGTGAAGATGATATTAATCCAACATCCGTAGATCATATATATAAAATGTGTGAGTGTGTACCTTCAGACACACACATATAATAAACTGTCATCAATAGATAATGCTAGAAAAGCAAATCATAAATGCACCTGGTTGCCTCCATAGAATGTCCTACCATGAGATATAACATTAATTTATTTCTGTGATAGACAGCAAATAGGGACTTCCCAAAATCTTTAAGGTTATCATTATAAATTGAACATTTTTCACTCTGTTGAACTGGTGATAATAAGAAAATAAAAGTAAAGAAAAATGGAAATATAACGTGTCATAAATTGTCTTTCACTTTTTCCCTTGCTTAGTTGCCCATCTGGCCACCTGCCACAGACCAGGGAAAGCGAAAGATTCACATCAAGATTTTATCTAAAGAGAGGACAAAAGAAGTTAAAAGCTGCACAGAAGTGCCAGGGGCATCAGACCCACAAGCACTGTGAAAATAGAGAAGGGAGAAAGTAGTCAAAGAGGGAGTCAAAGAGTAAAAAAAGAATAACTAGTTCTTTATTTTAGTCATCTCCAGAGAATGGTGAAAGATACTTGGCCAGATCATGACTCTAGTCTGTAATATAACACTGGGCATGCTCTGCCTATAGTGCTCAGGCTGTAACTAAAATTGGACAAACAGACTAGCAGGTATTAGCTACCAAGATCAAACAACCACCTCTTCAGTTTAAGCCATGGCACACCTATTTTCAAAAAGAAAAAGACACATGTGATTGCCTGCCTTGGAGGCCAGTGGAAATAAGGAGATTCCCACCAGCCTCGTCAGTTTGTCCCTCTGACAAACTGTGTTACTAATAGGATATTTAATTATCATCAGCTAGAAATTTGGCTCAGTACACACACTGAAAGTTAGCTGATACTGTATGCCTGCTAGGACATTTAATGCAAAGTATATATTTATAATGTAGGGTTGCAGTGCTGACTTTCTGCCTCTTTCAGGCTGTTGATAGTAAACATCAATATGGACTTTACTACTCCAAGCAAGCTGGACAAGTGCTAGTGGCTACTGATTTCCAGAACCTGGTCTAAGGATTTCCAAAGTTTAATTAACTGTAGGGGAGTGACAGCAAGTGTTTTAAAGAAATCTCCAGAAGACTAAAGAATTAATCTGTTTGACATCTAACACTGGCTTTCTGCATTATCATACCATGATCACACCATCATCCAGCTTACTCAGCTGTAAACCATTTCCAGATAGTGCTATCCTCTATCACGTGGATAGGAGTGATTGATTCTGTTAAGCAGGTATAAAGAAAAGGGTAAGCAAACCTCCAACGTAAAGCTGAGTCCTTTGCTTTCCCAGCCTTGATGTAGGAATGTCAAGAAGTCTGAATGGCTGCTTGCCCCTCTAATGTGAATGAAGTGGAACAAATGTATTTAATGTAGTTCCTGCTGTGAACAGCATGAGGCTTCAACAATTCCACTAAGGCAGGATGACTGTTTGTCAGCCTGGCTGTAAGGCTGTGTGCTCTCACGGCAACACTAAATACAGTAGCATGGAATTAAAATCACATGGGAAGACAGCCACTGACAAAAAACTTGAAGCAAACAAAGTAATTCTAAGCATTCCTCTCCTAGCTGCAAACTTCCAGCTCTGCATTCATCACACCTCTTCTCTTCTGGTTTCCAAATGGGATTACAAACCAAGGGTTTAAAATTTGCCCACAACACAAAACATAGTAAGTAAAGAAGAGTCCAAATCAGTAGCCTGGCAATCAAAACATCTGACTAAGAGAGAACAGAGCTTCGACTGACAGCCTTGTTGCAAGGACTAAAGCATTTTGTGTCAGACTTGATGCACGCAACACAGCAACACTTTTAGCGTTGGAACCAAATTACAGGCTCCTCATTCCCAGGTGAATACTAACAAAAGTTTGATCTCATTTTTTCTCTATATATGTGAAATTATTTCAGTGTCACAGCTTCAGTTGGAAAAACAGAGAGCGAGTCCAGGCTGATCTCACTTAGTTGCTAAGTGCCTGGGGATTAAGGCATTTGCATGGAAGACTGGGGTCTGTGTGTTTTCAAGGTCTGAGACTAAACTCCAGGACTGCTCCCTCCAAGGGGAATGAAAAGCGCACAGCCTTATCTTCCTTCTCCTAGATGCATAATATTGGTGTATTATGGAAAGTGCCTCCTCCGAATGAGCTTTATGCTGAACTCTGTGCTCTCCATGAAGGATAGGTATGTCCTGAGCCCATCAACTGACCTCAAAAACTTCAGGAAACTTCTGTTCATCCCCCAGATCCTTGAGATGCATGAAGACAGAAGTAGTTCAGCCCATGAGTTCTGGCTAGATTTAGTCATAAAATTTCGCCTTTGTATGGAAAATAGTTGAGTATTTTGTTTGGGTTTGGATTTTATCTTGAACATCTGAATACCTATTGAAATGCTCTTCGGCATTAATTTCTTTAGATTTCAACCAGATTATTTTAAATTTTTCTTTAGAAATAATAATTATTTCATGAAGTGGGAATAGCTATGCATCTCCGTTGTTTCATAGTAGGAGCTGTTTTAACACAAAATTAGAAAAAAATCGTTCCTTCACGCCCAGTAGCGCTTATGAGTTTGGGTTGAATGGCAAATTAAATTTCTAAGTGTATGGTTTATATCTGCTTTCAGAAATCAATATATTCAGATGCAGCAGGTACCCACAGTGATTGATCTCAACAGTTTAAATACTTCTCCTATGATGGTGGTTCCTAAGAGTACGTCTCTCTTTTCATTAACTATAGAAGGATCCTGGCATAGCCTTCTTGAATGGGATAATAAAATAAATGTATAGGTGGCCAATATCGAGTGAGATTACTGCTATCCCCAAAGTGGACGATTTGCATAGGTCCGTCCCCTGAATGCTTTTCTTCCAGTGCTTCATTGCTAGTAACTATCACCTGTGTCTCAAACAGATCCATGTTTTAATTTTTTAGTGCTTAAATTGTAGTGATGTATAACTTTGAATGCAAGATTTCCATGCACAGCATACTTTGCTGTGTATTTCATTAATGTAATCCTTTTCTGCTTTCCTACCTGTCTCCAAGTTCAGGACCTATCAGGAAAAGTCCCTTCCACATTAAGAAATGTCCCAACAGCAGTACCAATTTAAAAATCACATTTCACAATGTATAAATATACCTGTGCATGTTCTACATACTATTTTTTTTCAGATTTTGCTTTGGCAGCACAGCATAACTGTACAGTCCCCAGTTAGAGTATTCAGTTGTCAGGAATCTAATATACTCTGGTTCACTAGAAGGCTGAGCACACCTCTTTTACTTTTTGTTTACTGTCAGGACTGCATAGCAACTCAGCTATTTTAGTTAGACCCTAAGGGCCTTCTCTAGAAATAAAAGAAGAAAAGACTTTGATGATAGGTACTGAAGGTGAATGTTTCCTAACTAACTCCCATTGAATGCCAGAGGAGATAAAGTAATGTTGCTAGTACTGACTTGACTTCCATAGGAAAGATCTCATGTAGTGTTATTAAACTTTGACCTTTGCTGTTTGTGTCTTTTGACCTGAAGAAGTCAATGCATAATGTTAATCCAGTCACAGTACTTGGAGAAATCACATCTTAATGACATGCTGTGACATTCCTGCAAAGAAACTTTGTTAAGTAGAAGACGGATTTAAACAAAGAATGGGAAAAATATATCAGTAGATGTGAAGTAAAGAGACTAAAGTGGACTACCGAATTTAGTATGATAAACATTAGTATAGCTCATAGGCTATTATATATGTGCTAAAGCTTTTATCCACCTTTATCTCAGGCGCTTTCTGAATTAAATTTTATTGTTAAAAGCTAAAGAAAATGTATTTTCTTTCAAATAGCATACTGTTTTAACTTAGGAAAATTAATTTTCTGCACTGTAAACAATAATAACCAATGCTGCTTAAAATCCCCTACTTTTTTTATGCAGAATTTCAATCATGACTGCCAGGGTGTTAAATTGCTCACACATTACATAAACTTACATGTATATGCACAACTTGAAATAAGCTTTTATCTATACATCTATGTGTGTGTGTGAATGCATAAATAAATATGTAAGGTATAACTTATAATTTATCTACTCTGTAGTCTGTACTCTGCTTTTTATAGAACAGGCAGCACAACAGATCTCAGATGAAATAAAATGTCTATAGACTTTTCTGTTACCATGCTCTAAGTTTTTGTGCAAACTAAAAGCATGTGGTAGAAACCTCTACTGGAAGTGAATTGTCAGTAATTTTTTGAATGCTCTAGAATTTTTTGTGTTATTTTTGCAAAAAAGGAGTTCTGTCACACTATGGTATATAAATATGATATTTGCAACATTTTGGGTGCCAACAGACATTAGAATGGTTGCAAAAAGCGATCCAAACCTATGCTTCAAAGCCCCTTTTTCTTTCAGTATCCAAAATATTGTTTACTCTTACCAACAAATGTAGATGTTTCAGTTGTTACATAATGAAAACGTTCTACTCTGATATCCCAAACACTTCCCCAGCTTTTTCAATAAATTCCATAAGATTATTATTATTTCTAAAATAAATTCTGTTTAAAAGTTTGTAGCATTGAGGCAAGTTGTCGTCATAAATGCATGAAATACTAGACTTAAAACTGAACGGTGGGATACAAACCGAATTACTCCTCATGTTTTGTAATGGCAGTGCTAAAATAAAGGAGATTTCATGTTAACTTCCCTAGTATCTTGTGGGACTTTCGTAAACTGTTAAGTTCTATAATATGTTGTGAATGAATAGCTTTCATAATTTCTTATTCAAAGTCACTTTAGGTTACTGCTAAAATGACTGTATAAGCCGATGAGTGACAATATCTTATTTTAAACACTAAAACCAGTATATAAATGCACTCCCTCCTAGGCACTGAGGTTCCCATGGAACTTAGATGCTTTAATTCCAGCTCATGTCTCTTTTAAATAACACCTTGGAGAAACATTCTCCTCATCCCAAACTTTCTGTATACATTATAAGCAGTCAGAACACCTTCAAAAGCTGGGTAATCAGCTTCTTCAGGGATATATTTTTTATAGCTACCTTCTCAATATTCTATGCTGTGCTATCTACAAACTGTAAAGCTCATGAATTCATCAAAATTATTCAAAAATTGAGTTATTGTAAAAAATCTACACAAATAAACCTGTATTTGCTATCACAGCAAAGTCATAAAAACACATTTCTATTTCAGCTTGCATTCAATATATGATGTTACTTTACAAGAACTGTTATTTCAAACTATTGTATTTATTAATGCTATATGCCCCGGATCACCTCTGTGGCCTCCTGTGGACCTGCTCAAGCAGGTCCATGTCCTTCTTATGTGGGGACCCCAGAGCTGGATGCAGAGCTCCAGGTGGGGTCTCAGGAGAGCACAGTAGGGGAGAATCACCTTCGACCTGCTGGTCACAGTTCTTTTGAGGCAGCCCAGGATATGACTGGCCTTCTGGGCTGCGAGCGCACATTGCTGGCTCACGTCCAATTTTTCACCCACTAATACCCCCAAGCCCTTCTCCGCAGGGCTGCTGTCAATCCACTAATCACCCAGCCTGTATTTGTGCTTGGGATTGCCCTGACCCATGTGCAGGACCTTGCACTTGGCCTTGTTGAACTTCATGAGGTTCGCACAGGCCCACCTCTCAAGCCTGTCCAGGACCCTCTGGATCGCATCCCTTCCCTCCAGCATGTCAACTGCACCACACAGCTTAGTGTCATTGGCCAACTTGCTGAGGGTGTGCTCAGTCCCACTGTCCATGACACTGACAAAGATGTTAAATGGTGCCGGTCCCAATACCAACCCCCGAGGAATGCCATTTGTCACTGGTCTCCACTTGGACATGAGCCATTGACCGCAACTCTTTGAGTGCGACCATCCAGCCAATTCAAATCAATTAATACATCCATCAAATCCATGTCTCTCCAATTTAGAGACAAAGACAGCGAGAGGTAGTGTAAAATGCTTTGCACAAGTCCAGGCAGATGATGTCAGTTGCTCTTCCCTTACCCACCAACGCTGTAACCCCATAGTAGAAGGCCACCAGATTTGTCAGGCATGATTTGCCCTTAGTAAAGTCATGTTGGCTGTTACCAGTCACCTCCTTATTTTCCATGTGCCTCAGCATAGTTTCCAGGACGATCTGCTCCATGGTCTTCCTGGGCACAGGGGTGAGATTGACTGGCCTGTAGTTCCCCAGGTCTTCCTTTTTTCCCTTTTTAAAAATGGGAGTTATGTTTCCCCTTTTCCAGTCAGTGTAAACTTCCCCAGCCTGCCACGACTTCTCAGATATGATGGTTAGTGGATTAGCCACTTCAGCCATCAGTTCCCTCAGGACCTGTGGATGCATCTCATCAGGTCCCATGGACTTGTGCAACTTCAGGTTCCTTAGACGGTCTTGAACCTGATCTTCTCCTACAGTGGCCGGTTCTTCATCCTCCCACTCCCTGCCTTTGCCTTCTGCATCTTGGGTGGTGTGGCTGGAGCACTTGCGGGTGAAGACTGAGGCAAAAAAGTCATTGAGTACATCAACCTTCTCCATATCCTGGGTAACTAGGTCTCCTATTTCCATCTGGAGAGGGACCACATTTTCCCTAGTCTTCCTTTTCTCACTGATGTACCTGTAGAAGCTCTTCTGGTTGCCCTTGACATCCCTGGCCGCAATTTAAATGCAGCATCAAATCAGAAGGAATACAGCTTGCCTCTTAGCAGCTGCTAGATGGCTTCTGGTCCATCAGGGCCTCTAACATGGCCCTTTGGAGCATAATGCAATGGGCCTGAAGGCTTTGTGGACAGACACAACCTTAGTTTCACACATACAAGGGTGCCCATGCAGGGTGACATTTTGGATTACACCTTTTACTGGGATAGAATGGAAAGGTGCATCTCCTCACTGCCAGTCACTGCTCATGTGATTTTGTCAAACCATAAAATATCAGTACTAAATACTTTTAAAAACCCACATAGCTTTCTAAGAGTATTTCCAAATCTCAGCATGGAAGCAGCATGTGTTTTAACCACTAGGAATACATACTGATTTGACTATGATGCTATTTGTAGTTTCGGTCCTGAACTGGGAATACCACTTTATTACATGATAACTTACCATCATCCTTGTCAGGTACAATAGTAATTCGAGTGCTTGGGAATTCTGCACCAATTCTTCCACCCATCGGCATGCTCAGCAAAACATCAAAGGTCTCGGCCTCTTCATACAAGGAATCATCTATGATGACGATCCGACACATTTTTTCTCGTTCATCTTTGTCAAAATGTAGAATGCTGTTGTGATCCTCAGGCCTGGATATGTAGTCAGAGTAAGAAAGTACAGAGCTTGGGACAGTGCCAGATGCTGTTCCTGTGGCATAAAAGAAAGAAAGTCACTATACATACCATGGTTATAATGATCCCCTCACAGGAGTTGAGGTTTATTTTCATTATCTTTAAATTTCTATTTACTTTTAGGTGATAAGATGAGATGAAACCTCTGACCAGGCTATATTTATGAGGTCCCTGGGCAAACTTCTTCTGTACATGATGCAGTACAAGCACATGGCTCCTCAAATTCATTTGCAGTTTTTCAGTCAGAGGGAATATTGTAGTCTACCACAAGAGACCCAAACTGACAAAGGAGACCCTGCAAGGATTACCAGTTAAATCCCTTTGTATATTTTACCCATAGAAGACAGTGGTGGACTAGAAATTAACTATAACAGACAGAATTTGATGAAAACAAATTATTTTGATTCCAGATCACCTCACCAAAAATGTTGCTTCATCTCTCCGGATGAAAAATAATAATAAAAGCACAGGTGTAGAGACTCCATGCTCTGCATGGATATAATTAATAGGAGATAGAAAGGTAGAGGAAGGAGAAGCATGGCAATTAAGCAATATTATTTTATACCAATTTTTCCAAGATACAAACAAGTAAAGGATATCCTGGGCAATCACTGCAGTGCTTTCAGTTCTCATCACTTTCAGATATATGGCACTGCATATAAAAAATCTTGCAAAAGATAAAGAAGACAGATCCTCTTCACCTCCTAACAAATAGCAGAAATTTGGAACTTGATAATTTTTCAGCTGGATTCAATAATACTCTAAGATAGATTGCAAAGATGAGTACTTTTCCAGTTGAGACTGAAAATATTTAGATGAAAGAGTAATTAACAGAGTTATAAATGATTTTATTATGCAACGGATGGAACAATTCTTTTTGCTTTTCTGTCTCTTTTCCATTTTAGCTTTTTTTTTCCTATAGTAGATTCTGTTACCTTGTTGTGTGTAGCAGATAACCATCAGTTCCTGGCTCACATCTCCACTTCTTCTGACTGGAATAAATAATTCACCAACATTTTCTTCAATAGTATAGGTGGACTGAGGAATAAAGACAGTTGATTCTGCAAAGAACAGACATATTTGTTTATGTAGATTTATTCCTCATAAAGTGACCTGTAAAATAGCTAAAAGCGTTTTAGCATATTCTGAAGTGCAACAAATAACTCATATTTATCAGCAATGGCACTAGATTTTAAGAAAAACTTGGAGGGTGAGAGAAGTAGAGTTACTTAGTCTTTCAGAAATGGAAAAGAAAATCACATCATTAGGTCTGAATTCACAAATCCTTACTAAGCAGTCTCTAATGTGACTAATTTACTTACCTAGAGTTAATGGTGCAAGACAGTGTTTGGAGAATTTGTCCACAAGGTCTATATTTTTATTATTTCCATGGTGTTTTATTATTAACTGTTAATCACAGAAGTATCGATAGCAGAGCTCACACACAGGCACACACAGTGGTTCTTCAAGGCCATTCTTGAACTTACTGCATCAAGATAACCTTGAAAATAATTTGGCATTGAGGATTGCAAGACTGAGCTCTTGCTGTCTTACTGTGACTTGGACATTTGATTTGAATTCACTACATGTCTACGCTCCTGTTTTACTCACAGGAGACCTAGCCAATACAGTCAGTGAAGTGTGGAGAGAAAACTTGCCCTAAAATGTATCAGACCAAAGAATGTCAGATCTGTTTTTCAGGGAAATGCATTTTAAACTCCTTCATTATTTTATACTCATATAAAGAGTCAAAAAAAAAAAAAAATCAAGTCATCCTCCAGGCACCTGTGCAGATACACTCTGATTATAAACACACTGAATTTATTATACCTAAAATGAAAACAAAACTAAACAAAACAAAACCCCTAGAAATAATATATCATAGGAAAAAATGCAGGTATTTCATCAAAGCATGCTATCTTAGTTACATACTCAGGAATCACTTAAAAGTGATAGAGGAGAAACAGCTACCCAATGCCTAGGTCTGTCTTCAGAAATACTCTGAGGAAAGGTAAGCTTTACTATCCACTGTTACACATAGCATTTGCTCTCCAGTTCATGTTTTGGTATATGCACATATTTGCAGTAGAGTTCTGGAAAGGTTCTTACCATCTCCTGGGTCAATAATTTCCACCGTGGATACATCAGGAAACTCCAGAACTGCCATGACAGGCTCAGAAAGAAAAATTTGAAAGGACTCAGACTGTTCATGTTCACCATCACTCAAAATCCGTACCCGCCATGTAGCTAAGGTTTGGCCGGGATTAAACTGCACCTGCTTCTGGGCTTTTCCTCTGAAGTCTTTATCTTTCTTGGCAGTACCATCTTTGGTGCCAATACCTGCCAAAATCAGAAATTCACGTCATTAAAAACATCGCTTGTAACTTTTCTCTCATTTTGTAATCTTTAAAAAAAGAAGTTTTAGAAAAACATACTTTCCACAACCTGAGAGTGTTCAAGCCAACTCTGTTACTCTTGATCAATTTTATATTGGTGTCACATATAGAGGTGGAAGCACATCAACTAACATTATGAAAGGCAGTTTGGACAGAATTAGCCAAAGTAAAACTAACTACTAGAAAAACTCTACATTCTCTGAGGCTACAGACAAGTTTCCATTTCTCCCTAATTCAACTATGGATGCCCAGAAGGGCCAACAGATTTTCCCCCACTTTTTAACATTCTGGGTTCTCTTCTGTTCTAGAACATCTAAATAACACGTTGCCTGAAACTCTCAAAAAATTGTATTTATCTTAGAAAAAATAAAAACACACTCAGAAAGGTCAGCCTTCAAGGGGAAAGCTAAGGAAAACACAAAGATACAAAGGGGTAAAACATGGAATAAGGATGAAAGAAGGTGTAAAATCTGAACCCTTGTGGCCATTCCCACTACAATAAGCATTTTTAAAAAAATTATTATCCTCTTATTTCAGTGTTTGTATAATGATAATCATTAAACTGAAGTCAAGTTGAAACTTCAAAGCCATGGGATAAAATCCAACACAGCTGATCCCACTGAGACAGCACAAACCTTACAGCCTCAGACCCAGGCTGCTCTGAAACGGCTTTTCACTGGCGTTTCTCTCCCAGTTTAAGGCTGTCAGACAGGCCCTCATGGATAGTAGACAACCTTTCAGAGCTATCTCCAACTCATGTGTCTGGCGTCTGTTTGAAACCCACAGTAGCACTCAAATCTGAAAGGTCTGCCTCAGGTTTTCAGAATAAAACTTAAACATTCTCCCTTCTCTGCCCATTTCTTCCAACTGTATCACTAATGCATTAACACATATCACCTTTCCCTACAAACTTGCCCTTCTTGCTTCCTGCTAGTGCCTCTTCCTAATTCATAGCCAGTATTTTTCGTAACTTCTAACCCTTCAGCCTGTTTGGCACTGCACGTGGACCAGAAAGGCCCGTAAGCATCTTAACCAATACCTTTTATGTTCTTTCCAACTCTGTAATTCCGTTTTGCAGGATTAAGGCAGTCAGAGGCAAGTTATTCAAACTGCTTTTGCTGGATTTGGAGTCAGCTCAATTCAGAAACTGAACTTGAATCCATAGGTAGAAAATTTTGTGAACAGTCTACCTTGAGGGATCAGAAGTCAAATCAGTGTCTCTTAATCAGTACCAGTAGTTAATCTAAACTGCACATCTTTAACTTTGTATTTCATTCATCTCTTTTATTCTTTTAGTTTGTTTAAAAGAAATATATTATCAAAGTTAGTTCACTGTTCAAAACAGAGCCTTTTAAGTTAGATTAAGTCAGTTAGTGCCTATATCCTTTAAATCTCATGCCAAAATAGATGTCCTAACTACATCTCAATACCTGAAACTCAGATTCTTATTCAGAATGAGACTTAAACAGAAACCTGATTTCTAAGCATGAGTGTGTTCTCCATGCCAGGTAAATACTTACATATTTCTGCAAACCAGCTTTAAACTGAGTGCCTTTTCTAAGGAGTGTTATCTCACCATAGGTTTCAACACGAAACTGTACAAGGATAATGCTCCCTGGTCCAAAGGCATCACTAGGAAGAGGATGGGAACAGATCCAGAAGCTAGAGACAGGCGTGAGGTTGCAGAATGCAATAACACAATCTTTTTTCACCTTTTCACTCCCCAGACACTGCGAACAGCTTTCAACACCTCCTGTATCAGCCTCAGTTGACTGCCAACATTGAATAACGAAAACGAGCCTAATGTACATAGCTGCTAATCAGACCAGCTCACAGTAGCCTTACTGGAAAATGATCTATGTTTATTGTTGTCTTTCCAATTGCTAAAACTGTATTTTCTCATTACAGGAAAAATAAAATCTGGACAGGAGCTGTATTCTGTGAGACAAATACAACAGCAGTATAAATCAAATCAAAGAAAGAAGGAAAAGGGTCTTGGCTTGTTAAGTCAAAAATTAATTGCAGAAGACAAAAAAAGTGAAAATGTCATCATATAACTAAAGAAATCATACACTTAGCATAACAAAAGGTACATAATAAATAAATATACTCCTTTGAATCTAGCTTGCTTAGTATGAAACACCAATAAAACAGTAAAAGGATATAGCTGTACTGTACATCTTATCAACTAGCTGGCCAGTGATTTATAGAAGCAATTGATAAGGTTAAAATTGAACTTACTTATAAAAGAGGTTTCTCCCAGGTAACCTCTCCGTTTAAGAACAACATCAAGATATTTGGAGTCTTCATTTACTAAATAATACTCCTTCTCTAAGGAGATCCACGCCCAGTTGAGGCGAAAATGCTGATTCTTCAGCTTATTGCCCCCTGGAAAACAAAATTAATACAATATATTAATTAATTTTTCTTTTTTGCTAAATACTACTTTGTCTTTTGAGGTTAATGTAACTGGTATCCTGGGTAAAATGTGTATCTTAGCCGGACTTGACAATCCAAAGGTTTTAAAGATTTAAAACTAAGAACTAACAAGTAAAGACCTAAACCGTGAGACATTTAGTACATATAGGAATAAATTTTATCACACATGCATACAAACCAGTCAAATTAGTTCCAGATTATGTTAATTTTTCACAGGAAAAAGAGCAAGAATTAATCACAGTATATTTGGGATCTCCTTTTTAGAAATTACAAAAAATTGTGGATGATCCAAGTTTCTGCAGAACTGTATTGATATTTCCAAAGAACACACCATATGGGACATCACACAGAACTTCCTTGATATGATCAGACTGCCAGAAGCCCTTGGAAGACCCTTAGTATCCTGAGAGGCTGGAGATGATACCTACCATCTTTTAGACTGCAAGCAGCCTGCTTCTAAAACAATATTTTGTTCTCTAAATCTAACAATTTCTGCTCTTACTGGTTTAGAATTTATGCACCAGCACTGTATGATTTTAGGAGCAGCTTTCATATCTTCCTAGGAAATGGTTTCAGTAAGATTAAGTACCCCCGACACGGGCCACAGTTTACAGCTCTGCGGATGCCCTCCTAAGCTTACCTGCTTGTAACTCTTGGGTAAGTACGATTGCCTGCGTCACCCAAGAAGATTCAGAGAGATGCAAATGCTTATTGGAATTCTCTTAAACTATTCTGCAATGACTTATCTCCGTGACATCATGAATGCCCCCAACTGAATGAGGTGCTGAGATGTGTTTTGAGAGTCAATTTTCAGCAGACCAAAAGACGTCCTCACTGTTCTTCTTGCACAGGCACAACTGCAGCAATGTGCTCCTGGTGAAGGAAGCAGATTCCAGGGATCCTTCCCAAGGTCTCTGCTGTAGCAGGAGCACAACAGCTCCCCTGCAGCCTCACCGAACACGCGTGGCTTCTGTGCACCCAAACACCGGGAACGGAAAGCACGGGACCGCAAGGAGCAGGCTCCGCTGGGGAAACGGAACGGTTAGCAGGGACCAAGCCAGCATCTCTGGCTGGCAGGTGCTGATGGCATCGTCCCGAGGCTGAAGACTGCGCTGCCTCTTAAAATAACTGGGAGAGCCTCCACAGTCCTTCTCAAACACAAATGCTCCCACGTTTAGCAAGAGAAGTAGGCTCCCTTTTTGAAGCCAAAGCAATGCAGGAATACTGGAAGCACCCCTCAAAGTTTTGGAGGGGATGACATGGAACTCATTTAACTCCAGTCACAAAACTCTAAGCACCAGCCTAAAATCTGCGCATGCCTCAGACTAACCTCTTGCTCCCAGCAGAAATGAAGCTCTTTTGTCTACTGTTAATGGGATTTTTACAACTGTAAAACAACAGGAAATTTTTATTGAAATAGCAGGTTTCATGGAGTTTTTCTTAGTCTAAAAAGCAATCCAGGAAAAACAAATGCAAACAGATGGCACTCTAAGGACCAGTTAGAAATGCTACTGTTTTTCTCAGTTGGAAAGATAATAGCTGAAAATAGCTAGCACCCATTTCACTGACTATAAACCAAGTATTTGTACAACAGACTGAGTATCTCAAATCAGATTAACACATTTCTGATAAAATATAGCACAGCTTATTTTCTCACGTACAATTCACCTCCATCTGTTCACTGATTTTGCACAGTGAAAAGGCATTTCTTGTCTGTGTAGGGATTCTGGATGCCACAGATAAAATGGCATGACAAATCAAGTTCTGCGTATCATCCTATTGGGTATGTTTGTTATTACACAGGAGAATCCTCCAATTTCCACAGCAAGAATAAAATAGCCTGTCCAGCTCACTGGAGGCAGATGCTTACTTAGCCAATGTCTTCTGAGAGCACTGGCTTGTTTGAGAGGCTGTACTCTGATTTCCTTCCCACAAGGTGCTGCTACAGAACAAGGTTTGCTCAGGTAATGACTGTCTGAAATGTGCAAGGAATCCCCTTTAGAAATTAACACTTCTGTACACGAGTCAGTGAATAAAGTAATTCCTCTGAACAGCAGAGAAACATTTCGAAGTATGTCACTTCACTCATGGCTTAACTACTGCAGAAAGAGCCAAATGGAGGTTGGTTCTCCCCTTCCAGCTTCTTCCATTCTATTCCTTGAAAAATTAGGCAGCCCCGCCATCTGCTTCTACTCTGCTTCAAAGATAAGCCACTATATTTCTTTATTAACCTGTCTACTAGAAAAAACCAACAACCACACTTGTGTAATCCCACCAAAGGCAACGGTCCTGTGCAAACAAAAGGAGGGAAATGGTTATTGGAGTTTCACGCTGCACTCCTTGCCCTGCTCCCTTCTGCGCTTGTGAGCTCCGTTGGTACTGACAAAGGGGAAGGCCACAAACACACCTACCAAAACCTGTAATGAGCAAGAGAAGGAAACCAGTAACGACCGTGTTGGCTATAGCAACCCTTACATTAGGTCAGCCGTAAGTTATGTCTTCCCATTAGCTTACTGGGACAGAATATGTCTTGTTCTCCAACCTAGTGAGAAAAGCCGTTCGTGTGCCACCCTTGAACACACTGCTCAATTTCAACATGATTTGACAGAGGGATGAAAGTTTCTAAAATGTAAAAGGAATGAAAATCTACTGCCAGTCGGAGGAGAGAGAACCTATTAGTATCGCTGCTGAGAAAAAATACTGCTGCATGAGCTTACTGGAAATGAGGATGTCAGCCACTGGAAACCCCCGAGGTGAGGGAAAAGCTTCTAGCAGAGTTTGTATCTTTTTAGACATAAGAGATTCCAGCCAGGGGTTGGAAAGCAATAGGAAATCCAGCATCATTTGTTGTACTGTCCAAAGAACTAATGGTTTCAATGTGTTGTGGACACAGGCACACAATCTACAGCTTACTTACACGCAGGTTTCTTATGTTTCATCTCTAGTGTCTTAAATAGTTCAACCTTAAATGTAATTTATATTTGCACATAATCACTGAACATATCAAAATGACTATAGAAGAGAAAAAAATCCCAGCTGCTAAAAAGGAACAGTCATATGGAGAAATTTCAGTAGCCAACTACTAAACCAATTCATTCCTGTCGGTGATGCTATGGAAAATATTGAACTATACTGAGTTAGAAACCTAATGAGAGGGTGAAATTTAGGAAGCAAAAAGCACAAGAAAGGCAATATGAAAGAAAGATTTAATATTGTCTTAATTCCACCTATTTCTTGCTTTCAGCAGTTTCTTTGAATTTTTTCTTAGAGTAAAGCAAGCCAAACCAAACCAAACTAACAAGTATTATTTCTAGGGGGCTTTCAGCAAGCCCTCATTTCTACAGGCGTACTTCTGCCCCTAAAATATATATTGTTCACCTTTTAGAATGTGCAGGACTAAAACCATCAGATTTAGAATTTTAAGAAAAGAATATAGATATTTTAGATCTTGCTCTCTTCACTTTGTTTGCTTTCTGTGTTCAGAAGAAATGTTTTCTAAATTATACAAGCCATTTCATGGTCCAATGTCCCCAAAGAGTAAAACCAGTGTTGTTGCTGTTGTTGTTGCTGTTATTACAAACCTCCAGCACAGTAGAGCAGGAAGCATACGATACATCTTACCTAATTTCAGGTACTTATCTTTGGGCTAGAAATCCTGAACTGTCTTTACTGCTAAAACTGAGAAGGAGGAGGCATTTTGTAAGGTTATGACTTATTTTAGACATCTATTTTTGAATGAGATTAGCTGTGCCTCACAATAGGCAGAAATACATGCAGTTTTCCTCAGCAGCTGTTAAAGCTGCTTGTTGTGACCAGTTACGTTGCAGACATTTTTATTATGGTCATCTAATGCTGAATAAGAAGATTTCCACCATGCCTGAACTAGATTAAATTTGGCCTTTTCTACAACACAGTAGAGCCAAGCACCATGCAAAGATAAGGTCTGTAAGGAATGTTAAGAGCATAGCATTCAGAAACTATAAAATACCAGAAATAAAATTACACATGCCATTTTAATTTGGTTCTCCATTAAATTATCTCCCCTCCAATAACATTTCTAAAGGCAAATGAATTTTGCATTGCTCACTAGCACTTCCCTTGGGCATAGTCAAACATTTAGCTTCTAGCCAAATAATTAAGGCACTGTACCTCAATGACAGTTTTGCTTTTGTTCCTCTCCCAGACAGGTGCTTGTAATACAAATACATCAGAAGTTTGCAGAGGGAAGCTATTACTGGAGTGCTTTTAAAAATAAACAAAAGGAAGGAGGCCCAGGTTACAGCAAGGTAAGTCTGAAGGAACTTTGCTTATATATCAGTGAGACACAGCTGGCAAGATGTTGCTATAGTGATGCATGAAAACCTGTTTCTTGAATTTTGCCAGAGATCAGAGTGCAGCAGTGCTAAATCAGAAGATGTAAACAGGATGAGGCACAGTGAGAAATTCACAAGAAATGAGATGGCAAGAGTTGTGGGACATAGCCAAAAACTTTTGAAGAAGCTAAAGCAAAGGGTCTGGAGTAAGGTGGGTCACAAAGCGGTTTCACGATTGTGACTTCTTGACTGACTGAGGCTGCTGAAGACAATACCCTCTGAAAAGGTTTGCCTGAATATGACAAGTCAAAGATGGATGTCGCCTAGAACTGGTCTTTATGGGAGTCCTGTCAGCAAATTGGTCACCTGTCGGAAAATAGTAATATATAATTTTTGCATAGGTCATCAAACCAGAAAGATCAAGTAATCTGGAAACTCCAGTTTCAGTTACTCAACATGAATAAAAGAGGAGGGAGAAGAGGACTTGGCCAGTAAATGAGTTAGAGGGAAAAATATTGAAATGAATATTCCCATTTAAGCATTTATCTTTCTAACCATGCTGCTCAGATATCTTTACAAAGATATAAAACCTCCATGAGAAATACAGGTTAGATTGTCAGAACTTTCTATCATGATGCAAAGAGCTCATAGAAGGAAAGAATAAGTTCCAGTCCTCTCCACAGTTCACTGGGCTATGTGAAGACAGTATAAAAATACATCTCTATCATTAAAGCATGTCCCTTGAGCCCCGGCAACCTGAAGGGCATTCCATAAAGAATGCTCGATGGTAGCTTTGCTGTCCCTAGGAGCTACCCCAGAACCCTAACTCATAAACAGAAGACTACAACTGCGCCACAGTGTTCACTTATTGACACAACAGAAACTGATGTATCTTGATAGAGATACTGCTCTCCCTGCACGGCATCTACAGCATCATCAGTCAGATGATTCCGCTAACGAGTGCCTACCCTGTATAACCACAGCCACACAGACTCACTGTGTCCACAAGATAGGGCTGTACAAACACAGCTGTCTGGTGCTTGCAGAGCTTTATGGAGCAATGTAACTGCTCTCTCTAGTCATCGGGCGAGGTTGTTTAATGGGGGAAAAAAGAATCTATACATCCTTCCAGGGCAAAGAACATGTATCAAACACAAGGAAGAGAGAGAGGAAAAAAATAAAAAGGTAAATAAAGCACTAAGAAAAAAGAGTTTCTTTAAAATTTTCACTATTTGTCTTTTCTCCTTTCTTTTGTTATTTTGCTTCCTAAACAGACTGCAAAAGGATGTTAATAAGGAGAATCAGAGCAACAGTGAAATATTAACAGTTCGCCTATAGTACAGGAACCACTGTATGGCACAATTAAAACCACAGCAAGACATCTTAACAAATCATGTTTCCTCCCTCTTCCTCCAGCTCTTTCCAGGTTCTGCTACTGCTTGCTGACCTGTTTGCATGTCTGCATAAGCTGGAGCCTTTCTTCTTTGGGTCAAAATATTTGACCCTACCGGGTGCCTCATTCAGACAGGGTTACTGAAGTCGGCACTACTCTATCTTTCTCTCTGCTATGGATCTTCTCATTGCAACAGGTTGATGAAGCATCTGAAAAAGGAAATTCACTCCTGAACTTGAGTCCAGCCGGCAGAGAGAACAACGACACAGAGAGAGGAAAGAAAAAGGAATCATCCATTGCCAGACGTCTGTTCCATTTTTCATCCTCTGATTAGCCTCCTTCTGTGCCAAGCCAACTTAGTTAATACACACCAGGATAAAGTTACCTCAGCAGTCTCATTAGAAGTAAAATCTCACGGGAAATGCAGAAATCTTATTCCCCAACATCATGACTCCCCATTTAGCTATGAAAATTCCTGTCAGCCTTAGCACTTACCAAGTTTTTTGATCCCCACACTATTTGCTAGTCATTATTTGTGGTTTGTATAAACATGGGTTTTGCCAGAATAGAGGAGGAATATATAATCTTAGGTGATTCTGTTAGTCAGAATAAATATAGATGATATTATACGATCAGCTCAAGACATGTAGTTTCAACAACTCTGATTTTCCATAGTGTGTCATAGTCCCAGTACATTCTAGCTCCAGGTTAAAAAGGCAAAGGTCTACCTATAAAATAGATAATAAATGTTCTTTATTCAATGCATTGGGGCAGCTCATCATTGGACTAGGTGACCTTTAAAGGTCCCTTCCAACCCAAACTATTCCGATTCTATGATTCTGTGATCATGTGGTATGCCCTATGCTATGATCACCAGAAAAGGCATAGCCTGTAAAACTGCCTTAATTTCACACTGAAAAACTATTTGCAGAAGTTAAATGCATAAGCATACCCAGCACGTAAAATATGTCATTAGAATGTTTTAAATTTACTTCAACAATGCATAAGCTAAGCTAATAATTTTATCCAATTAGAAACCCATTAAAATGCTTTATCTTTGTAAGTCTTTTTCAAATGTACTATAATGGACTCCAATCACTAAAATAACTTGCTGAACTCTGCACCCTTCTCCATTCTATCTGCCACTGTAACTCAATATTTTTGCAGAACAATCAAAACCAACCCCCTAAGCTAGCCCCTAAGTGATTAGGGACTAAAACAATGCTTTCTCTGACTTCTCATGAGAAAACACACACTTCCCAGCATTATGGACTTGGCTTGCCTGGAGTGTAATTGCTGGTATCCAATGAACTGCAGACAGTTTCCATCTTTCAGTAGTTTCTGTAAGTCTTTTTTTGCTTCTGTTTTATGTCTACCCCCAAGAAACAAGGTGGAGCGGCTGCATTTGCCAGAGCTCAGACTAAGCAAATGCTTGAAGTCATGTAGCAGAAAAAATATCTGAAGAATACCGTATAGTTTCTTTGTTACAAAAAGAGAAGGGGAAGTGAGAGAAGAGACATGAATGCAAAGGCTAGCTAGTGCATATTTAATTTTGATGCTAGTAAAATTCAGCTAAGCGTAACTAAGGATGTCTCCAAGCACAGTCTGGAGATTCACGCTGGGTTAATTTAAGGAATTCCCAATTCAAGTCTATGCCCAGTTCTTCTGCAGGAGATTCACCAGATTCTGATTAAGAGATTAACCGGATTTCCATTTACAGAAACTGTGGAAGCAAACCTGCACTGGGTCTTCAGCCACTGCATTTCATAGCTTTAAATTAATTTCAGTTTAAATCAGCTCAGTACAAATTAGTTCACCAAGAGCCAGGATGCCTTCTCTCTATTACTGGCTGCACCCAGAGGCTGTGAGTTTTCAAAGGAAAGAGCAAAGCGGATAAAGAGAAACCCAGTACGGATCAGCAAAAAAAGATTCTGGAGCAGTGTGTGTTTGAATGTCTTTGTAGATATTAAGTGGTTAGCTTTGTAACTCATTTCAAGGGAATCCAAAAGACCCACTTTTAGGACTTGTGCTGTAAGCAAGGGGCTAGCTCTACAGGAGCTGAATGCTCCCCACTTCTACAGTTCCAATGGTGAATATGTAAATAATTTCATGGTTTAGGGTACTACTGAAGCATCACTAATTGAAATGCTTAAGCACATACACATATATGCTGCTGAGTCATTGTAACAGAAGAGAAAGACATTGAGCTACCTGAAAAGTTCTTAGCGGGACTGAACGAAGTACAGTGATATGAACAGCTGGATTACCCTCTGGAAAGACTTGGCCCACTCCATCGAATATAAGGGGAGAGTTTCAACCCACCAGTCTAGATGGCTAACTGAAGTCCAGGGATGTGATTTTCATGCGTGCACAAAGGAGAGTACTGAGAAAACTTGAAGATATGACTAGTCCTGAAGAGTAATACGGTAAACTTGTAAATTCAAACACTTTAAAAGTAATCTTTGGAATATTTAAAAATAACAACAAAAAATCTGTTTGGTTTAGAATTATTCTGTTATTATAAAGTTATTTCTGTGTTGTCATTAAACTAATTAGAACTTTGTATAGCCACAAACTAACTTTGTATCAGAAAAATAATTTAAACTTCCTTGTGAGTAGTAACAGAGAAAACTCAAACATACCACTCAAGCTGTCATGTCTATCATTAAACAATGCCCATAATTACCTAAAGCAGAATACCTTTTTTCCTAAGGATCCACACCCTGCACCTCCTTCTGAAGGAAAAAAACCCACCACCTGGATTAGTAAAGCTTCATGCATGCATGCCCTGCAGCAGTAAGTAAATTTATTAGATCTCTGGCAACGCATTCTTAAAATAAACTTAATAGTCAGTCTTCACGTCTCTGGTTACTAATTTGGTTTGTGGCGCCAGACAACTTCTCCCAAAAAACAGGCTCCAGCTGAAATGAAGCAAAGTTCATCTCCTTCTCTCACAGAATAACGGGTTTAGCTCCACTAGTCCCATGTGGGACTTTCTTCTGGTTTATCCCTTTAAAGCAGTGCTACACACATATTAGCCTGTAGGAAAACTACTGTCATTTAAAACCTCATCAGTCAAAGTGTTAAATTTGAGGGTCAAGGGGTAGCTTCATCCTCAGTCTTGAAACTAATGAGTAATAGCAGAAGAGTATTCTGTGACCTCACAAATGAACATTCCAATAGAACAGGAGTTAGGAGAAATATACTTAAAATAGAAGTATTATCTTGCTTAATATTGCACTATTTTAAGAAAGTCCTTTATTCTGGGAAAAGAATATACCAATTTCCCCTTCTTTAAATAACACATTAATTCAGAACCCGCTACTGCAAACTCCTTCATATGTGCCTAATATTTCAATGCTTGCAATCCCATTCTCATGCTCAACACTGGGGCACATGAGTGGGTGCCCATCTGAAAGTAAGGCCTCTAATTTTTCATAATAATTTGAAATTGGTATTGGTGTCAGATTGGCAAATTTCCTGTGAAGTAGCTGAACTTTTTAAGTCTAACTGTTGAACGTTGTCTTTGCAGTGAATTCCCCTCTATTTTAGATGATGATCCAGCCTCATAAATCTGAAATTTTACAGCCTTAAGAGGAAAATGTATGCCAGAGAGATTACAGAGGTTGTTGTTATTTGCAAAACCTTCTCTAAACAAAATGGAACAGCGTTTCCATTTTATCAGCTGGACCAGCTGCAACTTATTGAGCGCCAATAGGAAAACTATTCCTTTAACTCCATGTCAAAGTGATTGAACTGGTTTTCTTTATTAAGAATTCAGTTCCACAGACTCGAATTTTGGTTCCTTTTCTGTTCTGGCAATGCAACAAATAAAATGCCTGACTGGCTAGAGGAGAACAAATGTCAGGCAGGTTCCTTTAACATTTACTTTTAATTCATTTAAAAGTAATTGTACCAGGTAATCTCACATACATAACTTTTAATATTATTTGACCAGAGAAACTCCTTTGTGGTGCCTTTGATCCTTTTTAAGCTATGCCAAACCTATAACCTTTTCCAGATGATTTAGTCCTGCTCAGGAAGGACAGAGTAAAAAACTGAATTTCATAGAATACAGAACTCTTGATATAGACACGGACAAAAAAGGGTTCATTTTTAAATCACTGTAGCTTAGCCTTAAGACAAGCCTTGTAAAGAGGGATTCAAAGATATTACTTCTGCTGAGGAATTATATTTTTGCATTAATGTGGGGGTTTTTTATATCATGACAAGTTTATTAGTGTTACTTGAGACCTATCCTATAGAACAGAACTGTACATTTCTAAGGCAGCAATTGTAGTATATTCCTGTATTCTTATTTTATCTCAAATTCCTATGCTACATTCACAATGTATATTGCAAGATGAAAAGAAAAAAAAAATTGGGAGCAGCCAAAAAATCCTTAAAAGATTCAAGTCAAGATGTGAAAAATTTGTTTAAATATCAAAATAAAGAACAGGAAAGTACTTCTGAAATGAAGAGCAGAACTGAAACTCCAGAATAATATGACCACTGTGAGTTTCCCAGGAGAGAAGCTCAACAGACATAAAGCAGAGGGACAGGGGACAACAGTGACTGTGAAATTATGACAATCTTGATAGTATGTTTTTTCAAACACATTATTTCTCTCCCCCTCCATCTCTCTGCATAGGCATGCAATGTTCACTTATGCTTTTAGATAAGTAGTTAAATTAACATCATCAGTAGAAACATTTTGTCCTTAAATTTATGTTTTTAGCACACAACAGATGTTAACAACTCATTTATTTATGGTTCACATTTTACTCACATTGAAAAGAGATTACTGGTTTAGATATTATTCCCTGTCTTAATGTACTAGCAGATGTGGGGGGTTGACCCTGGCTGGACACCAGGTGCCCACCAAAGCCGTTCTGTCACTGCCCTCCTCAGCTGGACAGGGGAGAGGAAATACAACAAAGGGCTTGTGGGTCAAGATAAGGACAGGAGAGACCACTCACCAATTACCGTCATGGGCAAAACAGACTCGGCTTGGGGGAAATTAACTCAATTTATTACCAATCAACCAGAGTAGGGTAATGAGGAATAAACCCAAAACTCAAAACACCTTCCCTCCACCCCTCCCTTCTTCCCGGGCATAACTTCACTCCTGGATTCTCTACCTAGGCCCCCCCCCAGTGGCACAGGGGGATGGGGAATGGGGTTTACGGTCAGTTCATCACACGCTATTTCTGCCGCTTCATCCTCCTCAGGGGCAGGACTCATCACACCCTTCCCCTGCTCCAGAGTGGGGTCCCTCCCATGGGAGACAGTCCTCCACGAACTTCTCCAGCGTGGGTCCTTCCCACGGGCTGCAGTCCTTCAGGCACAGCCTGCTCCAGCGTGGGTCCCCCACGGGGTCACAAGTCCTGCCGGAAAACCTGCTCCAGCCTGGGCTCCTCTCTC
>JANZLQ010000027.1:176643-207377 GCA_026212715.1 Elanus axillaris
GCTGAAAAATCCTTGACTTAGTATAAACACCACCCAGCAGCAACCGAAAACATCAGAGTGTTATCGACATTCTTCTCCTGCTGAACTCAAAACGCAGCACTGTACCAGCTACTAGGAAGACACTTAACTCTATCCCAGCTGAAACCAGGACAGTCATACAAATGCCCACACCCTTGCTAAATCAAATCCTCCACTTCCTACCTGCTATGGGCTTCTCTGTGCAAGAGAAACTTTCCTGCTTTAACCTTGGTCTATGGTCAGTCCTGCCCTGCCACTCGGAAGACTGGACTCTAGCGTTAAGCTTTCCAAAGAAGTACCTACTATGTTACCTATTTAAGAAAATCATTTGCCTATCTAGGCCCCAGTCACCTGCCCTTTCAAAGCGGGAAAATATTATTAATCTTGTTTGTAAAGTCCAACAGATAAAAATGGTATTAAATCACAATACACAAAACCTGGCCTTTATTTTTAAAATGCAGTTCTGTCCCTCTCTCTGCCCCAAGCTAGCAAGTGCAGTTATATCAGCTAAAAGTGCTTATCAGTTCAAGTTATTGGCAGGAGTAGTTCCATCTATTCTTGTATAACCATTTGTCTTTCAATTATTCCAGTTATTCAGGTGTCTTTCATATCAGAAGGGAGAGGCATACAGTAGTAGAGTAACCTTACTATCTCTCACGTTGCTTTTATGGTTCTCTTGTCCAAATTCACCCAGTCTTTGCCAGCAAGTTTCACACCAGGAATGATCTGGGATCTCTTTTCCGCTCTTTAAGTCTGTAGGAAATCTAACTGAAAGGGATCTTCCAAATCGCTGCCTTCTGCCCCTATTGCAACAGAAAGCCCTATCACTATTCCACGTGAAAAACTCATTGATCTCCATCTACAAAGCAGAAGCTTCTTGTCCTTCTCTCCACCTCCTATGGTGGAGTCCTTCAAAAACTAACTGAAAATGGGCACTGCAGTCCAGAGGACTTATTGTTTCCCAAAGATGGCATAGTTTGATGTTACACTGAAAATAATTTAATCTCACTGGTGGTGCTACCTGCCACTTTTCAAAATAAAACTACTATTCCACAAGGAATTATTAAGACCATTCACCTCTTTTGTGTATATACTGTACCATACTTACAGTTTTGATACTCACTCTCTTTAGAACTTTTTTTCTATCTCACATATTTGACTGTCTTTCAGACTGACTCTAAATTTTACTTTCTTCCATAATTCTAACTTAGTGTTGATCTGATAGAATTGATTTGGACTTGATTTAAAATGCAGCTTCCTCACTAGATCTCAACAGCATGCCAGATCATTTTTTCAGAGCAGTAAATCACAATAAAATACGACACAAGAAAGGAGTGTTAGGGATGAAAAGAAAAACATTTGAAAAAAAAGAGTAAGTTTGAACATAAATTAAAGTAGTGGGTAGTGGTTTCCTATATGAGTTTTGGTATCAAAATAAAAGGAGTAATTAATACACTTTTGCCAAATCTAACTTTCTGCTTACATCAAATCAAAACTGATGATAAAACACGCCCCTTCACTTAGCATTCTAGCTAAACCCACTCTTCGCAAAATAAAATAAAAAAAAAACAACCTCATATTAATACAAATAGTGCAAAACTTACTTTGAATTATTCCTGTGAATTCTGGAATGCTCTCTGCAATCTAATATTTTAATACCTTGGATAAGAATTTTTTGTTTATGATTGGCACACAAGAGAACCCTTATAACCACATATAAAATCAACCGTAACCAAGCATTCTGTAGAAATTTTGTAAAAAATTTTAAAGAAAGAATCATAATGTAGCATGATGGAAAAAGAGCTAAGGCTGATATGATGGTTAGATAAAAGGAAATACACTTCAACAATGTTTTGAATGCTGTGTCATTAATATAATCTAAAAATATTTTTATAAGGTATATACAGAAACTTAAAGTGTTTCTGAAATCCAAAGGAATATAATTTTTTTTAAAATGTCACTATCAGTTTTCCCAAAACAGTATAAGATCTCGGAAACAAAAATTAAGTAACAGTGTATATTTAAGTAAGCTTCATATATCAGTGAAAAAACATGATCAATGAGCACAATGTTTAAAAGATGATATTACTCAGTTTCAGCTTCAAGTACCCATAAGATTTTTTAATCATCTATTCCCATAAAGTGAAAATCTTTCAGTGTGAAATTTGAAATCTAGCAGGTTTTATGTGTTAAATACACTGAATTCATCATGGCAAAATGATCAGCTTCTCATAATGGGAAAAATATTTTGCAGCCTTTTTTATCTCTTAGGAGCTATGCTCAAACACTCAATCCCTCTCTCCACCACAAAGACGCAACATGAGTGACAGGCAGCAGGAGGCACACTGTCAGAGGGTTTGCTTGAGCATTCTTCCCCTTGCTGCGGAATTTGATCTCAGAGATGTTTAGAAAAGTTATATTTGAGTCAATACAGAAAAAGTTTTGACACTTAACAGTCAAGAAATTTAGAGTATTCGGGTCAGTAAGAGAACAGTATGTGAAAACTTTCATTATCTACCTACAAAATCTAAATGGTGTGTCAAGCAAACAGCTTACAGTACTTAGAGCTCTTTTGGAGACATGCTCAGCAAGGTATAAATCTCCTGACTGTAGTAAGTATAATATTTATACAGTTTAACCTTTGCCAGAATATTATTATTAACAGGAGATGAAAAATTATAAACTTTTATGTTTTAGAGAATATAATTTCTACAATTCCTTCCATTCCTATCATTTCAGTACAGTATTTCAAATACCAAAAGTGAACTCAAGTTCAGCATTGATTTTTATGGTTTGAATCTGCCCAATAGACAAGGTAAAGTGCAATTACAAGCAAACAATGCAGTATGATTACTAATGTTAACCTCGATGTATTACGGATTATTTGTGTGGAACATGGAGAGTATTATTAATGTTAAAGAATTTTACACCTGATCTATACAAAAGATTGACACAAAATTTTTTGACTATGCAGATTTACATTTTTTCATATAACTTTTAGGAAGAATCTGGATTTCTTCCCAACAACTATGTATCCTGTATTTTTAAGAAGCCACATGCATTTCACTTGGTGAACTTAAGCTGGCTTTCTGTGTACATTGTTAGATTTATAAAGAAAATTAAGATGTACTGCTTTCATGGAATACTCTTTAACATGAGATCCAGCAGATGTAGGACATAAATATGTTCCTACACTGCAAGTCTCTTTCTCTCTGTAGATATCTTAAACAAGAGAATTACCTATGTATATGTAAGTCCCTATAGATACACAGACACACACACAAAGACTTACGTAGGAATGCGCAGGGTGTGAACGCTCATTTAACCAGCTCACTGAGTACAATGCATTCACTCCATATTCAAAATCAGTCCTATACTGCAGCTCAGCTGAAGCAAATGTAGCAATGACTGTTCCTTAAGATGAAGACATGGTCCATATTTTTTGTGCTGCTTTGCCACCACAGAAGAGCAGGGAGATCTATACCAGATGCTCTGTAGCAGCGAGCTGCTCTTCATATTAGCCATAAATGTGAATAAATATGCTCACAGTACCACACCCACACAAATTTATCATTTTTTAAATGTTCACATTATGCATTAGGATTTATTTTTCATCTTACAGAAAATCAAGTCTTTATTCAGAGCTGGAAGAACCTATGTAACGAGCTGAGGATTAATTCTTTTGGCTGTCTGAAATAAATCAGATGGATGATAATAATAATACTGTTACGGGTAATAATAAAATGGGTAATAATAATATGGATAATAATAATATTTCACTGTATGACACAAAGTGAAATATACTGCAGGTCTCCAGAGCCATGTTTTACATACTAACAGCTCCATTCTACCCCTCTCCCACCACAATCCCTACAGGGAGTAATTCCAAGAGAGATTCCCCATAAGCCTTATCCAGGACTGCAGCAGACTCCCACAGTACACGCAAGAGAAATCAGTTCATACAGTTTCCCAAGACACAATTAAAACTTCCCATTCTTGCAGTAAATCAAGACTGAGCAGCCGGTTCTTGACTGAAAAATGTATACGTATACTGTTCCCTTCCCGACACAGTAATGTCAGGCAATCTCTTCCACCTCCAGTAATGCGGTTTAAGCCGGTATAACACACTGAGCTGTCATCTCCTGCGACTCAGACTTTCACCTGCAGAACGTTAAGCCTTCGGGCTGCACACCATTAAGCCCCTGCTGCTTCCACACAGCTTGACTCACTAGAAATACCCCAATAAGTAAAAAGATTGTGGAGAGCAATGTTCTGGCAAAAAAAACATGATGGTTATCTCAAGCAGAAAACTTTTTGGTGCCTATGGCATTTCTTGATCTGTTCTCTCCACTGAACTTACATAGTCGTGCAACCCTTCACTGGAAAGACAACACTCGTGCCTCACCGCAGAGGGCTTTGCTGGGCGAGGGTACGTAGCTTATAGTTGTAACCACAGCCCAAATTCCTGCCCTTTTACAAATGGTCTAGGCTGTAGACCTGCTGGTTCTAGTATCTGCAGTTCCTTTATTGTTCTTGCCAGCAGCAGCTGGAAGCTTTCTTCCACTTTCTCTCCAGGACCCTCT
The DNA here is from genome assembly GCA_026212715.1 of Elanus axillaris. Lineage (NCBI taxonomy): Eukaryota > Metazoa > Chordata > Aves > Accipitriformes > Accipitridae > Elanus > Elanus axillaris. The sequence continues at coordinate 181,245 of JANZLQ010000027.1, forward strand.
ACGCAGGGCGACATTACTGCACTGAACTACACTCACGCTACATTAGACAGGTTTTTTTGAAAAGCATTTATTGGGATTTGTTTCATCTAACTTTGGACACTGTAGATGTCTACATCCTAAGATAGTTATCCTAAGCATCCATTATAGCCAGTGAAAGTCTAGTCAGTGGATTAGGATTCTGTTGCCTAAAGATAGGTATTCAGGGCCATTTGAGATCCTTTAACGTATCCGGAACATCTGCAGAGGGCTCGCAAATATAACACAGGATTGACAGGAAATCCATGCCCTTCTGCAGGGTTGGATGGGGGTCAGGCAGGTTGGCTGAAGCCCCTCACACTGCACTCGAACTGAATCCTGCCCAATGGTGTCTTGAGAGCTATTCAACTCATCCTAAAGAAGACCCTTGGATCAGCTGAATAGTTCCGTAATTCCCTGCTGTACCATCTACATCGTCATGAACCACAATGGGACCTTAAACAACTAGACACGTTCAGAAACCTGCATTTAGACACCTAACTTCGTGCGTCTTCAGTCTAGCATAAGCTCCCACACATACCACTTAAACCTTCTTTTTTTTGAGGGAGGCAAGTATGCAGATTGAAAAACAAATCTCATGTTACACAGCAGCTGACTCTACGGCTAAAAGAGAGATTTGCAAGCCCTCCCTCTTGGCACTGTGTCTTTGAGATGAATGTCTGGATGTTTGCCTGCGTCAAACAGGCAGCTTGAAGCAATATGCAAACAGGGTAAGACAGGAACATGTCACAGAGCAGGGAAGCGAAGGAGGTAGTATCCATTTCAGTGTTGGTCTCAGACTGGCTTAAACTGGCTAAAAACGCATCCCTGAGCCACAGCTTCGTGTATGCACTCCGCAAGTATAGGCGAAGCACTGCCTAAGAAATGAGGAGCTCCCTGCTCTGCCCTGGGTTCCCAGTCCCAGCGTCTGCTCCGTCCCCTCCCTGCAGCTGGCATGAGCGGTTGTGTGGCCATTTAGGGAACCACTCTAGGGAACGGATCTGCAGTCAAGCTAAATGCAGAAAGAAGCAGTTTAATTTTAATTTGTGTGACTTTGCTGACGCTGAGTCCCTGGCGCAGTGGGAGCATACGGGAGCAGCACAGGGCAGTGGCCAGCAGCAGGCGCGGGCAGAGAGCAGGACGGCTGTGCGTGGCAGCAACGCTGTCTCCTGATGCCGACAGCAAGTCCTTACGCCGTCCTTCCTTGCTGGCATAAACCAGTGTGTTCGAGTGTAAATCTGGCCATTATTCTGAAAAGCAAGTTTTCCCTGTTATTTCCACTAGGAAACAACTTCATCCCCGAGTCTTAAACCTAATGTGGAGTGTAACCAAGGAACACACACTTTGATGCTGACACAAATCACTTTTAACAACATCAAAATGATTCCCAACAGAAACCATGAGTTGTTGTGGCAACCATTTAAAGAGATCATAAAGGTTCCAGCCTTACAATGCTTCCCAAGAAAAACAAAAGCCTACAGACACCCAAGCTGTCTGTGAAGGCTCCTTCCCTTCAGACCCATTGGCCAGGACACTAATGCCACTGAAGACCAGAGCTTTCCGAAATGTTGCAACTTGCTCCTTTTGATCATTTGTGAGGCACTAACTTACATCTAATTACCCACCAGCCACTCACTTTAAACGTAAGAATTCACTCCACAAAGCAGAGATTCAATGTCCTAAAAGGAAAAGCACACACACACACACACAAATCTAACCCTCTAAAAATTAATTCCCTTAAACTCATGCTTTAAATACACGCCCCGGATACCTACCCACAACACACAAACACGTAGCATGTAAAGCACCCGCAAGAATGAATTCTAAGGTAAATGTATGATTTAAAAAAGAAACTAAATGGACACAAGACTAGCTTGTTAGCTTTGAAGAAGACCACCCCCCCCAAAGGAATTTCTCTGATTAATAGTGTATCACTTGTAACAATGTGCTAAATACAAAAATCTAGGTAAGCATTAGGAAATAAAAAATATACTTTGTTTTTGCAGACCTCATTAGCTTAAGAAATGTGTCAAGAGTGTCACTTTGGAGTGTATCATAACTGTATTCTGTTTACTAAACCATTCAATATCTTGAGCTCACAAAACAATAAAGGTGAAGAATACAGGTCTCATCCAAAAATCGAGATCTGTGTGTAAGCTGCTCCCTTCTGCAATGCTTCAGGTGAGTTTCCCTTCCATACATACTAGCCCTGCAAACACTTAGACAAGTGACTTTTTTCAGTCTAGTACTCCTATAGATATTAAAGCTATTCATATAGATAAGTATGTGAAAGTTTGAGCCAGTAACAGATATTTGCTGGAAAATCCTTTTTTCATTGTTTACTTACATATTAGAGAATAAACAGATCTGCCTGTGTTGGACACCAGGGCAAAAGCAGTGAAGAAAACGCACTCTGAGTAAGATGAATCTCAGTAACGTGTTCTTTGGTTTCCTTTGTTCCTTTTGGTCTTGTTACCGCAAAGGTAACTAAGACACACATGCACAAAATAAACTTCACATTAACCTCTGGCATTAATTAAACTATCTCAGCATTTCATGTTTGTTCAAGTTCATTTTAAATGTGGTGATGTTTTAATAGTACATGACAGTGCATGCAAGAGAATCACCGTATTCTCTTGCGTGAAGGTCATGAAGGGTATGGAAAGAACCTCAGATCTGACTCAATTTCACTGTTTTTTAGATTAATCTGAGCCTACAATAAAGCAAAGCTTGCTTCCTGCTTAGATAGTAACAGTAGGAGCACATAAAAATCCATCTTTAAAAAATGTACAATCTGCACCCAAATGGTGATGGTAGTCCTTCCAGAAACACAGAAAATTAGGTCTGTGAATGAAAAAAACAGTAATAAAAATTGAAGGAGGTTTATTCATGCACTACATAAGGGGCCCCCACATGGGATTTCAGTGCCTTACTATAAGAAGCATAATAATCAATGTCTCGACCAACAGACTTTATTATTTTGTCATCTCACTGGCTGTTATCATTGCAAGAACTTTATCAGGTATTTATCAGTTTCTCTATTCACTAATTACAGATAATTTTTATAGAACCTGCATAGTAGCTTCCAGTACCATTTTTTTGCTTTTGGTTTCTTTCATACATAGTAAAATAAACTAGTTTGTATTTTTAAATACAAGAAACCCTGTGAAATGCTTTCTGGCTTATATTAAAATATCCAAATATTTAAACAGAAAATACAATTAGCGAACAAGGCTAACCACTCCAAAAAAGGCTTCTTTTTATTCCCTTTCTACTTTAAATGGGACGTTTTCTATTTGGTTTTGGCAAACATCAGACCACACAAATGGGCCTTGTCTTACACAACAGTCTTGTGATGGGAGCGCAACTGTAGGAATCTCAGAGGTTCCCCGAACAAGGATGGAGAGAGAATGAAAAGCCCTTGCTTCCAGCAGCCCAAGTGCTGTATCCTCTTGTAATTAACCTCATGTCCATCAAGTGGGTAGGATCTCAATATAAAACTGTATGCAGAGTACAGCTTTCAAAATCAGGGTCAGTAACATGAGTGTCAACCTAAAGGTACAAAGAAATTTTAAGAGTTCTTTGCCATAGTGACACTACATGCTTTTGGAGATTAGCAGTATTGAGTAACATGGCTTCAGTTTGCTTTCTCATCAGCATTTTCTAATTTGTTTAATGTATTTTCAAGCAGAATTTCAGTCTACATTCCAATGTCATGCCTATCTTCAACAAGGGTAAGAAGGAAGGTGCGGGGTACTACAGGCAGGTCAGCCTCTCTTTGATCACTAGGAAGGTGATGGAAAAAATAATCCTGGAAACCATTTCCAAACACACAAAGCACAAGAAGGAGACGGGGAGGAGCAAGTATGGAGTTACAAAGACGAAATCATGCCTGATGAATTACCAACTTAGATTAAGCAGGCAGTGTGGTGGGTTGAAAACCAGGTGAATGACTGGGTTTAAAGCTGTGATGAGCTGCACATCGTCCAGCTGGAGGCCAGTCCCTAATGGTGTACGCCGAGGGGGCCAATACTGTTTAACCTGGATGATTACAGACCTGGATGCTGGGACAGAGCGTATGCTCAGCAAGTTTGCAGGTGACACAAAACTGGGAGGAATGGCCGACACATCTGATGGGTGTGCTGCCATTCAGGGGGACTTTGACAGGCGAGAGAAATATGCTGACAGAAAGCAAATAAAGTTCAGCCAAGCCCTGCCCCTGGGGAGGAGTAACCCCCTGCAAAAGTACAGCTTGGGGGCTGACTGTCTAGAAAGCAGTTTTCAGAAAAAGATCTGGGAGTACTGGTGAGGAAGAAGCTGCCTGTGCACCCTTGCAGCAAAAAAGGCCAACACCATCATAGGCTGCACTGGGAAGAGCATTGCCAGCAGATAAAGGCAGAAGATCCTTCCCCTCTACTCAGCACTGGCGAGACATACGTGGAGCGCTGGGTCTAGCTCCGGACTCTCCAGTACAAGACAGACAGGGACATACTGCCCAGCGAAGGGCCACAAAAATGATGAAGGAACTGGAGAGTCTGATGAGAAGGTGAGCCTGAGAGCTGGGATTGTTCAGCCCGGAGAAGGCTCAGGTGGGAAACTTAGCAATACATACAAATACCTGATGGGGGGTATAACGAAAGGGAGGCAGTCCCTTCTCAGAGGTGCCCAGTGACAGGACTAGAAACAACAGGGACAAATTGAATTACAAGATGCATTCAAACATGAGAAAAAACTTCTTTACTGTAAGGGTGTTCAACCCATGGATCAGGTTGCCCAGAGAGGTTGTGCAATCTCCACCCTTGGAGATCTTTAAAGGTTCCTTCCAACCCAAACCATTCGAGGATTCTTAGTCCCTTAATCTAACTGTAATGAATCAGGTCCTTGAAATCCATAAAAAGGAGGGGAGCCGCTGCCTTCAGTCTAAACCTAACTAGTTATGAGAATTTCATCTTGCAAAACATTTTAATTCACATTGCTGAATGCAGTGGAAATGACTAGAGCAAGAAGTTATACAGACGTGGTCAAAAGAAGAGACATCTGACTCCCCTAGTGCTACAAATGAGAGAACCAAAAGAATCAAGGTTGCCTACCATCCAGCGCTGGTTTATAGATAAAAGAATACCAAATGAAAAATGAGTGATGGTGAGATTCATCTCACGGAAGTCTGGTTTTCCAAAAACTAGGTATCTAAACTGAAACAATCTTCATGCAGTCAACGGAGAGAAAAGCATCTCCAAGACTAGCTTGCTCCTCCCTTTGCAGACAACAGCAGTCAAGCCTGAAAATTTGGCCCTTTGCAAGGATAAATCAAAGTCTACCTTATTACTATGAAATCATAAATGGGAATCTCCTCTCCTAATTCAAGAGTTACAGTCTCTACACTAACCAGCTTCTCTTTAGAGACAGGTATATCTAGTATGTGACACAACACACCTGTCTTAAACCTTCCTCTTAATCAGGTGATAGTTTATCATGTTGAAGGAATGGAAGGGGAAAATATTATGAGCAAGCAGAGGGCGTGAAGTACTATGGAGTTCATAGATATCACTGTCTGAGAGGTGGCATCTCTAAAGAAAGTGGAAGGAAGCACATGTTGCATTCAACATTCGAGAGCAAGTGCTTTAACCACAGAAGCTGTATTGTGACTGCAAGCTTTAAACCAGGCTTTATGGCTGGCCAGAACTGAATCTAAATTTCACTGTGTCTAAGACATCAGCTTTGAAAAATGAATGTATGTACTTGGCCTACTTCTGATTTTGATGATGGTAACTTAGGTACAGAAAGCTTAATTTTGGTTAGAATTGATGAATCAAGAATATGTTTCTTCAGAAACAACTTGGATGGGTTTATGTTTGAAGGCAAATGAAGCACTATGTCACCGAGCAAGGCATTGCTTTTATCAGTATTTACAGATGAAACAGTTATAATTGGTTTTATCACTTCTCTCACGGTAACAGTGATGTGATCCATCTTCAACAGGTGGCCTTCAGCCCACAGGGAATACCAAATCATATCAAACACTCCAATTCATCTGACCAACAGAGACTTTAAAGAGCTGGTCCAGTCTTTTTTGTTAAACACTCTCTTGGATGACTTTGCATTGAACTTTGACTTAAGTTTAAACCAAAAAACGTTCCTTCAAGGGGCTTATTATTCTGGACCAAGCATATTTAAAACACTACTTAAAGCTCCAGTTCAACTGGCTAGTCAGTACTCCTCAGGCATAACAGATTTTTTTCATCCTGAAGGTAAAGCCTGTCTGTGCAGGAAACACTGCTTGCTTGGGAGCTAGTCTGAGTTTGTGAAATGAACTCCCCCAAGAATGAAGAATCATCGCAAATCTTCCAATTTGAGCCAGAGTATACACCATTGATTTCTTTTTAACAAACACGTAACATACATTTAAAAAAAAAGGCCTAGGTTACACTGCACACACAATTCTGCCCCAAGGAGAGGATGAAAGAAAGAACATTTTGTGACAGATGCTAATTGTGTTTTCTCATGTACTACTGAAAGGTGTTTGGATACTATAGGAAGGGGGTGGGGGAAGTGCAGTGAGAACCAACACAGAAGAGCCCCACCATCACTCATGTCACAACAGGTTCTGTAGGGCTGCTTCCCTGTCCCAGTGCAATGCTCTGTGCTCTATCAGGAACACGTTCTCTTTGCCATCTCAACAAGCTCGCATCTTAAGTAAATAAGGTTGAGAGTTTACCCATCAAGCCAGCTTCCTAAACCTAACAACATTACAATAAACCCCATAAAAGTTAACTTTGATTCTCAATAAACAAAAAAAATCTGAATGCAAAGTAACACTGACAGCACAGAGTGCTATCAAAAAACCTCAGTCTTAAACATGAAGTTCCACAAATTTCTCATGTGCTTTCTATTAGGCACTTGTGGTTTTCAGGCTGTTTCCTCATGCAGAATACATTTCTGTAGGTTTATCAATTCATCCATTCTTATTTCAAGTCCACTGAATACCATATTAGACATCTGTTCAGAAGTAAATCCTTTTAAAGCTCTTGATGGGCTTTCAAAATCATGTAATCTGCAAAACTTTCAGATACCCATCCCTATGTAATAGCAGATTATTGCATTAATCCTCCACCAGAAAACTGATCCTAAAGTGCAGTTTCCATTCTCCACTCTAACTCGCCTTGTGCTGACAGTTGCATGATTTTACCACAAGCAACATCTGTGTACTCCTTATCCAACTGCAGCCATAAAATAAGGGAAGGAAAGAAACCAGCTGACTTGATTTGATTGATGAGTGAAACTAAATACAGGTACAAATAATATGTGTCTTGCAAAATGGTCATGAAGCAGTTTTACACGCTGAACACACTGACAATAAAACTTCATGCTGGATGCTTTACTGTGTCACATATGTTTTTATTTAACAAAGCATCTGTCATGATTGACCTCATAATCTTACCACATTTCTCAAAGTGACAGCTTCAATAGCAGTAACCTGCACTTTAAAGATATTTGTTGGTGATATTTGTACATTTAGGACCCAAGTCTTTACCAAATAGTCTACTCAGGCGCTGAAATCAACATGGACTTTGCAAAACTTCAGTAATGATGTCAAAATTGGTCTCTAGTAATAAAAATTAAGCTCCTGCAAAAAAATTATAGAGGGATTACGGCACAAACCATTTATTTTTATACATGAGAAAGAATTCTCACCAATAGGTTATTATCAAGCTGCCTAAAAGATCTCGAAGAAAGCGCATGATGAAAGCAATCTGCAGGAAGTAACCAGTAAGTTCGTGTTTTATTGCCGCATTTATAGGAGCATCACTCTCTGCTGTTATAAAGAGTTCCCCTTCACAGCTGATACTTTCCTCCTGCCAGGATGCTTTGCCTCCTCTTGCTAAGTTGTCCTTAGTGCAACTCTAGTCTTAGCCCATTCTCAGACTGCCTCAGGTAACAAAAGCAGTACACAAGCAGTCATCTCGCTACTGTGGACTGGATACCTTTTAGGTCCTTGCCCTCCTGCAAAGGGAACGACTGGCACTGCAGAGCAGCGGAGTACAAAATGAACATGGAGACAAGGTGGTTCCTGCCTGCCCTCCCAGTGCTGGCAAAGCTGGCTGGACAGGCATACGTGCCAGAAAGCTATCGGAGGGGTTTCTCTTTCTCTGAGCCAGAATCTCTCTGGCAGCTCTCCATGGGCCCTGCTGCTTTCCGTGGGACTCATCATGGACAACTGTCAGTAAGCAAAACACTGCATACTCCACGGGAAACTGAACTCGGATGCTGTAGGCAGGTCCCAAATTACTACAGACAGGTGGGACTTCCACAGCAGATGCAGCTACATGTAAAAAGTCTGAAGGCATTATTGAGTTGAAGTCAACTCTGGTGAGAATCAATATAATTCCTGTTTTATAAGGCTATGATGCAAAATACAGAGTATTTAACGTTGCACCTGCATTTCTGGTTTCAGGGCACTAGAGGAACATTCCACACATGTATTTATCAGGCAGGGGCAGCTGGGAATCCTGAGAGAGGAGCAAATAGTAAGCCAGAGATTTTGGTGTCCAGTTAAGTCTTGGATGGGGCAATACTGTAAAATACTGGAACGAGCATATGAAGGTGATTAGCTATATCGCTGCAGCTATTTAAATTGTTACATTTAGTTTTAGGCTGCAGCCAGACAGTCACGGAAGAAAAGAATGAGATGATACTAGAAGCTAATATATCTTGGCTCTTGCTTGTGTTCCTCTGCAGGAGGCTGTCATCCCTCTAGCAATGCAAATGAACAGATCTCAGGAGCCTCTCATCTACTCCAGCACAAGTTAACCAGCTTAGTTTAAACCCCCTTCGTCAGCAAGTTAAGGTAACTCAGGTGGCATTATGCTGAAGCAGACTAAGATGGAGTTCTGTTGTCTCTTCTGTGAGATTGCAGCCTTTAGCAGAGGTTTAGTAATGAACAGCTGAAGGACAATGATATCTTAAACCACCACAGCTGCTTCTGTGATGATTATCTGAGAGGGCCTCAGTGTTAACTTACGGAGACGCATACATGGGGAAGGTCATACATGTGCTGACTGCTACAGCACGCTTACAGGTTTCAGAAGAAAAAAATACTGTATTGATATGATTCAGATGCCTAAGCATTGACATCTAGTGCAATTTAAGATGGTTACAAAAACCAGACATCAGTGCGGGTTGGCAGGTATGATTTGGGACCTATGGAAAACCTGCATTGCTGTGAAAGGGCAGCTAGAGGCCAGAAGGCTACCTCATGATCCTACCCTACTTGCATTATTGCAAGACATGTACATTTAGGCAACTCATTCTTAAAAACATTTCTTGATTATAAGGACTGGGAATGCATTTTTAGAATTAAAAATTCAGGAAAGGGTTTTTTTTTTTTGTAAACCCTTCTTTTTCTTTGATAAGATCAATGGTAAATTTCCTGTTGCTATTCAGCAAGGACTGAATTAGGTTAACACTGAATGCCTTCACAGATCATACCCTTCCATTCTGGAACACAATATACAGGCTGGATTCTGCAGCTGTAAGTGTATGGAATATCTGCAGCCTTGAGAAAGCCGTGAGCTCTTATGTTACTGAGTACATTGTCACTGCTATTTCCTAATTCCCACAGGCATCATTGCTACCTTCCTCTGTTGAAAACAGTCTTTCAAACATTTCTCCTGTGCTGCTAGCAGAGCTCAAGGACAATCAGTTCATTGGAAAAGTGTTTCAGCAAGTGGCACTTCCTCTACAATGACTGGTGCTTTGAACCACTTTGTTAGCCTGTATGTGCTGCCAGCCAGAAAAGACACACTCAAGTGATGCAATGCAAAGTTTCTGCCAGTCGTGAGCTGGCAGAGGTGTTGAAGGGTTAGGGAAGGGTGCTGCACAGCTCCTGGACAAAGAGGATCAGTCTTGTGATGACATCTACTGGCTAACCAGAAAGGCACTAACCCACCTGTAGGGAAGGTCACTCCAACATTTTCCATTCCTGAACATTTTAGGTACACGATGCATCTAACCTCAGAAAGAGGAGGTTAAAGCAAGCAAGGAAAATAAGGGCTCACTGAGAAACTCTACCTCTGCTGCTGATGATTATTCTGACTATGGATCTTGCCTTCTCCCATAGATGAGAAATGCAAAATAGATACATGTGCTGAGCTGTATTTGGAATGTATTGCAGGTAGATTTCCCTACTGTAGCAGTTTCCAGCTTTGCTTTTTTGCAGTCCTACCTTCTCTTCTGTAAGCATGAACCCTTCCTAAAGTGTCTGTGGTTGCCCCTCTACATGAATGCTTTCATCTTAACTTCCATCTCTCACCTGCCAAATGCATAATAGCCAAACTGTCCTCTTATCTGAGAGTTTTAGAAAAGTATACTTACGTGTTTCTTTTTCTTTCAAGTCCTCATCTGCTAAATTATTTAGACACACTTTTCACAGTCTAGCCAGTCCTCCCCTGCAACTCCCTTCCAAACTTTTCATCTTAGTTCCCAGCATGTGTTTCATATCACCCACTTCCTCCCAGCACTGTGAACTAAAGGCCCCATAAAGCTGATCCATTCAAAGTGCCATCAGAATACCCTGTCCTCGAGCAACTCTGGCACAAAAACTGCTTCTTGCCACCACAACCCAGTTCCATGCAGCTTTGCACCTTGCAGTAAACCAGCTCTCTTCTCCCTTACCAGGCCAACTCTGAGAGAGCACAGCAACACCTGGCCCAGTTCGGTCTCTACTGTACAAGGCTGCAGGAGGACAGGACCCCTCCAGCCAGCTGACCGCCCCTGAAGAGTGTGCTGGAGCGCAAGACACCAGCCCCTCTTGACTCCTGTTCTCGTCGATTCAGCAGGGATGGTACACTGCAAAGGAGGTGGAATGCAAATTCTCAAGACTTTTCCTTAAGTTCGCTATCTGTAGCGTGAGCTAACGAGGTTGTTCATAGCCTTTATCCTGGCATTTTCACTACAGCAGAAGGAATTCAGAAGTAATACCAAGGAGAGTAAGGAAGTGAAAAAGGTTATATAGATAGGATGCGAAAAAAACAAGTCTTGTTCTGCCAATCAAGCTATGTGAAGTGTAAAATACAAACCAATCATATAAAGGAAGAAAGCTAGGATTTTTCAAATGCTCTCTTTACTACTTATCTTGGAGTTTATTAACTTCTGAGGAGCAACATAAGAATGTCATTCAAAAGATGGACCGAACATCCCTTTTAAAACACACATATTAAACCTTCCAAAACCATCATTCCTTAACAGCTCTAAGATTATTTCTTCCTTGACACAGCATTCACATTATAATTGAGTTCACTCCATTCAAGTCAGTTTAGGCTAAGTGAAAATGGGCAAAACCAAAGGTGCTCTAGAGGACTCTCCAGGACAAAGGCATTATGTTAGCAGCTGATGAGCTAAATGGAGTTAAAATGGACTACCCTGCCAAGGCAGACAGCTCAAGGTAAAAGCACTAACCTGCCAGATTTAGCAGATCATGTACACAGGCAAGATTCAAACTAAGTAACTTAACTAAAGGGCAAAGTTTGCTATTAGCAGTTTGGCATACCTGTAGATAATAAAGTTCAGAAAATTAAATCTCTCCCCACCCATATTTTCATCTACTGAAAGCCCTTTAACATTTTTTGATCACAACATAAACATTAAGATTAAAGATTCAGCCCATGAACTAATCAATATTCCTGCTTTTCAACAATGACCTTTTAAAGGCTTAAGGTAGGAGACATCCCTCGGTAACATAAAAGGTATTTCAAACTATGTCACATGAACAGGAGCATTGCCAGAAGCCAGCTATTACTCTGGAAGCACCCTTCAGTGGTCATTCAGTTGGTTTGTGTTGTTTCTTTCTTCTTTTCTTCCCCCTAGGTAGGACTAATTATTGGACACAGATCTGAAAGCACACAGGCAGCTCTCTCTGAGGTCAGGAAACAACTCCTTAATGTATCCTGCTTTCAACTTCGCTAATGAATGGGTAACTCCTAGGTTAAAAATTATCTTTCAAGGTTTATGTACTTTATGCCAGAAAGGGCAGGGGAAAAAAAAAAAAAAAAAAGAAAAAAAGAGTGAATTAAAACCACTCTTTGTTGTAAGTTTAACCTTCATGTTCACCAGAATAAACACATGAAATGGTGGTAATCACAAAATATGACAGTTTGCTAAAAAATATTTTTGATGCTTATGCTAATGACATCACCTAGAAAAAAAGATGTATTAATGTTAATGTAGCTCCTAAGAGGATTAAAGTATGATTTTTATCACAAAGCCAAAAAGCTTTCATGTAATTTCTGTTTCAGTACTTTACAAGATTCATTCCAGATTTCTGACTCTGAGAAAAAAGGTGGCAATGCTCAGATTTTTAAAAATAAGGTGATTACCTCCTTCATTTTACCTAGTTGCCTAAAAAATCTGGCCCAAATATAGTAAACATCCCATACTAGATTCTGAACACAGCTCAGTGATGTAAGTTTAAGGTTGCCTTTTCCAGTGGCCACAGACATACACACCAAATAAAACAAAATATGGGGAGAGGGAGAGACAAGACAAAAGTATATTGTTAATGTGCCAGATCTGGTGCAAAATCAACACAACCTCTTATACTGCAGCCTCACTTCAGGAGGCTGGTGGGAGCTTCCTAGCAATTTAGGGAGGTGTCAGTTTACTGTGGGCACAGGTCTTGTCAAGTGGGCAGAAAATAAATACACGTAAATGCCATTCCATGACCCCCACGGCTGAGCCTGTACCTTGAACACCTGCAGCACCATGCCCTGTCTCTTTTTCTGCTTCACAGAACCATGTCCCAGAGGTGAGCTACAATCAAGGACTGAATTGGGCTTGTTTTGTCAGAACAAGAAAGAGGTTGTTATGTTACACAGCCACAAGGATACAACCCATGAGCGAGCCATGATCAACAGAGCCCTGCTAAAGTGTATGTTCTCCAGCAACAGCTCAGTGTCACAGGCCAGCTTTTATCACAGGACTTGGCATGTCCCATCAAGCGACATGACACAGACCATTGCCAGACCGCGTATTAGGCTACAAGCAGGCACCAGAGCACTTCACATACCTCCGAGCTTTGCAGGTATTAACCCTCTGCCAGTTCCCCAAACCACTCCCGGATTCCAAATAAAATGAGAATTCCTTTGCGAGGCCTGCCAGTAATAAACGGCACAAACGTGTTCGTCACAGCCCTCAAGAATTCCACGGAACAAATCGAATGTATTCCCGACGCAGTTCCTCAGGGCAGTCCTCTGCAGCAGTACAAAGGTGAGGTTTCCCTGGCTGAGCGCCACGTGTGCTCCCCTCCGGATTCAGGACAGCACTGTTCTGCACATCTTCTACACTCAGCTCACTCCCTTCCAGACTTCTCTGAACTCCTCTGTGTAGTTCATCTGTTTGTCATGGCCACCTCTGTTTCCCCTGCTAGCTCATAAATTGCAGCTTTCCAGCCTGCAGACCATCGTATCAGATCTCACCTGTTGTTCTTTGTATAGTCCATACCAGTATTGGCAACTCCGTGATTTTTATGCATACAAATTTATAATACAAGTCCAAGACACTGAAGACACGGTACAGCAGTCTAGTCAGAATGTAAGGCATGGCGCTGCAAGCAGCCTAAGGAATATTATGCTAAATTTTACAATCATTACTTTTGGTGGGGATTTTTTTCCCCCATTAGGTTACATTGGATTGAATAATCAATTTCACACACCCAGACAGTCCAAGAAAATCTCAAAAGGCTAAGCTTTTAACCATGTAAATACGGTGTACATACATGCTATCAGTCTCTATTTGTGATGTATTTATTAGCCATATCCTAAAACCCAAGTAATTTTATTCTCCGATACCTCAGGACATTCTAGTATATATTAAGGGTGAGAACAAAGGCAGAAATCTGCACTATAAACATCATGCTTCAGCTCCTTAAAGGTCTGTCTTTAGTCAACAAAGAGAAAGGGTGGGATTCACCTTATCCCAAAACAGATATCTAAAATAAATCTAAGTTAGATGAAATAAATCCCCTCCTTGAAAGACAGTTTAAAGATGAAGGCTAAATAAGGACAATGAAAAGGAGATAGAGGGCTTTTTTTCTACCAACATGAACTGCGATAGAGCAACTAAGGGTTATACCCAAGATTACCAGCCAGCTGAGACATGACTGAAAAACTGAGTAGAGATTTCAATCTCAGCCTGGTCTAGTGCCTTACTCCAACCCCCTATTTTCTCCTCAAGCACAGCAGATAAGGATCTCCTGAAGTAAAGACAGAGGGAGATGAGAAGAGAGGTTTACAACAAACTATTTGTGTCTCTGTGACCACACTGAAGAGACTTGAGAAGAAATTAATTTCTCAGGATAAGTTATTTTCACTTCAATTTTTTAAAGTACGATCGGTTTTCTATTCAAATGAAAAATGCATTTTTAAGCGCCTCCCTAATCAGGTCACTGAAAAAATCCTATTCTACAAAGGACACACATAACTGTATACACTCTTGTGACTAAAGACCACTCTGCTGACATTTCTCTCACCAGGAGAAAAATCAGATGGCGTAATGTTTTAAGACTTTGGACTGGGTATAACCAGCATTGTATTCTCTCTTGTAAATTCTGAAGTGCAGTTCTAGCAACACAGAATTACACTTAACTCTGTATTATCCAAGGTTAAGGTTAAGGGCCTGGGAAAATCCACAAAATGGAAAAATAATAACAAGGGAATTATGAGACATGCTGGGGAGGATGATGTGCAGATAGGCAAGCAACTCTGTAGGGCATCAGGTCAAGTTTAGCACAGGGTGGGAGCAATTAGTTCAGCCCACAAATAACTGTGAGTTTGCTTATATAATTAATCCTAAATTCCTCTCCGAAGTTCTCCCTTACCAGATAATAATTTCAAAAACATCTGAGTGGCTCAGGAGCCACTGCTTTTTGGTGAAACTTCACATGCATCTCTAGTACAAAGAGACTAGGAGAACAGTACCACGATCTCCAGTTATACAGCGAGGTGTCAATTCCACTTTGTGAGGCACAGCGGTGACAAGCCCAGCTGAGATGACTGCTTCAGTGGCAGAATTCAAGTGGCATAGAGACAAAAAAATAATTTATCTCTCTAGGACAATGAAGATCTCTACCAGTCTTGCAAGGGGTTGCACTGTTCCCAGGTTTTATGTCCAATTTCACTTTAACTGTCCCCCTGCTTTGTCTCATAATTTCAGTGCAGCACTTCTAATTTTGGTATTTTATTTACTAGCTAAAGTAAAGCATAAAGCATAAAGCATTCCTTGTTTCTTTCCTAATACTTTGTCATGGCCATAGAAATCAGTACACAATTGCCCTTGCAACTGCGTAACAAAAGCTCTAGGCCTCACACTCAGTGAGTACAGCCCGTGGCAAAGAACACAGCACCCAAAAGAGCGAACACTTCCCAAACCCCTGACTGCATACAGAACACCTATGTTTTACTTAATGATATCGATCTGACCGGCCATAGCTCTTGGCAGACTAGTGCAAACTAGGATTCAGATTCTCAAAAAGCTCCACTTAGATCTAATTCCTTAAGTACAATTTTTAATTATCATGGTTTATTTCTTCCAAGGATGCCTAATACTGTAATCACTTGGGAGAGCACAAACAAAAGGACAGTCCAGGGAACTGATCTGGTTAAGCAGCCATGCATCTGAATATATACAAAGCTCCAATCTCTTCTGAAAGAGGTGTGTGGCTGAACAGGAATAACCAAGAACAGAGGCAGTATGGGGCTGGTCAGCGTGAGACCGGTCAGAGAATCAGTATCGCAATCTGCATTAGAAGCTCAGCCCCCCACGTAGAGAACCTGCAGTCATTGCTTCGTATGCACTATCTGTCCCCACTTTGCTGCTTCTGCACCCAAACCGTGTGACCATCTTGCTAAAACTTCCTCCGCCTCCTGAGGCTCCTGCACCACTGAGTTTCGGCCAAAGCGGCCATTGCAGCGTGTGGGGTGCTGGCACAGCTGGAAGGGGCAGACAGCAGCGCGCTCCTGCTACACCCCTTCAACACCAGTTCGCTCAGAGACTCTCGCAACTTCAGAAAACCCACCACTCCAGAGCGGCTCAGCTCAGGGAGGGGGCCTCAAGAACCTGTGCTTCAGAAAAGTCACCTGCGAACCCAGCTCTGGCAGCCGCCGCGTGGATGGTCACAGGCCGCGAGCCGACCGCAGCCCTGCCACGCGGATGCTCCCAGCAGACCTGGCTGCCCTGCCGGCCCAGGCGGGCTCTGGGACCGAGGTCCCAGCCGCAGCAGTGATGCATCTCCAGGGACCTCAAATGGCCAGCCCGTGCTGGGCACGTCTTCCCGTCCGCCTCGTGGAAAACCCGCTCCGTTCATCCAGTGAAGACTTCCCCATACGCCAAACAAACGCATAGTAGAAGGGACTTAGGTCGTCCTGGACTCTGACAATGCATGACCTATTTCTGATGATTGAAGGCAAAGGATATTCTCAGTTACGCATTAGATAGATTTCCTTTAAAGACCCCACAGAAAGACATTTGTCCTTTTAAAGTAAAACTGTCAAGAACATTATTTCTGCCTGAGCTCAGAGGTCTCTCACTGAAACAAACACCTAAGGAGAAACAGAAGACAAATATAAAAAGTAACCAAATCATAGAGAGTGATATTTCACCCTGATTTTCCAAACTAAGCCCCTATTTTTAAAAGAAAGAGAATGCCTAGTTTAGCACACAATGATATAAGTTATGGAAGAGATTATGTGTATATATAACTTAAAGCTCCAGCTGGCAAAGAAAGTGCAGCACAAAAAGACAAATATAGAAATCCTCACATCAGCTTCACTTCCCATTTTGGTTACTGCAATTCTGTAGACTTCTAAATCATCACCTTTTTTCTGCAGTGCCACAAAAAGCACTGCAATTTCATATTGCTCCAGGGAAAATTCTTTCTATTACCTAAATTAATTTCATAACAATTAAAAAAAAAACTTTTTTTCTAAGTGGTTTCTGGATGTATGGCACCTTCCTTTCAGTCTTTCTTTACTTCTTTATGAACATTCTTCTTTGTTCTTTCTCTACAACTTTTCAAAACTGAAAGTCAAGCTTTTTCACATGTAGAGTGGTACCTACACGAACACATCTCCCCATTCTCTCCAAATCACTGGCTTACAGTTTACTTAATTTATGCTGCATGTTACTCCCTCTTGTAATCCCCCTTCATCTTCACAATTTTACCTGGCAATCACTATGTCCAAGTTTCAATTCTCTCTCAACAAAGCATTCCATGATTGCTTACATGTTAGCACATGAGATATAAACACATTTTCATGTATTATTTATTTCATATGACAGATATAGGTAACGCAAATATTTCTGTAATAAAAAAAATTTCTAGCACTGTAATGCTCTTTATATTATCCTTTAAAGCAATATTTCTTTAAAGTAGGAAAGTCTGACTGCATCTGCGTAAGTCCAGAGACCAAATAAGGCAGACTTGAAAACATTCATAGGAGAACCTGAACTCATTTACTTTATTACAA
This sequence comes from Elanus axillaris, assembly GCA_026212715.1. Classification (NCBI taxonomy): domain Eukaryota; kingdom Metazoa; phylum Chordata; class Aves; order Accipitriformes; family Accipitridae; genus Elanus; species Elanus axillaris. Next base: position 198,776 of record JANZLQ010000027.1, read on the forward strand.
CTATGTATTTTTTAAACCCAGTTAAAAATCTGATTTTTTCTGTGTATGCTTATTAAAACACAGGATTGGTTTTCATAACACATTATTTATGATCTGTATTGTCCTAACATGCAAATGTCCATATATGCAATGAGAAGTACAGAAACGGTACAAATAAGTGTGGTGGATTCAATGACTGTCTGTGTGGTACTTTAAATCTGTGTGCAATCAGGATAGCCTTCTAGACAGCAGGTGCTAACCTGGACGTGTCAGACATACCAACATTTATTTCAAATGAGTGGTGAATAAAGGTTATTCACGAACTGATGATACTGTACATTCTGATACAGATCTTGACTTCATGACTATATTTGACAGGCAAGCCCTGGCAAACCTTGCTGCAGCACCTTCAAGAGACTACACCCCAGAGCTGTCCACCCCCTTCCCCGATTACTGGCAGACCTCTAGCAGCATTAGTGAAGCCGAGTTTGTGTCCCTGCCCCTAAAACACCCGTTCATAGTTCAGCACTTAGCTTGCACTGCTACAAGCTGGACTAGCACTGGAGTTACTAACACATGCATGCCACTCTGCTGACTCCGTAAAAAGGCAGCTACCTCTAGCAGAGGGGGATTTAGTAACATATTAAACCACCACACCTGTTTCCTCAGTAAATGACAGTCAAAACTTGTTTTTTTCAAATGTGGTCATTACTCCAGCAATCCTCCCGCTACCTTCAAGATGAGCATAGGGACATAACTTGTGACAAGTAGTATCAGCAAGCTTAGATACATTTGAATAAAGGCAGAAATGTTAGCTTTTAACCGGAAAAGAGGTTAACCTAACAAATTAACGTCCAGATCCTTGCCCTCACAAAGGTTCCTTTCCCTTGCTAATGTCCCAGTCAGTCCACTAGAGCAGAACGCTCCCATGCTGCAGAGGAACAGCAGTTTCTACATCATACCCTAGCCTGAGCACAGAGAAATTGAGGGTGGCCATATCCATCAACAGTTCCCAACTTTTGGTACCATGCATTGGCATCGTGCACTGCAATCCAAATAACTAATTGCAGCACATAAAGATACATGGCACCTGGCTTTAAACTAGTTATTTAAAAAATGCATATGGCAGTGGCAATGCAGAACTTGGAATGAACAACTTCTCCTAGGACTGCTGACTGCTTTTGTAGATCAAGCTGAATCCCAAGCTGTTGTGGCTACAGTGTGGTACCTGGACCAGATGGTAGAGTCAGTTCAGGTACGACCCTACAGTCGTTATTCCACCTTAAAATTAGCCTGCTGTGATTTACACATAGCATCCATCATGCACAGAGGCTTTATGTGTCCTATGATGCAGCCCATAATCATTGGGAATGTTCAAAATAGTTTTAGAAGTCAGCTTACCATATCACCTTCTCTAGAAGTGCAAAAAGATTACATTTTATTTCCATTTCTATAAAATAACCTGGTTAACTGCAACACTGACATAAAGTTTTCAGATACTCTGTTCATCAAAATCTTCTCTATTTAGCCATAAAATATCTCATTACCACACTATTTGGGAAATTAGAAACACCTCATCACTATTGCATATGAAAGTGTAAAGTACAGTGATTTGCTGTATCTGAGGATGTTAGATTAAAAAAATTGCAACGCCAAGCACAAACACAAACAGGAAATTGGGCATGCACCTGCACGCACTGTCTCTAAACAGAGACGTCTTCAGAAAGAAATCTCTGAAGGCAACATTTTCTTTCTTATGCAAAAGGGATAGAAAAATGTCAGTAAATTGGCATCTCTACAGACACTGCATGTCTGAACAAACACGCTGCAATTTCTTGTTTTATTATAGCAACATCTCTGGATTTTTCCCAGTGGTGTCAGGGATGGCAACGGACAGTTACTGACTGGCAAGGAAGTCACACAAGAACAGCAGTTTGTGCAAAATGAGACTGCTCAGAGCTCAGAGCTTCTGTAACAACTGTTTTCCTTGCTCACTGAATTCTTCACTTTAAAATAAAAAAATTATTTTGATAAATGTGAGTAACATCGATTCCCTTAATCAGTCTACCTGGATCTCTGGGACAGGAGTAGCCACCATCACCACCTACCACCCCCTCCGTGGGGCTGTCTGCACAGCCTAACTTCAGCAGCAAAGTTCAGACACCTCAGATCGGAGTCCGTCTCCCAGATATCCTGTGATCCTTCTTCTTTCTGAAGAAGCCCTTCTTTGCCGGGCACAGGCCACAAGCAGGGGCTCCTGACTTCATCCCCAGCACTAGACACTGCTGACTCAGCACTAGATGGGAGACTGCTTTGTCTTGACACACAACACCAATAACTGCTTACACACTGTTTCAAAGCAATGGAGAACATGTATGTATTCTGGAAGTCACAAGACCACTTCCCTTAAAATGAAGAAGATCCACCTTTTTTTTTTTTCTTTATAAAAGAAGAAACAAAACCAATGAACCAACTTTTGCAAAATCCTGTGAAGTTGTAGCTCTCCACCAGCCTTTACTCAATCAAACACTGAATTGTTTGCCTGATTACTTGGTTCATCACTTCTCATGTGTTTTGACATCTCAAAAGGAGATACTGATTTAATAATGTATTCGTTGCATGGGTGCCACATTCAACCTGTTAATCAAATACTTGATGTAAGGGATGCCATTTATTATGGCAGAACACAAGATACAGCCAGCTGGATCTTTCTGTTGCACAAGTTTTATAGGAATATAATGTCAAACTACATAGGTGCATGACCTGTCATTTCAATAATCAAACTGCACATCTCCTACAACACGCAAACCGCCATCTAGCGTAACGTACCTAAGATGTTTAATCCACTTCTGGTGTAGTGATAATCAAGTTGCAGCACAATGTTCCTTCCACAAAATCAATTAAATTATATTTTTATCACTTGTTACCTCAATTCCAAGCTAAATTCATCACCAACATTGATGCAACATTCTAAAGAAAATCAAAAGAGATTCCTTATTGAACAATTAAAATTCTTTAAACACTTAATAAGCAATTAGAATATTATGAATTAGAAAACATCAAACTTACTCCATTTTATGTGTGTAATGGTGTACGTAACAGTTTTTTCCTTAGTACAGATTTAGATTTTTTCCTTGTAAATATCAGCGATACTTTATGTTATTTTTTCCCTTATTTTTATTTTTTCTGGTTTTTTTCATTATTTTCTTCTTACTGTTTTTATAATATTATTCAAAAATATACTATCTTTTATGGCATATTCAAACCTCCAAGAAACATTTGCCTAGGTGTTAATGGAGATGTCATGCTGGAACGCCATTCTACAAACCAAATGGACTGTCTTCTCTGCTGTTAAGCCACCAGTCAGTAAAATCTGTAATAAAACTTTTATTACAGTAGACAGAGAGCTGTTTCTTCATTTAACTATTAAGTCTTCTTAGCCCGAGGAGCCCATGAGCATGGCTGCAAGGCAGTCTTAAACTGATTAATTACGGGATGCTGTGGAGAGGGGGGTCCATGCCATTGCGTGGGGCTGCATCGTCGCTAGTGCCAGCGCAGGGAGGACAGGTGCAGCCGGACAGGATGCGAGGCTGGGGCATCCATCCCCCTTGCAGGCAGCGCCATTTCAGGTTGCCTCAAGTGGCCCGTGGAGCCCCACCTGAGCCAAGGGCGAAGAAGCGCAGCTGGACGACCGAGCTGAACCAACCCAGCAGCTCAAAGCCCTCCGCTGGGGAAGCCCCATTTCTCTCTCCGCTCCGCCTCCGGTACCCCCATTCCCACCTGTGCGGTCTTCCCGCTGCTCATCCCTGCCTACCCGGCAAACCAATTCAATGCCCGAGCACTCAGCCTCACGAGCAGCTGGCTTTCTGCCTGGACAGTTAGCTGGATCAATGCGGCATGCTATAAACTGGTGTAAGATGAGATACGAAATGGTGAGGGAGGGAGAGGGGCTCTCTTTTGGCAGCAGCAAGTCATCAAGTCGGTTTGACTCTATCACTGAACTACATTTTAAGGGAGGAGGAACCCAACTGCTCTGAATGTCATGAACAGATGATGGAGAGAATCAAGTAACTCCAGAAAGGCTGCCGGGCCTGCATCAAGACCTTGAAATGCCCTGTAGAGGTGCCTACATTTCATAAATAAAGCTCTGGAGGCATCACTTACAAGTGTTAAGAGCTAGGTAGCAGGCATTATGGATTCCCTTTCCCCTTCTCATTCGCCTCAGCCAAACAGCATCTGATTCATTAATCTCAGTTAAAAATTAGGGATGGAATTAATTCCAGCTGTAAAGCAGTACACTTTTATCACAACTCAAGGTATTAAACGATAATAAATACTGTCAGTTGCTGAGGCAGGCTTTTATATGATTTCCCCACAATCCTACTATGAGATGTACCTTCTTACAGTTGGTGGTTACTAACCACGCTCCACTTTCATATTGAATATGGAACCAGTCTCTAGCCCTAACTCAGTTATCAGTGATTCATGCCAATTTGGAAATGCCTCTTGCAGATAAACTTTGTAAGCCACTCACATTCATGATAGTTTGTACACTTGAAATATTAAGAGTCTTGCTTCTTCACAGCTGAATGAAGTAACAGGGAATTAAGCTTTTTCTTATGGCCACAATAAAAGCCTTGGGTTTATCTAGATTGTTACATGATAGTATGAATAGCAACAGCATCCTGGGCTGCTCTAGGATGACCTGCCAGCAGGTCCAAGTAGGTGATCCTTCCCTTCTGCTCAGCACTGCTTAGCCGTAAAATCCATGCTAACAACTTCATCTCAAAGACATCCTTTCTCCACTTAGAGACACAACAAGACTGGGAAAGTACTAGATTCTTTTCTAATCATATTATTTATTTGTATGTAAAACCTGGGAATATTCAGAATATTCAATACAAATGCAATGTCTTTGTTTCCTTAACTTCACAGCTAATAGTTTCATGGCATTTCTTGTATGCATATGCACGTAAACATTGCGTGATCAGAACACTCTGTACTCACACAAGTATTTAGAAAAATGAAGCTAAATATTTCCAAAGAAGTGTTTGCACTTCTTGGTTTCAATTTTGTAATCTTCACTGCTCAACTCCCTATTTTCTCTAATCGCTTGGTGTATTAAAGGATTATATACAGTAGATAAATATTTTACTTGCATCTCTAAGCATTTTACTTTATCTGAATCACAACTTCTTGGTATTTCACTCCACCAGAAATTATCTCTGTCTTCTTTCTCAACTATTTAGATAAAAGGAATGGCCACTGCAAATGAAAGTGGTTGGCCAAAGTTTCAGTGAAGAAAAAGATAACACGATCTTACTTCTATTAATTCCATCAACTCATTAAAACTGTTCTCAGTATCTGTTGCATAGTTGCAGTAATTAAGTTTACAGAGAAATAAAGTGGAACCATGACCGTCTCCAAGCACCAGGAAAGGCGAAATGCAGAACTTGAATTTTGGTTTTATGAATAACACATATTTAAACTTTAAAAAAATGCACTGAAATTACTGTGTAAACAGATTAGGTAGGAGTAACTTAGAAGCCACATTAGATTAACTGTATAGTCCTTGGCCTTTGATAAACTTTGATAAAAAGATATCACCTGCTGATATGCTCTAAAATTTAGAGCACCCCATGACAAAAATACCATGAAGGTGAAAAGAATTTCAGAGTTTTCTTAGCTAGGGAAAAATTATAGAATTTTACAGAAGCCTTAGCATGTGCCGTTTTAATTTACCCAGTGTCAAAATAAGACAAGCCTGCATGTCTACTTTTAGCTCCATTTAATTTTATTACTCTTTTAAAAAAGCATTTCAATTATTGAGCCCAATACTTAATTTTTAAATGTGATTCATACCTAAATTTCTGCACATTAATTTCAGCAAAAGAAACTTTATGTGGAAGTTATGGAACTGTCTGCATAGAAGCAACTTTTTTTCTAACCAATGACCAAGATGTACCATGGGATCATGGAGGGTTTCTCAGTTTACATCTTTTTTATTAACAACAAAAAAGGTCATTAGTTTTAGATTAACTTCCTTATAAATTCCAGCCTTTTAAAAACATTTAATGATTTCACTGTAAAACGTGTAAAACAGTGTTGTTCTCATCAATCTATAATTTTTTTTTAATTTATTTCTCCTTGCATAAGGAAAACCAGTATATGAGGATCCCTAGTAAACCTACTCAGCAATCACCGTTCTTTACAGCCACCATATTCTTTTGTTGTCTCTTTTATCAAAGAAACACCTCAATGACAGTCCACAATGATGTTCAAGAGCTATATATTTTGCAGGAACTCGGCAATTCAGGTGAACAACTCTACCGCACATCTAGGCATCCTGCAGACTTATTCCACGGGGGACAACATGGTGTCAAAGCCCCCCTCGATCCTGAATCAATTCGGAATAAGCTGCACCCTGACGCCGGCAGGTTCCTCCCTATGGCGCTCGGCAAGGTCTCACACTCGCATGGTGTAGGAACGCGGGCACAAGGCACCTGGTGGATTGTAAGTGAGCGATACCAGCTATCACGGGCCTTCACCTGGGCGGTTCGGGGCCTCCTGCAGTTCTCAGGTTTTCTCTAGGCCTAAGAAGTCTAGTTTTTGTCATTTGTAGAGATGCCTCCTTGCTGCTCACTCACACTCAGATTACCACAAACTCCTCATGAAAGAAATGCAGCATCCTCATTACAAAAATCCTGTTAATGACAGACAGTTAAAAGCTAATCTCTACTAATCTTTACTATTGCCTAACCCACATCTAAAGCACAAGAAAAATCTAATCTCACTGATGTACAGTGACTATTTAGCTACTATAACAACTGTTTGGGAAGGGCTTTGAGGAAGACTGATTTTGATATACCCGATTTTGGACTTCTAACAAATTCACTATCTTCTCTATATCAGAAGCATCCTAGTGGATTAAGGAATTTCTGCTGTTTTGTATTAACACAATACAAAAACATTCAATGTTTTAAATACTCTGTTTTAAACTACTGATTCAACCATAATGCATATTACAGCAAACTTTACTGGTCATTCTCCTCCAGAGAACACAAATGCAATACGCCTTTCTGTGGCCAAAAGATAGTTTTAACTTTTAGCAACCTCTAGGTTGTTTTCTGCTGATGTAAGTAAGTGCCTACACTGCAGGGAAGCTCAGCCACTTGTTTTCTTCATTTCTACTTTTTTAAATATTAATTTTAATTTAACAGTACAATTCAGGGGACTTGCTTCTTCAGTGATGTCTTTGTTTCAGTACTTTTCTTGTGATGGGTTGATTTTTGATAGTATGACATTTCGTTTATATAATCTGAGTAAAGATCACCCAGACCATGCTTCCCTTTCACCTTTGCCTTCTGCATCTTTTTTTTAACACTTCAGAGTTTCTCACTTTAAATGAGAATTTAACTGAAGGCTAGCATCTAGATCTCCAAACATCTAAAGCAGGGAATTGTGCATGAAAGTTAGTATATTTCTTGTGGTTACTGTCAGCAGGAATGTATATTTGAGTTGGAGAAAAACCCATTCAAATTTACTGTTTAATTACAAAAGTGCATATTTCTAAGAACTACACAATCTTGCAACATAAGAAGTAAAAACTTGTGGGGGGAAAGGATCTGGGTCATTTAGTCACATCTTGGATAAACAAAAACAAGTGCCTGGAACTAGACCCTAAATCGATACAAAGTAAATATTTTAATTCCCTAGAGGTTCAGTGAAATGGTACAAACTAGAACATATCAAGGACACGCACCTTTATATGCCCAGTCTACAGAATTATAAAGTTGGTTTTTCATAATGTCCTTGACTAAGAGTGCTGACTGATCAATCATTAATGCATTAGTAGGCAAGTTGACAATTACTTGGATACAATCAAAAGTGATAAGGTCACATTGATATCAATGTAATCAGACACTTAAAAACAGAATGCACGGACACAAATATTTGGTAAAGGAAAATTACTATGGAGGTTCTATTACACTCCAAGAAAGCTTACGCTAGATTGAGCAAGTACTTCAGATATTTAAAAACAGATGCTTCCTATTATATATACTCTTTATCCTTCTGTGATCTTTTTATCCAAATTCAGATATTTTAGAAATTGTTTTGAAATGTTATTTTTTACAACCTGCACCTACAAAGAAAATTGATGAGGAATGGGATTCATCTTTTTCATCTTTAGATGCCTAAATTTTTTTCTAGTTGTACCAGGCTCCGCCCCCCCCCCAAATGTAGAAAAGAGCACCCTAGGAGAGAAACTCAACTACTCTCTTAGCTTGTCTCTTAGATTGATATGAATCACCCTTACTTAGTCAGATCAAAAACTCCATTAACTATAAAAGGGTCCCAAAATTACCATTAGATTTGGAACCTGTCATGGTTTAACCCCAGCCAGCAACTAAGCACCAGGCAGCCGCTCACTCACTGCCACCCCCCACCCAGTGGGATGGGGGAGAAAATCAGGAAAAGAAGTAAAACTTGTGGGTTGGGATAAGAATGGTTTAATAGAACAGAAAAGAAGAAACTAATCATGATAATGATAACCCTAATAAAATGACAACAGTAATAGTAAAAGGATTGGAATGTACAGATGATGCCCAGTGCAGTTGCTACC